>CM024475.2:9093052-9693052 GCA_014182885.2 Eucalyptus caleyi | reverse complement strand
ATCCATTTCGAATTAAAAACTTACTTAGCCCGTCGTATCAAGCTCGAGGTGCTTGTTTTAAGCCATATAAGGCCTTTTTGAGTTTGAATACTGAGTCTGGTTTCCTTGGGTCTTCAAACCCAGGTGGTTGTTCCACATAAATTTCCTCATGGATGAATCCATTTAGGAAGGCACTTTTGACATCCATTTGGAATAACCTTTTGGTTTATGAGTCAACTCCTAGATATCATTAATTCTGAATTGTCTGAGTTCTTCTTGCATAACTTCAATCCAGCTCTCATCAGATAAAGCTTCATCTATGCTTTTGGGTTCAATTTCAGAAATAAGAGCCACAGCACTAGACCCTTCTCGCCTTTTGGATATTGTGCGAATTCCTTCATTGATGTCGCCAATAATAAGATCTTTGGGATGACTGGACTTATGTTTCCAGTTGCTGGTTAATTTATCATATTGATGGTCACTTCCTTCACTTGAATCTTCAACAGTCACTTGTTGCTGGTCTTTCAAAGTCTGAGCTGCTTCTTGAGATTTAGACTTTGTAGAGTATGGAGCGGTTTAGTCTCTTCAAGATGAGTCTGAATAGAATCTTGGAATTTGACATTCATTGATTCTTCCACTGTTTGAGTCTTCTTGTTGTAGACTCTGTACGCTTTGCTTGTGGTTGAATATCCAAGAAAGATGCCTTCATCTGACTTTTCTTCAAACTTACCAACTTGATCACTTGCATTTTTCAGTATGAAGCATTTTCTTTTAAAAGATTATCTTTACTTTCTTTGAGAGAAGAAACATTCTGGTCTAAGCATTTTACATTTTCTTCCAAAACATTTTCTTGTTGTTTTATAGCAGAATTTTCCTTTTTTAGTTCGGAGATTCTTTTAAGAGAAGTCTTAAGACTAAAACACAGTTCATCAATATATTTCGAAACTTTAATAGGAATTTTGAAGTTACTTACCTCGAATTCACTTTCTGAATCTGAATCTGTCTTGGAGTTTGATTCTGAATCCGATTATGCCATTAGACATATGTTGGCATAATCATCATCACTATCTTCGCACTCCGTATCACTCCAGGTTTCTGCTTTGAGAGTCTTTCGATACTTTTCAGTTTTTCCTTTCTTCTTCCTCAGAAGAGGACAGTTGGGTCTGATGTGTCCCTTTTTCTTACATTCAAAGTAGACTACATCTTTGTTTGATTCATCATCTTCAGTAGACTTGGTCTGTTGCTTTTGAAAACTTTGTTTCTTTGAATTGAATCTTCTTCCTTTTCTGTTCAGCTTTCTGAATCTTCTTATCATGAGAGCAAGTTCTTCATCATTCATGTCGTCTTCAGAATCTGTTACATCAGAATCATCATTAGATTTTAATGCAATGAATTTCTTACCTTTAGGATCTTCGTCTTCATTGATTTGTTTAACTTCATAAGACTGAAGAGTCCCAACCAACTCATCGACAAATAGTGGCATGATTCTTTGGGTCTCTCGATTGAGGTCTTTATGTGATTCCAATCCTTGGAGAGTCCATGCAGTAGCTTGTTTACTTTCATGGGATTAGAAATTGGTTGACCTTGATTTTCAAGACCATTCACGATTTTTGTAAAATGACTAAACATGTCAGTTATAGATTCTCCTGATTTCATTCTGAAGGCTTCATATTGACCGAGAAGAATGTTGATTCTAGTCTCTTTCACTCGATCGATTCTTTCATAAGTAATGTGTAATATATCCTAGACTTCTTTGGCTGTATCACAAGAAGATATTCTGTTATATTCAGTAGGTGATAAAGTACAATATAAGGAATAAATTGCTTTTGCATCAAGAGCTTGTTTCTTAATTATCTCTTCCTGAGTTATTTCGCTATACTCAACAGTGTCTTTTCCTCTTTCTGAGACAGATGCAGCTTTAGGAATGATTATTTTTCTACAACGTTCCATTTCAGAGGATCTTTTGATCTTAGGAACGCCTTCATCTTGTTTTTCCATATGTTGTAGTCCTTTCCATCAAAGTAAGGCGGTCTAGTATTGCTTTGCCCTTCTACCAGCCCTGGAGCCAACATACTAGCCATGGATCTTTAACTTTGAAGTAAAACACTTCAAACAAGGTGAGTACACGAGCTCTGATACCAATTGAGATAGCTAGTATAAGCACCTAGAGGGGGGTGAATAGGTGCACAAACAATTTATCGAGATACGGAAGCGATTCTAGGCAAATGATAGAAAGGAAATTCTCTATTGATTAACAAAATGAAGTACGATCAAGGTAGAGAGAGTAAGGAAGAGAAAATTGAACACAATGTTTATAGTGGTTCGGCTTATTTCAAGCCTACGTCCACTCTTCCGCACTGACAGCCCACCGGCTGGATTTCACTATGAACAAAAGAGAAGTTACAACATAGCTTTTCCTTGATTCCACAGTGTAGATGTTCTACCACACCTCCTCAAGGTTTCTCACAAATATAGACTCTCTTTTGTGTACAAGATTTCACTCAAAGGAATTGTCTAAACAACAAGGAGCTTCAGACTTTGGAATTCTTCTATTGTGCACACCTCGAACAACTTAGAACGTCTTCCTTATATACTCCTTCATGCCATCATACCCGTTGGCACTTACCAAAGGAATTCCTCCAATCTACCCATTGGATGGAATCAATTATAAAGATTATTCGAGCTATTAAAGGAACGTGTCGATAGCCCATCAATCCTGTTCGCCCAAACTAGACTGATGGAAACGTTTTGTCGGCTTTAAAACATTTCAAGAAGAATTCTCCAACACAACGTTGGAGCTTGTTCATGATAGAAGGACGAAAGGAAAGATTTCCTATTTGAGAATGAATGAGTCCAACATTTTGCTTCACAAGATAGTGATTAACTGTCTTAAACCAAAATCAACCTCAAAGACCGACGTTTCAAACTCGGAAGCAAAGTTGATGTACGCCATCAATGCTGGTAAGAAATTCTCTCTTCCACACACTATTATGTTCCACATGTACAGGGCAGTGGTGAAGGACAATGGTCAACTTTTTTATCTAGCTCTTGTGACCAAGTTATTTAGACATTTGAACGTTCAGCCTCCCCGAATTCTTTGTGTTCGAATGTGCGATCAAATGGTGGTGGGACTGAGAATGGTCTCAAAAATGCGTCTGAAGGAACTTACCAAGGCTCTAGAATAGCTCAAGGAGAAAACCCCTGTCAAAACTCATTTAGTCTCTTTCGTGGCAAAGCGAAAAGGGAAGGAGCCTATGGTTGCTCCATCCAAGAAAAAGAAGAGCACTCATCATTGAAGATGAAGATGATGAGGATGATGTCACAATTTTGCGATGGCATTGAAGAACTTGAGTCATTCTATTCCACAATCGATGGAGAGACAGGAAAAAGACAAGGATGAGAAAGAATCGAGGACTGGAGAGAGAGAGAAGATTTGGAGAAAGAAGCAGAGAAGAGAGATACAGAGGAGGAAATAATTGAGGAAGAAGAAGAGGAAGTAAAGCGTGATGAACACTTTTCTCCACCTGGTGGCGTGGAAACAGGGGGAGATCCTGAGAAAAGAGGAACGTCCTCATTCCGTGCCACTAGTGAAGGAGTAAGTCGTTCTCCAGCAGATCCAGAGGACATCTATGCCACTCAATTTCCCGAGGAAGGACATGAGGTTTCATCGCCCAATCTGCGTGATCGTGCTGAAATGCCATCATTTGCCAATACTCAATCTAATCGTGCAGAGGCAAGTACTTAGACAGTTTCGCAGAATTCTTGATGTTCTTTTGGAAATGCGAGGCCAGGTTTATGCTCTGGGATGCGAAGTACAGAATTTGCAAAATGCAGGTCAAACCTCTTCAATTTCTTTGCATGATCAGATCAATTCCCTTGCTATTCAAGTTCAAGCAAATGCTAAGGGTGAAGATGTGACGCAACTGAAGGAGGATTTGAAGAAGCTGGAAGGGATTGTCCATTCAATGGGAGATTTTCAGCTTGTTCTTGTTCCCAAGCAATCTTAAAGCCATTCTCTTTTCATCTCTATCTTTTTAATGATGACAAAAATGGGGAGAGATGTGGTGCAGATTTGATTTTAAACTTTGAACTCACTTTTTTGAACTTTTGTGTCGATTATGTTTGATTGACTTGACTTTTGTGTTTGATTGTTTGGATTTGGACTAGATTTGGATTTAACTGTTTGAATGTTTGTTTATCTTAAGCACTATTGATATCTCATGGCATTGCTCATTTACAGAACTAACATATTTTCCGTGGATGTAGATTCTAATGATATATTTATTAAGCCATTTATCTTTTGTGAGATATCCTTGTTTGCTTAAGTAATGTTTTACAGGTCAAAGTTATCCAAATCTGCAGGAAAGTTTTGTCACCATCAAAAAGGGGGAGATTATTGGAGAAAACTTCCTTGAGTGTTTTGAAGTTGACAAAACGTTTTCATTAGTCTAGTTTGAAGACTTGCAAACTCTACTATCAAAGTCTAAAGATCTTCGGACTGTTAGACTCAAGACTCAAAGTCTATCCTCATTGACAGCTTCTAAGGACGTCAAAGAAGGCTTATCCAAAATGAAGAATTTCGTTAAGGATTTGATTTTATCAACTAAAGATTTCTTGGCTGGATATAGCATGTCGGAATCCATTATTCAAATCAAGATAAATTCAAGGATTTTGGATCCGTTGATTGGTGAAATATATTTGGAAGGTTCTACTTATGGAAACCTAAATCCTGATTATATGGGCGAGCAGGATTGATGGGATATCGTCATGTTCCTTAAATAGCTCGAAGATCTTCCTAATTGATTTTGTCTAACGGGTAGATTGTAAGAATTCATTTAGTAAGTGCCAACGGGTGTAATGGCATAAATGAGTATATAAGGAAGACGTTCCAATTATTCTAGTGTGTGCGTGATAGAAGAATTCTAAAGTTTGAAGCTCCTTGTTTTTTGTCAATTAAACTATTAAGCGAAATCTTGTACGCAAAAGAGAGTTTATATCTTTAAGAGACCTTGAGAAAGTGTAGCAGAGTCTCTACACTATGGAATCAAGGAAGAGTTTTTCTGTAACAACTCTTTTGTTCATAGTGGAATCCAGCTGGTGGGCTGTCAATACGGAAGAGTGGACGTATGCTTGGATTAAGCCGAACCATTATAATCTCTGTGTTCATATTTTCTTCTTTACGCTCTTTTACTTTGATCATAACTCATTTTGTTTACAAGAAGCAAATTTCCTTTTTATAATCTATTGTTGATTAGTGCTGCACACTTATCTTGAGAAATTATTTTTACACCTATTCACCCCCCTCTAGGTGCTCATACTAGCTTTCACACATACAAATGATTGGGCAATGTATTTAGAATGTGTCATTGAAAAAGTAATTTGTCCTCCGCACGTTTCTTTTTCTCTTTATTAACCTTTTCAATGGCTTCCGCACTAGGCTATCCTCCCTTGGTAGTAGGTTTTAGATCTTCTATAGGTGTCAAGTTAGGATTCAGTACATAGGAAATCTTCAAGGCAGTGAGTAGGAACATCATATTGTCTCTCTAACGAGCGAAGTTGTTCCCATCAAACCTGTCTAGTTTAACCATGTCTTGATTCATGACTTTGATTGTCTCTAACTCCATTGTTGTCAAGTCGGACCTTTAAGTGTGATATTACTCTCTTTAAGGATTTATTTGCCCCTTAAAGTTGCTAATAGTCATTGGTAAATATCTTTCAGAGTACAACAAAGTCTCAAAATAATAATATTAGATAACAACTCTAGTATTTATTCAAGGTTTCTCTAGAAAACAATTGAAAAGATGGTTGTAGTTTTGGAAAGAAGACTTGAAATGATGTCATATTCGTTCATCTAGAAAAGTGACATATATAAATCAGCTTTAAGAACATAGTCAACTCTTTGTGAAAGATTACAAAGTGAATGAATGTATCCTTTCGAAAGAAGTTGCAAAATGAATAAATGTGTCCATTCGAAGAAGTTGAAAAATGAACAAATGTAACCCTTTGGGAAATGTTGTAAACTGATTTTGTATCATTTCAAATGTTGTCTTGAAAAGACACAAATATAAAAATTCGGAATAATAAAAATAATAAAAATATTTTTTAATATATAAAATTTCGAATTTTCATAAATTCTAAAATTCTCAATAAACAAAAACAACTTTGACCTAATAAAAATTAATAAGATAACCGTATCAAATAAAAAAGAAGAAGAAGAAGAAGAAGAAGAAGAAGAAGAAGAGTTAGTGCTAAATAAATCGCAGGCGTGTAAAATGCTAATTGCGCCTAATAATAGTGCCAAAATCATGCAATTATTCGCGTATCCATATGGAGGTCTAGCTCACACCCAATATTTTCTTTACATACACTAAAGAAACCTCACACTTATTAATTGACCCATCTCTTCCTACTTTTCCTATGTGGGACAATGAAACACATACTTATTTGTTTTACAAACAAACTTCTAATAGTTTGAACTTTGGTGAAGAATGAAGCGTGGAAATATTTAATAAGGGAGGCAAATATGGGGTATAAAAATATTTAAATTCAAGATGTCCTATTTTGATATCATATAAGATTTTGTAGGACCACTTATCAATTTTCCTAAAAATTTAAGAGATTGATAAATGTGTGGATTAATATGTAAATATTCTAACTTTTTCCCCACATATACTATCTTGAAAGGTTGAATGCAAAAATAAATTTGGCTACTTCATGAAAATAGAAAGAGCCCTATATTGTCATGACTTTCTTTCTACATTGGATAAAAATATTTAAGTTGGAACACATCAATTTAAAATAGATCAACAAATTTCATAAGTTTCCTATGGCCAATTTATCATTCACGATGAAACTAAAATATGTATAAGATAAAAAAGAAAGTTGAAATAACATAAGGATACGCGATATTCATTAATACGCGCACAATTTTCTCCCATTCTCACACCATGTTGATCAAGTTACTCCTTTTCGACTTTATTTTTCAGCTCCATGAAATGTAAATTTTAAGCTTTGGCCTTATAAACAATGTTATTTTTGAATTTTAAATTTGTTCAATGTAATCCCTAAATTTGAACATAATATTCAATGTCATTCTTGAACTCTTAATTTGTTCAATACGATTGCTAGATTTTTAGCATATGTTAATTTAATCCATGGATTAAATGAAAAATGATGTTGTCCTGGAAATTTAGCCTAGGGAGTCAATTGAACATGTTATACTAGTTCAGAGATCATATTGAATAAATTAGAAGTTCAGAGATGACAATGTATATTTAATTAAAATGTAGGGATCACATTAAATAAATTTAAAATTGAGGAATCACATTATAAATTTGGCCAAAGTTAAATGATGATTTGTATTATTTACCTTTCCCTTTTTATAAATAGAAGACCCTTGAGACCCCATTTATGTCCAAGGCCTCTCACCACTCCTCTTGCTCCCGGCTACGTGCAAGTTTGTGCTCACTCATTGAGCCATGGAGAGTTTGGAAATGGGTGTTTGCGACAAGCCAAGGGAGAGTTGGAGCCCTTGCTCGCGCATGGAGGGGGTTAGTGGGCTTGCCCAAGAGCTTTAAGGCAAAAGTGGTGAAGGTGGCCAAGAAGGCAATGAAGCTTAGGCAAAAGATGATTTGAGGCGAGTCATTATTAACACTTAAATTTTGATGATTTGATCATTTATTTATTACATTAAAATGAGAAATTAATTTTCAACCCCTAAACAGAGATATTATAATTAAATTGCATAACATATAATTTTAGGTGCACTTATTATTTAGTATATATTTTTATTGATTGCATTAGTATTGAATCAGCGGTGGATGGTTTTGAACTTAAAATTGGTGAATTGAGCCCGCAAAAGGGGCCAAAAATCAGCTAGCACTCGAGGAGCATAGTGGCCAAAACTTACATGAAGGACGGGCCAAATAAAGATTTGTTTAATTAAATTTCAGCTTGTATGATTTTATTAATAAAATCTCATATGTTAACATAGCCTATCACTTTAATAAGTTCTAAAGTAAGCCCATGATATCAAAGGTTAAACCTATGTACACACTATATATCAAGATTTAATTGTGCTTCACAAATTGGAGGTTGGCAAAATTACAATTTTCAAAGCACATAAAAAGAAAACACGAGAGAAGAAGAGAGAGGATTGAGTCATGACCAAACCCCTCCGTGGCCACAATATTATTTTGGACAAAGAACTCATCTTCAACAATATTTCAACATCCATTTAGGATTTTTATTATTATTTTGGACCACTACCCGATATGAAAATTAAAAGTAAAAATTATACTTATGAGGGACTGGAAATAGAATTATTCTTGGGAAAGTACTAAAATGTGTAGCTCAAAATTAGACACATTCAATGTCGATTTGATATGCTATGATATAATCTCTCTTGAGTGCTCCTCTGCTTTTGATCCAGATGCATTTGATCATTGCTTTCTGCTTTTTTGTTTGCGAAAAATAGGAAAAAATGAGAATAGTTCAAATTTTCAAGCTATAATTAGAATGCCTTAATGCTCGATAGAAAACTAGAAAGCATACAAACTTGAGCAATAAGTTTAATCTTCTTCTTCTTCTTTCTTTTTTTCTTCGCCAATAACCAAGTAGAAAGAGGGAGTTGGCACTTTAACTATTTTTCCTATTGCTGTTGGTCCATATTCATTGTGTCATTATATTTAGATTATTCAAATAGTGGTCCTATTTCCAATGTCTGATGTGTTTATTAACTACTCTCCTTGTCCGTACTCTTATGAATTAACGACCACCGTATCCTTCGCTCATCAGAATCTTCCATGTTGTACTGAGCTTATATAATCAGAAAAAATTATTTCCATGTTGTACTGAGCTTATATAATCAGAAAAAATTATCATACGCTCCCTCAAAATCAGTACGATTGCATCATTTTCTAGATCCAATCGAGATGGATTTCACATGGTCTTACACCACCTCACACCACCTACGATGATTCCTAAACACAAGATCTGCACAAATCAAATTAATCATAACTGTTAATGACAGTGAAGTTCACATGGTCCATCACAAATTGTTATGATTCTAAATTAAACCGTCCGATCCAACTTGAACTTAGTTAATTCAACAGGTTAATACTCTTTGAAATTCATGTGTTTTGTCTACAGAGGACCCGTAATACAGATATAATTTCATTCTTATGTAATTATGTAATGTATTAGCATTTATGTTAGGTTAACATATGATTGGTAAGATCAATAAGGGAGCCGTTGGATCAGTAACGATCAACTAATAGCATTGGCATTGCCACCAATTAATGATTTTAGTACTGGCGTGGTTCTCAATTCGAGGTACGGACCAACTCTTGCAAATAAAGCAAAATTCGATACGTTCCCCCACCCCGCCCCCCCCACGCGGGTCCCGTAGCCAGACTATTAAATGCACGACCTTGAATTCGCGGACAATGTCGAGGCAAATGACAGAACTTGTCCATCGCCATTCATTAACGAAAGCTTTTCCGCTCTTAATTGTGCACGGCTTTTCTTGGATAATTAATATTTCCGACGCCGATTTTGGTACTTCAATTAGCAATTTTATTTCGAATGTGGAGGCTATCAGCCCGACGGACAGATCGTTCGGAGGTCGAGCGAATAAAACACGCATGCACCTTGTTCTCGCTCGTCCGATCCCATCTAATAAAGCATTAATCTCTAGAGTTTCGATCTCCGATTATGCCCTTAAATGATACAAATCAAGAAATAAGCTCAATCTAAGTCAAAATATTTTTTCAATAAACAATTATTATTATTATTATTATTATTATTATTATTATTTTTTATTATTATTATGTATGGAGGGAAGCAGGTATGATTTACTGTGAGCGTTCTAGACTCCCTTCTCAATTTTTGGGTACATTAAAATTAGACTAGAAATAATCTATGATCGGGTGGGGAGGGATAATTACAAAAAAGGTTTTATGTCAATTCAATCTTAAATTTTTTAATTTGACCGATATAATCATATACTTTTTAATGATTTGTTAATATAATTAATTCGGTTAATTTTGGTAGGTACTCAATGATGTGAATGTCAATCATCCTAAGCGACATGGTCGGTGTTGATGTGGATAATTTTTTTTTTCAATTCTTAATTTTTTTTCTGAATTTTTCTTTATTTTCCATTGTATCAAGGTTTATGGGGGCTCACCGAATCTTTGGTGAGCTCTGGTGATCCTCCTCAACCATAATTAAAAAGAAAAGAAAAGAAAAAAAAAAAAATTTGGATTTTTTATTTAAAAAAGTAAAAATTGCCATGTTAACACATGACTAGTGTCTACATTAACGATTTTCGATCAAAATTGGTTAAAATGACTACATTGACAAATTTTTAAAATTTTTAGGACTAAATTAAAAAAAAAAAAAAATTGAAAATTTTATGAATGAGCTGAAATTCACACAATAGATTCATGATTTTTTTGGTAAATTTCCTTAGAGTGAAACAAACTTCTTTCAATAAAAAAAATACCATCATAGTAAAAAAAGAGATATTAAAACACCACTTGGCTTACTTCTTTTTGTCAATTATTCTTTTTCTAAAAACTTAAGCTGGTTGATGGAAGCATGGTTTCATATTTAAATATGTTAATCTTGCCTCTCACATGTAGTTTGAAGTTTGGTTGAGATTGAGTTGTGGAAATACGTAAGAGGGATTTGGAAATATTTGAACTTAAGACCTCCTGATATAACATCATGATGATTTGGTGGGACCATCATCAATTTTCCTAAAAAGTTAAGCAGTTAAATATAATGTCTGATTTTTTTAATATGTAAATATTCTAACATATATTATCTTGAAAGTTTGAAAGCGAAATTAAATTTGGCCACTTCATGAAAATAGAAAGATCACTATATTGTCATAACTATCTTTCTCTATTATTATAAAAATATTTGGGTTGGAACACATCCATTTAGAATAAATCGATGAAGTTTAAAACTTTCCTACAACCGATTTGTCATTCACAATGAAAGTTGTATATTCGATTGAAAGTAAGATACATATAAGAGTAAGAAGAAAGTTGAAATAACATAAGGTGACACGATATTCATTATTATGCGCATAATTTTCTCCCATTCTTTCACCATGTTTCTCAAATTACTCCTTTTCAACTTCATTTTTCGATTGGTGGAAAATTGTACTAATTTAATTATAGATCTTTCAATTATATTAATTTATAATTATTAAAAAATTACAAAAATATCTATGTTTGCCACAACTTTCAATTATGTAATTTATAATAAAAATTACAAAAATTATTCATTTACTATCGGTCGGATTATGTAAGATGAACGACATCCACATCCACATTAGCAAATTTCAGCCAAAATTTACTAGAATGATTATATTAGCAAATTATTAAATAATTTATAATTAAATTGGTACAATGGAAAATTTGTAATTGAATTGGCCGTCATATAGTAATCTAAATTTTTTTTGGATGATTATCTGAAAAAACAGCCATGGAGGTAATTGAAAATTGATGGTGATCGGAGTTCATTAAACCTTTTTATTCAGTCAGAGGGGACCCTTATTAAACCTTAATTTGTCTTCTTCCGATGCTCTCACGAGGAAACACTCACTCGCCATATGGATGGTTTGAAACTAACTCCTTGTAGATTTCCACCACGTACTTCCACCGTACAACTTCTTCTTCTTTTTATCAAAATTTCCACCGTACAACTCGTAGGACGAATTTTTTAACATTATTGCCATCTCGGTAAGCTTTTTCTCCTTTATAAATTAGGAGATCCTTGGGACCCCCATTCACGTATAAGGCATTTCCAGACTTCAACCCATCACAACAGAGGCCTCACCACCTCTCCTCTTGCTCCCTACTGTCTGCATGCAAGTCTGTGCTCACTCGTTCAGCCATGGAAGAGCTTGGAAATGGGTGCTGCGACAAGCCAAGAGAGATCTGGAGCCCTCGCTCGCGCATGGAGGCGGTTGATGGGCTTGCACAAGAGCTCAATGGCGAAAGCGGCTGAGCTGGCCAAGAAGGCAGTGAAGCTCGGGCAAGATGACCCGAGACGAGTCACTCATTCACTTAAAGTCGGGTTAGCACTTTCCTTAGTGTCGCTGTTCTATTACCTCCAGCCGCTCCACGAAGGCTTCGGCGTCAACGCAATGTGGGCCGTCATGACCGTGGTGGTCATCTTCGAATTCCACGTCGGTATGTTTTTAAAAAATCCATAGGCTGTGGCTTCGTAGGTCTCTATTTCTTGAACCGTGAATAACTGAACTCTGTACATTTTTAGTATATTTTAATGTATATACGCTTAGCTCTTCTCATTAACTAACTTAAGAAACATTTCCAGGGGCCACTTTTAGTAAAGGCTTGAATAGAGTACTAGCTACAGTGCTTGGCTGTGCAATTGGTCTTGGTACTCATCACTTAGCAAGTCTCTCGGGAAAAACCGGCAGCCCATAATACTTAGTTTCTTCGTCTTTCTTCAAGGTAAAGTTACTAAAATATCAAAGAGAGAATTAGAAAAGCGCTCAAGAAATGAAGAATAACAGGGCTTAAATTGATTGAGCTGAATTGATGATTGACATAATGTTGCAAAATGCAGCCGCTGGTATGACGTTTATGAGGTTCTTCCCGCGAATCAAGGCAAAGTACGACTACGGGATGCTGATACTCATACTGACGTTCGCGCTGGTGTCGGTGTCGGGCTTCCGGGAAGACAAGATATTTGAGTTTGCACACAAGCGGCTCTCCACCGTCGTCATTGGCAGCTCTGCCTGCCTGATCGTCTCCGTCATTGTGTGTCCCGTCTGGGCTGGCGAAGACCTCCATCGCCTCATCGCTCTCAACGTGGAAAAGCTTGCCAACTTCTTGGAAGGTTCACACAAATCCTTCCAAAATAAAGACAATATATGAAGGAGAATGCGAAAGAAAATTCACTAAACCCTAAAAAGCAATGTCAAAATAGATACAACATTTTGTAATTAGAGGGAAAAAAAGACTGAATGATGATCATTTTTTTTTTATAGGATTTGGGGATGAATATTTGAGAAAATTAGAAGACAGTGAATTGAATCAAGACAAGTCACTTTTTCGAGATTACAAAAGTGTTATCGAAACGAAAAGCAAAGAAGAATCTCTGGTGGGTACAACTACTTTCTCAAATTTTTAGTCAACATTTACAAATGTGAATTTCACTTAATTGTGTTCGTGTGATAATGGCACATGATTTGCGATGATAATGTCAGGCGAATTTTGCGAGTTGGGAACCACGTCATGGTCGGTTTAGCTATCGTCATCCATGGAAGCAATACCTAAAGATTGGAGCTTTGATTCGTCAATGTGCCTATAGAATTGAAGCCCTTGATAGCTACCTCACAATTAAATTCAACGTAAGTTGACGTTTGATTGCATTAACTAGAAAATAAATATTGAGTTCACCCTGCTTACAGCTCACATCCACTGTTAAATCAAGTGAGTTTCACTGGCTCTCATTTCATCCAATGGCGCACGTCGGGTGGATAGCAACGTTTTTCTGTATTTTTCTGTATTTCACTAGGTAATTTTAATTTCTTGATTGTCATATATGTTGGCTCTGATTGACGGTAAGTAAAAAATATTTCGTGTTTAAGATAAAGTATAATATACTATTTGGTCGTACTCTTACTTGGATTTCATGCAAATCACTTAATATCTTTTAAAAAAAGGTAATGTTAAACATATTGGTTGTGTCCTATTGGCATACTGAGTAATTGCCATGATAAGACTTTTCTTAAATAATGAATATGACTTGACATGAACACCCTTTTGCAATTTTTATATAAAATCTACTCATGATTTGCTACATCGGTTTACTGAGGCATCACCTTAAAAAATCATGTGCTTAACCGTCTAATCTGCTAGATTGTTTTTTTTTTTTTTTTTGGGTTAAGTCTCTTAAAAGGATCTCTCTCATGATGATGATGTTACGCTGCACTTGGAACCAACCTCGAAGTAATTAAATCAATAGTAATAACGTAATCACACTTAGAGGTGTCAAAATAGGTCATTGACCCATTTTTGGACTCATTTTATTTGCATGGGTCATATATGGGTCATAGACTTTTAAAAATGCAACTAAAAATGGGTCAAAAAGTGAATCCAATTTAAATGGGTCAAAAATGGGTCAAAACTTGTAACTCATTTTCGACCCATTTAAAATATCAAGTGGGTTAGAATTTTAGAACTCATTTCTAAATTTCCAACCCAAGCACCACACAATCTTTCCCTATGTACCTTTATAAAAATGTTTTCTTATAAAAATCAAAATTATAATTACTTTTCATATTTCAATTTTCTTTTCTTTTCTCTTTTCTTTTTCTTTCCTTTTCCTCCTTCCTTAGTTGGTGGTCGACACGGTGATGGCCTAGACAAGGCTTGAGCCTCACCGGATCTAGTGAGACTCGTTGGGCGAGTTCGAGTCTCGCCAGATCTACCGAGGCCGAGCTTGCCCAACGACTAGCGAGGCTCAATCTTGTTGATTTGGCGAGGCCTAGGCCCCACCGGCGTTGAGCAAGGCTCGAGCAGCGAACTTGAGCTCGCCTGTGGCCAGTTGTTGGCCGTTGTTGTGGCTAGCAATCGATCAAAGAAGAAGAAAAATAAAAGAGAAAAGAGAAAAAGAAAAATACATTTAAAAAAATTAAAATTATAAAAAAGTATATTTAAAAAATTAATGAAAATTCAATTTTTTTTAGAAATATTTTAAAAAGAATTGTAAAAATTTTCCATTAAATTTGTATTGCATAAAAGTGTTTTAGTAATATTTTTTTAATAAAAAATATCATAAAAATGAGCTTTCTTAAGTTTAGTTAAAGATTTTTTATGTACAATTTTTGGTTATTCAATAGTATATTCACTTCAAATAAGAGAAACATGTGCATGGTCTAATTCTTTATAAATATTTCAATATATAGTTTTTTAACACATTTTATTTTATTTACTATTTTTAATTTAATTTGAAGTTTTAATCCAATTAGCATATAGTAGATGTGGATTTTCCTAGAATAATAATAGATTTTAGAAATATGAGTTGGGTCGGGTATTTGTCACTAGATTTACACTACATGAATATGAATTAAAACGGATAAGATGGGTCAAATATAGGTTAATCCATTTTCAACCCAACCCAAGTCCGCCTCGACCCATCCATTTGACCGGTCTTATTCACACTCTTTCAGGCGCCACCGCAAGTTCAAACCAGACTCGAGGAGCTCTGTGCAGAGATGGGCATGGAAGCCGCAAGAGCTTCGAAGCAACTCTCATCTTCCCTCAAGACAATGACCACGCCATCCTCTGCAACTCCCCACCTTGAGAAGGCCCGAACCGCTGCAAAAGCCCTCAAGTCGCTGCTCAAGACGACCTCCTGGAATCATGCGACTGACCTCCTTGCCGTCGTCCACGCCATCACCGTCACGTCGCTCCTCATTGATGTCATCGATTGCACGGATAAGATTGCCGAGTCTGTCAACGAGCTCGCGTCCCTTGCCGGCTTCAAGACTGTGGAAAAGCATCTCAAGTGCGACGAAGTTGTGTTGACTGTAACTGCACTCGAGGTGACAGTCTTGCCTGAAAGTGGGAGTCCTCTGGGCAGATCGGACTCGGCGCCGGTGTTGTAGATATGCAGGCGTCGTACATACGAATGATAACATACATAATGCTTGGACTTTTAATTGGGAAGTTCGGGAATAATGATGGGAATTAATTCCTATACCCTGATATATTATTAAAATAAGAACTTTTCTAGCATAACAGTATTTGAGTTACAACGAAAATAATGACTTGTTATGAGTTATAAATTTTTAAGGAGTGAGTTTCATAATAATTTTGTAATTATTTGTTATTTGAGTTTTTATGATTTATAATATATTGTTATTCTTATTAGGGGTGTGCATGGTCTAAGCGTGCGGTTCCCAACTTAGAACCGGGAACCACCCGTTAAGAACCGGTTTCGAAAAATTGAAACCGAGAACTACCTGCTTGTTGCATGGATTCACTCGGGAATCAAACCGCCGGTCCGGTCCGGTTCTTGGGTGAATCCATAGAACCAGTCCAACCGGCGGTCTGGTTCCTAGGTGGATTCATAGAACTAGTCCAACCTCCATGCCTTCCCCTTTTCGCCTTCAACCGGTCGTGACCCTCGCTCCGCTTCCATCTTGGCCACCGCCTCTGTCATCTCCCACTTCTCCCTCGAGACTGACAATGAGGAGGACAATGGGGATGATGAGCTGTTCTTAGGCCTAGAGTTCACCAGTCCCCAAAGATGAGGATGATGAGGAGAAGCTTGAGGAGGGGGAGGAGGAAGAGAGGAGGTAGAAGTGAGACGAGCCCAACAATAAAGAGGACAATAGTGATAGTGAATGCAGAGGTAGTGATGATGTGGAGAGAGAGAGTTCAAGTTCAAGGGAGGAAAAGATAATTGACTCATTGTTTCGTCGAGTTTGGACTATGACTTAAAGGGAGATGAGTAGATTCGGAGATGAATCAAAGAGGAAGAGGGAACTTGGGAGATTTTGAACTGAGAGAGACAAAATGGAGCAGAAGAGTAGTGAATATTGGAGCCCTAAATTTTATATTTGCTAATTTCGAATTTTTTTAATATTAAAAATTAATATATTATTATAATATAACCGGTTTTGTCCGGGTGGGCGCGTGGGCGGATCCGCCCATGGAACCAAGAATCGGACTAGTAATCACCGGTTCCCATAAATTGGAACCGGGAACTGGACCGGTTTCCTTAAGAACCATTGGTTCTGGGCGGTCCGGGCGGGTTTTGGTTCTTTTACACACCACTAATTTTTACAATAGATTAAAGATTATCACTCAATTATTTCTTTTAGAATAATTACGACAATTGAGGAGCTCGATAGGGATGTTGCTAAAGTCCTAAAATTAGCTTCATGCTAAGCTCAATAAATCCATCTATTTGAATACTTCCGTAAAAATAATAGATAAAAAGTAACCAAATTAGTTTCCTTTTTATTTATTTTTTCCCAAATTTGAGTAGGTATCATCATATATTTTAGTTACAAAGTGGCAACGTATAATGCCAATTAATATTCTTATAATCAACATGCAGTGAGTCAACTTACATGTTCTATCATTGGTTGATCATCGCTCACTTTTTTATTTTTATTTTTGGGGTTTGGTCATATATTATATCTATTTTACAAGCCACTATATGTATTATATGTCGTGTGTAGGTTGCGAATCCCTATCCTCTCACTCATTCATCCCTGAGGAGATGGGGTATCGAATTCCACCTTTCCCTTCTCAGGTGAGAAGGCTGATTATTAGGGCAACCTCCAATGATTTGTTACATTGCTTGATCTAATATCAATCAAATGTTCTCAGGATCTTGACTAGGGACCACTTGAGTAGGTCGTCTCCTAAGATGGCGGTCCAACTTGGTTATCATCAACCATTAGATTCGTTACTATTGCTTCTGCTATAGGTTATTGACCATATTGCCCCTTAGGTAGAGATGGTGGTCTACCTTGGTTGTTGATAACAACATTGGGCCTATATGAGGAAAATTATCAAAACAATCGTAAATTTTTGCAATTGGATTCAATCCTAAATATTTTATATTGGTGTCAATTTAGTTTATCCGATTAATTTTGGTCGGAAATAACTAACATGGACTCGAGTGTTTTATATGACAGGTGCCAATGTAAAATCCTTTTTAATAATATTTTAATATTTTCTTGATTTCTTTTCTTTTCTTTTTCCTTTTTTTTTCTTCTTTTTCTCTTTCTCTTTCTCTTTTTTCTTCCTTCTTCCAGAGGCAAGGGCCAATCGGCAAGCAAGGTAAACCTCGCTGGTGAGAGTGCTAGTATGAACACCTAAAGGGGGGTGAATAGGTATATAAAATAAACATTGGCAAATATATGCGGAATAAAATAAACTTCAAACAAAGGAGTTAAGGAAGAGAATAAGAACATAAGATTTATAGTGGTTCGGCTTAACCCAAGCCTACGTCCACTCTCCCACGCTAACAGCCTTCTTGGCTGGATTCCACTATGCAATCAACAAGAGATTACAACTTCGAGTGCAAACACTTAGTAGTAGATCACACTATCTCACTAAGTCACTCTTTTGGTATTTCTCTCACGATTACAAACGTTTAAGCTCTCCAAAGACAAGTGTATGATCGAAGGTCACTCAGACTTTGGAATTATAAATTCTACGCGCCGTCTCTTACTTGCTCATCGGTCCATGATCTCCTTAAATACTCCTCCACTTCCAAACTACCCGTTGGACAGTATCTCGGAGAATCATCTTCCAATATACCCATTGGACAGCTCTGTATCTAGAAGATTTGGTAGCCGTTGAGTGACAAAGGTAAAATCCCAAATTGATTCCGATCGCCCATACAAACGAAATCTTGGTTTCCATAAGTAAAGCTTCTTCATATAGAAAGTTTTTGTCTTCAAGATCCAATCGTCAATCAATTAGATTGAATCAATCAAATCAATCTTGATGTGGAATCCAAACCAGATCACTAGCCGTTATATGATTGGGCTTGAGTTACGATTCATCGAATTTGGATGTAAAGTTTGAGTCTGTAGACTTTACAATCTGGGTCTCTAGACTTTACAATTTGAGTCTCGTAGACTTTACAATCTGGGTCTGAACATATCTGCTTCGAACAGATTTAGCTTTAAGGTTTGTACCCGTTCAGCTTCAAAGATAGAGTCTTCTGGTTCAGCTTCAGCATAGAGTCTGTCTTATGGTTCATCATTCACGTTCAGTCTGGAATTTGTCAGAGTGAGCAGACTTCTGATGTAGAACAGACTTTGACACTAAAGTCTGGCAGTCTTCAGACTTTGAGTCTTGAGTCTGGCAGTCTTCAGACTTTGACACAGAAGTCTGGAAATCTTCATAATACTTTGGACATATGTTACGTTCAGTCTTCCGGTCGTCTTCACACTTTGACAATATCCTTTACATGTTCTATCATCTGCATGGTCTATTACTTAACCATTAAACATGTTAGTAGCCTTTGATTTATTTTGTCATCTTCAAAACATCATAAGGGATTTCCCTAACAATCTCTCCCTTTTTGATGATGACAAAACAATCTCTGAATATGCAGATTTGTAAACATGCTTTTAAAAATATTAATTTAAATCAAAGGATATCAGAAGATAGCAAATAGATTGAGCATAAAAATATATAGAAATAGAAAAATAATCGCAGCTCAATATTATGCAATAAATAATATCAACCAATCAGCACATATGCATATTCATATCTTCTCCCCCTTTTTGTCATAATCAAAAAGCGATAATAATGGAAAAAGTATCACGTAGAGAATGATAACAAATATTTTGCATGAATCACAATTTCCAAAAATCAGCTTTTATAAAGTAAGTTGAATATTAAAGATATGCAATATAGCTCACTTCGATCATATATATCAGCAAATATCCAATAAAAATCACGAATGCATCATAAAATTCACGTACACTTTTTGTCATAATAAAATGATAATATCAGTAAGAGATTTGTTAATGACAAAAGGTAATAAAAGATGCACTAACCGGATTTTTGAACAAATTCTGACACATTTACCTTTCATTCCATCCATAATAAGATCACGATCAATTCAAAAGATTTTTCCATAATTGATCAATGCTCCCCTCAATTTGTTGCCTTTTGAGATGATCACGATTCTTTTCCTTTTCTTTTGGATTCGCTTTCTCCCCTGTGATCATGACAATATTTGCGAATATAAACAATTGTTGCAATTGTCGCAGGAGATATTTTCTGATTGCACCAAAATTTGCGTAGATTCGCAATCATCCTTACCTTAAAGAATTTCCTGCAATCAACTCATTTCCCTTTTGGTATCCATCAATTTGGATCCTTCCTTGACGTTAGAGTAAAATAGAAAATCTCCATAATCAAATATTCTTTCTTAATTCATTGTAACAAAGTCTTCAAAGAAAGAATATTATGCACAATGATATTTTGAAAAATAAATTCTCACTTAGTCATAGTACAATAAAACCAGGGAGAATGAAATCTTTGAATATCTAAGAATATCTTGCATCATCACGTAAAACAGATTTTCACTTTGCAAAATATGATTATATCTGAGAGTATAAAATTAGACAAAATAATCTAAATTATCTCAAATAATCACACGTACTAAATCAAATCTTAACTCACAAATCACAAAAACAAATCATACGATTCTTTCTTCCACAAAGCAAAATATGATCATTATAAAATCTCAATCAACCAAGGATATATCGAATATCAAGCATAATGAGAATTATTGCCCAAATCAAATTGAGAATAAAAATTCCTTACCAAATCCTCTTTCTTCTTTCTTCTTTATATCCTGCAAAAATAACTTATATTTTCTTTGGTACCCATTTTTTCTTGGGTCTATGAGAGTTAGCAGAATATGTTGCTTTTATCCAATTTTTCTTAATAGGTCTCTAGACTTGAGAAAGATCTTGTTGCCTAAGTCGAGAATTCTCCTTTTTAAGTTTGAAAATCCTTTTAAGAGAAGATTTGAGATTTGAACAAAGCTCATTTATATACTTTGAAACTTTGAGAGGAATTTTTGAATTGCTTACCTCGATTTCCTCATTGGATTCTGAGTCTGTGTCCGAGTCAGACTTTGATTCTGAGTCTATGTCTGAATCAGACTCAGATTTTGAATGTGCCATCAAGCATATATTTTCTTGATCATCATCTTCTTTCATGATTCTTTTATGGCCATTATGCTTGTATTGACTTCTTCCATCGAATTTCCTTCCTTTTCTACTCAGCTTTTTAAATTTCTCGACCATAAAGGCAAGTTCTTCATCGTTCATGTCATTTTTTGAGTCCGTTTCATCAAAAACAGCATTAGATATTAAATCAATGGACTTCTTACCTTCGGGATCTTCGTCATTAAGTTGTTCCACTTCATAGGATTGAAGAGTGCCAATCAATTCATCAACGGAGAGTGGCATAATCCTCTGAGTCTCCCGGATTGAGGTCTTGACATGATTCCAATCTTTTGAGAGACCTCGCAAGAGTTTGTTGACCTTCATCGGGGTAGAAATTTGCTGACCTTGATATGCTAAACCATTTACAATTTCTGTAAAACGGCTAAACATATCTCCAATTGATTCTCCTTGCTTCATCTTGAATGATTCATATTGGCCAAGCAAGAAGTTTACTTTTGTCTCTTTTACACGATCGGTCCCTTCATATGTAACATGAAGTTTATCCCAAACTTCTTTTGCTGTTTCACATGAAGAGATTCTGTTATATTCAGCATGAGACAAAGCGCAATATAAAGAATAAATAGCTTTTGCATCAAGCGCTTCTCTTTTGGACATCTCCATCCGAGACATAGGAGCGGGGAGTTTGGTTTCTTTGTCTTTGCCATTCTTATTTGATGTGGATGCAACAATGAGGTTGATTCCTCTTTCCACAACATCCCATTGTAAGAGATCTCTGGATCTTAGGAATGCTTTCATTTTGTTCTTCCATACGTCGTATTCCTTTCCATCAAAATATGGTGGCCTTGTGTTGCTTTGTCCTTCCATAAGTCCTGGTGCCAAGATACTAGCCATAAAGAATCTTTAGCTCAAAAGCAAAAACACTTTTATAAACCGAGCACTTGGCTCTGATACCAATTGAGAGTGCTAGTATGAACACCTAAATGGGGGTGAATAGGTATATAAAATAAACCTTGGCAAATATATGCGGAATAAAATAAACTTCAAACAAAGGAGTTAAGGAAGATAATAAGAACACAAGATTTATAGTGGTTCGGCTTAACCCAAGACTACGTCCACTCTCCCACGCTAACAGCCTTCTTGGCTGGATTCCACTATGCAATCAACAAGAGATTACAACTTCGAGTGCAAACACTTAGTAGTAGATCACACTATCTCACTAAGTCACTCTTTTGGTATTTTTCTCACGATTACAAACGTTTAAGCTCTCCAAAGACAAGTGTATGATCAAAGGTCGCTCAGACTTTGGAATTATAAATTCTACACTCCGTCTCTTGCTTGCTCATCGGTCCATGATCTCCTTAAATACTCCTCCACTTCCAAACTACCCATTGGACAGTATCTCGGAGAATCGTCTTCCAATATACCCATTGGACAGCTCTGTATCTAGAAGATTTGGTAGCCATTGAGTGACAAAGGTAAAATCCCAAATTGATTCCGATCGCCCATACAAACGAAATCTTGGTTTCCATAAGTAAAGCTTCTTCGTATAGAAAGTTCTTGTCTTCAAGATCCAATCGTCAATCAATTAGATTGAATCAATCAAATCAATCTTGATGTGGAATCCAAACCAGATCACTAGCCGTTATATGATTGGGCTTGAGTTACGATTCATCGAATCTGGATGTAAAGTCTGAGTCTATAGACTTTACAATGCTGGTCTCAGACTTTACAATTTGAGTCTCGTAGACTTTACAATCTGGGTCTGAACATATCTACTTCGAACAGATTTAGCTTTAAGGTCTGTACCCGTTCGGCTTCAGAATAGAGTCCAGTTTCTCGGTTTCAGCTTCAGATAGAGTCTGTCTTCTAGTTCATCATTCACGTTCAGTCTGGAATTTGTCAGAGTGAGCAGACTTCTGATGTAGAACAGACTTTGACACTAAAGTCTGGCAGTCTTCAGACTTTGACACAGAAATCTGGAAATCTTCATAATACTTTGGACATATGTTACGTTCAGTCTTCCGGTCGTCTTCACACTTTGACAATATCCTTTACATGTTCTATCATCTGCATGGTCTATTACTTAACCATTAAACATGTTAGTAGCTTTTGATTTATTTTGTCATCTTCGAAACATCATAAGGGATTTCCCTAACAGCTGGCTCTTGCCTCTGACAACCGACTACAGCAAGAAGGGAAGAAATAAAAATAAAGAGAAAGAAAATATATATTTTTAAAATATTAGTAAAATTGTTCATGTTAGTGCTGGCTATGCAATGTAGGACAGCTAGCATCTATGTCAACGATTTCCAACCAAAATTAATTGAATGGACCGAATAGGCACAAACACAAAAGGTTTATGACGTAATTAGTAAAAAAAAAAGTTTAAGATCAAATTGGTATAATTGTAATAGGTTAGGATTTTTTTGATAATTTCCTTGGAATATATGAGGCAAGTGTTATGTTAAGCTGATGTATATCTTGATTGTTCTAGCATTTTCAATCGGGGTGCTGAGCCAATTGACAGTATGTTTTCCCCATTTAGCAATGGCATATTTTGTTGGGCATTTTGATTTATTAAATTACCATTATTGTTATCACTTGGGTTAACTTGAACTAGATAGACAGATTACTTCCACCGCCAGGTATTGCTCCAGTGGTCTGGGTCACACCAACAATTTCACCTGCTTGTAAAATTATAATCGGTAGTGGAGGCGTTCCAATTTATGTGGTAACTTGAGCAGCAGTAAATGAAGAACATATCCAAAAGGTGTTGGGTAAGTAGGATTTGCCCGCATCTGAATTGAATGGTTTGATGCCCTTGGTCTGCACATGACTTCATGGAAGGTATTGACAATCAAGGGCTTGACCATGCCGATGAGGTATTTCATCATGTGGTAAGTCGTTTTCTTTTGGTGTTCATTGAGAATTCTCCTCATGATAACTAACATCACAAGATTTGGCTCCAACTACCTTCTTTGCTCATCGGTAACTTGTCTTGAGATGTCAACATCTCCACCTTATTCTTGTTTGGCCATTGATTGTGCAGTCGATGACTCTAGACGTCCCGCTTTGTCATTACTAGGTTGTGGTGACAAGTTGCTACTGCTAGCAATAGTATATATGATGGTTGAAACTTAACCATTCCTAAGTAGTTCTCCAATGATTGTGGCCATGTTTCTCCATCTTCAAAAGCTTTGTATCCATATTCTCGTGATACCATGATCTTGTTTTCAAGCGGTTGTTCTTTTAAAATTGCATGTTACTTGACTCTCTTGTGATTTCAAATTCGTGACTACTCCCTAATACCCTATATGCATTCAACTTTCTCTCGATGCCTTAACCAGTAACATGTTGTCCTCACTATCCCCATCAATTATCGTTAAACATCTGTCGCCATATATCAAAAATTGATTAATAGTGGTCACCAATGTATGCTAATATTGATAATGATTCTTGCGGTCATCGACAGTCGATCACGTGATCAATGATACACCACACTTCAGTCACTCGCTTATCTATGTCGATGATTTGGTGAATTCTTTTGGTGCAAACAGCTGCTAAAGGAGAGCATTATATGACAATCTTGTATTTCCTTTTTCTTTTCAATATACCCACGTCAAGGGCTCTATTGATTCTCAAAAGTCAAAAACAATGGGCTATGCCATTGTCATCTCTTGTGCAGCTTCATATAGTATTGAAACTAAATGGCGCACTTAAACTTAGCATTCCGTTTAGCCCACCTCTCTTTTCTTGAGTGCTTTCATTTGGAAACGAAAAAAATCAAAAGAGAACTTATGAGAAAGAAATGCTATATCAAAGAAAAGCATCCTGATTCTTGACTACGACCGAAGCTATTTACTATGACGTAGGCCACCTGCTGCCACCTGCTTTATTACTTCTCAATCTTCTACCCTTCTTTGTAGAACAAAATAGATCAATTGCAGAAAAGCACAAACAAGATGCATGGGGTCTCGTGGTCTGAGAAACTAATTTTAAACTTAGATCTTGACTTACAAGGCATAGTCATCATCGGAATTACGACGTGCAACTGAAAAGGTGAATATTAAAATGTAAGTTGAGACCAAAGTTCTATTTTAATATCATAATTTTGTTAGTGGGTCGCTCGTGTGTCAGTATGAAAAGATATATTATTCTCGGATGAAGCAAAAAAGAATTATTCCAAAAATAAAAACAAAGGAGAGTACAAGTGTGATACTACCTTTGACATTGTTAAATGTTGATATCGCACGATTAAACTAAATATTAATAGATTAATAAAACATAAAAAGAAGGATTAACAAGACCTGACGAAGATCTGACGTCGACAAATTCTCGGATGAAGCAAAAAAGAATTAGTCCAAAAAAAGGAAAAAAAGAAAAGAAAAGAAAAGGAGAGTAGAAGCGTGATACTACCTTTGACATTGTTAATTTTTTTTTTTTATAGTAAAAGTAAGAATATATTAAGGGAGAGCTAGATATACAAAAAATCTGCACCAAAAACTTTCATTCATAGTGCAAAAGCAGAATGAGTGGAAAGGAAGCCGATGTAAAAGAACCAAAACAAACACAACAACTCTAGCCGAAACAACCAGCAAACACACCACGGCAAACGCTAGGGATCAAAGAAGATCAAAGGAGATCAACTCAGTAACAGCAGCCATAGCACCATCCATAAGTCCGGAGCGACCCGCCATCAGTCCATATGCTCAGCAGAGCCATCGATGAAGACAGAGTGGTCAAATCCCCATCCTTGTTGGAGCCTTCCATTCCTGGGGTTATCCGGTACTCTACTGAAGGTGAGGGCTTTGTCTTTCACAACTTTGATGAGATGATTCTTCAAAGCTGCAACCTCAAGGGCTTCACCTTGGAAGATGATGCTATTCCTTTTCTTCCAGATAAGATGACATAAGGCCCCAAAAGAAAAACGGGCGATAGAGTGAAAGAAATCATCACCCATTAGGGAATTCAATGCCCATAGGAGATTTTCCGCCCAAGTCCTGTTACGCCATGGAAGATTACATCTTCTGGCCCAAAAGAAAGCAAGTATCGCAGGAACATGACAATCAAAAAAGAGATGATCAATAGAGTTAGGGATACTGTGGCATCCCAAAATTCAAGACATCCTCTAGAGAAATTAAAGCCTATAATTAGGTAATGAAATTACCTATGGTCTATGTGCTAGCCATTAGTTTTCTTAAGGCTAGGTGTTATTGTGCTTGTGTTTATAAATTTTGAATTTAGGACTATAGGATAAATTAATAATCTATGCTTGGCCATAAGATTTATAAATTAAATTTCAATGAACAAAAATGCCCAAAGACTTTGGCCAAGATGAAAATGGAAATTTAAAAATATTTATAGAAGGAATTCAAAAAAAAAAAAGGGGGAAAAAGAGGGTTATTTTTGAAATGGGCCTTGGACCCATTGGCCTAGAGCTTGGTGGGCCAAGCTTGTCGGCCCATTAGGGCCCAAGAGGGAGCTCGACCAGCCCAAGGGAATGGCCGGATGGGCCTAAGCCCAAGCCCAATCAATTCAAAAATAAAAATGCCAAGTGGCAAGGGACAAAAGCATGCATTGGCCTAGACTAGGATGCCATGCATTGGTCCATTTAGGAGGCAAGCAATGATGAGAAGATGGGGATATAAAAGGAGTTAGGAGAGAGAAATGGCCGGCTACTTGCTCCATTTCGTCCAAAGAGAGGGTGAGAAAGAGAGAGAGTTTGAGAGAAAGGGAGAGAAGCCGAGAGGGAAGGAGGCGGAGCCGGAGGGGTGTGCTGTTCGTTCGCCGTCCGATCGTCGCCGTTCTTCGTCGTTTGTTCACCTTTAAGGCAAGTGGAGTCCATAACTTCCTTTGCATGTTTGTTGTGGTGTTTGCATGTTAGGTTTTAGGCGTGATTTGTGCGAAAAACCGAGGTAAGAGTTGATATTGTGCAAAACGTGTGACTGTTTTCGTTCGGGTTGTTGAAGTCAGTAGCTTAGTCGAGCTTGCATGTGTATTTGGAGTGCGATTTTGGCTTCGGTGTCTTCATGAAAGTTGAATCTAATGTCTTTTACTATGACATACTAAAAATTCGTAGAAAACGATGGAGATTTGAGGGGTCAAAAGTTCTATTATACGGAGACTTAGATCTACGAAATTTTCACTGACCTCTTGTCGATTTCTTGTTTGCATGTTGATTTATGTTGGAGATCTCACCTTGTTGTCTTCTTGAAAGTTGTAGGAAACACATTAAGCTACAACATAATCAAATTTTAAGAGAAATGAATGAGTGTAGCCTAGTGAATCGGTTAGATCTTGGAGATGGTTGATTCTGGTGAGGTGTACCGAGACACCCGAGACTTCATGGACTAAAATGGTGACCATAATCTGGTTATTTGACCTAGATATATTCATGAAACTTGTAAAGGACACATTGTTACATAACATACTTAAATTTCAGAAGGAACGAAAGAGATTTGATGGGTGAAATCTAAGAAATACGGAGAAGTGTGTTCTGGACGTCGCGGTAGTGGTTCCAGAAGCTTCGTAGGGCTATGGAAATTAATATAAAAAGAATTTGGCTTAAAGTTCTTAATGAAAAAGGTACGAAAATGTGTTGGCTATCATCCTGTAAAATTTCGTAATTTTTGGAGACCGAATGGATATTTTAATTGAATTTATTCGGAAACTGTGCAGTGGGTTTAAATCCGAGAATTTTAGGATGTTTTTGGAGGAAATTGTGAAATTATAAGAAATTCAATTTGGCCACGAATTTTATATAAAATTGTGATCCTATTAGTGATTGTTTGAATATTATGATTTTGGGAAAATCATAAATATTAAATATTTATTTATGAAAATAAATAAATATAATAAAATAATAAAATAATAAAATAATAAAATAAAATGGATTTTTATTTGGCCATGGATTCAATTCCATTTGTGTGGCACTTGTGTGATGAGGTCTTTGTACATGCATTGAGTTGAAATACTTATGTGATTAAGCTATGACATGTGCATGACATGGGAATTGAAATGCAAATATGATTTGTTTGATGCCATGCCAATTGCCATGTTAAATTGAGATAAAAGAATAAATATGGATGAGAATGAGGTTGTGTTGGAGGATGTTGTCTGGTGGCCTGGTGGCGTAATTCCAGAGATTCCCTGGGAGTTTCAGGATGCCCGGAATGTGGGGGGCCGGAAGTCCGGTTGTATCTTGGATACATGCCCGGAGATTCCTCGCGACACCAGGATTGGGGTGCGGGATGCCCGGCTAGAAGGGTAAAGGCCGGAAGTCCGGTTGTATCTTGAATACATGCCCGGAGGTTCCTCGTGATGCTAGATGAGATGCGAGATGCCCGGAATGTGGGGGGGCCGGATGCCCGGTTGTATCTTGGATACATGCCCGGAGGTTTTTCTCGCATGGGATGCGAGTGTAAAATATGAGATAAAATTGACACATCGAGGAAGGGTGATGTGGTGATCAAATTTAAAGATAAAGATGAAAATTAACCCATGGCATGATATGGCATGATATGCATGATGATATGCATGATGATGAAGATGATGATGTGATATGATATGATGATCACCCATGGTATGATATGCATGATGATATGCATGATGATGATGATGATATGTGATATGATATGATGATCACCCATGGTATGATATGCATGATGATACGCATGATAATGATGATGACATGTGATGTGATATGATGATCACCCATGGTATGATATGCATGATAATATGCATGATGATGAAGATGATGATGTGATATGATATGATGATCACCCATGGTATGATATGCATGATGATATGCATGATGATGATGATGATATGTGATGTGATATGATGATCACCCATGGTATGATATGCATGATAATGATGATGACATGTGATATGATATGATGATCACCTATGATAATATATGCATGATGATGCACGATGACGATGTGTGATGTGACATGATGATCATCCATGGTATGATATGCATGATGAAATGCATGATGATGACAATGATATATGATATGCCATGATGATGATGATATATGATGTGATGATGCATGATACGCATGATTACAAGGTAAGTGATGCTTGCAACGTGTGATGATATGCATGATGCATTGGAATGTTATTGGATTTCCCTATCTGCTGAGTGGTTGTACTCACCCCTTTTGGGGACCAACATTTCAGATTAGTAGATGGTTTGAATGGTTGGATATAACCGTGAGGAGGAGGATAGCAAGGGAAGGAGCTTTTGGACGCCGACACTGATCGATGGACTTTAAGTGTATGATTGTTTGAGGAAACATCGGTCATCTTTTGAAGTATAGCCGAATATAGAAGACTACGGCATTTTGATGTACCGATGAACAATGTCCATCTAATTTAAGTAAATAAAAGATGTACGGCTTTTACTTATAAATATTTAGTAGGTGTGCATCGATTTCTGAATGTAGGGAAGGGATTTGTTAGATATGCTTCCGTTATGTAAATTGCGCAAGGGACCGTTAATAAAAGATGTAAACCCACATGGTTGTATGGACCCGCTGCAACTAAAAATGGTATCAGAGTGACTTGTTATCTGGGAAAGAAAAAGGAAAAGCGAACTGTGGTGACTCTAGCGGATCGGGGGCCGTCGAGGGGTGCCACAGATACAATTGCAAAAGGCACATAATTCAAAATCAATCCTTCCAATGGATATGAGAAGAGTCTAAGTAGGCAATCTGTTCTTGATGATTAGCCAAAGGTTGAATTGAAACCTTGGGGCTATAGCATTATTCCAGGTAAAACGAGCCCAAGGAACCCGATTCTTTTTGGTCCTTATCGCCTCCCAATCTAAGGCTACCAAAAAAGCACCATCAGAAGACTCGTGCCAATAAAAAAGATCCGGGGCCGAGGGAGAACCGGCAAGGCAAACTCCCAAGACTCAAAAAGAGTCCTTAAAGCACAGCCCTTAGGTGAAAGTAAATCTGCCACTGTTGCTTGTCTAGTAAGTCCTGAGGTAGCAATAAGAGAGTCTGGAAAAATGAGGCTCCAAGGGCCTTCCTGATGCCAATTGTCATACCAAAGCGAGATCGAATGACCATCACCCATTTTCCACCAAAAAGAAAGCCTAAAGTCTCTTCTCAGCTGGAGAATTTTCCTCCAAGCCCAAGAACATATGGCCCTCAGGCATGTTTTGACATTGTTAAATGTTGATAGTGCACGATTAAACTAAAAATTAATAGATTAATTTTTTTTTCTTAGATTCATGGTATCACTAATTTCTGTCATGTTAGGAGTTATTTAGATTTATTAGAATTCATTAAACCAAGTCGAAACATGCTGTCAAGTGGCTCTTGCTAAACAAATCAGGCCCAAATATGAATTAAATCAGATTAAACCGAAGATCCCTTAACTATAAAACAAATCGCACTCATTAAACCTGAGTAAGCCCATTATTACCATTAATCACACTAATGTACCTTTAGCCCAACTAAACCCATTTCCGACCCCAACTTCATTTTTATACCGATTCACCCATCAACAATACCTTGTCAATGATCAAGATATCCAAGCCTTAGACTCAACATTGCCATCATCCATCTCCAGTCACAGGACCACCACCATTGTCTCCGCCGGCTACAAACTCACAGAACCAGACTGTCTCCCTCTGGCGACCAATTTTGAACGTAGCCGTCGTTCATAAACAGAACATAATTTTGAAGCGAACGTACACAATGCGGAGAAATTCTTGACATGTTTAATGGATCTTCAATACTACTCATTCACGAGAGAAAGTCGTGCGGTAATCAATGCACCATAACACGAGCAAGGAACTAAAAGATCTACTCCAACAGAGAGAGGGCATAGCAAGTTTAGTTGGCAAACAGATGGACGTGAGAATCAATATGACTCCACTGGAATTTGGTGAAATTATTTTATCAATGGTTCAGTTTCAAACACGATTCAATTACATCTAACATTCAACAAAGCTAAACTCACGAGCAATACCGAAACAGACGATTCTGGTTTAACTTTAGGTGAGAGTCTTGGAGGACAGTCCTATATGCAATGCTAGCCATTGTTTCGATTCAACAGTATCACATCAGCAAACATTTAGACCAAGGACTGGGGGCGGGTCACAGCGGGTGCTAGCAGTGCATGAGGGGTTGCTAGGCATGGGCGTGGTCTTGGTGTCCGCTGGATGTGACTTGAGACTCGCTGGTGGTCGGCTGAGGAGCGCCATATCTGCTGAGTGTAACGGTGTCGAGGAGGTGCCGGGATTAACCGGAGTGGTGTGGTAGCGAGCGTGAGATGCAGCAGCTGCGTGAGAGCAAAGCATGGTGATGACAGTTGATGGGGCGGCAGTAACTCCCACGGAGAAAGGGAGCTCGTTCTTCGTATCTCTTGTATTTGCGCCCCTACTTTTATTTTTCTACGGGGAGCTCCCTTTTATTTGCCTTCTTTGGCCTCTGCTTTCTCTTCATGCGTGGCATGTGCCCGTGACTCTGCTCTCTACGCCCGTTCCCTGTTCTTTGTTCTCTTCACTCAACATTCTGCATTCACGGTTTTGTCCATAATCAGGAAGATACTGTATGGGAACAAGTTGATCTTACGCTTCCTAGGGGCCAAAATTTCACCTCCAAGCACAGGTTCTTCGCTTTTGTTCTATCCGCGAGCGGAGTTGAAAAGTTGGGGAAACAAAAGCTGGCTCTTTGTTGCCTTTGCAAGTACGTAAGGAACGTCCTTGTTCGCTCCCACCAATAACTGAAGCATTTTTTGGTAGGAGAACAAGCTCCGATTTATTTATCCGGACGGCTTGAATACTTTCATCTTCTTCTTCTAATATCAGCTTGGCCCGGCAGTCTCTTCATTATAAATTCAAAGGCCATCTTTCCATTAGCTCTACTTATCTTCCGGAAGCTGACTACCGCATACAATCTATCGTATGTGAAGGTTGTTAGATATTTATAATAATATGGGCTTACATTAATTAAATAATTTTTTATTTTAAATAATCGGATTAATGAATATTTCAATATTTGTTAAACCCAAGAGTGATTTTATTGAATTGGGTATTGTCATTTATTAATAACAGGCTTAGTTGAGCAGCAAAGTGTAGGTAATTGTGTTTAACTAAAACCCGTAATGGAAATGGCCCAGTTGGCATACTATTAATTAGGGTTTGCTAGATCCCCTCTTTAACATATAAAATGGTAGGCTATATTTATCAGTTGCTTGAGTCCCATTGAAAGTTGTTATATCGAAATAGGTTATAAAAGGAAGATCCGGCATTCCAATAAATCCTATATCAGAGTGATCTAATTTTTTTCAAGTGAGGTAATGGCTCAAATGGGTAATGCTTTAATTCCGCTATATTTATTGATCTCGATGTTTTACAGTCATATATAGATCCGTTTCTTCTTAATTGATTAGTTGTTTATGTGAATAAATTTTATACAAAGGTGTCATCCCAATCCTAGCGGATTCCTCTTCATCCTGTTCACTAGAGCTAAATTCCCTCAGGTATGCTTATGATCTTCAACCTTCTTGTTGTGACTAGGCTCATCAGAATTTGTTAGATCATCTGCATAATCCCAGGAAGCGACAACACTTGTGGCTAGGATGTCCGGGTGAGGTCCCATGTAATCAATGCCGCTTTGGAGAGGACGATGGAGCCCAACCATAGCCAGTTCCATCCTGTAGTGGAACTTGTCCCCCACCTCTACTCCTGGAACGTCTCTGAGGAATTGCCTGGCACCGTGCACGTATCTGGCTCTTTTTTTCACCTCTTTTGCTGCATGAAAATCTATTCTTCTAATACATGTGCTATATTTACGTGCTTTCGATTTTTCCCGATCAAGCTCATGCCAAATATCTCGGTAGAGCCTTAAAGTTGCAATCACTCTCTCTCAGGCTAAATCATGGAAGGTGATACTCAGAGACATCATCGACCTGAACAAACTCACAAAATCTGAAAAAATCATGAATCTTGATACCTCGGAACAGCATCGACCTGATGAAACCCACAAAATCCTAATAATCAATCATGAAACAAAAACCATTTCCACTATTGATGGAAGTTTTGCCAGAGAAGTTCCTCACCGTTGGAAGCACGGAACTAACACCTGAGCCGAGAAATAAGATGAAGGCCGAGGATTTGAAACTCAAAAAGGACATTCACATGCTAAATAGCCACGGTTGTGGAGCTGCAAGGTATACGGAACCAACATGACAGCCATGGTTGAGAGCGAAGAAGCTTCCTCCAATCGTGCTCCGCTGAAGTCTGGAAATGGCATGAGCTTCTCTCACACGTGTCATGCAGAGATTTGTTACAATCTACAGCTGTGTAAGTGCAAGGGGAACCGCACAAATCCCATTTTCTGTGCATCTAAAAAAGGGTTGCGCTATTTTTTATCCCAGCTTTTGCTTTGACACTCCCAAATGCAGTGTCTTGCCCATATTAACCGGCTGTCCCTTTTTTGTTTGATTTTTTCCTTCTCTCCCTGTTGTTCCGGCATTCTTCTCTTTGTTCTCTCTCCTCAGCCACTTATTGATGAGGATATAACTCGCCAAACAATCACCATCAAAGGGCCATCTCGGAGTACAGGTAGAAATGAGAATGTATCGCCACAGCTGGCTGAAGATGGATGATGATAGTCACCTTTATGTTGTTAAACACATACCATAGCACAGATCTGTGTCTAAAATTGGAATAAAACTACTGCTCAACCATCACATGCTAAGTATGTCAACTATCCTTCCCTATGAATTTCTTGCCTCGGAGATCTATCTGTGTCACCACAATCTCATTCTCCTCTACTTAGGTTTTATTCTTGGAAATCAAAAGCATCCACTCGTTTGGTTTCACAAGATTTTTAGATGCTGTGATAATCAGATGTGTGTTAGGCTGCTGCCAACACAAGTGCGTCATAAATGTTGGATTCAAGATGTTCCTAAGGTAAAGAGACAATATCATTCAGCTCACCAGTCGTAGATGGGTTGTGGAACGAGACAAGGTCTGGAGTTCAAACCTCTAAGATGTTAAAACCTAACTGAGCAAACAAAAAATACCTTCTTCAACTTAAAAAACCACGCATACAGTCGATAAGGCCAATACATTAACTCATTTTCTTAAATTTTTAATTTATGTCGAAGATGGTGAGGATTATTAGTGCATACTCAATCCACTGTATGTAAATCACAATTAACAAAATATGCATCAACTTAAAGAAACATGCATACAGTCGAAGAGGTGTATTCACGAATTAGTCATGGTATGTTGAAAGAGATGAAAAAGTACTCATAAAAATGGAACATTCATAAAAACTAGAAAGATTATAAGTTGCAGGCAGAGGCAAACACATGCTACTGGTGAGTAGTGCCATACTTCGAGCACCAGAAGGCAGAGACATCATCATCAACAGCTTCGCAGTTCAACTCTCAGATGGCAGCATGTTCTTCTCCTTCAACGGATAGGTTTGACATGTTCTAGTACAGTGGGATGTTGAACCCCAATGTCGGTTCCGGTGCGTTTGAGACTGGCTCCGACCTGGGCTTCTTGGACGTGCTCAAGAAGCAATCAGGGAACCCTGACATGGTCTGAAACATGGTCTCAATCCTCAAGCGAGGACCCATCTCTCCCTTCATCTCCTGGCACAATGCAACGGCTGCTCTCATCTCTCAACTCCTCTCTTTTCACTCTACAGGTACTTCTTATGACTCTCTCTAGGTACCGTTTTCTGTTTTCTTGTTTTTCATTGTTGTATGAAAAAGCTTGATTGAGTTGGAATATATATCGAGAGAAAAGTGGTTTGGTGGATAAAGGCTGCATTTGATTGTGGGTGTGCTCTAGGTAGAGAGAGATTGTGGTCTCTGCTTGGTTTTGCATAGCATTGGAGAATTGGAAGTGCAAGCTTAGATTTTGGTTTGGTGTTGAAGTCTATAAAATTGTGAAGTACAGTTGAGGCTTGGTGTCATTTGATAATGAACTGGAAGGAACTTCTTACTTGTAAGAAAATTGTATCCTTAGCCACTCAAGAAAACTGATTGCCTGAGTAGAAAATGGCTCTCTGAATATGTTTGTTTTAGCATTTAACTTGTTAAACACAATACCATGGGGTTAGCAGTGCAAAATGTCTTCTCTTAGAACTTTTGTTGTAGGGCTTGGAGTTTTTATGATTAACTTGTGAAGCTGTGGAATGTGTTCCTTCTACACAGCTGCAATATGTAGGTATTAAGTAGAATGTGGGCAACCACCTCAAGTTGGATGTGATTTTCATCTCCGACTTTCCAGAATACTTAACAGAACTAGTGGAAGCCGATAGGGAAAGTTCTTTGCTGCGGAACTTTCTTGAACCCTTGTTCATGGGACACCGTGCTTCTTGCTGCCGATAACACATTGTCTGCTATGAAGTACATACTCAATAGTAAGGGGTAGATTGGATATGCATTAGTTACGCCACCTGGTCATCATGCTCAACCTTCTCAAGCGAATGGATATTGCTTACTAAACAATGCCGGTCTAGCAGTTCGATTGGCATTAGACTCTTGGTGCAAAAGTGTTGTCATTATTGATATAGATCGTGTTGGAGAAAACTTCCTTATTTGTTTTGAAGCTGATAAAACATTTCTATCAGTCTAGTCTGAAAACTTGCAGACTCTTTCATCAAAGTCTGAAGACCGCCAGACCGCCAAACTCAAAATTTAAAGTGTGCCCTCATTGACAGTTTCTAGACCAACGAAGAAGACTTATCCAGATGCGAGTATTTCTTTAAGGATTTGATTCGAGCGGCTAAAGAAGTTCTCACGGCTAGAGATGGCATCTCAAGACTTATCCAGATGCGAGTATTTCTTTAAGACTTATTCGTTGATTGGCGAAGTATACTTGGACGGTTCTACTTATGGAAACCTAGATCTTGAATGTATGGGCGAGCAGGATTGGTGGGCTATCTTCACATTCTTTAAGTAACTCGAGATCTCCCTAATTGATACTGTCTAACAGGTAGATTGGAAGAAATCATTTGGAAGGTGCCAACGATTATGAAGGCATAGAGGAGTATATAAGGAATACGCTCTAGCTATTCAAGTGTGTGCGCTATAGATAAATTCCAAAGTCTGAAGTTCCTTATGCTTTGCTAATTCAATTGTTGAGCGAAATTTGTACTCAAAAGAGAGTTTAGATATTTGTGAGGCCTTGAGAAAGTGTAGCAAAGTCTCTACACTGTGGAATCAAGGACGTGATACTGTAACAACTCTTTTGATTTATAGTGAAATCTAGTCGGTGGGCTATTAGTGTGGGAGAGTGGACGGAGGCTTGGATTAAGCTGACCCACTATAAATCTTGTGTTCTTATTCTCTTCCATGAACTCTTTTACTTTGTTCTTAACTCTAATTAATTGTTAGAGTTTGATTTTCTTTGCAAAGTCTATTGTTAACCAGACTTAGTTAAAAAGTAAAAGTTTTACCCTGTATTTTGCAAAATCTGTTTTCGCATCTATTCACCCTCCTCTAGGTACTCGTATTAGCTCTTTCAAATTGCATTATGGAAATGGAACATCGGAGGAGTTTTAGCAGTCTAATGACGTTGTTACTGTTGGAGAAATTTTCTTGAAATGTTTTGAAGCTGACAAAACGTTTCCATCAGTCTAGTCTGAAGGTTGCTGTTTAAAGTCTGAAGACCTCCGGACAGCTAGACTCAAGATTCAAAGTCTATCCTCATTGACAGTTGCTAATCCGTTGAAGAAAGGTTATCCAGAACTGGATGTTTTATTAAGAATATGACCTTATCGACTGGAGAAGATCTCTTGGCTGGATATGACATAACGAAATCCTTTTAATTGATCGAGATTGATTCGAAGATTAAGGATCCGTTGATTGGCTAAATATTCGTGGAAGGTTCTACTTATGGAAACCGAGATCCTGATTGTATGGGCGAACATGATTGATGGGCTATTGTCATGTTCCTTTAATAGCTTAAATGATCTTCCTAATTGATTCCGTCCAACGGGTAGATTGGAGGAATTCCTTTGGTAAGTGCCAACGGGTATGATGGCGTAAAGGAGTATATAAGGAAGACATTCTAAGTTGTTCGAGTAGTGCGCGATAGAAGAATTCCAAAGTCTGAAGCTCCTTGTTATTTAGTCAATTCATTTGAGCGAAAACTTGTACGCAAAAAAGAGTTTATATTTGTGAGAAACCTTGAGGAAGTGTGGTAGAACATCTACACTATGGAATCAAGGAAAAGTTATGCTGTAACATCTCTTTTGTTCATAGTGGAATCAAGCCGATAGGCTGTCAATGCAGAAGAGTGGACGTAGGCTTGGGATAAGCCGAACCACTATAAACCTTGTGTTTAATCTTCTCTTTCCTACTCCTTACTTTGCTTTGATCGTAATTCATTTTGGTTAAGCAAAAGAGTACTTCCTTTCTATCGGTTGCCTAGTATTGCTTCCGTATCTCGAGAAATTGTTTTTACACCTATTCACACCCCTCTAGGTGTTTATATTAGCTACATCAATTGGTATAAGAGCCTGTGTACTCACTTTGTTTGAAGTGTTTTACTTCAGAGTTAAAAATCCATGGCTAGTATGTTGGCTTCAGGGCTGATAGAAGGGCAAAGCAATACCAGACCACCTTACTTTGATGGAAATGATTACAACATATGGAAAAACAAGATGAAGGCATTCCTAAGATCAAAGGATCCTCTGGAATGGGATGTTGTAGAAAAATGAATCATTCCTAAAGCTGCACCTGTCTCAGAAAGAGGAAAAGATACTGTGGAGTCTAGTCAAATGACTCAGAAAAAGATAATCAAGAAACAAGCTCTTGATGCAAAAGCAATTTATTCTTTATATTGTGCTCTATCACCTACTGAATATAACAGAATATATTCTTGTGTTACAGCTAAAGAAGTCTGGGATAGATTACATATTACCTATGAAGGAACTGATCGAGTGAAAGAGACCATAATCAACATTCTCCTCGGTCAATATGAAGCCTTCAGAATGAAATCGGGAGAATCTATAACTGACATGTTTAGTCGTTTTACAGATATTGTGAATGGTCTTGAAAATCAAGGTCAACCAATTTCTGATCCCATGAAGGTAAACAAGCTACTGCGTGGACTCTCCAAGAATTGGAATCACATAAAGACCTCAATCAGAGAGACCCAAAGAATCATGCCACTGTATGTTGATGAGTTGGTTGGAACTCTTCAGTCTTATGAAGTGGAACGAATAAATGAAGACGAAGACCCTAAAGGTAAGAAATCCATTGCATTAAAATTTAATGATGATTCTGATGTTGCAGATTCTGAAGACGATATGGACGATGAGGAGCTTGCTCTCATGATAAGAAGATTCAGAAAGCTGAATAGAAAAAGGAAGAAGATTCAATCCAAGGAAACAAAGTTTTCAAAAGCAACAGACTATGTCTGTTGAAGATGATGAATCAAATAAAGATGTAGTCTGCTTTGAATGTAAGAAAAATGGACACATCAGACCCAACTGTCCTCTTATGAGGAAGAAGAAAGGAAAAGCTGAAAAGTATCGAAAGGCTCTTAAAGCAGAAACCTGTAGTGATACGGAATGTGAAGAAAGTGATGATGATTATGCCAACATATGTCTGATGGCACAATCGAATTCAGATTCAAACTCCGAGATAAACTCAGATTCAGATAGTGAATTTGAGGTGAGTAACTTCAAAATCCCTATTAAAGTTTCTAAATACATTGATGAGTTATGTTTTAGTCTTAAGACTTCTCTTAAAAGGATTTCCGAACTCAAAAAGGAAAATTCTGCCTTAAAACAACAAAAAAATGTTTTGAAAGAAAAGGTGAAATGTTTAGATATGAATGTTTCTTCTCTTAGAGAAAGTGAGATAATCTTTTCAAAAGAAAATGCATTCTTGAAAAATGATATCTCAAATATTTCCAAAAGATTTTCGATAGGATTTGAGAAACTAGAAAAAATACTTTCTGTTCAAAGACCTTATTTCAATAAATCTGGTTTGGGAATGACTGCTGAAACCATTCCTTTAATTGATTTTCCTAAAGTGAAGGAAATAATCAAACAAAGACCCTCAAGAGATGCTTACAAAAATCATTTTAAAAGGACCTTTGTAAAACCAGTAGGTCGCAATGCTCTCGGATGTTCAAAGTGCAATAGTGCGGATCATTTTGAAAAAGAATGTCCTATGGTTTGGAAACACATCAATAAAATATGGGCAAAAACCGCATATCATACTAACACAAATGGACCCAAGAAAAGATGGGTACCAAAGAAAGTTTGAGTTTCTTTTTTAAATGCAGGTCACTATCAAGAAAAAGGTAAAATGGTATCTGGATAGTGGATGCTCAAGACACATGACAGGAGACTCAAATTGCTTCATAAAACTTGTTCAAGTAAATGGTGGAAAAGTTTCATTTGGAGGAAACAGCAAAGGGAAAATTGTGGGATTTGGAACTGTGAAAATTGGAAACCTCACAATAAGCAATGTTTCTTTAGTTGAAGGACTCAACTACAATCTGCTCAGTGTCAGTCAGCTATGTGATACCGGTTTCAAAATCTACTTTCAAGAGGGCATATGTTCAGGAACCAGTAAAGACTCTACTCAGTCATTTATGGGATGAAGACATGGAAATATCTACCTCTTGGATGTGAAACTAGATAAATCGCAATGTTTAATTTCAATCCAAGACGGAGCGAGCTTATGGCACAGAAAGCTGGGGCACATCAATATGAAGCAGATAGCCAAAATTTCAACAAAGAAGCTTGTTCGTGGCCTACCCAATTTATCATATCAAAAGTCTGACCTATGTACACCATGCATATTGGGAAAACATGTAAGAAATTCCTTTAAACTAATAAATTAAGTTTCCACTAACCGTGTACTACAGCTTATGCATATGGATCTCTTTGGACCAACCAGAACACAGAGCATTGGAGGTAAGAAATATTGCCTAGTAATCATGGATGACTACTCACGATTTACTTGGGTGTATTTCCTGGCAAGTAAGTCTGAAACTTTCTCTTACTTTGAAAAATTTGCTAAAAAGGTTCAAAACGAAAAATGATATGTTATTTCAAGTATAAGAACAGATCATGGAGGTGAATTTGAAAATCAAGATTTTACAAAATTTTGTGATGAATCTGGTTTTCAGCATTTGTTCTCCTCTCCATATACTCCATAACAAAATGGAGTTGTGGAAAGAAAGAATAGATCACTTCAAGAAATGGCTAGAACTCTTCTAATTGAAAGCAACATCTCCTCACGTTTTTGGGCTGAAGCAGTTTCTACAGCATGTTATATTATCAATAGAGTTTTTCTAAGGCCTATTCTAGAAAAAAAAAAAAAACAACCCTATGAATTATTCAAAGAAAAGAAGCCTATTGTTTCATATTTTCATGTGTTTGGATGTAAATGTTTTATACTGAAAAATGCAAATGATCGAGTTGATAAGTTTGAAGAAAAGTCAGATGAAGGCATCTTCCTTAGATATTCAACCACAAGCAAAGCGTACAAAGTCTATAACAAAAAGACTCAAACTGTGGAAGAATCAATGAATGTCAAATTCCAGGATTCTATACAAAATGAATCTATTCAAACTCATCTTGAAGATCCTGAACTTGCTCCAGACTCTACAAAGTCTAAATCTCAAGAAGCAACTCAGACTTTGAAGGACCGGCAGCAAGTGACTGTTGAAAATTCAAGTGAAGGAAGTGATCATCATTCTGACAAATTAACCAGCAACTGGAAGCATAAGTCCAGTCATCCCAAAGATCTTATCATTGGCGACATTAATGAAGGAATTCGCACAAGATCCAAAAGGCATGAAGAGTCTAGTGCTATGGCTCTTATTTCTGAAATAGAACCCAAAAGCATAGATGAAGCTTTATCTGATGAAAACTGGATTGAAGTCATGCAAGAAGAACTCAGGCAATTCAGTATCAATGATGTCTGGGAATTGACTCCTAAACCGAAAGGTAAATCAGTTATTGGAGCTAAATGGGTCTTCAGAAACAAGATGGACGAGAAAGGAAATGTCGTAAGAAACAAAGCAAGACTCGTGGCCAAGGGATACACGCAAGAAGAATGGATAGACTATGACGAGACTTACGCACCAGTAGCAAGGTTAGAAGCAATTCGTTTATTACTTGCATTTGCTTGTTATAAAAATTTCAGGTTATTCCAAATGGATGTCAAAAGTGCCTTCCTAAATGGATTCATCCATGAGGAAGTCTATGTGGAACAATCACCTGGGTTTGAAGATCCAAGGAAACCAGACTCAGTATTCAGACTCAAAAAGGCCTTATATGGCTTAAAACAAGCACCTTGAGCTTGGTACGACAGGCTGAGTAAGTTTTTAATTCAAAACGGTTTTATGAAAGGTAAAGTAGACACTACTCTGTTTATCAAAAGAGAAAGCAAACGTTTTGTGCTAGTTCAAATATATGTCGATGATATTATATTTGGATCTCCTAATGAAAGTCTGTGCAAGAAATTCTCTAAGACTATGCAGGATGAATTTGAAATGAGCATGATGGGTGAGTTAATCTTCTTTCTCGGGCTTCAAGTGAAACAACGAAGGAAGGAACTTTTATTCATCAAGAAAAATATGCTAATGATCTCGTCAAAAAGTTTGGTCGAACAATTGCAAGAAGGCTGAAATACCAATGTCAAGTTCCTTGAAGATAGACAAAGATGAAGAAGGAAAGAAAGTCGACCAGAAGCTATATAGGAGTATCATTGGCTCACTTCTTTATCATACTGCTTCTAGACCTGACATTTTGTTTAGTATTTGCATTTGTGCTAGATTTCAAGCAGACCCTAAAGAATCTCATTTAAATACTGCAAAGCGTATTATTAAATACATTGCTTCAACTTCAAGCATCGGCCTATGGTATCCTAAAAGAGGAGACTTTACTCTTTTTGGATATTCAGACGCAGATCTAGCCGGTTGCAGAGTTGATAGAAAGAGCACATCGGGTACCTGTCAACTACTTGGAGGCAGGACAGTATCTTGGTTTTCAAGAAAGCAGAGTATAGTAGCTCTCTCTACAACAGAAGCAGAGTATGTAGCTCTTGGAAGTTGCTGTTCACAAATTCTGTGGATAAAACAACAGCTAAGAGACTTTGGAATTGAAGATTCATGCACGAAAATTAACTGCGACAACACCAGTGCAATCAATCTTATCAAAAATCCAATTCTTCACTCAAGAGCAAAGCATATAAAGATTCGACATCACTTCATTAGAGATCATGTTCAAAATGGAGAAGTTTCGACTCAGTATGTTGATTCAAAGAATCAACTGGCGGATATATTCACAAAGCCTTTGGAGAAAAATTAATTTGAAATTATTTGCTCCAGACTCAACATTTTGAGGTTTGAAGAAGTTAAAGTCTAGAGACTCTTAGACTCCGGCAAACAAAACCTTGACTGTAAGTTATTCTCTCTCTCGAATCTCATCGTGAAAAGGTACGATCATCAACCGTGTCTTATTATTGCTATCTTTAATTGACGTGATTATTGTAACGTTTCCTTTTGAAAAAGAAGTTATTTTTTTTTAAATGACTATTTTCTCGAAAAAAAAAAGGCAGTTATTTTTAAAAAGGCATCTTTTCACCTTCCTTTATGACGTTCCGTATGCCCCATTTTTAACCGATTATGCACTGTTGCTTCTTCTTCGCTTTACTCTCCAAAAACCCTAAAAAGAACCGATCTTCCATTCCTGTTTTCTTCTCTTGCCTAATCTTCGAAAAAGTTGTCATTTTTCTTGGGAAAGTCAAGCAAGGAATCTTTCAAAGAGTGAGAAAGATGTCGTCTTCAAGAAAGTCTTCGAGGATCGCAAGCAGGGGACCATGGCGAATGAGTGAGGGGCCTACTCACTTCGATCTCACCGAGGAAGAAGAGGCTCCAAATCAGCAACAGAGCCCACAACATTCTCAGCAGCGTCATTCTCCACCATCTAGTCCTCAAAATGTTGGTCATCAACAAGAGGAAGAAATCATTGAAGACGCAGATCCTGTAAGAGTTTAAAGGCCCTCTTTTATTTATAAGCTTTATCGTGCTTTAAAAGGGACTCGTACTCCATTGAACTACGTCGATGATTTTCTTAAAGACAAAGGATATGGGAATGAATATATTTTTTTGCGGAAAATGGAAAGTTTGAGAATTGCTCATAAAGGGGTGGCAGAAGAATCCCTTGCAAATATCCCAAGTGATCCTCGTGATTGGCGATTTAATCCGATAGATGGGAATGATGATGACAAATTGTACAGCCAATTTCAACCGAGGATGGGTATTGCGGCGGAAAATCGAGGAAAAAGGGGAGAGTTGTTTAGATCGAAGGAACAGAAGGATCTATACTCAAATTTGCTGAAGCGTGGGGTGATAAACCCTAGGAGTGTGGATTTTGATTTTCTGGATACTGTAAATATGAACTTGAGGGAAAAGTTTAGCTTTCTTCAACTTGAGCAGTTCTGTTCTGACACCACAGAAGCTTACGCTGAATTAACTGCTTATTTCTATTCGAATCTTAGTTTCCTGGATGCGAATAGATTCTCTTTCAGTGTCAAAGATCAAGACTTTATAGTGGATATGGATATGTTGGCAGATGTGTTAGGGGTTGAGAGAGGAAGATATCAACCGATCAAAGTTTCTATTGCTCGTGCTACATTGGAACTTATTAAGGACAGGAGAACGGAGGAAAAGATTTCCTACCTAAGGATGAATGCGTTCAACATTCTGCTTCACAAGATTGTGATCAATTGCCTCAGACCGAAATCAACTTCCAAGACTGATGTTTCAAGTTCAAAGGCAAAGCTGATGTATGCCATTCTCATTGGGAAAAAGTTTTCTCTTCCTCACACTGTTATGTTCCACATGTATAGAGCAGTGGTGAAAGACAGAGGTCAACTTCCTTATCCAAGTCTTGTGACGAAGTTATTCAGACATCTGAACATTCAGCCTCCACAAATTCTTTGTGCTCGATCGTGTGATCATATGATGGTAGGACTGAAAATGGTGACCAAGATGCGTCTGCAGGAGCTAAGTAAGGCGTTGGAGAAATTTAAGGAGAAGACTCCTGTAAAGTCTCATTAAATTTCTTCTGCATCAAAAAGAAAAGGAAAGGAGCCCATGGTTGCTCCATCCAAGAAAAAGAGAGCTCTCATCGTTGAAGATGAAGATGATGAGGAAGACATCACCATCTCTGCAATGGCATTGAAACATCTGAGCCGTTTTGCTCCAGTGAAAGACTCAGAACAGAGGACTCGAGAAAGAGAAGAGAAAGAAAGAGAGGAGAGAGAAGCAGAAGAAAAGGATGCTGAGGAGGCAAGGGATGAAAAAGAAGAAGAAGAAAGAGCACTTGGTGAAAAAGAAGCAGAAGAAGAATAAGAGAGAATGAATCAAGAGGAAGGAGAGCCTGAAAAACACTCTTCTCCACCTGAAGGCATAGAAACAGGGGGAGATAATAAAAAAAGAAGGATGTCAGCTACTACCAGTGAAGGAGTCAGCCGCTCTCTAGCCGACCCAGAAGACATTCATGCCTCTCATTTTCCTGAAGAAGAACATGATGCTTCATCGCCAAATTTGCGTGATTATTCTGATATGCCATCATCTGCAGATCGTGCTGAAGCCAGTACGTAGACCGATAGCTCAGCAGATTTTCGCAGAATTATGGATATTCTCTTGGAGATGCGCGATCAAATTTATGCTCTGGGATGCGAGGTTCAAAGCTTGCAGAATGCCGGTCAAGTTTCTTCAGTTTCTTTGAAAGATCATATCCAAGCCCTTTCTGTTCAGATTCAGGCTAATGCTAAGGGTGAGGAGGTTGCACAACTGAAGGAAGACTTCAAAAGGCTGGAAGGGATCGTTCAGTCCATGGGAGATTTCCAGCTTGTCCGCGTTCTTAAGCAATCTTGACTTTATTCCATTTTTTTCTCAACCTTTTTAATGCTGACAAAAAGGGGGAGAAAGATTTGAATCAAACTTTGAATTTTTAATCGTTTGGATTGTTTGATTTGGATTGATGTTTGACTTTAATTTTGTGTCTGGATGTGAATTTGGATTTGACTGCTATTGACTGCTATTGATATCTTATGGATGGCTTTATCATATTCAAGACTAACCTATTTTCTGTGGTTGCAGATTCTAGTGTTATTCATTTAGCCATTTATCTTTATAAGATATCTATATTTGTTTGAGAAATGTTTTGCAGGTCAAAGTTATCCAAATTTGCAGGAAAGTTTTGTCACCATTAAAAAGGGGGAGATTGTTGGAGAAATCTTCTTGAAATGTTTTGAAGCTGACAAAACGTTTCCATCAGTCTAGTCTGAAGGTTGCTGTTTAAAGTCTGAAGACCTCCGGACAGCTAGACTCAAGATTCAAAGTCTATCCTCATTGACAGTTGCTAATCCGTTGAAGAAAGGTTATCTAGAACTGGATGTTTTATTAAGAATATGACCTTATCGACTGGAGAAGATCTCTTGGCTGGATATGACATAACGAAATCCTTTTAATTGATCGAGATTGATTCGAAGATTAAGGATCCGTTGATTGGCTAAATATTCGTGGAAGGTTCTACTTATGGAAACCGAGATCCTGATTGTATGGGCGAACATGATTGATGGGCTATTGTCATGTTCCTTTAATAGCTTAAATGATCTTCCTAATTGATTCCGTCCAACGGGTAGATTGGAGGAATTCCTTTGGTAAGTGCCAACGGGTATGATGGCGTAAAGGAGTATATAAGGAAGACATTCTAAATTGTTCGAGTAGTGCGCGATAGAAGAATTCCAAAGTCTGAAGCTCCTTGTTATTTAGTCAATTCATTTGAGCGAAAACTTGTACGCAAAAGAGAGTTTATATTTGTGAGAAACCTTGAGGAAGTGTGGTAGAACATCTACACTGTGGAATTAAGGAAAAACTATGCTGTAACATCTCTTTTGTTCATAGTGGAATTCAGCCGATAGGCTGTCAGTGCGGAAGAGTGGACGTAGGCTTGGGATAAGCCGAACCACTATAAACCTTGTGTTTAATCTTCTCTTCCCTACTCCTTACTTTGCTTTGATCGTAATTCATTTTGGTTAAGCAAAAGAGTACTTCCTTTCTATCGGTTGCCTAGTATTGCTTCCGTATCTCGAGAAATTGTTTTTACACCTATTCACCCCCCTCTAGGTGTTTATACTAGCTACATCAGTTACCATCTCTCTCCACATGAATCACTGGTCGTGTGGTCCATCTCATCCACAAAGTGGATGTGTTGATCAGCTTGGTGAAGGCGAACAACATGGGATATAACATGAACATACCATTGCCAAATGGAACAGGATATGGTATATAAATATGCCATGACTGAGCTAGTTGTGCCAGCTGTGGAGAGTTTCAAACCCAAAATGGTTGTTCTTGTTGTTGGCCAAAACTCTAGTGTGGTAAGTAGGTCCTCTTTAGTACACTAATATTTTATGCCGATACACTTTCTCCAGTAATTGACGTTGAATTGAAATTGCTAGGTTGGTGTAGACTACTGTACAAGTGCATAGAAATACACTATTGGGAGTCATAGGACTACTAACACTAGTCGGTCACATGTAAGTTGAATGTTTGCTTAACTATTTATATGAGCTACACGTTTGATAGAGTGGCACTTTACGAGAATCTAATCTCCTTTTATCTAGCTTGATTCCTTTCTGGTTAAGAATCTCTTTCTATTTGCTCAAGAAAGCTAGGAGACTCTCTAAAACTGAAAGTGTGGGATTTCTACTTCTGGGGCAACATGCTATGGGTTTTGCCTTGCTTATAGGATAGAAGTACTTGATTATGAGAAATAATCATTCACGTATAATAATCTCATAGTACTGTCAATCTCGTATGATGGCTGAGCTATATTTTTCATTTAAGGACGAAAGCTTCCCATAACCAAATCGATGAAGGCTATGACATTACTCTAGAATCCCTAGAAAGCTGTTTTTGAAGAAAATTAGTCTTAATTGGAGCACAAATGTGGAATTACCGTTGTTATTGTAAAATGGCCATTTGATCTTGGGATTTGGGATATGGTATAATTGTACAAGCTGTTAATCAAGAGAATGGTACCTTAATCAGTTCAAAGTAATTTCTTCCTGAAGCGGAGACCATTTCTCAGATAAAGATGAGCTTGTGATGCAGCCCACATTGAAGACCGGCTCTCTCGACCAAGAAGATTGGCCCGCATTAAAGCTCAACGAAATTGAGAAGCCATAACAACATCTTAAGTCCATCCCGGAAGTTGGAAAGACACCTTGGGAGCCATGAAGACGTTATGTTTTTATTATTTCAACTAGTTTTAATGTTCTGTCTTTATTTCTCCTAGTTTCAATGCTCTGTCTTTATTTCTTTGACGATATAAGCCATCCAATTTCTGGTAGAAAACGAACAGCTTTTGATGAATGAAAATGAAAAACTTTGCTTGAAGCAAGTATCGTGAACCTTATAGAGTTCATCCCTTTGAAAACTTAGAAGAGTTTTCACTCCGTCCTTGAAGAGTCAGAGCTTTTGAAATCTGCATCCTTGAAGAGTTGCAGTCATCGATCTAGAAGAATCGGTGCCCCTCAACTTCCTTGGAGGCCTAGAAGAGCAACCAACGGAGTCTCTGTCTTTTCCTGTTCTGTTCGTTACTTCCAACCCAATTTCGACTATCCTACAGTGATTATTTCAGAAAACCCAAAACAGAGAAGTTGTAGATCCAGAAGTCTTTGTTCATTTGGTTTTGGAATCAGGTCGATTCGATCTGTATCGATAAAGATACGACTGTTCTCCTGAGCTTGCGCAGTGTTGAAATTTCTGTCGGTCCTATTTCCCGTGCACGAGTCACTCTCCCGATCCTATTGTTTGAGAAAGCCTACTCTAGGCTTGCATCAGCTTGCCTCTCTCATTCAAGTCGAAATGCTTGCATAGTGTGATGGGAGTTTAGGTTCTATGGGACTGCGAAATAAGCATCCTCTAATTTTCAAGAAAACTGTAGCAGTCGGTTAAGTTCTAGTGGAAGCATAATAAGGCAATGATACTTTGAATGCATCAATAAACTCTACATCGTCCTAATAGCGAGAAGTTGATGCGTACAAATGCCAAACTTGGTAATTATTTTTGTTTGTAATCATTGGAGCTCATTTTTCACCCATCTTCTCACTAGACGCACAACCCACGAATTATGAAGGTGTAAAACTAAGGAGCAAGATGTGCATATTGGAGTTCATCCTCTGCCCCAAAGTCGAATATAAAAACCGTTCTTGATTAAGTTCTATTAAATAGCTACCCGAACTAAGGCATTTGCCTTTAGAATTTAAAAGGACATTTGTCCATACGATAATCTTTTACATGCCGTGGTTTTACCAGAATCTATTATATGTTGATAATTATTGTCTTCCCCATTGTAGTTCGATCCAAATGGAAGGCAGCGCTTGACAATGGATGGATATTGGGCGATGGGTTGAACAATTCGCAGCCTCGCAGATAGGCAGAGTGGAGGCCGCATTCTCATTGTCCAAGAAGGTGGGTATCATATTACCTAGTCAGCTTATTGCCTTCGCGCCACAGCTAGAAGGCTTTCTTGATCTTCCAGATCCATTATCAGCTGATCCAGTCGCTTATTACCCAGAAGATGAGGCTTTTCCTGGTACCTTGTAGATAAGGTAAATTCTTTTCATGGAATATTGATAGGAGATGATGCACTTTAACTTCACTTTACTGGTACAGCGTCACCAATTCTACTTTGGACATTTTGTCCTGGTAGGACTTGATTTTCAGATTTTCTTTTCTAGGTGAGAATTTGTGCATATCAGAACTAATGAGATTTTCCTTTCGAAGGGAGGCTAAAATTGCTTATACGATATGACAGAGCCTCCTCAAATATCTTTCACATTGTTAAATGAGTTGTACAGGAGTACCATGTGCCTGGCCAAAAAAGGCAAAATGATGGTGTTCGTGGCGCTTGTCAAACCTGGAGGCATATGCTTTGGATTAAGATATTATAAATCATAAAGAAACTCATAAATAAAAAGAAAGAATTGATGAAGAAAAAGATGAGTTATACTCTGTGGATGCCATGATCAGGCCCCCATAGTCAGGTTCTGTATTTTCTTAAGCATTGAGAGGGGGTGTAGTCGAGTTATGATGGCCTAACCTGCTTATTACGATTTAAAGGGAAAGCGAAGTATTCAACATTGGAATTATAATGGTCGAGCTTCAAGATTCGGCACTGAAATCCTCTGCTTCCACTTTAACAAATTATAGATATACTAGTCATTAAAAAAAGAAAAACACGCGCGCGCGCACACTTTTTAAAAGTGGGACAAAATGGTATCTTTACAAAAGTAATTATAATTTAAAAGTGCATGTAGGAGAGATGGTTAGAGACGATTTGAAGTAGAGAGATTTCGGGAAGTTTTATAAAGTAAGGTGGGTTAAGGATATAGGAGTCTTTGGACCTTTAGAAGCACCTAGTGATGCTTCCTCCGGTTGGAAGAACTTATTCTAACTTTGAAGCATTATTACATCTATGTTGAAGCGTTGTTATATCTATGTCAAAGCCATAAGTTTGGAGATGGTAATTCAATGTTGTGTGGCATGATAACTAGCATCTAATTTTTTTTTACTTGGAAGATTTCTTCTAAGGATTTTGACAATGATGCTTCCCATGATGATTCATTGAGAAAATCGTCAACAAATTCTTAAATATATTGCACTTTTGTTAATTTAGTAATCAACCTTTCAAATTTTGGCATTTGGGTCCAAACATTTTCACATTTTGTTAATTAAATTCATCTGGTTAATTTTGTCCAGAAATTATTGACGTTGACAATTTTAATAGTATTTTAATAGTATTTTATTTTTTATTTTATTTTTCTTTATCCATTTTATTTTTCTTTTCTTTCTATTTTGTATTCCTTTCTTCCTCCTCCAACCAATCCTCGAGACTTGTTCACCAACTAGAGGCAAGGGTTGGTGAGGTCATTGGCGAGGGTGAGCCTCACTTGCCCTTCGCAAGGTCGAGCCTTGTCGAGTGGTGACGGCAAAGTCAACCTCCCTCGGTAGTAGGTTTCGAATCTTCTATAGGCACTAAGTTAGGATTCATTAGGTAGGAAATCTTCAGAGCAGTAAGTAGGAACATCATCTTGTCCCTCTAGCGAGCAAAGTTGTTCCCATCGAACTGGTCTAGTTTGATCATGTCTTGATTCATGACTTTGATTGTCTCTGACTCCATTGTTGAACAAAATAAATTCTTAAAATTGTTGGACAAATATGGCTTCGAATCAATAAAGCAATCAAGTCAAACTTTGAGGCGTGATATAATTTTCGTTAAGGTTTTATTTATCCCATAAAGTTTCTAATGGTCACTGGCAAATATCTTTTAGGATACAACAAAGTCTCAAAATAAGAATACTAAATAACAATTCTAGTATTTCTCTAAGGTCTCTCGAGGAAACAATTGAAAATATGGTTGTAGTTTTGGAAAGAAGACTTGAAATGATCTCATATTCGTTCGTCTAGAAAACATACACATATAAATTGGCCTTAAATAATAAAGGCAACTCTTCTTGAAAGATTACAAAGTGAACAAATGTATTCTTTCGAAAGAAGTTGCAAAATGAACAAAGGTGTCCATTTAGAAGAAGTTGAAAAATGAACAAATGCAACCCTTTGGAAAATGTTACAAACTGAACAAGTATCATTTTAAAAGTTATCTTGGAAAGACACAAATATAAAAATTCGTAATAATAAAAATAAAAAAATATATTTTTTAATAAATAAAATTTCAAATTTTCATAAATTTTAAAAATTCTCAATAAACAACAACAACCTTTGACTTTATAAAAGTTAATAAGATAAACGTACAGAATAAAATAAGAAATAAAGGGGTTAGTGTTAATTAAACTGCAGGTGCGTAAAGTGCTAAGTGCACCTAATAATAGCGCTAAAATCGAACATTTATTCATGCATCAGCATACGGATATAATGAGATCTAGCTCACATCCAATCTTTTCTTTACATATACTAAAGAAACCCCACACTTATTAACAGATCCACCTCCTTGTACTTTTCCTATGTGGGACAATGAAACACATACTTAGTTTGTTGTACAAACAAACTTCCGATAGTTTGAACTTTGGTCAAGAATGAAGCGTGAAAATATGTAATAAGGGAGGCAAATATGGGGTTTAGAAATATTTAAATTCATATTTTGATGTCATATAAAATTTTGTAGGATCATTATCAATTTTCCTAAAAATTTAAGAGATTGATAAATGTTTGAATTAATATGTAAATATTCTAACTTTTTCCCCACATATATTATCTTGAAAGTTTGAATGCGAAAATAAATTTGGCTACTTCATGAAAATAGAAAGAGCACTATATTGTCATGACTTTCTTTCTACATTAGATAAAAATATTTAAGTCAGAACACAAAAATTTAAAATAAATCAACAAATTTCAGAAGTTTCCTATGGCCAATTTATCATTCACGATGAAACTAAAATATGTATAAGATAAAAAGAAAGTTGAAATAACATAAGGTTACACGATATTCATTATTACACGCACGATTTTCTCCAATTCTTACACCATGTTTATCAAGTTACTCCTTTTTTACTTCATTTTTCAACTCCATGAAATGTGATTTATAAGCTTTGGCCTTATGTACAATGTGATTTTTGAATTTTAAATTTGTTCAATGTGGTCCATGAATATGAGCATAATATTCAATATTGTTCTTGAACTCTTAACTTGTTCAATGTGGTCCAGGGACTCAATTGAACATGTTACCAATCCAGAGATCACATTAAATAAATTAAAAGTTTAGAGACAACAATATATATTTAATTAAAATGTAGGGATCACATTAAATAAATTTAAAATTGAGGAATCACATTATAAATTTGGCCAAAATTAAATGATGATTTGTATTATTTACCTTTCCCTTTTTATATATAGAAGACCCTTGAGACCCCATTTATGTCCAAGGCCTCTCACCACTCCTCTTGCTCCCGGCTGTGTGCAAGTTTGGGCTCACTCATTGAGCCATGGAGAGTTTGGAAATGGGTGTTTGCGACAAGCCGAGGGAGAGTTGAGCCCTTGGTCGCGCATGGAGGGGGTTAATGGGCTTGCCCAAGAGCTTGAGGGACTGGGAATAGAATTATTCTTGGGAAAGTACTAAAATGTGTAGCTCAAAATTAGACACATTCAATGTCGATTTGATGTGCTATGATATAATCTCTCTTGAGTGCTCCACTGCTTTTGGTCCGGATGCATTTGATCATTGCTTTCTGCTTTTTTGTTTGCGAAAAATAGGAAAAAATGAGAATAGTTCAAATTTTCAAGCTATAATTAGAATGCCTTAATGCTCGATAGAAAAATAGAAAGCATACAAACTTGAGCAATGAGTTTAATCTTCTTCTTCTTCTTTATTTTTCTTTTTTTTTAGCCAATAACCAGGTAGAAAGAGGGAGTTGGCACTTTAACTATTTTTACGATTGCTATCAGTCCATATTCATCATGTCATTATGTTTAGATTATTCAAATAGTGGTCCTATTTCCAATGTCTAATGTGTTTATTGACTACTCTCATTGTCCGTACTCTTATGAATTAACGACCACCGCATCCTTCGCTTATCAAAATCTTCCATGTTGTACTGAGCTTATATAATCAGAAAAAATTATTTCCACGTTGTACTTGGCTTATATAATCAGAAAAAATTATCATACACTCCCTCAAAATCAGTACGATTGCATCATTTTCTAGATCCAATTGAGTTGGATTTCACATGGTCTCACATCACCTACAATAATTCCTAACCACAAGATCTGCACAAATTAAATTAATCATAATTGTTAATGACAGTGAAGTTCACATGGTCCATTATAAATTGTTATTATTCTAAATTAAACCGTCCGCTCCAACTTGAACTTAGTTAATTCAACAGGTTAATACTCTTTGAAATTCATGTGTTTTGTCTACAAAAGACCCGTAATACAAATATAGTTTCATTCTTATGTAATTATGTAATGTATTAGCATTTATGTTAGGTCAACGTATGATTGGTAAGATCAATAAGGGAGCCGTTGCCATCAACTAATAGCATTGCCATTGCCACCAATTAATGATTTTAGTACTTGGCGTGGTCCTCAATTCGAGGATTTTTATTATTATTTTGGACCACTACCCGATATGAAAAATAAAAGTAAAAATTATACTTACGAGGGACTGGGAATAGAATTATTCTTGGGAAAGTAATAAAATGTGTATCTCAAAATTAGACACATTCAATGTCGATTTGATATGCTATGATATATTCTCTCTTGAGTGCTCCACTGCTTTTGATCCGGATGCATTTGATCATTGCTTTCTACTTTTTTGTTTGCGAAAAATAGGAAAAATGAGAATAGTTCAAATTTTCAAGCTATAATTAGAATGCCTTAATGCTTGATAGAAAAATAGAAAGCATACAAACTTGAGCAATGAGTTTAAACTTCTTCTTCTTCTTTTTTTTTTTTTTTTTTTTTTTTTTCGCCAATAACCAAGTAGAAAGAGGGAGTTGGCACTTTAACTATTTTTACGATTGCTGTCAGTCCATATTCATCGTGTCATTATGTTTAGATTATCCAAATAGTGGTCCTATTTTCAATGTTTGATATGTTTATTGACTACTCTCATTGTCCGTACTCTTATAAATTAACGACCTCCGCATCCTTCGCTTATTAGAATCTTCCATGTTGTACTGAGCTTATATAATCAGAAAAAATTATTTCCATGTTGTACTTGGCTTATATAATCAGAAAAAATTATCATACACTCCCTCAAAATCAGGACGATTGCATCATTTTCTAGATCCAATCGAGTTGGATTTCACATGGTCTCACACCACCTACAAGGGAGTTGGACCAATTAATGACTTTATTACTTGCGTGGTCCTCAATTCGAGGTACTGACCAACTCTTGCAAATAAAGCAAAATTCGATACGTTTCCACACCCCCCCCAAAAAAAAAAAAAAAATTCGTTAGGTTAACTTATGATTGGTAAGATCAATAAGGAGTTGGACCAATTAATGACTTTAGTACTTGGCGTGGTCCTCAATTCGAGGTACTGACCAACTCTTGCAAATAAAGCAAAATTCGATACGTTTCCCGTCCCACCCCCCCCCCGCCCCCGCCCCCCCGGGGTCCCGCAGCCAGACTATTAAATGCACGACCTTGAATTCGCGGACAATGTCGAGGCAAATGACAGAACTTGTCCATCGCCATTCATTAACAAAAGCTTTTCCGCTCTTAATTGTGCACGGCTTTTCTTGGATAATTAATATTTGCGACGCCGATTTTCGTACTTCAATTAGCAATTTTATTTCGAATATGGAGGCTATCAGCCAGACGGACAGATCGTTTGGAGGTCGTGCGAATAAGACACGCATGCACCTTGTTCTCGCTCGTCCTATCCCATCTAAGAAAGCATTAATCTCTAGAGTTTCGATCTCCGATTATGCCCTTAAATGATACAAATCAAGAAATAAGCTTAATCTAAGTCAAAATATTTGTTCAATAAACAATTATTATTATTATTATTATTATTATTATTATTATTATTATTATTATTATTATTAGCACTTTTTTTTTTTAAAGTATGGAGGGAAGCAGGTATGATTTACTGGGAGCGTTCTAGACTCCCTTCTCAATTTTTGGGTACATTAAAATTAGACTAGAAATAATCTATGATCGGGTAGGGAGGGATAATTACAAAAAAAGTTTTATGGCAATTCAATCCTATTTTTTTTTTTTTTTAATTTGATCGATATAGTCATATACTTTTTAATGATTTGTCAATATAATCACTTCGGTTAATTTTGATAGGGACTCAATGATGGGAATGTCAATCATCATAAGTGACATTATCGGTGCTAACGTAGATAATTTTTTTTTTCAATTCTTAAAATTTTTTTAGAATTTTTCTTTATTTTCCATTGTATCAAGGTTCATGGGGTTCACCGAATGCTGGTGAGCTCTAGTGATCCTCCTCGACCATAATTAAAAAGAAAAGAAAATACAAAAAAAACATTGGATTTTTTTAATAAAAAAGTAAAAATTGCCATGTTAACACATGACTGGCATCTACATTAACGATTTTTTTTATCAAAATTGGTTAAAAGGAATACATTGAAATTTTTTAAAAGTTTTAGGATTAAATTTAAAAAAAAAATTAAAAATTTTATGACTTAACCGACATTTGCACAATAGATTCATGATTTTTTTGGTAAATTTCCTTAGAGTGAAACAAACTTCTTTCAATAAAAAAAAAAATACCATCATAGTAAAAAAAGAGATATTAAAACACCACCGGCTTACTTCTTTTTGTAAAATTTTGTAAAACGGTTGTTAATTGTACTAAAAACTTAAGCTAGTTGATGGAAGCATGGTTTCATATTTAAATATGTTAATCTTGCCTCTCACATGTAGTTTGAAGTTTGGTTGAGATTGAGTCGTGGAAATACGTAAGAAGGATTTGGAATTATTTGAACTTAAGATCACCTGATATAATATCATGATGATTTGGTGGGACCATCACCAATTTTCCTAAAAATTTAAGCAGTTAAATATAATGTGTGATTTTTTTAATATGTAAATATTCTAACATTTTTCTCACATATATTATCTTGAAAGTTTGAAAGCGAAATTAAATTTGGCCACTTCTTGAAAATAGAAAGATCACTATATTGTCATAACTATCTTTCTCTATTATTATAAAAATATTTGAGGTGGAACACATTGATTTAGAATAAATCGATGAAGTTTAAAACTTTCCTACAACCGATTTGTCATTCACAATGCAAGTTGTATATTCGATTGAAAGTAAGATACATAAAAGAGTAAAAGAAAGTTGAAATAACATAAGGTGACATGATATTCATTATTATGAGCATAATTTTCTCCCATTCTTTCACCATGTTTCTCAAATTACTCCTTTTCAACTTCATTTTTCGATTGGTGGAAAATTGTACTAATTTAGTTATAGATCTTTCAATTATATCAATTTAGAATTATTAAAAAATTGCAAAAACTATCTACATTTGCCACAGCTTTCAATTATGCAATTTATAATAAAAATTACAAAAATTATTCATGTTAGTATCGGTCGGATTATGTAAGATGAACGACATCCACATCCACATCAGCGAAATTCGGCCAAAATTTACTGGAATGATTATATTAGCAAATCATTAAATAATTTATAACTAAATTGGTACAATGGAAAATTTGTAACCGAATTAGCCGTCATATGGTAATCTAAATTTTTTTTTTTGATGATTATCTGAAAAAAACAGCCATGGAGGTAATTGAAAATTGATGCTGATCGGAGTTCATTAAACCTTTTTATTCAGTCAGAGGGGACCCTTATTAAACCTTAATTTGTCTTCTTCCGATGCTCTCACGAGGAAACACTCACTCACCATATGGATGGTTTGAAACTACCTCCTTGCAGATTTCCACCACGTACTTCCACCGCACAACTTCTTCTTCTTCTTTTTTTATCGAAATTTCCACCGTACAGCTCGTAGGACGAATTTTTTAACATTACTGCTATCTCGGTAAGCTTTTTCTCCTTTATAAATAGGAGACCCTTGGGACCCCCCTTCACGTATAAGGCATTTCCAGACTTCAACCCATCACAACAGAGGCCTCACCACCTCTCCTCTTGCTCCTTACTGTCTGCATGCAAGTCTGTGCTCACTCGTTCAGCCATGGAGAGCTTGGAAATGGGTGCTGCGACAAGCCAAGAGAGATCTGGAGCCCTCGCTCGCGCATGGAGGCGGTTGATGGGCTTGCGCAAGAGCTCAATGGCGAAAGCGGCTGAGCTGGCCAAGAAGGCAGTGAAGTTCGGGCAAGATGACCCGAGACGAGTCACTCATTCACTTAAAGTCGGGTTAGCACTTTCCTTAGTGTCGCTGTTCTATTACCTCCAGCCGCTCTACGAAGGCTTCGGCGTCAACGCAATGTGGGCCGTCATGACCGTGGTGCTCATCTTCGAATTCCACATCGGTAGGTTTTTAAAAAATCCATAGGCTGTGGCTTCGTAGGTCTCTATTTCTTGAACCGTGAATGACTGAACTCTGTACATTTTTAGTATATTATACTGTATATACGCTTAGCTCTTCTCATTAACTAACTTAAGAAACATTTTCAGGGGCCACTTTTAGTAGAGGGTTGAATAGACTACTAGCTACAGTGCTTGGCGTTGCAATTGGTCTCGGTACTCATCACTTAGCAAGTCTCTCGGGAAAAACCGGCCAGCCCATAATGCTTAGTTTCTTCATCTTTCTTCAAGGTAAAGTTACTAAAATATCAAAGAGAGAATTAGAAAAGCGCTCGAGAAATGAAGAATAACAGGGCTTAAATTGATTGAGCTGAATTGATGATTGACATAATGTTGCAAAATGCAGCCGCTGGTATTACGTTTATGAGGTTGTTCCCGCGAATCAAGGCAAATTACGACTACGGGATGATGATACTCATACTGACGTTCGCGCTGGTGTCGGTGTCGGGCTTCCGGGAAGACAAGATATTTGAGTTTGCACACAAGCGGCTCTCCACCGTCGTCATTGGCAGCTCTGCCTGCCTGATCGTCTCCGTCATTGTGTGTCCCGTTTGGGCTGGCGAAGACCTCCACCGCCTCGTCGCTCTCAACGTGGAAAAGCTTGCCAACTTCTTGGAAGGTTCACACAAATCCTTCCAAAATAAAGACAATATATGAAGGAGAATGCGAAAGAAAATTCACTAAACCCTAAAAGCAATGTCAAAATAGATACAACATTTTGTAATTAGGGGGAAAAAGACTGAATGACAATTTTTTTTTTTATAGGATTTGGGGATGAATATTTGAGAAAATTAGAAGCCAGTGACTTGAATCTAGACAAGTCACTTTTTCGAGAATACAAAAGTGTTCTCGAAACGAAAAGCGAAGAAGAATCTCTGGTGGGTACAACTACTTTCTCAAATTTTTAGTCAACATTTACACATGTGAATTTCACTTAATTTTGTTCACGTGATAATGGCACATGATTTATGATGATAATGTCAGGCAATTTTTGCGAGTTGGGAACCACGTCATGGTCGGTTCGGCTTTCGTCATCCATGGAAGCAATACCTAAAGATTGGAGCTTTGATTCATCAATGTGCCTATAGAATTGAAGCCCTTGATGGCTACCTCACAACTAAATTCCACGTAAGTTGACGTTTGATTGCATTAACTAGAAAATGAGTATTGAGTTCACCCTGCTTACAACTCACATCCACTGTTAAATCAAGTGAGTTTCACTGGCTCTCATTTCATCCAATGGCGCACGTCGGGTGGATAGCAACGTTTTTCTGTATTTTTCTGTATTTCACTAGGTAATTTTAATTTCTTGATTGTCATATCTGTTGGCTCTGATTGCACGATAAGTAAAAAATATTTCGTGTTTAAGATAGAGTATTATATACTATTTGGTCGTACTCTTACTTGGATGTCATGCAAATCACTTAATATCTTTTAAAAAAGGTGACGTTAAACATATTGGTTGTGTCCTATTGCATACTGAGTAATTGCCATGATAAGACTTTTCTTAAATAATGAATATGACTTCTTCTCTTTTTGACGAATAATGAATATGACTTGACATGAACACCCTTTTGCAATTTTTATATAAAATCTACTCATGATTTGCTACATCGGTTACCGAGGCATCACCTTAAAAAATCTTGTGCTTAACCGTCTAATTTGCTAGAAATGTTTTTTTTTTTTTTTTTGGGGTTAAGTCTCTTAAAGGATCTCTCTCATGATGATGATGTTACGCTGCACTCAGAACCAACCTCAAACTAATTAAATCAATAGTAATAACGTAATCACACTTGGAGGTGTCAAAATAGGTCATTGACCCATTTTTGGACTCATTTTATTTACATGAGTCATATATGGGTCATAGATTTTTAAAAACCCAACTAAAAATGGGTCAAAAAAGTGAATCCGATTTAAATGGGTCGAAAATGGGTCAAAACTTGTCACCCATTTTCGACCCATTTAAAATATCAAGTGGGTTAGAACCTTAGAACCCATTTCTAAATTTTCAACCCAAGCACCACATAATCTTTCCCTATGTTTTCTTATTAAAAATCAAAATTATAATTACTTTTCATATTTCAATTTTCTTTTCTTTTTTTTTTTTTTATTTTTTTTTTCTTTCTTTTTCCTCCTTCCTTAGTTGGTGGTCGATACAGTGACGGCCTAGGCAAGGCTTGAGCCTCACCGGATTTAGTGAAACTCAAGCTTGTCGGCGTTGGGCAAGGCCTCGGCCTCGCCAGGTCGGTGAGATCGAGTCTCACCTAACATCTAGTGAGGCTCGATCTTGCCAGATTCAGCAAGGCTGAGCTCGCCCAACAATTGGCAAGGCTCAATCTCATTGATTTGGTGAGGTCGAGGCCCTGTTGGTGTCATGTCGCTTGAGCTCACTTGTGGCCGGGTCACCGGCGGTCATCGTGGCCAACAATCGGCCGAAGAAGAAGAAAAAGAGAAGAGAAAAGAGAAAATAGAAAAAATAAAAAAATAATATTTTTAAAAAAAAAATAATTAAAAATTTGATTTCTTTAAAAAATATTTTAAAAAGAATTGTAAAATTTTTCCATTAAATTTTTATTGCATAAAAGTGTTCTAACAATATTTTTTTAATAAAAAATATCATAAAATGAGCTTTCTTAAGTTTAGTTAAAGATTTTTTATGTTACGGTTTTTTAGTTACTCAATAGTACCTTCACTTCAAACAAGAGAAACATGTGCATGATCTAATTCTTTATAAATATTTCAATATATATGTTTTTTTAACACATTTTATTTTATTTACTATTTTTGATCTAATTTGAAGTTTTAATTCAATTAGCATATAGTAGGTGTGGATTTTTTTAGAATATTAATAGATTTTAGCAATATTGATCGGGTTGAGTATTGGTCACTAGATTTATACTGCATGAATATGAATCAAAACGAATTAAATGAGTTAAATATAGGTCGATCCATTTTTGACCCAACTAAAATCCGACTCGACCCATCCATTTGACAGGTCTTATTTACACTCTTTCAGGCGCCACCGCAAGTTCAAACCAGACTCGAGGAGCTCTGTGCAGAGATGAGCATGGAAGCCGCAAGAGCTTTGAAGCAACTCTCATCTTCCCTCAAGACAATGACCATGCCATCCTGCGCGACTCCCCACCTTGAGAAGGCCCGAACCGCTGCAAAAGCCCTCAAGTCGCTGCTCAAGACGACCTCCTGGAATCATGCGACCGACCTCCTCGCCGTCGTCCACGCCATCACCGTCACGTCGCTCCTCATTGACGTCATCGATTGCACGGATAAGATTGCCGAGTCTGTCAACGAGCTCGCGTCCCTTGCCGGCTTCAAGACTGTGGAAAAGCATCTCAAGTGCGACGAAGTTGTGTTGACTGTAACTGCACTCGAGGTGACAGTCTTGCCAGAAAGTGGGAGTCCTCTGGGCAGATCAGACTCGGCGCCGGTGTTGTAGATATGTAGGCGTCGTACATACGAATGATAACACACATAATGCTTGGATTTTAATTGGGAAGTTCGGAAATAATGATGGGAATTAATTCCTATACCCTGATATATTATTAAAATAAGGACTTTGCTAGCATAATAGTATTTGAGTTACAATGAAAATAATGACTTATTATGAGTTACAAATTTTTAAAAAGTGGGTTTCATAATAATTTTATAATTATTTGTTATTTAAATTTTTGTGATTTAGAACGTATTGTTATTTTTACAATAGATCAAAGATTATCACTCAATTATTTCTTTTAGAATAATTACAACAATTGAGGAGCTCGATAGGGATGTTGCTAAAGTCCTCAAATTAGCTTCATGCTAAGCTCACTAAATCTGTCTATTTGATTACTTCCGTAAAAATAATAGATAAAAAGAAACCAAATTAGTTTCCTTTTATTATTTTTTTCCTAAATTTGGGTAGGTATCATCATATATTTGAGTTATAAAGTGGCAATGTATAATGCCGATTAATATTCTAATAATCAACATGCAGTGAGTCAACTTACATGATCTATCGTTAGTTGATCATCGCTCACTTTTTTATTTTTATTTTTGGGGTTTGGTCATATATTATATCTATTTTACAAGCCACGTATTATATGTCGTGTGCAGGTTGCGAAACCCTATCCTCTCACTCATGCATCCCTGAGGAGATGGGGACTCGAATTCCACCTTTCCCTTCTCAGGTGGGAAGGCTAGTTATTGGGGCAACCTCCAATGATTTGTTACATTGCTTGATCTAATATCAATCAAACGTTCTTACGATCTTGACTAGGGACCATTTGAGTAGGGCGTCTCCAAAGATGGTGGTCCAACTTGGTTATCATCAACCACTGGATTTGTTACTATCGCTTCTGCTATAGGTTATTGACCATCTTGCCTCATATAGTCCCAATGTTGATAACAACATTGGGCCTATATGAGCAAAATTATCAAAATAGTCCTAAATTTAATACAATTTCATCAATTCAATCCTAAACATTTTATATTTGTGTCAATTCAGTCTATCCGATTAATTTTGGCTAGAAATAACTAACATGGACTCGAGTGTTCTATGTGACACAACGGGTGCCAATGTAAGTACTTTTTAATAATATTTTAATATTTTCTTGATTTCTTTTCTTTTTCCTTTTTTTTTTCTCTTCTTTCTCTTTCTCTTTTTCTTCCCTTCTTCCGGAGGCAAGGGCTGACCAGCAAGCAAGGTAGACCTCGCTGGCTCTCGCCTTCAACAATCAACTACAGCAAGAAGGGAAGAAAGAAAAATAAAGAGAAAGAATATATATATATATATATATATATATATATATATGTACATATATATATATATATATATATGTACATATATATACATATATATACATATATATTTAAAATATTAGTAAAATTGTTCATGTTAGTGTTGGCTACGCAATATAAAACAACTAGCATCTATGTTAATGATTTCCAACCAAAATTGATTCGATTGACTGAATTGGCACAAACACAAAAGGTTTATGACTTAATTAGTAAAAAAAAAAGTTTAAGATCAAATTGGCATAATTGTAATAGGTTTAGGATTTTTTCATAATTTTCTTGAAATATATGAGGCAAGTGTTATGTTAAGCTGAGGTATTATCTTGATTGGCCTAGCATTTTCAATCGGAGGTGCTGAGCCAACTGACAGTATGTTTTCCCCATTTAGCAATGTCACATTTTGTTGGGCATTTTGATTTATTAAATTTCCATTATTGTTATCACTTAGGTTAACTTGAACTAGATAGACAGACTACTTCCACCGGCAGGTATTGCTCCAGTGGTCTGGGTCACACCAACAATTTCACCCGCTTGTAAAATTCTAATCGTTGGTGGAGGCGTTGCAATTTGTTCCACAATACCAAAAGTAACTTGAGCAGCAGTAAATGAAGGAACATACCCAGAAGGTGTTGGGTAAGTAGGATTTGCCCGCATCCGAATTGAATGGTTTGATGCCCTTGGTCTGCACATGACTTCATGGAAGGTATTGACAATCAAGGGCTTGACCATGCCGATGAGGTATTTCATCATGTGGTAAGTCGTTTTCTTCTGGTGTTCATTGAGAATTCTCCTCATGATAACTAACACCACAAGATTTGGCTCCAACTGCCTTCGTTGCTCATCGGTAACTTGTCTCGAGATGTCAACATCTCCACCTTATTCTTGTTCGGCCATTGATTGTGCAGTCGATGACTCTAAACGTCCCGCTCTGTCATTACTAGGTTGTGGTCACAAGGTTCTACCGCTAGCATTGCCATGATCAATTTGATTCCTTGCTCTTCTTGTTGTATTTCGTCAAATAAGCCACACTAGTCCTATCGAGTGTGCCAAAAAGATGTTTTGTCAGAATTGTTTCCTCAACGAAATGTTTTTATCATTAAGCAAAAGTTGTTTTTCAGTTTTTAATTAAAGGAGACAAGTTCTGGAGTGACTCCAAATAGGAAATATCACAAGCGAATAAGGAAATCAAAAGCTTCACTTCAAAAGAAACTGTACAAACACGAACTATGTCGGAATTCAATTGACAACAAAGCTCGAAGAATACAGTCATTACAATGGAATCGAATGTAAACAAATTGTATTGGAATTTAATTGATGATAAAACTCGAGAATGCATATATGTTATGTCGGAATTTAATTGACAACATAACACGCTTGATAGAGATATACGCTAAAATTTGATTGACAACGGGAGTTTGGAAGCTAAAAATGTCGTGCTAGTAAGTAAAGATAATCGAAAGATTGCATTTTTGTTTGTTTGTGCGAGGGGGGCCCTTTCAATAGATGAGCAATAGGAAATATAATGGTTGAGCCTTAACCATCTCTAAGTAGTTCTCTAATGATTGTGGCCATGTTCCTCCATCTCCAAAAGCTTTGTATCCATATTCTCATGATACCATAATATTGCTTTCAAGTGATTGTTCTTTTAAAATTACATGTTACTTGACTCTCTTGTGATTTCAAATTCATGACTACTCCCTGATAGCCTATATGCATTCAACTTTCTCTCGATGCCTTAACCAGTAACGTGTTGTCCTCACTATCCTCATCAATTATCGTTAAACATATGTCGTCATATATCAAAAATTGATTAATAGTGGTCACCAATGTATGCTAATATTGAAAATGATTCTTGCGGTCATCGACAGTCGATCACGTGATCAACGATACACCACACTTCAGTCACTCGCTTATCTATGTCAATGATTTGGTGAATTTTTTTGGTGCAAACAGCTGCTAAAGGAGAGTTTTATATGACAATCTTGTATTTCCTTTTTCTTTTCGATATACCCACGTTAAGGGCTCTATTGATTCTCAAAAGTCAAAAACAATGGGCTATGCCATTGTCATCTCTTGTGCAGCTTCATATAGTATTGAAACTAAATGGCGCACTTAAACTTAGCATTCTGTTTAGCCCACCTCTCTTTTCCTGAGTGCTTTCATTTGGAAACGAAAAAAAATCAAAAGAGAACTTATGAGAAAGAAATGCTATATCAAAGAAAAGCATCCTGATTCTTGACTACGACCAAAGCTATTTACTATGACGTAGGCCACCTGCTGCCACCTGCTTTATTACTTCTCAATCTTTTTTTTATTTTGGTAAGTATTACTTCTCAATCTTCTACCCTTCTTTGTAGAACAAAATAGAGCAATTGCAGAAAAGCACAAACACGATCCATGGTGGCTAGCTTTAGGTAAGTATGAACACAGAGTTGTTTTTCCCGGCAACATACATAAATATGAACATAAAAGAAAAGTTGGGAGGTGGGATCTCGTGGTCTGAGAAATTAATTTTAAACTTAGATCTTGACTTACAAGGCATAGTCATCATCGGAATTACGACGTGCAACTGAAGAGATGAATATTAAAATGTAAGTTGAGACCAAAGTTCTATTTTAATATCATAATTTTGTTAGTGGGTCGCTCGTGTCAGTATGAAAAGATATATTATTCTCGGATGAAGCAAAAAATAATTATTCCAAATATAAAAACAAAGGAGAGTACAAGTATGATACGACCTTTGACATTGTTAATTGTTGATATCGCACGATTAAAATAAATATTAATAGATTAATAAAACATAAAAAAAAAATAAGGATTAACAAGACCTGACGAAGATCTTACGTCGACAAATTCTCGGATGAAGCAAAAAGAATTAGTCCAAAAAAGGAAAAAAAGAAAAAGGAGAGTAGATGCGTGATACTACCTTTGACATTGTTAAATGTTGATAGCGCACGATTAAACTAAAAATTAATAGATTAATTTTTTTCTTAGATTCATGGTATCGCTAGTTTCTGTCATGTCAGGAGTTATTTAGATTTATTGGAATTCATTAAACCAAGTCGAAACATGCTGTCAAGTGCCTCTTGCTAAACAAATCAGGCCCACATATGAATTAAATCAGATTAAACCGAAGATCCCTTAACTATAAAAAAAATCGCACTCGTTAAACCTGAGTAAGCCCATTATTACCATTAATCACACTAATCTACCTTTAGCCCAACTAAGGATCTGTTTGGTTCAGCTTTTGGGGAATGCATTTGCAAAAATGCAAATAGTGTTTGGTAAATTGTAATTGTAAAGTGTATTGAGAGACAACTTTGGCCAAAATACCGTTTAGTAAAGTTTGCATTTGTAAATGACTTTTATTAAATTAAAAAAAAATATTTGTATTTTTTTTTTTGAAGTCCAGCCACCGGACTACCGGATCTGGCGGTCGAATGGCCAAATTTGGCCCTTGGATGGTCGCTGAGGTTGGGCAACCCCAGGCGATGGCCACGTGGGGTCACTCGACCTCGGCGACTGTTGCTTGAGGTTGCACAACCTTAGGCGGTTGCCTGGGTCGCGCAATTCAGGCCATCAGTCGCCTGAGTCACGCGACCCAGGCATCACCTGAGGTCCGGCAACGGTCGCCGGGGTCGGGCGACCCTTAGGTAGCGATTGCTGGCGCGTGTGACCCCTTGGCTGGTGGTCGTCGATCTCCGATCAGCTTCTCCGTGCGGTGGTTTTGGAGAAGATGACACTAAGGGGCCTTAGAGTCCTTTGAAGATGCAATTACATTTTGCCAAAGTCGCCCAAAAAATCGAACCAAATGCGTTTGCATTTGGCAAAGGGACTTTAGAGTCCCAAAGCCCATTCCCAAAGCCGAACCAAACGGGGCCTAAACCCATTTCCGACCCAAAATTCATTTTTATACCGATTCACCCATCAACAATACATTGTCAATGATCAAGATATCCAAGCCTTAGACTGAACATTGCCATCATCCATCTCCAGTCACAGGACCACCACCATTGCCTCCGCCGGCTAAACTCACAGAACCAAACTGTCTCCCTCTGGCGACCAATTTTGAACGCAGCCGTCGTTCATAAACAGAACATAATTTTGAAGCGAACGTATACAATGCGGAGAAATTCTTGACATGTTTAATGGATCTTCAATACTACTCATTCACGAGAGAAAGTCGTGCGGTAATCATTGCACCATAACACGAGCAAGGAACTAAAAGATCTACTCCAACACCGAGAGGGCATAGCAAGTTTAGTTGGCAAACAGATGGACATGAGAATCAATATGACTCCACTGGAATTTGGCGAAATTATTTTATCAATGGCTCAGTTTCAAACACGATTCAACTACATCTAACATTCAACAAAGCTAAACACACGAGCAATACCGAAACAGACGATTCTGGTTTAACTTTAGGTGAGAGTCTTGGAGCACAGTCCTAGATGCAATGCTAGGGCATAGTTTCGATTCAACAGTATCACATCAGCAAACATTTAGATCAAGGACTGCGGGTGGGTCACAGCCGGTGCTAGTAGTGCGTGAGGGATTGCTAGGCATGGGCGTGGTCTTGGTGTCCACTGGACGTGACTTGAGACCCGCTGGTGGTCGGCTGAGGAGCGCCATATCTGCTGAGTGTAAAATTGTCGAGGAGGTGCTGGGATTAACTGGAGTGGTGTGGCAGCGACTGCGAGATGCAGCAGCTGCGTGAGAGCAAAGCAAAGTGATGACAGTTGATGGGGCGGCAGTAACTCCCACGGAGAAAGGGAGCTGGTTCTTCGTATCTCTCGTATTTGCGACCCTACTTTTCTTGTTCTACCGGGAGCTCCCTTTTATTTGCCTCCTTTTGCCTCTGCTTTCTTTTCACGCGTGGCATGCGCCCGTGACTCTGCTCTCTACTCCCGTTCCCTGTTCTTTCGTCTCTTCACTCAACATTCTGCATTCACGGTTTCGTCCATAATCGGGAAGATACTGTACGGGAACAAGTTGATCTTAAGCTTCCTAGGAGCCTAAGTTTTCACCTCCAAGCACAGGTTCTTCGCTTTTGTTCTATCCCCGAGCGGAGGCGAAAAGTTGGGGAAACAAAAGCTGGCTCTTTGTGGCCTTTGCAAGTACGTAAGGATCGTCCTTGTTCGCTCCCACCAATAACTGAGGAAGTACGTAAGGAGACTGAAGCATTTTTGGGTAGGAGAACAAGCTCCGATTTATTTATCCGGACGGCTCGAGTACTTTCATCTTCTTCTAATCTCAGCTTGGCCCGGCAGTCTCTTCATTATAAATTCAAAGACCATCTTTCCATTAGCTCTACTTACCTTCCGGAGCCTGTCTACCACATACAGTCCGTCGTATGTGAAGTTGTCATCCCAATCCTTGCGGATCACTCTCACTGGCTTGTTCCTCTTCATGCTGTTCACTAGAGCTAAATTCCCTCGGGTAAGCTTCTGATCTTCAGCCTTCTTGTTGCGACTAGGCGTTCCGCCGCCCTGGCCCAAATAAACCAGCTCATCAGAATTTGTTAGATCATCTGCATAATCCCAGGAAGCGACAACACTTGTGGCTAGGATGTTCGGGTGAGGTCCCATGTAATCAATGCCGCTCTGGGGAGGACGATGGAGCCCAACAATAGCCAGTTCCATCCTGTAGTGGAACTTGTCCCCCACCTCTACTCCTGGAACGTCTCCGAGGAATTGCCAGGCACCGTGCACGTATCCGGCTCTTTTTTTCACCTCTTTTGCTGCGTGAAAATCTATCCTTCTAATACACGTGCTATCTTTATGTGCTTTGGATTTTTCCTGATCAAGCTCATGACAAATATCTCGGTAGAGCCTTAAAGTTGCAATCACTCTCTCTCGGGCCAAATCATGTCTGTCATTGCGTATAACATTCGCACTTCTAAGCTCAGAAAAGGAAGATTTTGCTCTCTCAATATCTGACCTGCCAAGAGACTCTCTCTTTAAACCTTTTCCTTCATGATAGGGGACGCAAGAACATTGAACTCTCTTCTCCGCCTCTTTAATTATTATTTGGCGAGAATCTCCAGTCATATTCTTGATCAAAATATTGCTCTTAGACCAATCAAAAGGTGATTGCCCTTGCAATATGACACTGTCTGCATTCATAGAATTTTTGACTGAAGCATTGGGAGATTTATCAGGGATGAATTCCCCTTCTTTTATGCTTTCTGTCTCCTTTTTGTCCTCCACATTTTCCATCATACTAGAATGGTCTTGCTTCAATTTGCTTGTCAAGCCACCAGAATGTGATTGATACCGCAAAATGTATGTGTAACTAGACGAACATCTTGAAGCTGGAAAAATAGTTCTGACGGAAGAGACATTCCGAGGCATGGCCTTCTTTGACAATTCCAAAGTCTTGTGATTCATCTTCTCTTTATGCCATGTGCTTGACTGCTGGTGAATAACCCTGTTGAAAAATATAATTAACAAAAAGTCAGCTTTTTAGAATTTAAATGTGCGCGGAAGTATGGTTTTGGTATTGATGATAGTTTTTGATTAGTGATGTTGTGTGCAAGTGTATGATATAATTTGTAGTGGATGGAGAAGGGATAAACTAGGATAATTGAAGGACAAAGATCATGGATATGGGAAATAGTTTCATTAGTTGGATAAAATAATTTTACAATAGTTGAAGGAAGTGTTGGTGGAGGAGCTTCATGATATGGAGTATTATCTCATGCTCCTCTCACTCTATTACATCAATGGGTGGCCTTTTTATAGGCATTTCCACCAACTAAGTACATTCTAGACTTTTCTTCAATGCTGGATTTTTCTGGACTTCTCTTACATGCTGGACATTTTCCTCTTTCTTCCAGAAACTTCATCTAGGGAATTCTAGATTCTAGTTTAGCAATTCTAGAAAATTCTAGAAAATGGATCACCATTTCCAACACAGCTCAATAGCTTTGTGAGATATTTCAACCTGACAACCCGGCATTGATATCAATAAGAATAATAAGTTTTCTCTGAAACTCGTCATGGCCCTTCCACGTGAAATTTTGCTAAAATGTAGGTTCTAAATCATGGAAGGTGATAGTCAGAGACATCATCAACCTGAACAAACTCACAAAATCCGAAAAAATCATGAATCTTGATGCCCCAGAACAGCATCGACCTGATGAAACCCACAAAATCCTAATAATCAATCATGAAACAAAAACCATTTCCACTATTGATGGAAGTTTTGCCAGAGAAGTTCCTCACTGTTGGAAGCACGGAACTAACACCTGAGCCGAGAAATAAGATGAAGGCCGAGGATTTGAAACTCAAAAAGGACATTCACATGCTAAACAGCCACGATTGTGGAGCTGCAAGGTATACGGAACCAACATGACAGCCATGGTTGAGAGCGAAGAAGCTTCCTCCAATCGTGCTCCGCTGAAGTCTGGAAATGGTATGAGCTTCTCTCACACCTGTCATGCAGAGATTTGTTACAATCTACAGCTGTGTAAGTGCAAAGGGAACCGCACAAATCCCATTTTCTGTGCATTTAAAAAAGGGTCGCGCTATTTTTATCCCAGCTTTTGCTTTGACACTCCCAATTGCAGTGTCTTGCCCATATTAACCTGCTGTCCCTTTTTTGTTTGATTTTTTCCTTTTCTCTCCCTGTTCTTCCTGTTCTTCTCTTTGTTCTCTCTCCTCAGCCACTTCTTGATGAGGATATTACTCGCCAAACAATCACCATCAAAGGGCCATCTCGGAGTACAGGTAGAAATGAGAATGTATCACCACAGCCGACTGAAGATGGATGATGATAGTCACCTTTATGTTGTTAAACACATACCATAGCATAGATCTGTGTCTAAAATTGGAATAAAAACTACTGCTCAACTATCACATGCTGAGTATGTTAACTATCCTTCCCTACGAATTTCTTGCCTCAGAGATCTATCAGTGTCACCACAATCTCATTCTCCTCTACTTAGGTTTTATTTTTGGAAATCAAAAGCATCCACTCGTTTGGTTTCACAAGATTTTTAGATGCTGTGACAATCAGATACGTGTTAGGCTGCTGCCAACACAAGTGCGTCATAAATGTTGGATTCAAGATGGTCCTAAGGTAAAGAGACAATATCATTCAGCTCACTGGTCGTAGATGGGTTGTGGAATGGGACAAGGTCTAGAGTTCAAACCCCTAAGATGTTAAAACCTAACTGAGCAAATAAAAAATACCTTCTTCAACTTAAAAAACCACGCATACAGTTGATAAGGCCAATACATTAACTCATTTTCTTAAATTTTTAATTTATGTCGACGATGGTGAGGATTATTGGTGCATACTCAATCCACTGTATGTAAATCACAATTAACAAAATATGCATCAACTTAAAGAAACATGCATACAGTCGAAAAGGTGTATTCACGAATTAGTAATGGTATGTTGAAAGAGATGAAAAAGTACTCATAAAAATGGAACATTCATAAAAACTAGAAAGATTATAAGTTGCAGGCAGAAGGCATATATAGGCAAACACATCCTACTGGTGAGTAGTGCCATACTTCGAGCACCAGAAGGCAGAGACATCATCATCAACAGCTTCGCAGTTCAACTCTCAGATGGCAGCATGTTCTTCTCCTTCAACAAACAGGTTCGACATGTTCTGGCACAATGGGATGCTGAACCCCAATGTGGGTTTGGGTGTGTTTGAGACTGGCTCCGACCTGGGCTTCTTGGACGTGCTCAAGAAGCAATCAGGGAACCCTGACAGGGTCTGAAACATGGTCTCGATCCTCAAGCGAGGACCCATCTCTCCCTTCATCTCCTGGCACAATGCAACGCCTGCTCTCATCTCTCAACTCCTCTCTTTCACTCTACAGATACTTCTTATGACTCTCTCTAGGTACCGTTTTCTGTTTTCTTGTTTTTCATTGTTGTATGAAAAAGCTTGATTGAGTTGGAATATATATCGAGAGAATAGTGGTTTGGTGGATAAAGGCTGCATTTGATTGTGGGTGTGCTCTAGGTAGAGAGAGATTGTGGTCTCTGCTTGGTTTTGTATAGTATTGGAGAATTGGAAGTGCAAGGTTAGATTTTGGTTTGGTGTTGAAGTCTATAAATTTGTGAAGTACAGTGGAGGCTTGGTGTCATTTGATAATGAACTGGAAGGAACTTCTTACTTGTAAGAAAATTGTATTCTTAGCCACTCAAGAGAACTGATTGCCTGAGTAGAAAATGGCTCTCTGAATATGTTTGTTTCAGCATTTAACTTGTTGAACACAATACCGTGGGGTTAGCAGTGCAAAATGTCTTCTCTTAGAACTTTTGTTGTAGGGCTTGGAGTTTTTATGATTAACTTGTGAAGCTGTGGAATGTGTTCCTTCTACACAGCTGCAATATGTAGGTATTAAGTAGAATGTGGACAACCACCTCAAGTTGGATGTGATTTTCATCTCTGATCTTCCAGAATACTTAACAGAACTAGTGGAAGCCGATAGGGAAAGTTCTTTGCTGTGGAACTTTCTTGAACCCTCATTCATAGGACACCGTGCTTCTTGCTGCCTGTAACACACTGTCTGCTATGAAGTACATCAATAGTAAGTGGTAGATTGGATATGCTTTAGTGAGGCCACCTGGTCATCATGCTCAGCCTTCTCAAGCCAATGGGTATTGCTTGCTAAACAATGCCGGTCTGGCAGTTCAATTGGCATTAGAATCTTGGCGCAAAAGAGTTGTCATTATTGATATAGATTGCACTATGGAAATGGAACAGTGGAGGAGTTTTAGCAGTCTAATGACGTTGTTACCATCTCTCTCCACATGAATCACTGGTCGTGTGGTCCATCTCATCCACAAAGTGGATGTGTTGATCAGCTTGGTGAAGGTGAACAACATGGGATTTAACATGAACATACCGTTGCCAAATGGAACAGGATATGGTATATAAATATGCCATGACTGAGCTAGTTGTGCCAGCTGTGGAGAGTTTCAAACCCAAAATGGTTGTTCTTGTTGTTGGCCAAAACTCTAGTGTGGTAAGTAGGTCCTCTTTAGTACACTACTCATATTTTATGCTGGTACACTTTCTCCAGTAATTGACGTTGAATTGAAATTGCTAGGTTGGTGTACACTACTATACAAGTGCATAGAAATACACTGTTGGGAGTCATAGGACTACTAACACTAGTCGGTCACTTGTAAGTTGAATGTTTGCTTAACTATTTATACGAGCTACACATTTGAAAGAGTGGCACTTTACAAGAACCTAATATCCTTTTATCTAGCTTGATTCCTTTCTGGTTAAAGAATCTCTTTCTATTTGCTCAAGAAAGCTAGGAGATTCTCTAAAACTGAAAGTGTGGGATTTCTGCTTCTGGGGCAACGTGCTGTGGGTTTTGCCTTGCTTACAGGATAGAAGTACTTGATTCTGAGAAATAATCATTCACGTATAATAATCTCATAATACTGTCAATCTCGTATGATGGTTGAGCTATATTTCTCATTTAAGGACGAAAGCTTCCCATAACCAAATTGATGAAGGCTATGACATTACTCTAGAATACCTAGAAAGCTGTTTTTGAAGAAAATTAGCCTTAATTGGAGCACAAATGTGGAATTACCGTTGTTATTGTAAAATGGCCATTTGATCTTGGGATTCGGGATATGGTATAATTGTACAAGCTGTTAATCAGGAGAATGGTACCTTAATCAGTTCAAAGTAATTTCTTCCTGAAGCAGAGACTATTTTCTCAGATAAAGATGAGCTTGCCTCTCTCATTCAAGTCGAAATGCTTGCATAGCGTGAATGGGAGTTAAGGTTCTATGGGACTGCGAAATAAGCATCCTCTGATTTTCATGAAAACTGTAGGAGTCGGTTAAGTTCTAGTGGAAGCATAATAAGGCAATGATACTTTAAATGCATCAGTAAGCGGAGAAGTTTTCTTTTTTGGTAAAAGGTAATAGGTATATAAATAGCACAAAAGCTATACAGCTTCACACTCAGCAGGACAACAAATCCAAATGAGTGGGAGGGGGCGGGCAAGGGAAAGAAAAGAAAGAAGGGGGGGAGAGCTGCAAGAGAGATACAATGCATTAAAAACAGTGGCCAAACAGAAATGCTTGCACTAGCCAGGCCGCAACAGGGCACCAATAAGAAAATCAATCAAAGGGAGTTAAGGTTCTATTATGGGACTGCGAAATATAAAGCATCCTCTTTCATTGAAGATTTTGATGAAATAGCATGGCGCCAAAGGCAAAGCGGACCAAGGTTTTGTGGAAGTTCTCAATGATTGAAGCATTCCTAAGTTAAACTTAGCAATGATGATTAGAGATAAATGCATCACAAGTAACATTAGGGATTCTCTCGCTAAAAGCATCGTTGGCCTTAGCCATAGATGGGTTTGATATCGAGGAGGTAAGGAGGGGTTCCAAATAAATCTGATGCGTTACAAATGAAGGATGACCAAGCCATAGAAGACGGTCACTGTCTTCATTGAGGGTTGGAAGGGGATCATTCCAGTTACTAATAGAGGAGGCAACGGTACCTAATAGCGAGAAGTTGATGCGTACAAATGCCAAACTTGGTAATTATTTTTGTTTGTAATCGTTGGAGCTCATTTTTCACCCATCTTCTCACTAGACACACAACCCACGAATTATGAAGGTGTAAAACTAAGGAGTAAGATGTGCATATTGGAGTTCATCCTCTGCCCAAAAGTCGAATATAAAAACCTTTCTTGATTTAGTTTTATTAAATAGCTACCCGAACTAAGGCATTTGCCTTTAGAATTTAAAAGGACATTTGTCCATATGATAATCTTTTACATGCCATGGTTTTACCAGAAACTATTGCATGTTGATAATTATTGTCTTCCCCACTGTAGTTCGATCCAAATGGAAGGCGGCGCTTGACAATGGATGGATATTGGGCGATGGGTTGAACAATTCGCAGCCTCGCAGATAGGCAGAGTGGAGGCCGCATTCTCATTGTCCAAGAAGGTGGGTATCATATTACCTACTCAGCTTATTGCCTTCGCGCCAGAGCTGGAAGGCTTTCTTGATCTTCCAGATCCATTATCAGCCGATCTAGTCACTTATTACCCAGAAGATGAGGCTTTTCCTGGTACCTTGTAGATAAGGTAAATTCTTTTCAAGGAATATCGATAGGAGATGATGCCCTTTAACTTCACTTTACTGGTACAATGTCTCCAAATCTACTTTGGACATTTTGTCCTGGTAGGACTTGATTTTCAGATTTTCTTTTCTGGGTGAGAATTTGTGAATATCAGAACTAATGAGATTTTCCTTTCGAAGGGAGGCTAAAATTGCTTATACGATATGACAGAGCCTCCTCAAATATCTTTCACATTGTTAAATGAGTTGTGCAAGAGCACCATGTGCCTGGCCAAAAAAGGCAAAATGATGGTGTTCGTGGCGCTTGTCAAATATGCTTTGGATTAAGATATTATAAATCATAAAGAAACTCATATATAAAAAGAAAGAATTGATGAAGAAAAAGATGAGTTATACTCAGTGGATGCCATGATCAAGCCCCCATAATCAGATTCTGTATTTTCTTAAGCATTGAGAGGGGGTGTAGTCGAGTTATGATGGCCTAACCTGCTTATCACGATTCAAAGGGAAAGCGAAGTATTCAGCATTGGAATTATAATGGTCGAGCTTCAAGATTCAGCACTGAAAGCCTCCGCTTCCACTTTAAAATTATAGATATACTAGTCATTAAAAAAAGAAAAACACACACGCACAGTTCTTAAAAGTGGGACAAAATGGTATCTTTACAAAAGTAATTATAATTTAAAAGTGCTTGTAGGAGAGATGGTTAAAGACGATTTGAAGTAGAGAGATTTCGGAAAGCTTTATAAAGTAAGGTGGGTTAAGGATATAGTAGTCTTTGGACCTTTAGAAGCACCTAGTGATGCTTCCTTCAGTTGGAAGAACTTATTCTAACTTTGAAGCATTATTACGTCTATGTTGAAGCGTTGTTATATCTATGTCAAAGCCATAAGTTTGGACATGGTAATTCGATGTTGTGTGGCATGATAACTAGCATCTGATTGTTTTTCACTTGGAAGATTTCTTCTAAGGATTTTGCACAATGATGCTTCCCATGATGATTCATTGAGAAAATCGTCAAAAAATTCTTAAATATATTGCACTTTTGTTAATTTAGTAATCAACCTTTCAAATTTTGGCAATTGTGTTCAAACATTTTCACATTTTGTCAATTAAATTCATCTGGTTAATTTTGTCCAGAAATTATTGATGTTGACAATTTTAATAGTATTTTATTTTTTTGATTTATTTTTCTTTATCCATTTTTTCCTTTTCTTTTCTTTCTATTTTGTCTTCCTTTCTTCTTCCTCCAACTAGTTCTCGAGACTCAGTCACCAATTAGAGGCAAGGGTTGGTGAGGTCATTAGCGAGGGTGAGCCTCACTTGCCCTTGGCAAGGTTGAGCCTCGTCCAGTGATGGCAAAGTCAACCTCCTTTGGCAAGGTTCTCACCCAATCACTAGCAAAGCTCACCCTCACCAAACCATTGACAAGGCTCGCTTGAGGCAAGCAAGGTCAACTTGTCAATGCTTGCCTTTGGTTGAAACTCGGGCGTTGCCAAGGCTGATGTTTGGTTAGAGGAGGAAAAAGGGGGAAAAAGGAAAAAGAATGAAATAGACAATAGTAAATAAATAAATAAATTTAGAAAGTTATTAAATTATTATTGAATATTATCCATGTTGAATGGCCAGTATTTGTGTTAACGATTTTCAGATGGATTTATTTGACAAAATTTGTTTAGTTCAATTAACAAAATTGAAAAATTTTTGGTAAAAGTATAATAGATTTTATTTGACAAAATATGAAAATGTTTAGGATTCAATTAACAAAATTGAAAGATAAGATTGAATTGGTAAAAGTATAATAGGTTTATGATTTTCTAGATAGATTTTTCATGATTCAATTATTGTTGTCTATCTCAAACATAAAATTGGAATTTGCATCTTGCCAAGTCCGACTACCAGGTGCAATCACAAACCTTTAGTGAGTTTGATGCTTTAGGGTAATCATGATTCTCGAGAGCAATTTTTAATGTGTCCGTGGCTTAGATAATCAGGGCTTAAGTAGGTAAGTGATTGAGATGCCTATTTAGTCATATGTCAATAAATGATTACAAGATAATCTGGTATAGCCCAACTATAACCCAAGTTTTTGTTCTCTCTTTTTTGCGTGGTTGCTTGTGCTTAAGTATATGCTCGAGATAGAACCTGAAAAATGGAATCTATGTTTCTTCAATTGATGGTCCTCTCCTCCCTTCCATGTAAGGTATGCCTTGAGGACAGATAAAGATGTATACTATCTTCTGGGCTCAGATGAAGCAGTAGGAAATTCACTCCTTCCTGTCTGTTTATCAAGTTATGGTGTGTGCTTGTACATATCAATTGCTGTCTTTTTCCCTTGATGAATAGACTGATTAGGAGAGCTTATTAGTCAAATACACACGAACGGCACATAATAGCCGAAGTGCTCTTGCAGTCCAGCAAGCCAGCTCCAAAAGGCAAGTCTTTGGAATTGCGAAGCGAGGGTTATAGGCAACTTGAACGTCTCATTTCCATAACATACATGCAAGTGGGAGAGGAAGAAAAGGAGCCAAACCATTCTGCACCATCCAATTGATTTATCAATCTTTAACTTCATAAATCCATCGCCTTAATGTAAAAAGGCATTGCAAAGCAACTTTAATTTAAATATTGTTTGGAAATGATTGAATTTATGAAGGATTTTTGCCTTTTTTTTTTTTCGAAAAAAAAACCTCAAACCATCACCAATGAGTCAAATCTAGCACCAATCATCCTTGTGACCTCAGGTAATCTTGCCTGAGGTCACTAGTCACCAGATCTTGCCTCGCCAGCAAAGTCGCATGATGAGGGCATTTTGGAAATTCTGAAAGTCCAGTGAGGGCAAATTTAGAAGAACAGAACACATTAGCATTCGGGAAATATTAAAGTCCAAAGCTCCTACGGACTTGCCTAGGGCTAAATGAGAACTTTGAAAATGCAAGCACTTTCCCAAAATACTCTTAAAGAATTTGCCAAATGGCTTGACTTTTGCCTATAGTCTTTTAGAGCCCCAGAGACCTTTGGCTAAGTGGTTGTGAAACGCAGCTTGATCTAGTAGTGGCACCATAAACGAATCTAAGTGATCAAACATAGTTCAGTTGACATGAGAACATGATTCCAAAGGGTTTTGTTGCATGTGGACGGTGCATGGTTCACTAACTCTCCTATCCATCAAGATAAAAAGAAGCTGCGACAAAACTTATCATCATCAATAGTTCAACATCAACATGGGATTTTTATTTTGGATTGCTAGCTGATGTACTTTTGGGAGTTAATGTACGATTTGTCCAAGGACCGATGAGATGAAATTTACTCATAAGAGACTGGGAATGAAATTATTCTTGGGAAAGTACTGAAGTGAGTAGCTTAAAATTAGACAACATCTATGTTGATTTGATTTGATTTGATATGATATGATCTCTCTCGTGTGCTCCAATGCTTTATCTTCGGATGCATTTGATCCTTGCTTTCTGCTTTTCCTTGGCGAAAGAAAGAAAGGTCGAGAACAGTTCATATTTTAAGAATACAAATGGAAAGGCTTTAAGCTCAGTAGAAAGATAGAGAGCATATTCCCTTCAAATCCCGCCAAGTTTGAGCAATGATTTTGAATTTTTTTTTATTAATTTCCAATATGAGTCAAATACATTATTTATTTATTTTATTCTTACAAAAAAAAAAAAAAAGAATTGACCCTTTGACTATTTTGACGATTGCTGTCGGTCCAATTCATTGTACATAACGCTCTTCTCACTCTTTTGAATGAACCCATATCCTTCCCAATTAGAAACTTCTATACTGTACTAAGCCAATGGACTTCAAAGCTCTTATCATGTACTCCTTCAAAATCTACTTTCATATGGAGTACTTATCTAAATCCAATCCAACACGAACAGAGTCAATTATAACCGTTTACGTCGGTGGATTTGACATGGTCTAGCACCAGACAGGATTAGTTCTGAACCACATGATCTGATCCATCATGGACCAAGTCGATTCGATGGGTTAATACTCTTGAAACTCATGCATCATGTAGATAAGAACTTCACAATCCTGAAAATTGGTCCTAGTGGTTCGAGGGTGTATGGGGCAAAAATCGAAAGTTCAGCTTCAGTGAATAATTTGAGGTGCTGACCATTCCTAGCTCAGCAAATCAGATTGCAAGATATGTTTCATGTTCCCTGGTCCACAAGGCGATGTGCACTAATTGAAATGCATGACCCTTGAATTTGCATACAATGTCAAGGCGAACGACTACAATTTCAATCATCATACGTTAACAAAGCCTTTCGTTCTCGTAACCGGGCATGGTTTTTCTTGGATCATTAATGTTTGCCACGTCGATTTTGGTACTTTCGCTAGCAATTTTTATTCGAATGTGTCCCTTATGGCCATTAAACTACATTGCATGTGAGCCCCGATGGACAGAACGTTTGGAAGGTCATGTTGATGAGGACACACACGTAGATTGTTCTCACTCGTTTAGTCGCATCTAGAAAGAGTGAATTTCTAGAATTTCGATCTCCAATCAAGCCTTTTGATGTTTTAAAACAAATATGAGCTTAGTTTAAGTTAAAAAATATTTCGTGAAGAACATTACTGTTATCCATAGCACCCTCTTGTTGATATATTGGGGGGAGCAGGTATTATTTACGCGTGAAAGTTCTAGATTCGATACCCAAATTTTTTTGGTGCATTATAGGGTGGAAGGGTTTATTATTAAAAATATTATAAGGGTTGAAATTGAAAATATTAAAAGCACCAACTATCTCAAAATCATTTAACGTGAAAATAAAATCCGGTCACTTCACAAAATGAAAGACTGCTGGACTGTCGTAACTCTCTTTTTCCACAATATAGATAATTTTAGTTTGAGCGCATCAACTTGGAATAAACCAACAAGTTTTGAAAGTCTCCCACGACCAACGTTTTATTATTCGCTACAAAAAATATTGGGTTGTGGTTCATATTGCCCATTGATAGGATGACATGGGAATCCTTTACTAGACGTAACCATAATTTAAACGCAAACTGAGATAAAAACTTCGTGTCTCAATTTATTTTCTCACTTTTATTCTTGATTTCCTTGTGATTGTGTATCGAATCTTAACAAAAATCAGGTTTTCAACTGAAATTAGAGTTCATATTAAGAGTTAAAAAGAAAGTCATAAACAATATAAGGTTACTCGCGCTCATTATCTCAACAAATGTATATAATATTATCTTTTTTTGCTTCATTTTTTTTCTAATTCCAAGAACACGAGGCGTGTGTACCATTTCCGATATCTTGTGAAGGGACACAAAATTGCCCATGTGACAATAATCCCAAGAAAGAACCTTAACTTATGTACATAGTCATAGCTTATGGCATCAATGTCGCACTTGTCCCATTATAAATTAGGACAATATACGCGGCAAGAAAGTCCCCAGTTGCTCTGGGACGGGGAAGAAACAGCCATGGAGGGGATTAAAAATTGATGGTGATGGAATCTTATTAGACTTTTTTGTTCAGCTTGACGGCCTTAAGCTCCATTTATTTAGTGAAAAATAAATAATCTGAAAAATGTTTTTCTAAAAACGAGCATTTGTATCATTTGAAATAATTAATTGACAATTTTTTTTTTTAGTATAGATAATAATTTATATCTAAATATTTTCATGAATAATAAAAAATATTTTTTCGTTTATTCATTTTTATAAGATATGAAATATGTTTTTATTAATAAACCCTAATTTGTCTTCTTTCGAGCAACTGTGGGCTGCTCTTAATGGGAAACACTCAGCATAGCTCGGATTTTAAAAATAACCCACCAAGTCCCACCTCCTCAGAAAGTTCCTCGTTGTACTTTTTTCTTTTTTAGGTCGGACCTCGTTGTACTTCCAACGTGCAACTTATAAGACCAAAGTGACAGTATTGCCATCTCGATATGCTTTCCTTCTCTATAAATAGAAGATCCCTCTTCACGTCCAAGGCATTTTCAGACTTCACCCCCATCACAAGAGCAACCTCTCTTTCTCCTCTTGCTCTCTACTCTTCCAGAAAAGGGGAGAAGATCACCTCTCTTTTTTACATGCAAGTTTGTGTTCATCCATTGAGCCATGGAGTGCTTGGAAATGGGTGTTACCCCAAGCCGGGAGAGAGCCGGAGTCCCTGCTCACGCATGGAGGCGGGTGACGGGCTTGCCCAGGAGCTTGATGGTGAAAGCGGCAGAGCTGGCCAAGAAGACGATGAAGCTCGGGAAAGATTACGCGAGACAAATCATTCATTCACTTAAAGTAGGGTTTGCGCTTTCCTTAGTGTCGTTGATCTATTACTACCAGCCGCTCTACAACAGCTTCGGCGTCTCCGCCATGTGGGCCGTAATGACTGTGGTGGTTGTCTTTGAATTCTCCGTCGGTAAATTTATAGTATCTCAGTCGGTCTCTCCGTTTCTTGAGCCACGATTGGCTGAATTCGGTGTAAATTCTACCATATATACATTTTTTTTTTTGCTTTTATTTACTGAGAGAACATTTTCAGGGGCCACTCTAAGTAAAGGGTTGAATAGAGGACTTGCTACATTGTTTGGCCGGTGCACTTGGTGTTGGCGCTCATCAGTTGGCAAGTCTCTCGGAAAAACCGGCGAGCCCATAATGCTTGGTTTCTTCGTCTTTCTTCAAGGTAAAAATTTACTAAAATGTTAAAAAGAGAATTAGAAAAGCACTCAACAAATGAGGAATAACAGGGTTTGATCCGATTGAGCTGAAGCAGTGATTGATATGTTGTTCCAAAATGCAGCCACCAGTTCGACGTTCATGAGGTTCTTCCCGCGAGTCAAGGCGAAGTACGACTACGGGATGCTGATATTCATACTGACCTTCGCGCTGGTGTCAGTGTCGGGCTTCCGGGAGGACAAGATACTGGTGTTTGCGCAAAAGCGGCTCTCCACCATCGTCATCGGCGGCTCCGCCTGCCTGATCATCTCCATCATCGTGTGTCCTGTCTGGGCCGGCGAAGACCTCCACCGCCTCATTGCTCTCAACATGGAAAAGCTTGCCAACTTCTTGGAAGGTACACAGAAATCATTCTACAAAAGAAAAATATATAAAAAGATCATATGAAGGAGAATGCAATAGAATATCCACCAAACCCTAAAAAACAATGTTAGAAAAAGATACAATATGATTGAATGCAATATATGTTTTTGTTTTCAGGATTTGGCAATGAATACTTGAGAGAATCAGAAGACGGTAACTCAAATCAGAACAAGTCACTTTTGTGGGAATACAAAAGTGTTCTCGAACGAAGAGCAATGAAGAATCTTTGGTATGTATAAGTTATCTTCTTCTTTTCTTTAATTTTAAGTCGACACTCACGCATGTGAAGTGTCACTTAACTATGTTCACATAATAATGACACATGATTTGTGATGATCACGTCAGGCAAATTTTGCAAGTTGGGAACCACGTCACGGCTGGTTTGGCTTTCGTCATCCATGGAAGCAATACCTAAAGATTGGAGCTTTGATTCGTCAATGTGCCTATAGAATTGAAACCCTTGATAGCTACCTCACCACTAAAGTCCATGTATGTTGACGTTTAATTGCATCAATTAGGAATCAATATTTGGGCACACCGGACCACCTAGTTTATATATGTTGTTAGATCACGTGGGTCTCACGTGAATCTCATCTCATTTAATAGTGCATGAGAGTTAGGCTCATATGTAATGGGCGTGACTAAGAATTTTTCATTAACTAGAGAATGTTTGCCATGACATATCTATTTGGACATAGTTATAACATGTGCTTTGGTCTTTATGTTGCTAAAAAAATTTATTTAACTCTCAAAATAACGTAGCCACTCACTCTTGTCATTTTCAGGCCCCACCACAAGTTCAAACCAGACTCAAGGCGCTCTGCCTAGATATGAGCATGGAAGCCGCAAGAGCTCTGAAGCAACTCGCATCTTCCCACAAGACGATGACCGTGCCGTCCTCCGCGACTCCCCACCTTGAGAAGTCCCAAAACGCCGCAAAAGCCCTCAAGTCGCTACTCAAGACGACCTCCTGGAAGGACGAGACCGATTTCCTTACCGTCATCCATGCCGCCACCGTCACCTCGCTCCTCCTCGATGTCATCGACTGCACAGACAAGATTGCTGAGTCCGTCAACGAGCTCGCCTCCCTCGCTCGCTTCAAGACTGCAGAGGAGGCGGAAAAGCATGTCAAGTGTGATGAGGTTGTGCTGACTGAGAGTGTGCTCGAGGCAACCTTCTCGCCAGAAAATGGGACTCATCCGGTGAGACCGGATCCAGCGCTGGTGATGTAGATACGCAGGCGTTGTGCATATGAAAGACAACGTACGCAATAATTAACATTATTTGATATTTAAGAAAGTTTCTATCTAATTACTTTGATAAAAATAATTTTGTCGGTCGCATTGTCTGGTTTTCTTTCTTTCGTTCGATTGCTTTTTTAATAATGGGTACAGATCAACATAAATTATACTTATGGAGTGGCAATGAATATTCCAATCGAAACATTATGTTGATTTATTTCACTAACAAAACAAATTGTTGGGTTGCCTAAGCTAGTATCATCTTCTAACTCGCGCATCCACTGATCACGTTAGGAAAAAGAGAACAATTTTTTTTTCTTTACCAAAAAAAAAAAAAAAAAAAGAGAACATATTCCGCAGAGATGTTTCATTTATCAAAATCTCAAGGATAGTCTGAATCAGTATAACCAACCCAATTGCAACTTTCATCAAGGTATCACGGCATCTTCAAATTCCCTTGAATAATGTTTTCCGACTTGTAACCATGATTAGCCATGCATGTGTTGAGAGCAAGATGGCGGACGTCAGCCGAATATCCTTTATCAAGCAGGGTGCTCTTGTTGGTGTGTATCATTCAATCTCGACTGTCGATGAATGTAATTAAGTAATACCTCAGCGACTGTGATTGATCGTGATACGAAGGAGAGTACAATACGTGCAGGACAGAGGCACGATCCGCGGCACCCCGCTCGAGCATAGAACGATGTGTGCAGGCAGCAGGTCGTCCTCAGAAAGCCTCGTGTTCTGGAAACAAGTTTCATCCCCATGCCCGACAAATTTCGAGGCCCGATTTTAATCCCGTTCAAGACCAATATTAACAGGTTCGAATCGCAAGTTAGTAAAACTTGACGGACTGTGATCTGAACTGTATGCGGATGATGGTGAAGAAGCTCGGAAACCCTATGAACCTTGACCATATTGGCATGCTTAGAGAATTCAAGTCGGTCAAATTTATCATTGATTAGACAAGAAACACTTTCAACACTACAAGCAAAGCCGCCTTCACCACTATAAGAGATATTCGAACGAAACCTTCTTAGGTACGGACCATATGTCTAGATAATAATCGGTATGACTCTGATCACTTTTTTCTTGAAAAACCCGGGAACATTGTGTCAGCATGATCATAGTTATGATACTTATTTTTCCTAGATTGATTAATTCGTGCTTCAGGCAATAGTCAAGAATGTAGATCTACAGTGTCCTAGTCTTAAAGTTCCATGGTGTCTCTCTTTTATGAAGACAGAAATAGCTCGTCAACTCAAACATCAATGTAGATTCAATAAAAGTACAACATTAAACACCCCCACATGCATCAATTTGGATAACTGTATAAGTTTATAGTAGAGCTAGCAAAATGAGTCATATATGGGTCAAGTGAAAGTTAAATAAAGGATCACAAATGGGTTTTGAAAGCAAAGCAAGAAAAGAAGTGTGTCTGAATGGGTTATTAGGAAACCCACTTTGAACCCATGGCCTTCCTCTTCTACGGCAGAGGCTCTGCCTCAATTTTCTCTTTCTTCCACGACTACAATTCTTTGGATGAGTAGGGCACCTCCTTTCCTTTCCGATCCCAATTGATTGTAGCCACCGCCTACCCCGCCGTCACGCCGCCATCTTTGTCGCTGATCTCGAGCTCGCCGGCCTTGGCTGAGCTCAGGCTTGCTCGCCAACCTTGATAGAGCTCGGGCTCACTTGGATCAGCCAAGCTGCAAGCTCGCTGGCCATGGCCAAGCCCAGGCTCGCTTGGATTTGGCGAGCTGCAAGCTTGCTGGCCACGACAGAGCTCGGGTTCACTTGGATCGGCTGAGCTCACCGGTTGTGATGGAGCTCGGCAGCTCAGGCTCACTTGGACGGGCGGAGCCTTGATCTCGCTGGACTGCGACTTGGCCGATCACCGTCAACAAAGTAACAAGGGAGAAGAAGGAGGAGGAAACAAAAAGAAAAGAGAAAAGAAGAAACGAAGAAAATAAATAATAATAATAATAATAATTTCAAAAAATTAAAATAATAAAAAGTTTGATTTTTTTTAATGATATTTGGTAGATAGATATCCATCTACATACTCGAAAAGTACTTTTAGACGAAGCTCGATGCTGTTTAGATTGATAAATAGAAATTTTAAATATCATAATGTAATTTTTAACTTGGTGAACTAAAATCAAGAAATCAACCAAAATTAAAAAAATTATAATTAAGAAACTATGCATTTTCGCATTCAAGAAGATCTGTTATAAGCAAACATTATTTTCATGTCAATTATTAGCTCATCAAACTTTTTCTTATCAAGAGTTCTTCAAAAGTATTTCAATTTAAAGGTTTTTCATTTTTTTTATTTACTTTTTAAACTTGGTGTGAAGTTTTTATTTAAGTAACTAAATTGAGTTAAATATAAATGCGTTTTGATAATATGGGTAGGGTTAGGTATGGATCATCAAATTTACATTACATGAAAATATGTCAAAATGGGTTAAATTGGTCAATATGGGTTGGATCATTTTCGACTCGACCCAAGCCCAACCCGATCCACCCATTTACGGCCCTAGTTTATAGTAAGTTCATTCTCTTAAACGTTCATTAGGTTTGAGAAGCAGCATGATGACTTGCAGCTGTTACCCGAATTCCCGCAAGTGTGTCCACACCCACCTGATGAACTAGCCGATTACCATTGAGACAATCTTTCAACCCCCAAAAAAAAAACATTGACGTTAGAATAAGTTGACTAACGGAACGTGCGCAAGAGTTCTTCATTTTTCTGCAACAAGTCCACTAACATCACACAAAATGAAGCATTGAGCCAATGGCGAGCACAGAAAGCCACTCGATAAAAAGACAAATGGGTGGGCACTGAGTTGTTTCCCACTAGACATCCTCCTCGCGATGCCTACGATGATGATAATAACCTTTCGATCTGTCCGGTGCTCCCAAGATAGATCGGCCAAAACATATATAACTTTTTATAAATTACCCACTTATCAAGAGCAGCTGCAGTGTCCTACCTAATTCATTAACAAATCCAAAACTTTTCTAGGTTATGACCTCCTATGCGCTTATCAAGAATTTGGTCCTGCTGACGGACAGCATTACATGACAACTTTGTATTGTCTCTCTCTTTTCAACGTACCCATGTTAAAGTCCCTAGCGTTTCTCAAAAACATTAGGCTATGTCATTGACATCCAAATTTCTTTTATTTTTTACCTGGTGTAGCCTCATATTTTAGTCAAGAATTATATGGCGCACTTAAACTCCGCATTTATTGTACCCCACCTGTCTTTCTTTTGAGTAAAAAATAAAAGAAAACTAGAAAGAAAGAATGACTATCGACGCTATATCAACGAAAAGCATCTTGATTCTTAACTACTACCACATAGGCCACCTGCTTTATTGCTTCTCAAGGCCTTCTTTGTAGAGCAGAATGGAGAAAATGAAAATAGAGATATAAATAAGAAAATGAAAGCACAAGGAAGATGCATGGCGGCTCGCTTTATGTTATCATTCTTATTCAAAGGAAGAATAACTAAAAAAAGTCTTAAACCTATTGTAATTTTTACAATTCAATCTTAAATCTTTTTTTTTTTTTTGCCAATTCAATCATAAGTCTTTTGCAATTATATCAATTTAGTCCATTTGGCCAATTTTGGCTGGCCAGCATTGACATGGATAATTTTTATAATATTTTATTTTATATTTTTTTTCGTAATTCATTGTCTCTTTCTCTTTCTCTTCTTCCTTCTTTTTCCTTTTTTCCTCATACTTGCCGACAAGGCTCACCGATCCTAGATGAGGCTTGGGGGCTGCAGGGCTGCAAGCAAGGAGGCTTCTCCTAGTTTGGGCGAGGCTAACTTGGCTAAGGCGTCATCACGAGTGAGACCCACTTTGCTTGCACCGAGGCTGGCCTTACCTATATCTAGGCGAAACCGCCTTGCCCGTGGTCCCCAAACCTTGCCTAGACCTAAGCAAGGCTAGGCAAGGGCTATGATCCTCATTAGTAGCCAGCAAGGAATTTGCGGCCCTCGTTGGCCATTGTGGGGAAAAAATGAAAAATAAGGAAGAAGAGAAAGAGAAAAAAAAATTAAAAATAAAAATTTTAAAAATTTTAAAAAATTATTAAAAGTCATTCACATTAGCACAAGTTGAATGGATTGAATTGACAAAATTGCAATAGATTTAGGATTTTTTAAATAATTTTCCCCTTAGTTGGACCACTTTATCACAAGTTGTTTTTTGTGCAACATACATAAGTACAAACACATAAAAGAAAAGTTGGGAGATTAGGTCTCTTCATTTGAGAAATTATCCTATATTTAGATCTTGACGTACTAGACATAGCCATCATTGGAATTAGAACATGCAACAAAAACGCTGAATTTTAAAATATAAATTCAAATCAAAGTTCTACTTTAATATCATAGTTTTGTTAGTGGGGCGCTCGTGTGTTGGCATGATAGAGAATATAATATTCTCGGATCAAGCAAATAAGAGTTAGTCAAAAAATAGAAACAAAGGAGAGTATAAGTACGATACTACCATTGACATTATTAAATGTTGATAGTGCCCAAATGGAATAAAAATCAATAGATTTATAAAACAAAAACAGAAGATTAACAAGACATGACGAAGTGCTGATGTCGACAAAATTTAAAGAAACCATTTTCTCTTACATGCTAATTGCAATAGAAATTTTCCAGATTATTCGGAAAATTATAGGAAACAATTTTTATCATTGAAAATAAAATGATAGTCAATCTAAGTTCCTCGAAAGGACTTGATTGACCACCCCTCAACTTTGGGTTCCTAAATTTGATATTGCCATACACATTATTTTGATGCTTATTGTTCGACCTATATTAAACCAATTGAATTTATCCGAAGCTTAATGAGTTAGTCGGATATATAACTATGTAGTCATTATTTTATGCCTACACATGCACAAAATTATGAAGTAGTCTAGGAGAATTGCATTTGTGAATTTGTGATCTGACACCTAAGAATGGCAATACATTTGATTAAGTTACTGATGCACAAAAGAATATTAAACAATGATACATAGAATAAGAATATTCAGGAATGCACAAAACTACTACCGCCAATTAAATCATAAACCTTTTGATGATTTACCATTGTAGTTCTTCTTACCGATTTTGGTTGGGAATTAATGATGTGAACACTATCTGCCCTATGTGGCAAGGACGTGGGACGACCAGTATTGAAGTGAATAATTTTCGCAACGTTTTTGTGAATATTTTTTCCTTTCCAACTCTGGGCTGTCAACCCTTATCAGCCTACGTTGGAAAAGGTAAAAGAAAATAAAATAAAAAGTATTAAAAAATTAGGAAAATTTAAAAATATTATTAAAATTATCTACGTCAGTACCGGTGTCCTTATACTACATAGGATAGCTGGCATCCATGTCATTGAACTCCTACCAAAATTGATCAGAAAGATTTCATTAGCAAATTGTCAAAAAACTTAGGATTAAATAGGTCAAGTTGAAGAGTTTATGACTAAATTAGCCATCATATAATAGATTTAGGACTTTTTGTAATTATCTCAACGTAATCTTCAATTATGAAACCATCATATAATAGATTTAAGACTTTTTTTTTAAATAATTATCTCAACTTAATCATCATTTATGAAATAAAGCAACATCTTCAATCAATCCCCTTTTTCGATCAGCACGCAGTAGTTGCAAGTTTCATCCAAAAATGTGGACGCAATTGCAAACAGAATTGTGAATTATATTCCTCTCTGTAGGGTTTTTTAAAATTTCGAATTATATCTTAACATCTTAGGTGCTTCTATTAAATTTTAGTAGTTACTGAATTCAGTAGATTAGCTTATCTTTTTTTTCATTCAGATTCCTTGTATGTATTTTTAGTTTCCTTGGATTTGTTAGGGTTTGAAAACTAAAAATTGTTTATGTTTTCATTGCAATTTGGCTAAGATCTTTGGATGTGAAATAATGAACTGAAGTTCTTTTTTTCTCAGTTATTATGCAAGTCTGTGCATTCGCGATGTACAACTTGTTCTTGGAAATCTAGTAATTTTTTATATTTTCGCTCTAGATTCGTGTTGTCATGAGTGATTTAAATTATTACAGTTTGAAAAAGATAACTAATGTGCCATCCATTTAGAAAATATGTGTCCATCTCCCATCTAATTGAGAAAGGGAAATTGGAAATAGTAGATTCACTCTCCAAATAGAGGGGATCTTGAATTCCAACTGAAAAACAAAAAGAATGGGACATCTAACCCTATGTTTGAGGTATTCGCAAACCCCAAAGCTTAAGAAATATATCAATTACCCTTGTAGTAACAAATAGCCGATTTTATTTCATATATTTTCTTTGTATTTGTAATGTTAATCTTTACTAGATGTGGTGAGAGTCCTGGTCATCATCTGACAATTAATGTATCTATAAGAAATTCATTATCATAATGAAGGAGCTATTTTGTATGAGATTTTGGGTTTATGACATACCATTCTTAGGCTCGGTCTTGACCATTGTTGTCTATTGGGCCGAGGAATAGTTCATTGATAAAAAAAAAAAATCCCGAAAACAGGACAAGGCCACTAAAATGGCGACCGGAAAACAACAGGTGCCTCCGAAAAGAGAAAAAACAGAGCTCTTGGTCCGAAATGCTGCTGCGGAGCCGGACAAATAGTGTCAAAGAATGAGCTGGGTCCTATCCTATCACCTTCTCTTGCCATCTGAAAGACAGGACCAAAGCAAAATTCACTCTCACTTTGCATTCACTCTGGTGTAGGCTTTTATGAAACCCTCTGGCCAAAAGCAGTCTTTAACTGTCCAATGGAAAGTATGGCAATAAATACATGGATTAATGGCCAGATTTGGGGGGAAAATCTTACATTTATGTTAGTTCCTTCCAAATTTCAATATCCATCTCTATATAATAGTGTGGCTAATTGAATATGACATACAAACTCCTCCACGATACGAGTCGTTATCATGTTTTAGCTTTCATATTTCCTGCATTGATCTGAGTTTGATCCATCAAGAGGCTAAGCATAGAGGAGATCGATTATATTTACATGTGATAGGACATTCCAATTGTTAATTGTAGTTTCATCTAGATTAAGTTTGGTCAACACCTTCTAAGTAAATAGTGATGATATTTGGCCAGGCTTCTTCAAAATCTATAAATGCATGCCTCTTTTTGCTATTACACCGCCCCTAAAACTACTTAGCTATCAACATATGATCTTGCCTCTTTTGCAAATCTATAGAGGTAGGATCTGACCTCTTTTTCCGTCACACTATGAGAAGGCAGGGCCTTTCATAAGGGCGTGCATGTCTGTCAAGGCTTTGCCTATGAAAGTATGTGTGAAAATGATTTCTATCAAAATGAGAGTGAAGGAACTAGAGCAGGACCATCCTAGAAAGACCATTCATTCCTTAAAAGTGGGATTGGCTCTAAAACTTGTTACATCGCTCTACTACTTTTGACCTCTCTACAATGGTTTTGGCGCTAATGCCATTTGGGCAGTATTAATGATTGTGGTCGTGTTCGAGTTCTCTGTTGGTAATAAGCTTCGATAGTTCACTAACTATCCCTATGTGTCATGATAGGACTTCACAAACTCCGTTGTTGTTCAACTTTCTTGCAAGAGCAACATTAGGGAAAGGATTGAATAGGATGTTGGCAACAAGTGTAACTGCTGCTATGGGAATTGGAGCTCACAAAGTCGTGATTCTTTGGGGAACAACCATGGAGCCAATATCGTTAGCTTTCTTTGTCTTCATAATAGGTTTGTCCTACCTAAAGAAGAAATTGGCCCCGTCTACCACTTACTATTGAATTTAACTAATGTTTTTAGTGTTATGAAGTTGCTGTGGTGACATTTAAAAGATTTCCTCTTGAAATGAAGGCGAGGCACAATTATGGGCTCATAGTGTTCGATCTGACCTTTTGCTTGGTATCCGTATTTGGTATCGAGAGAATCAAGCAATCATAATAGCTTGCCAAAGAGTGTCGACCATCATTCTCAGTATTTGCACCGCCATCGTCTTGTGCATCTTCATTTGCCCAATTTAGAGCAGTGAGCAACTTCAAGATCTAATCACCGCAAACATGGACAAACTCGGGCTTTTCCTAAAAGGTTTTGGTTGAATTCGAAAAATTACTCAGAAATCAGCTTTATTGAGGAACAGAGATGGATTGACAAAGCCTTTACCTTGCAAGATTTGGAGGTAAGTACTTCGGACTATCAAATGATGCGTGATCTAAGGAAGATGGCAGATCTTCTCTTGAATCATATCGAACTGTGTTGACATCCAAAGACAATGAAGAGATGCTAGTAAGTAAAAAATGTTTTTTTTTTTTTTTTTTTTTTTTTTTTTTTTTTTTTTTTTTTTTTATCTCTGCTTCCAGAATCATATTTTAGGTGAATTTGATTCCATTTCTTTATAGGTTAATTTAGCAAGATGGGAGCCTTGTCATGGTCAATTCTGATAGGGCTAGTAAGAGCACTTAGAGGGGGGGTGAATAGGTGTTAAAGAAGTTTTTGCAAGACTTAACAACTCAATTCGACTTTTGAGAATAATAAACTAAAGAGGTAAAAGATTGTAAACAGTTATATAAGACTACGAATTAAAGTAAAGAGTTTAGGGAAATAGAATTGAAACGCAAGATTTATAGTGGTTCAACTTAGACCAAGCCTACGTCCACTCTTCCGCACTGACAGCCCACTAACTGGATTTCACTATGAATCAAAAAAGAGATTTGTACAGTCTCACGTCCTTGATTTCATAGTGTAGAGACTCTACTACACTTCTTCAAAGTCTCACAAGTATTTGATCTCTCTTTTGAGTACAACTTAAACTCAGCGATTGAATCAGCAAAGAGCTAGGAACTTCAGACTTTGGAATTTTTCTTTTACGCACACACTCGAATAACTTGGGTGTCTTCCCTATATACTCCTTCATGCGATCATAACTGTTGGCACATTCCAATGGAGTTCTTCCAATCTATCCGTTGGACAGAATCAATTAGGGAGATCTTGAGTTATTTAAGGAATGTGATGATAGCCCACAAATCCTGCTCACCCATCAATCAGGATTTAGGTTTCCATAAGTAGAACCTTCCAAATATACTTCGCCAATTAATAAATCTAATTATTCTAATTGATTTTGATAAGAATAATTGATCACTGATATAGCTAGTATAAGTACCTAGAGGGGGGTGAATATGTATATAAAAGATTTTTCTCGATAATTGCACAATACTAAACAGTTGATAGATTTGAGACAAACAATAATCAAAGTAAGTCTGAAAGAAGGGAAGAGAAAATTGAACACGCGATTTATAGTGGTTTGGCTTATTTCAAGCCTACATCCATTCTTCTGCACTGACAGCCTATTGGCTGGATTCCACTATGAACAAAGAGATGTTACAGCGTTGTTCTTCCTTGATTTCTCAGTGTAGATGATCTACCACACTCGCTCAAGGTATCACTAAGTATAGACACTCTTTGTGTATACAATTTCGCTCAAAATGTATTAACTAATAATCAAGGTGCTTCAGACTTTGGAATTTCTCTATCGATCATGCACTAAAGCAATTAGAACGTCTTCCTTTATACTCCTTTATGCCATCATACTCGTTGGCACTTACCAAAGGAATTCCTCCAATCTACCCATTGGACGGAATCAATCAAGAAGATCATTCGAGCTATTAAAGGAACCTATGATAGCCCACCAATCCTGTTCGCCCATACAATCAAGATCTTGGTTTCCAAGAATAGAACCTTCCAAGATTATTTCGTCGACCATCGGATCTTCAAACGATCTTGATAACAAATAAAAGAATCCATTATATTTATCCAGCCAAGAGATCTTCTCCAGAGGATAGGACTAAATCCTCAACCAAATACTTCGGCTCTGGATTACCTTTGTCACTGGATTAGAAAAACTATCAACAATAATAGTCTTGAGTCTTGAGTGCTGAGTCTAGTGATCTGAAAGTCTTCAGACTCTAAACAGAAGGTCTACAATTATCTAGACTAGACTGATAGAAACGTTTTGTCAGCTTCAAAATATTCTGGAAAATTTCTCCAACAATCTCCCCCTTTTTTATGGTGATAAAACTTTCTTGTAGATTTGAACAACTTTGACCTGCAAAACATTACTCAAACAATATGGCTATCTCATAAAGATTAATAAATCAACCAAACTCTGCATCCATAGAAAATCGGTTAGTCTTTCATGAGTAAGACCATACAACAACACTTGATATAAATGCAAACAGTCAAGCATCAAAATCCACACCCAAGTCAGTCAAATTCAAGTTCACACCCAAGTCATACTCAAAAACAAACATTCAAACACACAAAAAAAATTTAAAGTCAAAGTTTAAAGAGTTCAAATTGCAATTCTCCCCCTTTTTGTCATCATTAAAAAGGTGAGAAAAGAGTCAAGTCTGTTTGGGAATGCGCACAATCTGGAAATCTCTCATCGACTGTACGATGCCTTCCAGCATCTTCAAGTCTTCCCGTAGATGAGCCACCTCTTCTCCTTTGGCATTGGCTTGAATTTGAAGAGCGAGGTCTTTCATTTGATCTGTCAGGGTAACAGAAGATGTTTGTCCAGCATTCTTCAAGACTTGAAGTTCACAGTCCAGAGCATAGATTTGACCCTGCATTTCCAGAAGAACATCAAGGATATGACGAAAATCTGATATATTGTCCGTCTGTGTACTTGCATTTGCTCTCTCGGATGGAGTGAAGGCAAACGATGGAACTTCGGTGTAATTGAGCAGATTTGGTGTTGATGTATCATGTCCTTCCTCAGGCATTTGAGAAGCCTGAAAATCTTCTGGATTTGTTGGTGAGCGACTCACACCTTCACTGTTGACAGCATGTGGTGTAGTCCTTCCTTGCTCGCCATCTCCCCCTGTCTCTAGGACCTCAATTGGGGAAGAGTGATGGTCATGCTCTTCAGCGTCTTGATTCCTTTTCTCTTCGGCTTCATCTGCAGACTTTTCTTTCACTGCTTCTCCTTCTTCTTCAGCTTCGTTCTCTTCGTCTTCTTTCTCTTTCTCTTGTTGCTCCTCTGCTTCTCTGTTATTTGCTTGTCCCTTTTCTTCTCTCTGTTCTTTTTCCTCTGCTTATTTTCCTTTCTTCTGTCGTTCTGTTGATTCAGGTACAGAACGTCTGGTCCTTTTCAATGCAGAGATAGTGAGATCTTCCTCTTCATCTTCATCCTCCAAGATAAGAGTTCTTTTCTTTTTAGATGGAGCACCCATGGGCTCCTTCCCTTTTCTCTTTGATGCAGAAGATACTGGAGTCTTCACTTTGAACTTCTCCATTGCCTTATTAAGCTCTTTCAGACGCATTTTTGTCAGCATTTTCAAACCTACAACCATTTTGTCGCATGGTCGAACACAAAGAGTATATGGAGGTTCAATGTTTAAGTGTCTGAAGATCTTGGTCACAAGACCTGGGTAAGGCAATTGGCCCTTGTCCTTCACCATTGCTCTGTACATGTGAAAGAGAATGGTGTGAGGGAGAGAGAACTTCTTCCTTGAATTGATCGCGTGCATCAATTTCGCCTCGGAGTTAGACACGTCAGTCTTGGATGTAGACTTTGGCTTGATACAATTGATCACAATTTTGTGAAGGAAGATGTTGATGGCACGCATTCTTGTGTAGGTAATTCTTCCCTCTGTATCCCTGTCTTTGACAAGCTCCAGTGTGGCACGAGCAATTGAAACTTTGATCGGTTGATAGCATCCTCTTTCAACTCCAATTATATCTGCCAACATGTCCACATCTACCACATAGTCTTGGTCTCGAACACTGAAGGATATTCTATTCACATCTAAAAAGCTAAGATTCGAATAGAAATATGCTGTCAATTGCGCATAACCGTATGTGGTATCGGAGCAAAATTGCTCAAGTTGAAGCAGATTGAACTTCTCTCTTAAGTTCACATTAATGGCATCCAAGAAATCGAAATCAACACTCCTAGGGTTTATCACCCCTCGTTTCAACAGTCTGAAGAACAGATTCTCATGTTCCTTCGATTTAAACAAATCCATCATTTTTCCCCTCACCTTCACAGCAACACCCATTCTAGGTTGAAATTCACTGAACATTTTATCATCATCGTTCCCGTCAGTTGGATTCAGTCCCGACACACGAGAGTCACTTGGAATGTTCGCAAGTGCTTCCTCAGCCTTTCCTTTGGGAGCAATTCCCAAATCCTCCATTCGTCGCAAAAAAATGGGAAATCATCTACGTAGTTCAGCGGAGTCCCAATGCTCTTCATCGCACAATAGAGCTTGTAAATAAAATAGGATTTTTGGACTCTTAAGGGTCTGCGTCCTCGATTATTTCTTCCTCCGGTTGTTGACCCGCACCTTGTGGGGTAGATTGTGAAGAGTGAGGTGGTGGAGAGTGAATCGGGCTCTGTTACTGACTCGGTAAATCTTCTTCTTCGGTGAGATCGAAATGGGTAGGCCCCTCCCTCATTCTCTGTGGTCCCTTGTTCGCGATTCTTGAAGACTTTCTCGAAGAAGACATCCTTCATTGTCGTTAAAAGATTCCTTTACTCGCTTTCCCAAGAAAAGATGACAACTTTCTCGAAGATGAACACGAAGTAGAGATAGGATTGGGAGGAGAATGCCTTTTTAGGGTTTTGAAGTTTAAGCGAGGAAAACTGTATATATATATATATATATACTCAGTTTAAAAATATATATATATATATATATATAAAACTCAGAAAAAAAAAAAAAAAAAAACTAATCGGCACAAAGGAAAATGAACAGACGCCTCTTTTAAAATCGATAACTGCCAAATAGAAGTTAATCTTTTTGAAAAGACAAGATTCCGTTTTTATGGAAATTATAAATTAACTGAACTAATGATCGTACCTTTTCGAGATTGAATATAATAACAACTAACAGTCTATAGCCATGAATGTCTGAGTCTGAGGGTTGGAGAGTTTCTAAATTTTAACTTCCTCAAGTTTCAAAATGTTGAGTCTAGAATGGATAAAATCGAATTGATTTTTCTCCAAAGGCTTTGTGAATATATCCGCTAGTTGATTTTTTGAATCAACAAATTGAATCGAGATTTCTCCATTTTGAACATGATCTCTAATGAAATGATGTCGAATCTTTATATGCTTTGCTCTTGAGTGAAGGATTGGATTTTTAGTGAGATTGATTGCGCTGGTATTGTCACATCTAATCTCTATGCATGAGTTTTCAATTCCAAAGTCTTGTAGCTGTTGTTTTATCCATAGAATTTGCGAACAGCAACTTCCAAGAGCTACATACTCTACTTCTGTCGTTGAGAGAGCCACAGTGCTTTGTTTCCTTGAAAACCAAGACAATGTCCTACTTCCAAGCAATTGGCAAGTTCCCGAAGTGCTCTTTCTATCAACTCTCCAACCGGCCAGATCTGTGTCTGAATATCCCAGAAGATTAAAGTCTCCCTTCTTAGGATACCAAAGACCGATGCTTGAAGATGAAGCAACATATTTAATAATACTTTTCGCAGCACTGAGATGGGATTCTCTAAAATCTAATTGAAACCTAGCACAGATGCAAACACTCAACAAAATGTCAGGTCTAGAAGCAGTAAGATTAAGAAGTGAACCAATGATGCTCCTATACAGCTTTTGATCAACTTTCTTCCCTTCTTCATCTTTGTCTATTTTCAAAGAACTTGACATCGGTATGTCGGTCTTTTTGCACTTTTCAAGTCCAAACCTTTTGACAAGATCATTAGCATATTTTTCTTGATAAATAAAAGTTCATTCCTTCAATTGTTTTACTTGAAGACCAAGAAAGAATGTTAACTCTCTCATCATACTCATTTCAAACTCATCCTGCATAGACTTAGAAAATTTCTTGCACTGACTTTTATTAGAGGATCCAAAAATAATATCATCCACATATATTTGAACAAGTAAAAAGCTTTTGTTTTCCTTTTTGATAAATAAAGTAGTATCTACTTTACCTTTGACAAAACCATTCTATATTAAGAACTTACTTAGTTTGTCGTACCAAGCTCGAGGTGCTTGCTTTAAACCATACAAGGCCTTTTTCAGTCTGAAGACTGAGTTTGGCTTCTTTGGTCTTCAAACCCTGGTGGTTATTCCACATAAACTTCCTCATGGATAAATCCATTTAGGAATGCACTTTTGACGTCCATTTGGAATAACTTGAAATTTTTATAACAAGCAAACGCAAGTAATAGTCGAATAGCTTCTAACCTTTCTACTGGTGCGTAAGTCTCATCATATTCTATTCCTTCTTCTTGCGTATATCCCTTGGCCACGAGTCTTGCTTTGTTTCGTATGACTTTTCCTTTCTCATTTATCTTGTTCCTGAACACCCATTTAGCTCCAATAACAGTTTTATCTTTTGGTTTAGATGTCAATTCCCAGACATCATTAATGTTGAACTATTTGAGCTCTTCTTGCATAGCTTCAATTCAGCTTTCATCAGATAAAGCTTCTTCTATGCTCTTTGGTTCAATTTCAGAAATGAGAGCCACATCACTAGACTCTTCACGCCTTTTGGATCTAGTGCGAATTCCTTCATTAATTTCGCCGATAATGAGATCTTTGGGATGACTGGACTTATGCTTCCAGTTACTGGTTGATTTGTCTGGTTGATGATCTCTTTCTTTATTTGAATCTTCACGAACAGTTTGATGCTGGTCTTCCAGAGTTTGAGATGCTTCTTGAGTTGTAAGCTTTGGAGGGTCTGGAGCAGGTTCAGACTCTTCATGATGAGTCTGACTGGATTCATCTTGCGTAGAGTCTTGAAATTTGACATTCATTGACTCCTCCACAGACTGGCTCTTCTTGTTATAGACTCTGTAGGCTTTGCTTGATGTAGAATATCCAAGGAAGATGCCTTCATCTGATCTTTCTTCAAACTTACCAACTCGATCTTTTGCATTTTTCAATATAAAGCATTTGCAACCGAACACATGAAAGTATGAAACAATAGGCTTCTTACTTTTGAATAACTCATAAGGGGTTTTTTCTAGAATAGGTCTTAAGAAGACTCTATTGATGATATAGCACGCTGTTGAAACAGCTTCAGCCCAAAATCGTGAAGAAATCTTACTTTCAATTAAAAGAGTTCTAGCCATTTCTTGAAGAGATCTATTCTTTCTTTCCACAACTCCATTTTGCTGAGGAGTATATGGAGAGGAGAACACATGCTTAAAGCCAGATTCATCACAAAATTTTGTAAAATCTCGATTTTCAAATTCATCTCCATGATCTATTCTTATACTTGAGATAACACATCCTTTTTCATTTTGAACCTTTTTAGCAAAATTTTCAAAATACGAGAAGGTTTCGGACTTATTTGCAAGGAAATATACCCAAGTAAAGCGGGAGTAATCGTCCACAATTACTAGGCAATATTTCTTACCTCCAATGCTCTGGGTTCTGGTTGGTCCGAAGAGATCCATATGCAGCAACTGTAGTACATGATTAGTAGAGACATGATTTATTGGCTTAAATGAATTTCTTACCTGCTTTCCTAGAATACATGGAGTGCATGGATTAGACTTTTGGTATGGTAATTTGGGTAGACCTCGAACAAGCTGCTTTGATGAGATTTTGGCTAATTGCTTCATGTTGACATGACCAAGCTTTCCATGCCATAAGCTTGCTTTGTCTTGAATTGAGATTAGGCATTGCGACTCATTTGGTTTCACATCCAGAAGATAGATATTTCCATGTCTTCGACCCATGAAAGACTGAATAGAGTCTTTACTGGTTCCTGAACATGTTCCTTCTTGAAAGAAGATCTTAAAACCAGTATCACACAATTGGCTAATGCTGAGAAGATTGTAATTGAGTCCTTCCACTAGGAAACATTACTTATTGTGAGATTTCCAATTTTCACGTTCCAAATCCCACAATACTTCCTTTGCTGTTTCCTCCAAATGAAACTTTTTCACCATTTACTTGAACAAGCTTTATGAAGCAATTTGAGTCTCCCGTCATGTGTCTTGAGCATCCACTTTGTCAAGATACCACTTTACCTTTTTCTTGACGGAGACCTGCATTTAAAAAAAAAGTCTCAAGCTTTCTTTGGTACCCAAATTTTCTTGGGTCCTTTGGTGTTAGTAAGATAAACAAGGTATTAGCCCATACTTTCTTAATGTTTCCAAACCATAGGACACTCTTTTTCAAAGTGATCCTGGACTGTTGCACTTTGAACACCTGAGTGCATTTCGACCTACAGACTTTACAAAAACTTTCTTGAAATGATTTTTGTAAGCCTCTCTCGAGGGTCTTTCCTTAATTATTTCTTTTACCTTAGGAAAATCAATCAAGGAAATTGTTTCTGCTGTCATACCTAGACCGGACTTATTGAAGTAAGGTATTTGAGCTGAAAGAATTTTTTCAAGTTTTTCGGACCCTATTGAAAATTTCTTTGAAATATTTGATAAGTCAGTTTTTAAAAGGGCATTTTCTTTCAAAAGATTATCTTCATTTTCTTTAAGAGTGGAAATATTCAAGTCTAAACTTTTAACTCTTTTTTCTAAATCGTTTTCCTTTTGTTTTAGAGCTGAGTTTTCCTTTTTAAGTTTGGAAATTCTTTTGAGAGAAGTCTTAAGACTAAAACACAGTTCATCAATGTATTTAGAAACTTTGACAGGAATTTTAAAATTACTTGCCTCAAATTCACTGTCTGAGTCTGATCTAGAATCTGAATCTGAGTCTGATTGTGCCATCAGACATAGGTTGGCATATTCATTATCACTTTCTTCACACTCTGTATCACTCCAGGTTTCGGCTTTGAGAGCTTTTCGAAACTTTTCAACTTTTTCTCTCTTCTTCTTCAGGAGAGGACAGTTGGGTCTAATGTTTCCATTTTTCTTACATTCGAAGCAAACTACATCTTTGTTTGGTTCCTTATCATCAACAGACTTGGTCTGCTATCTTTGAAAACTTTGTTTCTTTGAGTTGAACTTTCTTCCTTTTCTATTAAGTTTTCTGAATCTTCTTATCATGAGAGCAAGCTCCTCATCGTCCATATCATCTTCAGAATTTATGTCATCAGAATCATCATTTGATTTTAATGCAATGGATTTCTTACCTTTTAGATCTTCGTCTTCATTAATTCGTTCCACTTCATAAAACTAAAGAGTTCCAATCAGCTCGTCGACAGATAGTGGCATGATTCTTTGCGTCTCTCTTATTGAAGTCTTTATGTGATTCCAATCCTTGGAGAGTCCACGCAGTAGCTTGTTTACCTTCATGGGATCAGAAATTTTCTGTCCTTGATTCTCAAGACCATTGACAATATCTGTAAAATGGCTAAACATGTCAGTTATAGATTCTCCTGATTTCATTTTGAAGGCTTCATATTGACCGAGGAGAATGTTAATTCTAGTTTCCTTCACTCAATCTGTTCCTTCATAGGCGATATGTAATCTGTCCCAAACTTCTTTTGCTATAACACAAGAAAATATTCTGTTATATTTAGTTGGTGACAAAGCACAATATAAAGAGTAAATTGCTTTTGCATCGAGTGCTTGTCTCTTGATTATCTCTTCCTGAGTCATTCCGTTGGTCTCAACAGTTTCTTTCCCTCTTTCAAAGACTGATGCAGCTGTAGGAGTAATTCCTTTTTCTACAACGTCCCATTCCAGAGGATCCTTTGATCGTAGGAAAGCTTTCATCTTGTTCTTCTAGATGTTGTAATCATTTCCATCAAAGTAGGGTGATCTGGTATTACTTTGCCCTTCCACCAGCCCTGGTGCTAGCATACTAGCCATGGATCTTTTACTCTGAAGTAAAACACTTCAAATAAAGTGAGTACACGAGCTTTGATACCAATTGATATAGCTAGTATAAGTACCTAGAGGGGGGTGAATAGGTATATAAAAGATTTTTCTCGATAATTGCACAATACTAGACAATTGATAGATTTGAGACAAACAATAATCAAAGTAAGACTAAGAGAAGGGAAGAGAAAATTGAACACGCGGTTTATAGTGGTTCGGCTTATTTCAAGCCTACGTCCACTCTTCTGCATTGACAGTCTATTGGTTGGATTTCACTATGAACAAAGAGATGTTACAGCGTTGTTCTTCCTTGATTTCTCAGTGTAGATGATCTACCACACTCGCTCAAGGTATCACTAAGTATAGACACTCTTTGTATATACAATTTCGCTTAAAATGTATCGACTAATAATCAAGGTGTTTCAGACTCTGGAATTTCTCTATCGATCATGCACTAAAGCAACTAGAACGTCTTCCTTTTATACTCCTTTATGCCATCATACCCGTTGGCACTTACCAAAGGAATTCCTCCAATCTACCCGTTGGACGGAATCAATCAAGAAGATCATTCGACCTATTAAAGGAACCTAACGATAGCCTACCAATCATGTTCGCCCATACAATCAGGATCTTGGTTTCCAAGAATAGAACCTTCCAAGAATATTTCGTCGACCATCGGATCTTCAAATGATCTTGATAACGAATAAAAGAATCAGTTATATTTATCCAGCCAAGAGATCTTCTCCAGAGGATAGGACTAAATCCTCAACCAAATACTTCGGCTTTGGATTGCCTTCATCACTGGATTAGAAAAATTGTCAATGAGAATAGTCTTGAGTCTTGAGTGCTAAGTCTGGTGATCTAAAAGTCTTTAGACTCTAAACAGAAGGTCTGCAATTATCCAGACTAAACTGATAGAAACGTTTTGTTAGCTTCAAAATATTCTGGAAAGATTTCTCCAACAATCACAAGATACTATCTCTAACTGTGAGATCTTCTTCAACCATACAAACCAAATTCTTAAAGATATATTCGCATCTGGATAAGTCTTCTTCATCGGATAAATCTTTTCTTCATCGGTCTAGAAGCTATCAATGAGGATAGACTTTAAATCTTGAGTCTGGAGGTCTTCAGACTTAGACGATAGAGTCTGCAAGTCTTCAAACTAGACTGATTAAAATATTTTGTCAACTTCAAAACAAATAAGGAAGTTTTCTTCAACAATCTCTCCATTTTTTTATGATATCAAAACTTTCATGCAGATTTGAACACTTTTGTCCTACAAAACAACACTTAAGCGGAACAAAATATCTTCATAAAAGATGAGTAGATTAGGATATGGATAGCAACAATTCTACAACAACAGAAAACATGTTAGTCCTGCAAAACAACTGCAAAATAACTATCCTTTTTCCATAATCATTAATATGGCTTAAGTTATTGCAAGCATCAAAAGACCGAATCAATCAATCCAGACCAAATAAAACAAAAAGGTAAGTCCAACAAAAGATAAGTCCAACAATCCAAACCAAAAAACAAAAAGTCAAATCTGCAAAGATTAAAATCAAATATGCATCAAACTTCTCCCCCTTTTTGTCAACAGTAAAAAGTGGAGATCAAATGAAAAGAGTTGGTTGAAAATAGAGTCAGAATCATAGTTGTTTTGGAAGGCGAACAAGCTCGAACTCTCCCATAGAATTCACTGTCTTCTCAAGTCTTTCAAAACTTTGCTTCAGTGACTGGAAGTCTTCACCCTGCACAATAGACTGCACTTGATTCTTCAGGGCATTTAACTAATCATGCAAAGACACTGAAGTGGCCATGAAAGCGTTCTTGAGATCATGTATCTCATATCCTATAGCATATTGCTGTTTTTGTACATCCAATAGAATCTCCAACAATCTCGAAAAGTTTGTTGTTTGACCTGTTACAGTACTAGGTCCGGCCGAGTTGATTCCATGAGTTTTGAGAATGGAGGGATCTTTAGCATATTGTCCACCATGACTATGAGTAGATGCTTCTAAATAATGAGAGGCATACACATCCTCTAGATCTGCAGCGGAGTGACTCACATCACTATTAAAAATAGGTGAAGAAGTACATTTTTGCTCAACAACTCCTCCTGTTTGTTTGCTTTTAGGAGGAGTAGACAAATCTTCTTCTAGTGCAGCTTCAACTTCAGAGTAATGTTTGTCTGCATCATGTGCTCCAGCAGTTCCAGTGTCAACCATCTCAAAGTCACTTGATAAGGATGTAGCCAAAGTTGGCTCAAGAGAGTCTTCTTGACCTTAGCCTCTCTCTTCTTCTCTCTTTTCTTCTTCCTCTTCTTCTTCCTCTTCTCTTCTTTCTTCCTCTATCCTCCTCTGTTCTTCATCTTCCTTCTCAGTCTTTTCTCTCTCTTTTTCTCCTTATTCTACTTTCCTCTTGTCTCTTGAAAGCTAACAAAACTCTTCAAGTTTCTTAAGGCTAAAAGAGTCATTCCATCCTCATCATCTTCATCTTGCAAGATGAGAGTTCTCTTCCCCTTTGGTGGAGCATCCATGGGCTCCTTGCATTTCCTTTTAACTGTAGTAGAGTCTTGTTTTGTTTTGATGGGATACTTCTCATTCATGCGCTCTAACATCTTGTTAAGCTCTTTCAAACGCATCTTTGTGAGCATTTTAAATCCAATCATCATTGGAGAAATGTTTGTCAAACATAATGGTGTAGGGATGTGAATTTTAAAATGTCTAAAAAGGCGTGTGATAAGAGCAAAATAAGGAGTTATCCCCTATCCTTTACCACTGTTCTGTACATGTGAAACATGATGGTGTGAGGCAAGGAGAATTTGTACCCAATATTGATGGCATGCATCAATTTTGCTTCAAACCGAGACACATCAGTCTTAGATGTCCACTTTGGACGGATGCAGTTGATTACGATCTTGTGCAAAAATGTTGGAGGCATTCATCTTGGAGTAAGAAATCTTGCCTTTAGCATCCCAATCTTTCACCAATGATAGAGTAGCATGAGCAACGGACACGCTAATTGGTTGGAAACTCGCTTTCTTCCACCCCAATTATGTCAGCCAAAGTGTCATTATTCACCAAAAACTCTTTATCCCTCACTATGAAAGAGAAACTGTTTGCATCCAAGAAATATAAGTTCGAGTAAAAGTAAGCGGTGAGTTTTGGATAAGTAACAGTAGTTTCAGAACAAAAATGCTCAAATTGCAGTAGAGCAAACTTCTCTCACAGATTTACTTTCACCGAACCAAGAAAATCAAAATCACACTTCTAGGGTTCATAACCCCTCTCTTCATTAGGTTCGAATAAACAACATTTGCAGCCACTCCTGTTCTAGGCTGAAAATGGGTAAACGTACGATCGTCGTCATCCTATCCTTGAGGTTGATTAACAATGCCAAAGCACGGGTCACTAGGAAAATTAGCAAAGGCTTTTTCAGGCGATCCCTTTTCTGCAATACCCATCTTCTCCATATCTCTAAGAAATAGAGTTTTATTCTTGTAACCTCTCTCTCTCTCTCTCTCTCTCAAGTATCCATCAATCAAGGACATAGCAGTTCCTCATCTTTTCAAACTAGAATAAAGCTTGAAAGCAACCTTAAGAGTTAGCGTTCTTATGGATTCAACTTCTTCCAAAATTTCTTCTTATGGATGAGTCGGTGGAGAATACTGACGCTGCTGAGAAGGTTGCTGCTGACTTGGTTGTTGTGGTGGAGAAGAATCTTCTTCTTCGGTCAAGTTGAAATGTGTAGGACCATCAGGCATGTGTTGTGCTCCCTTGCTTGCGATTCTCAACAACTTTCTTGAAGACATTGTCGCTTCAAGGGAGAAATTCAAAGACTTGCCCGAAAAGATAAAAAATTTTTGGATTATACTCAGTGAAAGTGAGAGCAAGTGGGAGTTCAGTATTTTAAGGTTTAAGGGTGAAAACAAAGAAGACGGATTTCAACAGTATATAAAGCAAGTGAAGCGAAGTAAACGAATCATCATAAAAGGAAAAATAAAAATACATTTTCGAAAAAGAATAACTTCCTTTACGAAAATAACCGTCTTTTTCAAAATTGATAACTACCTTTTTAAAAAACAGAAACTTGGAAAGATAACTTCAATCAATTAGCAATTAATAAGCAACCGTACATTTTCAAGTCTTTAACCAAAAATTAAATTACTATTATGGAAATAACTTACAGTCATAACTCTTGGTCTTCTGAGTTTGAGCTCCTTCAGACTTTACCTCTAAGTCTAAGCACCTTCAGACTTTAATGGATAATAGATATGATGTTTAGTCTGGTGCGAATAGACTCAAATAGGCTTTTCTCCAGTGGTTTTGTGAATATGTCCGCTAGTTAATTCTTTGAATTGATGAACTATATCATCACTTTCCCATTTTGAACATGATCTCTAATGAAATGATGTCGAATCTCTATATGTTTTGCTCTCGAATGAAGAATTTGATTCTTTGTTAGATTGATTGCGCTGATGTTGTCACATTTGATCTCAGTACATGAGCCTTCGATTTCAAAGTCTCTTAGTTGTTGTTTTATCCATAAGATTTGAAGAACAGCAACTTCTAAGTACTACATATTCTACTTCTGCTGTTGAAAGCACACCGTACTTTGCTTCCTTGAGAACCAAGATACTGTCATGTTTCCCAACAGTTGACACATACCAGAGGTACTCTTTCTATCAATTCCGCAACTTGCTAAATCTGCGTCTGAATATCCAAGGAGAGTAAAGTCTTCCTCTTTGGGATACCATAGACCTAAATTTGAGGTAGTTGCAACATATTTGATGATGCGCTTTGCAGCACTTAGATAAGATTCTTTGGGATCAGATTGAAATCTAGCACAAATGCAAACACTAAACAAAATGTCAGATCTAAAAGCAGTAAAATAAAGAAGTGAACCAATAATACTTAGATAAGAAGAACTTGACTTTGCAAAATCTTTTTAACGATTTTCAATTTTTCTTGGTATTTCATTCCTTCAATTGTTTCACTTGCAACACCCATCATGCTCATCTCAAATTCATCTTGTATAGACTTAGAAAACTTCTTGATCAAGTAGAAAGTTTTTACCTTTCTTTTTAATAAACAAGGTAGTATCCACTTTTCCTTTGACAAAACTGTTTCGCATTAAAAAATTAATTAACCTATCATACCATGCTTGATGTGCTTGCTTTAATGCATTTTTCAATCTAAATATTGAAATAACATATCATTTCTCATTGCTTCTAACTCTCTTGAACTTCATAGTCTCTTCTTGCAAACTTTAGCTCCAAAACCTTTTGGTTTAGAAGTTAATTCTCATACATCATTAATCCTAAACTGTCCTGAGTTCTTCTTAAGAAGATTCTTCTATGTTTTGGGTTCTATTTCAAAAATAAGTGCTACTGCTAGACTCTTCTTGCTTTTTGGATCTGGTTTGATAAATGTCACAAATAATGAGTTTTTTGGGATGACTAGACTTGTACTTCTAGTTACTAAACTTTGTAAAGTTTGGAGCCAAGTGAATTCTTCAGGTTGATGAATAACCATCCATAATTACTAGGAAATATCTTTTTGCCACCAATGCTTTGAGTTATTATTTCCTTTGGTTAATAATATAATATCTTTGTTCAAAGATTCTTTCTTTCCACAACTTTATTTTGTTATAGAGTGTATGGAGAGGAGAAAACTTGCTATTTTTGCAAAATCTTGATTTTCAAATTCACCTCCATGATGCAAAAAAAGTAAGAAGATGTTTCTTACTTGCCATAAAGTAAACCCAAGTGAATTATGAATAACCATCCATAATTACTAGGAAATATCTTTTTCCACCAATGCTTTGAGTTATGGTTAGTTCAAAGAGATTCATATGCAAAAGCTGCAAAACACGATTATTAGAAACCTGATTTATTGGTTTAAAGGAGCTTCTCATTTGTTTTCCCAACACACATGGTGTGCATAAGTTTGACTTTTGAAACTTTAGGTTGGGCAGCCCACAAACAAGGTTCTTAGAAGAAATCTTAGCAATTTACTTCATATTGACATGGCCCAGCTTTTGATGCCATAAATTTGCTTCATATTGAATTGAAATTAGATATTGAGATTTTTTTGATTTTATATCCAGAAGATAGATGGTCCCATGTCTTTGTCCAGTAAAAGATTGAGAAAGATCTTTACTAGTTCTCGAACATACTCATTCTTGGAAATTGATTTTGAATCCAATGTCGCATAATTGGCTAATGCTGAGCAAATTATAATTAAGTCATTCCACCAAGGAGACATTGTTGATTGTGAGACTTCCAATTTTTACAGTTCTACACTCAACAATTTTTCCTTTGTTGTTTCCATAAAAAGAAACTTTTCCACCATTTATTTGCATAAGTTTTATAAAACAACTTGAATCTCCAATCATATGCCTTGAACAACCACTATCGAGATACCATTTAACATTTTTATTGATAGTGATCTGCAATTAAAAAAGAAACTCAAGTCTTATTTGGTACCCACATTTTTTTGGGTCCAGAGGAGTTAGTGCAATATGCAGTCTTTGCCCATTCCTTCTTCACTGGTCTCCAAACCATATGACATTCTTTCTCAAAGTGTTCAGAGCTGTTGCACTTTGAACATTTGAGACCACTTCGGCCAACAGGTTTTACAAAGATTTTTTGAAAATGATTTCTGTAAAAAGTTTTTGTAGGTCTTTGTTTGATTCGTTCCTTCACTTTTGGAAAATCAATTAGAGGAATAGTTTTTGAAGTCATTCCTAAACCTGACTTGTTGAAATGAGGTCTTTGTACTGAAAAAATTCTTTCTAGCTTTTCAGATCATATTGAAAATCTTTTTGAAATATTTGAATTGTCATTTTACAAAAATGTATTTTCTTTTGAAAGAGAATCTGCATTTTCTTTTAAAATAACAAAACTTTTATCTAAATTTTCAAACTTTTCTTTTCAAGAATTTTCCTATTGCTTCAATGTAGAATTCTCCCTTTTAGCCTTTGAAATCTTCTTAAAAGAGGTTTTGAGACTAAGACAAAGCTCATCAATGTATTTCGAGACTTTAATAGGAATTTTTAAATTGCTTACATCGATTTCGTTGTCTGAGTCGGAATCTGTATCTATCTCAAAGTTCAAGTTTGATTTTGATTTGCCATTAGACAAATGTTGGCATAATCTTCATCACTTTCTTTGCATTCAGTATCACTCCATATCTCTGCCTTGAGAGTCTTCCTGTATTTCTCAGCTTTTCATTTCTTTTTCTTCAACATTAGATAGTTAGGTCTGATATGTCTATTTTTCTTGCATTAAAAACATACCACATCTTTCTTGGCTTCATCATCCTCAATTGATTTGTTTTGAAACTTTTGAGTGCTTTATTTCTTCCAATTGAATCTTCTTCCTTTTTTGTCCAATTTCCTGAACCTCTTTATCATAAGAGTTAACTCTTCATCGTCCATATCATCTTCAGAATTGTAATATTAGAATCATCGTTAGACCTCAAAGCAATTGACTTCTTACCTTTAGATACTTCTTTCTCGTTGATTTGCTCCACTTCATAGGACTGAAGTGTGCCAACCAATTCGTCTACAAAAAGTGACATGATTCTTTATGTTTCCCTTATTGAAGTCTTTATGTGATTCCAATCTTTGGAGAGTCCACGCAACAATTTGTTGACTTTCATTAGTCTTGAGATTGGCTGTCCCTGATATTCTAGATCATTTACAATTTCAGTAAAATGACTAAACATATCAATGATAGATTCTCCTAACTTCATTTTGAAGGCTTCATACTATCAGAGTAAAATATTAATCATTGTTTCTTTAACTCGATCAGTTCCTTCATAGGTAATGTGCAGCCTATCTCAGACTTCTTTTGGCTATTTCACAAGAAGATATTTTGTTATACTCAGTAGGAGATAATGCACAATATAAATAGTAAATTGCTTGAGCATCAAGAGCTTATCTCTTGGTTATTTCTTCTTGAGTCATCTCACTAGCATCTACAACTTATTTTCCTCTTTCTAAAACTAATGTAGCTTTAGGAATGATTTATTTTTCTACTACATCACATTCCAAAGGATATTTCAATCTTAGGAATGCGTTTATCTTATTTTTCCATATGTTGCATTATTTTTCTTTGAAGTAAAGAGGTCTGGTGTTGCTCTGGCCTTCAACCAAACTTGGAGCCAACTTATTAGCCATAAATCTTTAACTCATAAGTAAAAACACTTCAATTAAATGAGTACATAAGCTCCGATACTAATTGATAGGGCTAGTAAGAGCACCTAGAGGGGGTGAATAGGTGTTAAAGAAGTTTTTGCAAAACTTAACAACTTAATTCGACTTTCATTGGTCTTGAGATTGGCTGTCCCTAATATTCTAGACCGTTTACAATTTCAGTAAAACGACTAAACATATCAATGATAGATTCTCCTAACTTCATTTTGAAAGCTTCATACTGTCCAAGTAAAATATTAATCATTGTTTCGTTAACTCGATCAGTTCCTTCATAGATAATGTGCAGTCTATCTCAGACTTCTTTTGGCTGTTTCACAAGAAGATATTTTGTTATACTCAGTAGGAGATAATGCACAATATAAATAATAAATTGCTTGAGCATCAAGAGCTTATCTCTTGGTTATTTTTTCTTGAGTCATCTCACTAGCACCTACAACTTCTTTTCCTCTTTCTAAAACTGATGTAGCTTTAGGAATGATTTATTTTTCTACCACATCACATTCCAAAGGATATTTCAATCTTAGGAATGCTTTCATCTTATTTTTCCATATGCTGCATTATTTTTTTTTGAAGTAAAGAGGTCCGGTGTTGCTCTGGCCTTCAACCAAACTTGGAGCCAACATATTAGCCATAAATCTTTAACTCATAAGTAAAAACACTTCAATTAAATGAGTACATAAGCTCCGATACCAATTGATAGGGCTAGTAAGAGCACCTAGAGGGGGATGAATAGGTGTTAAAGAAGTTTTTGCAAGACTTAACAACTTAATTCGACTTTTGAGAATAATAAACTAAAGAGGTAAAATATTGTAAATAGTTATATAAAACTACGAATTAAAGTAAAGAGTTTAGGGAAATAGAATTGAAACGCAAGATTTATAGTGGTTCGGCTTTGACCAAGCCTACATCCACTCTTCCGCATTGACAGCCCACTGGCTGGATTTCACTATGAATCAAAAAAGAGATTTGTACAGTCTCACGTCCTTGATTTCACAGTGTAGAGACTCTACTACACTTCCTCAAAGTCTCACAAGTATTTGATCTCTCTTTTGAGTACAACTTAAACTCAGCGATTGAATTAGCAAAGAGCTAGGAACTTCAGACTTTGGAATTTTTCTTTTACACACACACTCGAATAACTTGGGCGTCTTCCCTATATACTCCATCATGCGATCATAACTGTTGGCACATTCCAATGGAGTTCTTCCAATCTACCCGTTGGACAAAATCAATTAGGGAGATCTTGAGTTATTTAAGGAATGTGATGATAGCCCACAAATCCTGCTCACCCATACAATCAGGATTTAGGTTTCCATAAGTAGAACCTTCCAAGTATACTTTGCCAATTAATAAATCTAATTATTCTAATTGATTTTGATAAGAATAATTGATCACAAGATGCTATCTCTAATCGTGAGATCTCTTCAACCATACAAACCAAATTCTTAAAGATATATTCGCATCTGGATAAGTCTTCTTCGTCGGATAAATCTTTTCGCCGTCGGTCTGGAAGCTATCAGTGATGATAGACTTTAAATCTTGAGTCTAGAGGTCTTCAGACTTTGACGATAGAGTCTGCAAGTCTTCAGGCTAGACTGATGGAAATATTTTATCAACTTCAAAACAAATAATGAAGTTTTCTCCAAACAAATTCCAATTTTGTCATCCTTCAAAGCATCATCTAAAAATCAAAACTCTAACTCGTTAGTGCGCCTTTGAGATTGAAGTTCTCCATAGCTATCTTCTCTCCAATACCCGGGTCCATTACCAGTATAGTTTTCTAATGGCAAAAGAAATCCCAAGTGTCAAAATTTGGCACAAGAGGACACTCAAATGCTAAAAGTTAAAAAAAGTGACATTTAAGTGCCACTTTATTCGAAAAATGGATATTTGAATGCCACCTTTGGCAAATCCCGTCGTAAATCTTACATGATAGTTTTTTTTTTTATATTAATTTTGCTTGCCTACATCGCTCGTCAAATATTTGACTCAGCTTGGGCTCACCTAAGACGATGTTGTTTCTATAATTGGCCAAAATAAAAGCCCTCAATCGGCCAAAACAACATCTTCTCCCAAATTGCCCCAAATCTAAAATCCTAAATCGGTCAAAATTCTAATTGAAGTGCTTGAACCCTAATCCCAAACCCTAATTTCGATTTGCCCAAAATTCCACCACTGAATATTAGAAATGGAGAGCAAGACTTTCAGTGGCACCTCGAATTTCTCTCATTGAATTAAAGGAGAAGGCGAAGTTTTTGTTTTTGTGGGTTACTGAGTCCAAGAAGAACATCATGAACTTGAATGAATCCTAAGAGAAGACTCTATGGATGTGCTCGATATAAAGAATGATCAAAATGCAAATACTTTAAATGGGTCGATGCAAAATTTGATTAGTAAGTCACAAAGGTGATATTGGACCTACTTGATGGACGATATCAACATTTATCTATGCTCGTGGATGAGTCAATGCAAGCTCAAGCATCTTTAGTTAAAAATTTGAAGAATGAAGTTTCAAGGATAAAAATTGAAAGGAAATATTATCAAGCGTTTATTGTGGTGTTATTTTGTTATCTATCCTACTTTATGATGAAATTTAAAGCACTTGAAAATAAAAAAATGTTTCTCCAACTACTATAGTTGAAAAATGAATGGGAAAATATAATTATTTTGGATTAAATGTGTGCAGTGGCCTACCCCTTGAGGGAGGGAGTAGGTTTAGGAGTATTGCCTAAAAGATGTGCTTACGACTGATAAACAAGCACGGCTCTCCCAAGTCCATATCTCGGGCAACATTGGGGGGGTTCATAAGAATTTGGGATAAGTGCATTATAAGTCCTAAAACTTATCATGAAAATGCAATTGAGTCCTAAAATTTTCAAAAAATGCAATTAAATCATAAAACTTGTTACGAAAGTTCAATCAAGTCATAAAACTTTCAAAATATTCAATAAAGTCCTAAAACTTGTCTCGAAAATGCAATCGAGTCCTAAAACTTTCAAAAAATGCAATCAATGGAAGGACTTAGATTGAACCACTTTAATAAATTTTAGGACTTGATTGCACTTTTTGAAAGTTTTAGGATTTAATTGTACTTTGTGACAAGTTTTAGGAATTAATTGCATTTTAATGACAATTTTTAGGACTTTCAATGCACTTATCCCTAAGAATTTTCTAATGAGGAGTCGCTATTAGCCTACGGAGTTGGCTAGAAACCAAGGGAGGCCTGGGAGTATACTTTACTTCCTACACTACCAAAGAATCTAGGGTCGGTGATTTGATTATACTAATTAACCAATTAGTACCATTTCAGTATCTAATCTTATTCATTTTTAAAAGAAATTTTGTCAAGTAGTTTGGATTAATTTTAGACCAATTCACTAAATGTGAGGTGATCCTATAGGTATGCAATCAAGAAATAATGATTAGCAGCCAAGGAAAGTGTTTAAATAAATTGCATGGGAGAGCAAAGATTTAACGTTTAGGAAAAGATAAATGATAATCCTAACAAGACTAAAGGGAAGCCAAAATCAACGTATCAATATCACACAACCAATGGCATTTGTCTCTAAGGACAATTAAAATCCTAAGGTAAAGCATTATTATTTTAAGTGAAAGACTTTCACTTTTTAGGAGAAAACAACCTAAAAGATTAATTGCCAATTCGGACCCTCATTAGGATTCTAGTACCACATCTGAGCCCTAGATCTCACATCAAAATATCATTCAACCTACATTTCCTAGCCAACCCCCACATTTTCTAGCCGAACCCCAAATTTCCCATTGAAGCCTTAATAGATGAGTTTGAACCTTAATTTTACAACAGGGGAGGGGAAGAAGAGAACAAACCCAGCAAGTGACAATGGCAAGAGGCGACGATGATCGACGATTATAAGTAATGAAAGCCTCAATAAGCGTGAATGGCAATTGTGAATAGCAAAGGAGAGAAGGGCATTAGATCTGGTGTGAACGTGAGTGTGAATAGAGAGGAACAATGATGGCTAAATCTGGTTAAGCCAAAAAATAAACTAAACGATATCGTTTAGGTCAACCAAGTTAGTGTGAATGGGGTGACATTGTTTTGTCGTCAAGTATGCTTTTTTTTTTTTTTTAATTAAAGAATATTTGCCACATCAACAAAGTATGTCGCTAGAAAATGCTACGTATGCAATTTGGCTAGATTTTCAAGTCATTGGCACTTAACTAATCAATTTTGCTCCATTTTGGCACTTAAATGTCACTTTTCTAACTTTTAGTACTTAAGTATCCCATGTGTCAAGTTTTGGTACTCCAGGTGTCTAGCACTCGTTTTCTAACAGAAACAGCCTCATTAATCTCACTTAGGTGCAACTCTTTGCCAAAACCAAGTTGGTGACTTAATTTCAATATATCTTAGAACCATCCATGTTGGTGGTTGTCTTAGATTGTATAACCATCTCTCAGATAAGTCAGTTCCTTTTTTTGGTCATGAACTCGGTTACAGCCAACGTTGATGACTTATGACTCATTAAGCATATGTATAAGTGCCCCCTAATGTTCAAAGGAAAATTCAAGAACCATGCATGAACATTTCTGTGGAGTCTAGCAAATGTTTGAAGGAAATAGCATCAGCCATTCGGAAATTGTCTCGACCTTCGACGTCGGCTGGTATCCATCTAGCTAGCACTAAGGTAGCTTTTGAAGAGCTCCAATCGCTGCTCGAATCGAGCTGGTGGGAAGGCGTGGATCTCCTGGAAATGACACTAGTTACTGCTGTCATTTTGTTGCTTATTGATATTGCAGAATACCTACTGAAGAAATCCGAGGCCGTCGACGAACTGGCCTCCCTAGCACATTTCAAGTGCGTAGAGCTGGGAGCATGTAGGTATCGACATATGATTCACCAAGGAACCATCCAGCCACTTCTTTATGAGGATATAACTCACCACATGATCACTATTAAAGGGCAGCCGTAGAGCTCGAGTAGAAATGAGAATGTATCGTGATAATCGGGCAAAAATGGATGATGATTAGTCACCTACATGCTGCTAAACACACACCATAGCACAGTTTTGTATCAAAATTTGGAATAAAAAACTTATGCTTAACCATCGCATAATGGCTGTATTAGCTTTCCCTTTTCTGTCAAATTTCATTGCTTTAGAGATCTCAGTATCACCACAGTCCCATTCTACTCTACTTAGATATTCATTCTTGACACAAAGTGGGTCATCCATGGTGGAAAGATTCACAAATTAGTGAATGGAAAATTGAAAGAGACAAAAAATATTCGGAATATACTTATAAATAACGTCCACGAAAATTAGGGACTACAGGCAAAAAGCATAAGCTGGCAAACGCTTCCTCCTGTTGAGTTACAACGTCCTTTGAGGACCTAAAGACGGGAGGACATCCTTAGTTGCTTCGTAATTCAACTCTCGAATGGCTGCTTCTTCTTCGCCTTCTCCGACAAACTGAGTCAATGGGGTCTGGCACGACAGGACGCTGAACCACGACACAGGTTAGGGCATGTTCAACATGGGATCCAAATCGAGCTTCTTGGACATGCTCGAGAAGCACTCCGAGAACCACTGTTGCGACCCTCCTAAAGGTGAATTACCCAAAAGAGAGCTAATGGATTACTAAGCCCAAAGACTTAGCACAGACTACCAATCGAAACTTAACACCTAAAAAATTTAACCACCTAAACATGTAATTTTATTCAATTTGGATTTGCCACTAATCAATTAGGATTAATAAGGAACCCAAGCAAAGTACGGGAGAATATTTTACTTTTGTGAACAAGAGATTCAATAAGTCTAGGGACATGATTACACTAGATTAATCTAACGCCATTTTGTTATATTTTCATATTACTTTCAAAAATATTTGCAAGTAGTCTTGATTAATTTTAACCTAAGCCACCAACAAGCAAAGGGTGGTTACACAGGTGCACAATTAACAAAATAACATTCAATAAACCCAAGTGATAAATTGTAAAAAATTATGACGAACCTTAAGCAAAACAAACTATAACTTTATTAAAGTTTATTCCCTAAAAAAACAACAAAATGTTAGTTAAAAATGCATGCCCTAAGCGTGATTTCTAAATGATATGACACCTAATTTTTTTATTTTTTAAATATGTTAATTATGTGTAGTCTTAATCTAAATTTAATATACATGATTTTTACTCTATTGATATGTGAGATGTAATTCATATGACATAACTTGAACCATCACAATATGTGTGCAATCTAATTTACATTATCCTAATATATGCATGTGCTACATGATATGGAATAGATGACTTGGTAATTCTACATGTATGTTCTTTTTACGATTTTATTTTATTTTATTTTTTTAAAATTTTCTATTAGAATCATATTTACTATATTATCATCTAAACTAAGGAATAACTAAATTTATCTTAACCATGAAATCTCCTACGTTCCTATATTATCCTAAAAGGCAATTCTAACATGAAATGCAATCTGACCTATTATGTAATGCAACTTTTATATACAAAATTTTATAAGCAAATTTACTAAAATTTAACATGTGAAATGTAATTAGTCACATAAAAGATAATTCACCCTGTTAACATCTAAATTTTGGCGACCCAGTCATTTATTCATTACATAGAAAATTACAAATTAATTTTTTTAAGCCCTAAAAAATATAATATTAATTGCATAGCATATAATTTTAGGTGTATTTATTTTTCTTATTATCGCATTTGCATTGGACTGACAACAAATGAGCTTTAATTTTACGAGTTGGGAAATGGGTGCATTTCTAAAAGATTCGTATTATTTTTCCAATATTCAATGATATGACAGTGGATTTTTCGTATATTCATATCGCGTGTTATCTTTGCAAGATTTGGAACTCGGGAAACTTCCATTGATCGCATTCCCACGATCTTGAATTTTTAGTAATAAGAGCGTCTATTCGACCAACTCATAGGCTAATATATGGAAATGAAATTGATGGGAAATATTCAGTGTTTGCGGTCAAAGGAAACAAAAGAGCATAAGGAGCGTATATGGCGTGATATATTCTTTGTTTGAAAACATGAAAGTCGCAAATTTCGAGCGCACCCCAGAGAGGAAAGATAAACAAAAGCGAAGATTTTATAATATTTTACCACATTTGCTTTCCTTGGTGGTGGGCTTCGTACTTGCATATAAAAGGAAGGAGGCCACACAATTGCATAGACGGCCAAAGAATTAAGAGAAAGGGGGGTCGGTAATTTTATTCTCAGAGCACTAGAGAAAATACACGTGAGAACGCGAGAGAGTGCACTCGTGGCTGCCCCTTGTTATTCTGTCAACCTTCTCCGACGAAGTTGCTGTCGACTCTAAGAAGCATCCTCAATTGTGCGACGAGATATCCCCAATTGCCCCCCAATCATTGTCGCCGCATCTAGGTTTTATATCACTCTTGAAAGATCCAACCCAACTTAGAGCAATTCGGAAGTCAATGTATAAAGGAGAGCTTGATCGATGAAGTCAGAATTTTAAGGATCCACTTTCTCAACGCACAAATATAGAGAAAGGAGGAGACTTTGAGGCGGTGGTCTTTGCCTTGTGGAGTTCAAGCCGAAAGAGGCAAAAGAAGGTGTCGCTACTTTGCTATTCGCAGGTCCAACTCCACATTGTAGCCATCGTCGTGCCAGTCTCTGTGTCCTGCGGCATTCCCGACATTCCAGGAGCACCTTCGAAGCTTTCCGTTGGTCTAGTTCATGGGTGATCGTCTCATACTGGCCGCCTATCCGCAACTTGCAGAATTTCTATTTGTTTTCGTAGGTTATCTGAAGCTCTCGCTGACCGCATCGTGAGCATCATCGAGCTCCGCAAGCACCACGATTGAGTCACCGTTCAGCCGTGAGTCTCGACGAGGTCTCACTGCCCATCCGTGAACCATCACTGCTCGCCACCGTGAACCATCGCCACCATCCACCGCCTATTGCCCGCCGATTGCAATCCCGGTCCGATTGTGCAAAATCCAAATATGGAAGCCAATATTCAGATTTGGTAAAAATTTTGTCCAATTTGATTTCCAAATATTCCATTTTCTTATTTAAAATATCTCAATGCACATGATCGAAGTTCAGGATATATAATCCTATCCGTAATCTTGAGTAACCTCTTAAATTGGGAAATCTTCCTAATTTCACAATGTGCATACAATTGATAGTCCGATTTCACGTCCGAAATATGACTTGTAATCGCATGGAAAAATCGCCAATCCGATCTCACGCTCGAAATACGATTCGCGATTTTGTTAAAAATTGGCCAATCCAATCTCACATGCAATATACAATTTGTCAATTTATTAGATGGATATCAATCATATCTTGCTTGATTTACTATCGTGTTGTTTGAATTGATTTTGTTTCCGTAAAAGAAAACCGAAAATAAACATATCTGAGTTAGATTAGGTTCATGTTAGAATATCGCTAGTTTTAGGGTAGTTTGCAATGTTTAAGATTAAGAAATATATTTGTTTCGAACTCTTAAAAATAAAAATCCAAAAAAAATAATTTAGGATGTTAGTTTTTTTTTTTTTTTTTTAATTTAAGTTGCACGTTTAATTATGTGACCAATTTAATTTGAATTTCATTAAAAAAAAAAACAAACTAGAATTATGGCACTTCGCATGTCATTGCATATTAGGATAAGATTGCATATTTAATTTCATTTTCTAATTAATTATAAGTTTAGATAATTTTTCCTAGATAGGTTGTATTTTAGGTTAGGGATTACTTAGTAAAGATAACATTCTAATTTGAGTTAGGATTTGGCTTAACCTAATTCCTCATATTAGTTGGATGATATCTTAATCTAAATAGACATTTTTTTATTTTTTTCTCAATTTCAAATTTCGTGTAAAATACCCAAAAATTGTCTTAGAATAAATTAATTTCATTATCTAGGATAGATTGCATGCTTATTAAGAAAACACAATATATATATATATATATATTATGTCATATAATTTATGTCATATAATTTAGGTCATATTGATATGTCATATCACTTCATTAGTAGCATGCATTGCATAAAAGCATGATTCTCATTAAATAGGTGAAAACAAAAATTAAGTAGTTGCGTGTTAATTAGAATTCATATCTAGGACTGTTGATGTTAATTATAATCTAACATTGTAGATGTTTTCGATGTTATGAGGTAAATCTTACAATTTATTCACCTACATGATCACTTTACATATTAGGAAAGTAATCAATTCAAGCTACCTACAAAATATTTTTTTTAAATAAAAGAAAAAGGTACCGAAAGGGCGTTAGAAAAATTTAGTGTAATCAAGTTCCCGAACTTACAATCTCTAGTTCGTATGAGTAAACTAAATCTTTATTACTTTACTTAAGTTTCTAATCAACCTACAAAAAATAGATTAATGGTAACTCCTAATTGAAAAAATCATTTGCATTTTAAGAACTTGAACCTAAGTCGCAATTTGGTATGGGTTTGGGAGAGCCCGAGCTAAGTTTAAGTTTAGGCTACGCATAATAAAATTTCTGTTTCTTGATTTCTCTGTTTCTCTGTTTCCCGGAATAGGTTTGGAACAGAAATCCGTTTGGTAACACAATTTGATTTCTCTATTTCTGAAATAGATTTCTATTCCAGAAATAGATTTGAAAAGAAATCAGAAGCTAAAATTTTTAGCTTCTCAGTTTCTGAAATAGAAATTGAGAAATCAATTTCTAGCCAGAAATCAATTTCTATTCCAGGAATTTTATCATGCACACCCTTAGTAATCTATTAACCCAACCCTAGGTGGTTCACCCAAGTTAGGTCGCGACACATCCTAACTCAAATCAAAATTCTAATCCGATGTCTCTCGCTACAGTATTTTTGATCATTGTGACTCTCAACACAACAATCTTCTTAATCGGATAATTTCTAACAAAATCACCAATTGCGATTAGAAATAAAGAATTGTAAACTAAATAACAAAATAACCAAGTTAAATTCGGTTAAAGAGATTTCCCACCTCGGAAAAGTTATCTCCGAGAATGGGACCGACAAGGAACGATGCAAGGATGAGGACGAGTTCACAGATCCTTGGTCAACTCGGCACAACTCAGCAATAACAGGAGGATGGAACAAGCAATAGATAATCTGGAAATCTCAACAGTGGCACCAACTTAGTTGGCAATAACAAGCATCGACACCTGGAGATTATTGTTCATTGGAAAGTTGCCAACTGCTTGAAAACCTACACAGAAACGAATCAACCTCCGCGTTGATGGACTGACTCGGATGAAGGATGAAGCCAACGTCGGGAGGGCAGTGTACAATTCTTTTCGGCAGGGGTAACATCACAACTCAGCAAAGAGCAGCAGACAACGAACAATGTTAATCGTTGCGGGAACTCATCGGGAAGCAGCAAACGTCTTGGAGAAAAGCTGCTGGCATCAATTGGATTGGCTCATTTCAAGGAACAGCAAACTCCATCGTCAAGACTCCAAACGTGCAAGCAATGTCGATCGTTGCAGGAACTCGGCTGGTCGTGTTGGCAAGATGACAATTGTTCAAGCAAAGGGAACAGTAATTGCACTGAAGGTTGGAAAATTAGAGAGATAGCAACAAATATGGAGGTAATATTAAAGCTATAGCTATTGTGCGAGAAGACTAGTGGGCCATAGCATGCTCTCTCTCTCTCTCTCTCTCTCTCTTTATGATGACTTGCGAACTCTCAATCTAAAGAAGGCGAATTATTCCTATCTCTCTCTTGCTTCTCTCGCCCCTCGAACGAAACCTCACCAGCACTTTGTCAATTTTCCCCACCCCCACTTTGAACGAAGCCTTTCACTCTCTATTTATAGAGAAAAAAGTTTGTTTTGCAAGTGAAAATTTTCCAAAATAATTGCATATATTCACTCAACCACCAATAATCATATTCCGAAAAGAGATGACACGCTCAACAAAAAAATGGCTCAATTATTCAAAATTTAAATCTTTCAAAATCTACCTCCACATCTGAATTGGTTTATTTTATTAATTATTTTTTATTCTGTCTTTTCTATTTTCTTTTTTTTTAGAATTTTTTTTTAAGAACAAATTTAAATCGGATAAATTTGGTCCTTGTTATTACCTAAATGCAATGTTATGAAATGCTTAATGTATTTTTGAAATTTTTATATGATGAATAGGTAGAATAGTCAAAATTTTAGGTGTCGACAACCCCAACAAGATCTGAAACATGATCTCGATCCTCAAGTGTGGATCCATCTCTCCCTACATCTCTTGGCACGCCACAGTGCCTGCTCTCATCTCTGAACTCCTCTCTTTTCCCTCTCCAGGTACTTTCTATGATTGTCTTTCTTGGTACCATGTCTGTTCTCTTGTTTTTCCGTTATTGTGGGAGAAAGCTTGACTGAGTTGGAATACGTATGGAGAGAACATTGACTCGGTAGATAAAGGCTGCAAGTGATTGTGGGTGAGCTGGAGGTAGAGAGAGATTTTGGTCTTTGCTTTGTTTTCTGTAGTGTTGGAGGATTGGAAGTGCAAGCTCAGATTATCTTTCAGTGCTGAAGTTAATTAATTTGTGAAGCACAATTGAGGCATGGTGTGATTTGATAATGAACTGGAAGGAACTTCTTGCTTGTAAGAAAATTGCATACTCAGGGACTGGAGAGAACCGAATGCCTTATTAGAAAATGGCTCTCCGAATATGTTTGTTTCAGCATTTAACTTGTTAAATGAGATACCGCGGGATTAGCGGTGCAAATTGTCTGCTCTTAGAACTTTTGGTGGGGGGGTTGCAGTTGTTACGATTAACTTGTGAAGCTGTGGAATATGTTCCTTTTACGCCAGCTGCATTACGTTGGTAATAAGTAGAATGTGGACAACCATCTCAAGTCGGATGTGATTTTCATCTTTAACCTTCCAGAATACATAAAAGAACTAACCCTCCATTACATAAAAGAACTAGTGGAGGCCAATAAAAATGGAGGGTGAGTTCTTTGCTGCGGAACTTTCTTGAACCCTGGGTCATGTGATGCCGTGCTTCATGCTGCTAGTAACACGCTGTCTGCTATGAAGCACATCCTCAATAATAAGGGGTAGATCGGATATGCACTAGTGAGGCCACTTGGTCACCATGATAAGCCTTCTTAAGCCAATGGGTATCGCTTCCTAAACACTATCGGTCTAGCAGTTCGATTAGCATGGAACTCCTAGTGCCAAAATGTTGTTGTCAGTGATATAGAAATGCACTATGGAAATGGAATAGCAGAGGAGTTTTAGCAGTCAAATGACACTGTTACCATCTCTCTCCACATGAATCACGGGGTTGTTGCGGTCCATCTCATCCACAAAGTGGATCTATAGATGAGCTTGGTGAAGGTGAAGGATATGGATATAAAAGTGAACATACCATTACCAAATGGAACAGGAGACAGGGGAAGCAACATTCGTTTAACTATTTATACAAGCTATACATTTGGCAAAGTGGCACTTTATAAGAATTTTTTTATTGACACGTAAATTTTAGTTAACTATTTATGATTAAATTGCATAGAAAAATTAGGGACCAATTTGGCCCTAACAAAAATATTTTTCGCATTTACTAATTTGTATTTTCTATTTTATTTCCCTCATTTTACACTATTTTAGGATAATTATTATTTAAAAAAGGAAAAAAGAGAGGCCCACTCGGGCTGGGCCTTCGCACCCAGCCCCCTTTTTGTTCTTTTTCTTCCGCTTGGGCCAGGGCCCATCTGTCCCCCTCACCTTCGCGGCCCGGCTCGGCCCGGCCCAGCCCAGCCACCACTCTTCTTCTTCTTCTTCCTCCTCCTCCTCCTCCCTACCCTGCAACACCCGCGCAGCAACGAGGAGGCGCGCTCGGACTGCACCCGCACGTGGAACAGTGCGCTGCCCGGCAAGAAATCTAGAGGAATAGGACACAGATCGCACGCCTTAAATGCAGAGCACGGCGCGGAGCAGACAGACGAGGTGACGCCGCTTCAACCAAAAGGAGGCTTGGTCGGCGTGTTGAGGGCCGGTGGCGAAACCTCCATCGACCGGACCCTCCTCGCCTATAAATGGGCGGGCTGTGAGCTCGGTTAAGGCACGTAGCGAGCTCAAAGGACTTCCCTGGAGAGACATCTAGGGAGGCCCGAGAGTGAGCAAGACGAAGAGAGAGGCAGATCTTAGGGGAGGCCGACCTTCAGAGAGACTGTTGGGAATAACGAATCCCCAAAAATCAGATTCGACACTAAATCAAACCCCTAAAACAAATGCAGAAGATAAGTCCGGGAAAATCACGTATCACCGATCCTAAGGCACACAACGGATTCGAGCATACCTTGTTAGCCACAGATTAAACACCAATGCTGAAGATTGAGGAAGAAATTTTGATTCCTTTTGATCCGATGATGTCAATTTGGCTTGAAGGGAAGACGGCGTCACCTTTAGCGCTTGGAGGGAAAGAGAGAGTGAGGAACGTACGTTCAAATGGCCAAAGGGTGCGTTCTCCCTCTCTCTCATCCCCTTTATACCTCCCTCCATCCACGGGCCCTATTCTCGTGAGCCAGGCTTTTAGGCCCAACATGGGCGGACGGGCCTTAAGCCCATCACATAAAACCATCATCTCTCACTCGCACATAGTGGGCCGAATAGGATTCTCTTTACCTTTCTTTAACATTCATACCGGTGAATAATCTGTGCGACCAGCATACTTTGAGAGCTTGTTGCTATACATCTGTTAGGAATATATAGCAGCTCATAATGGGCATCACTTCCTGAGTAGATTTAGTATGCAGTACCCTAGATCGATCGATCACATTTATATCTTTCTTGATCTCTTTTAAACAATGATATATATATTGCATTCACAATTATGATTATCCCAAAGACAGTTATAATTGGTTAACCGGTGAATACAAAACTACAATGTGATTCTCCAAAATCGATCTTCCTCTTTCCTTCAAACTCTCAATTTCAGTTCAGCTTGCTTTTCTAGAAATGTTCAATTAAATCGAATCAAACTCATGACCATTGGCAACATCCTACGATAGCAAATACTAAATAGAAATCTTGAGAATAAGTAAGAGTCATGAGGGGACTAAAAATTAAGGAACTCTTTTCCTCAAGAGTCTCACACGACATAAAAGTTGAGATCAAACTTTTGCCACTCTTATTGGTCGTTTCATGCATACGTAGTATGAAATACGTATTACGGTATTAACTCCTTTCCCATGGAACGTATGTCTACACCTTCCAATACCGTACAAATGATAGTTTAGACATATCCAATGTCTAACTTGAGTTCACGTATCTACTCATTCACAAAATTCATCAAAACTCACATCTGGCATCATAGACAGATAAAATAAAATATGTTGGGTATTTTACTTTCGGATATCGTAAATATTATGTCCTCATCTTAACACTTAGTTAATGCGACATATGTATTTTAAGCTTGAACTCTCGATTATCACCTAGATAATAAGCTTAAAAACAGTTTCATCTCTATTTATCACACAGTAAATAGAGGCAATTACCCGTGTGAGTAGACTAATCTTATATCTGTCCAACAAACTTTCTCAAATTAAAGTAATGCACTGAGCATTAAGATGCATAAAGATCAAACAAAGATTCATAGGCATTAATGATGAAAACACAAATTCATCAAATGTGAACACTTAGGGAAAATACAATATTTAGTACATCAGTCTCTACGCAATCCTAGAGATTTCATATAGCCACAAAACATATCTCTAGGTATTGGCTTTGTCATAAGATCTGCTACCATTCTATGCGTAATATGTACTCTAAGTTCACATCTTTTCGTGCAATCATATCCTTTACAAAATTATACTTGGTATCTATATGTTCGGTCTTGCCATGATATTTTGGATCTTTAGTGTACGTTTTTGCTGCTTGGCTATCACAGTTAACCAACAATGAATCTGCAGCACTTCCAATAACACTTAAATGATTCAAAAAATCTCTTAAGCCAAACACGTTCTTATACTGCTACTGATAATGCCACGAACTTAATTTACATCCTGGACAAGGCTATACATTTTTGTTTCTTACTGCTCCAACATATGGTGCCATTATTCGGTAAGAAAACAAACCCAAAGGTAGATTTCATTTCATCTAAATCTCCTCTCCAATCAGCATAAGAATAGCCTTGGAGCCGTAGATCATTTCCTTAATAACTCAGCGTATAATAAGCAGTCTATTTTAGATATCTCAGTATTCTTTTAATGGCTTTCCAACGTGCTTGACCTAGATTGGATTGGTATCTACTCACCATTCCAACTGCAAAATATATGTCAGGTCTTGTACACATCATAGCATACTTCAAGCTTCCAACAGCACTAGTATAAGGAACATGTTTCATTTGTTCCTTCTCTTGTGGAGTCATTGGACACAGTCTATGGCTCAATCCTTCACCTTTTGCAATAGGAGTGTCTATGGGTTTGTAATCTTGAAATCTTAACTCCAAGAAAGTATGCAACCTTACCCATATCCTTCATCTCAAAGTTGGAAGACAACCAACTCTTGACAGTATTAACAAACTCCATATTGCTTCCGGCAATTAGTATATCATCAACATATAATGATATGATCACAAATTGATCATTGGATCTTTTGATATATACACAATGATCCTCGTCTATCATTGTAAAGTCATATGCCATTATGGCATTATGAAAACGTATATACCATTGTCTTGACGACTGCTTAAGGTCATATATCGACCCCCAAAGTCGACATATCTTTTCTCCTTAGCCTTTCACTATGAAACCAGCAGGTTGTTCCATATACATTTCTTCCTCTAATTCTCCTTTAAGGAAAGCAGTCTTTACATCCATCTGATGTAACTCAAGATCCATATTAACCACTATTGCCAGAATAATGCGAATCAAGGTAAATCTCACTACATGAGAAAATGTTTCTTCATAATCAATTTCTTCCCGTTGATTATACCCCTTCGCCACAAGGCGAGCCTTATGCCTTTCTATTGAGCCATCAGCCTTTCACTTTATTTTGATAACCCACTTGTTCCTAATAGCTCTGCGTCCTTTTGGAAGATCAACCAGTTCTCAGACTTGGTTTGACTTCATTGACTTTATTTCCTCTTCTATTTCATAAATCAATTTTTCCTTACTAGGGCAATTCAGAGCCTCATTAATATTTCTTGGCTCATCCTTATCTTGTGGAGCAATCATAAAAAGTTTCCTCTTCAATGTCAAAACGTCGAAGGGGAATACTTTGGTGACTCGTTCACCGTATGGGAGATTGTACACTTAGCACATCATTTCCCATTATGCTCCCACTAGGATTAGATAATGATGATGTTGTCTCATCATGTGGTTGCAATTGAGAATGAGTTGAATTCAATTCATCACTTCTCATATCACTCCCACTTGGACGAACTCCACTAATATCATTATCTCGATCCAATGTTTCAAATAGGGAGTAATCTTCCCGCATTTCGCCATTCTTAGGAAATTCATCCACTAAGAATGTGACATCCCGTAATTCAAATTCAGTTATACTCCCACTTTCCTACTCACCTATGAACACATACCCTTTCGAGTGTTCAAAGTATCTCATTAAAATACTCTTATTTCCTTTCGAACCCAATTTCCCAAACTTGTGAGAGAATTCATAAGTATAGGCAGCACAACCCCATGGCTTAAGAAAACTTAAGTCCGGTTTTCTACCTGTCCATAACTCATATGGAGTGGAAATAACTGATTTGGAAGGTACCCAATTAAGTATATAGGCAGTAGTTAAGAACGCATCACTCCAAAAAGTAATAGGTAAATTAGCATGCGCCATCATGGACTTAACCATTTCCAGTAGGGTTCTGTTTCTTCTCTCCACAACACTATTTTGTCGAGGAGTATATGGAATGGACAACTGTTTTTCTATTCCTTTTTCATCACATAATTTTCTGAGCTCATCAAATAAATATTATCGACCTTGATAAGATCTCAATGCTTTTATTTTCTTGTCTAATTGAAACAACTTATTGCTTCAGATTTATGAGAAATCAAATAGACATATCCGAATCGAGTATCATCATCTATAAAAGTGATGAAATAAATAGCCCATTGCCTTCCTCTCACATTCATTGAACCACAAATATCAGAATGGATTAAATGCAGACGAAATTCAGCTCTTTTACTTTTTCCAAATGGTTTCCTTGTCATTTTCCCTACTAGGCAATGTTCATATCTGGGCAAATTGACTTTTTTAATGTTACCCAACAAGCCATCTTTGGCTAGTCTATTCATATGTCGTTAGCCAATATGACCAAGTCTAACATGCCACATAATCACATCATTATCATATGAAGTAGAAGACGTGAAACAATGGAATAACAAATATTGACATCACCATAGTCAACATTTAGTACAATAAAACCATCTAGAAAGTGACCACAACCATAGTAGTTTGTATCCAAATACAAATCTACACCTCTATTATGGAAGTTCATATTAAAACCAAGCTTGACCAACAATAAAATAGACACTAAATTTTGACGAATCTCTAGGGCATATAGAACATCATGTAGGAACAAGGTGCGTCCACCACGCATGTTCAATTGGCAGGTGCCAATCCCTTTAACTTCATCTCTGGAGTTATATCCCACATAGATCCACTAAGTTCCAGTTGGTACCCGTCGGAATTCCATGAAGAATCCTCTATCCTTCCTTACATGGTCTTATCGCTCATGAATCTACAGTCCACAAATGATTGGATTCAGCCAATAATTCATAACTTGACACATAAGCAAAGTTCTCAAATGTACAAGTGGTGTTGACCTTTTTCGGCTCACAACAGTTGCGAGTATAGTGACCTTTCTTGTCACAATTGCAACACCTCACCCTTGACATTTTCTTCTCTTGAGGACGTTTTCCTTTCTTGTGTTGGTTAACTCTTGATTTCTTGCAACAAGGACTTGATCTTTTGCATTCTCACGTATTGAACGAATCAATACGTTTGCGCTTAGAGCTCAAAGCTCTTTCTAGCTAGAACCAATATTGCAAATGTCTATTTTCGGCTCAAATGCTGATAGGCAGTCCTCTACTAGCTCAAGGTGGCGCACGGCATTCTCAAGATCTTCCATAATATGATTAAGAGTTTCTAGTGCTTCTTGCTTTTCAGCACATATTGAATCTTCATATTCAATATTTCACAATTGTTGTCATTCATATCAGCAATTACATTTTTAATTGCTGAAAACATCGATCTGAACACATCAAATATACATGCATGAATAATTAATGCATATCATTTATACATCCCTATTTGCATAGACCCATCATATTAATGAATAATTTCAAGTAAGGCTTCAGAATCAAAATGTCACTATGTTTCCAATCATCCTCCAAAAATCCTAACTTAAAACTATCATTAATGTAATTGTCTTATGCAAAACTAATTCTATGAAGTTGCAAAAACTTCTATCAACTACCCACAGCAGTCAACAATAACAAAAAGCAAATGGTATCTAACATCCAATAGAATAACAATGCTTTCACATAATACAACTATTCATTACACTAAGCAATATATACAAAGAAAAATATCAACATAGAAAGAGATATTCAACTAGAAAAACATCTCATAACTAATCTAAGAAATAAATAGGGAATGTCTCTTCTAATCTATCAGTCAAAATATTTGAGAAATTTGAAGGCACATTTGCCAACCATGGAAAAGCTTTTGGAGAGCTTTCATGTCGCCTCCAAGGCGCATTCACTCTGCGCCATGTAGCGCTCAATCTAAGGGTTGAAGTTTTGGTTAACTCAATCCTATAGTACTCTCTTACAAAAGCTTCCACTAGCCTTCTATAACCCGGGACCACGTTGACCTCCCATAGCCGATCTAACACTGCTTGCCATTTAGGTGGAAGAGTGTTCATCAAAGCCAACACATTCTCAAAATCCGACATTAGATAACCATTCCAGATGATTTCCTATATCATCTGATTGACCCTGACCACATGTGATACTAAATCACCGTCATGCCACCGATAATCAGCTAACTCTGTTATCAGCCTTTTAAGTCTTGCAATTCTCTCGTTCGTTCTCGGGATTCTAGGTATCCTTGCATAACGCATCATAGTTCCTGCAACAAATGCAGAACTAAAAATGGATCACTTATAATCCATAATTTACATAAAGGAAAATATATAATTTTCCATGATTCATGCAACAAATGCAAAATTAAGAAAAATGGATTACTTATAACCCACATAGGCATGATTGAAAAAGAAACAAATTCCTTCCTTTTTTTTTTTTGTTTTTTTTTTTTTCAGGCCAACGGTCAACGGTCGTTGGTCAACGGGTCAACGGTCAACAATCAGGTCGTCGGTTGTCGGACCGGGTGGACCGGACGGACCGATCAAGCCAATCGGGCTAGGTCAGACGGACCGACCGCACGTGCCGCGCGTGTGCATGGGCTAACGTCACGTAGATGTCAGCCGGCACGTGCTGTGCATGCCAGGCATCCACGGGTCGGGTTGGGTCGGGTCGCCGGCCGGTGATCGCCCGGCCAACCATCGTTGGCGATGACGTCATCCCAGCGGTTACCGACTGTCACGCCCCGAACCCCGAGACACGTGAAACAACCCATAGTGGTCATGTAAATGCGACATTCCCAGGTAGTGTCGCCGACCCCAATTTACTCTTTAATGCGCAAGCGGAACGTACTAAGAAACCCCTTACAAAAGCATACGGGATAGGACAGCAGGAACATCAATTCAAAATCAAACAACATACTTTCATACATCATCATTACAAGGTTTACGTACATCAACAGGATCCAGAGACTATGCACCAAAAATGGATCAGAGTTTATGTGCATCAAAAAAGGGTTAGCCTACACAACATGGATCAGCCCACCAAAAAGAGGAACAGTCCTACCACTACTAATCGAACTCGTTCGACGATCCCACATCCTCCACCTCTGACAATGCTGGGTCCGGAGACGATGGGTCATCCACCCTACCATCAAGAAGGTCAGCTACACCCTCACCCAGGATGGCATCTATCACGGGCAGTGGGATATCAAAACTGTCAAGTGGACTAATCCTAAAGCCATTGGCCCCAAAACGGAACCAAGCCCCATACCTATGGGGTACCCTAACATCTTCAGTCTCCTGGATCCATACGGTAGTCCTGATCAACTCGTAGACCCAATGGCTCCCAGGATCAGGGAAGGTGTGCACCTGCTCGATAATCTGCACTGGGATGCCATTCTTCTCTAAGGGTCCCACCATCTACGGTCCTGTAATATTTTCCCCAAACCAAGATGAGACTTTGTCTCAGCAAGTTCACCCCTCCTAAACCCTTATTAGAAAGTAAATACGCCACAAAGTAGCTTAGCCACGACATCAAGAAGACTTACCTCGTCTTAGCCCTCATTTGCAAGTTAGCACAGCTTATATAATTCAACCACGTGCAATTCTAATAACTCAACAACGGAAGTACAATCACATCATCAGAACAGCTCAATCACGGGGATCATCTCAGCGATCAATCGACTCAGCCGATTACATGTCATTCTAGTAAATCAATTACTGCTCCCAATCTCAACCCTATAGGAAGGTTTAATAACCAGTGGCAATCACGGCCCCACTCGGCACGACCTGCAATTAGGTGGTAGTTCACGGCCTCATTAGACATGACCTCTCATAGGTGGTCCATCATGGCCCTATTAGGCACGACCTCTCATAGGTAGTCCATCACGGCCCTCTTAGGCATGACCTCTCATAGGTGGTCCATCACGGCCTCACTGGGCACGACCTCTAATAGGTGGTCCATCACGGCCTCACTGGGCACGACCTCTAATAGGTGGTTAATCATGGCCAATCTCCCATCAATTTCCACACTTAGGGTTTTCTAAAGAATCCTCATAAATCGCAATCACACTCAATTCGCCACAACCAATCATCAATTTCAAATTCTACATGCACAGCCGCGATCGGCACGAAATTCTGAGCAACTAGGATCAAAAATAAATTTTCGAGTTTTTTTTTTAATAATATTTTAATAAATTTCGGAATATGATATATTATTAAATAATCCAACAATTTCGAAGCATTTATTTAAATCATAAATAAATTCCTTTAAGTCACATCAAGGCTTATTTTAAAATAAAGATACTTAACCTTTAAACTAAACACACTTTACTTTAATTAATCACCTTAATCTAATCCACAACTAATTAAACTAATCTAACCACCTAACCTTAATCAACTTAAGCTAAACATACTTAAGGAATCATTAACTTGCTAATCACAGTTTAGTGAGGTAAACTCACCGGAATCACTTTCCGACGAGTCTCCGGCGAAGAGCACGACGACGCCGATGACAAACCTACATGGATCAACACCAAATGAGCACTAATAGGGGACCAAAATGAGCTCGGAAGGGGCTAGATCTTGCTGGTTTTCTTTCCAGCAACTAACTGAGCTCGGAGGTGACGGAACGGCAGCTGAACGGGCGGAGAAACGGCAGAGGAAGACTGGCGACAGGTTGAGAAACAACGGGCGGAGGCTTGAGGGGAAGAACGGCGATGACGGGAGCTTCGGCGAGGCACGGCGACGTCGAGCAACTACTGGCTTGGAGAGGCAACGACGGTGCGGGAGGCTTGGCAGACGGAGACGAGCAGCTCGGCGCGGGAGGGTGTGCGGTCACGCGGGGGCGAGCGGCGACGACGAAGGCAAGTGGTGGCGACGATCAAGCGGCGAAGGGCGGACGGAAGGGGGGCGGTTTCCGCTGGTTTCTCTCTCCCTTTTCCCTCCTAATCTCTCTCCTCTCAAGCTTGAAGATGATGGAGACAAGGGGGAAGTGACATCCCACCTTTCCAAGGCTTCATCTCCACCCTCCACTTGTCACAACCCTAACCCATCTTGCCTCATTCATGACATCACATGTGAGGTCATCATCCACTAACTCCAACCTTCCACAACTTTAGTCCAATAGGTTCAATTTCATTTTCCGACGGGGTCCAAGTTCTTGTACCTCCAATTACTTCAATTTCCATCAATCATCTTCCAATTGAGTCCAAATTAAAGTCCACAAAAATTATCCCATGATTCTAATAAGATGTGTGACATGACCGAGCTTCTGACTTCTAAATTCAATCTCAATTTTTTCAGTTGAATTCAATCTGGTGCGATTTCAGCGCGCCTAATCCACTGAGTGGCTTTTAGGGAAATTTTCTTGCATCCGACCCGAGGGTGATCAGTCCCCAAGTCTGACACGATAAAAGTCCTTAATTACCTCACTCAATAGACTAGTTCCCTCGTGAGTGGCCAACTCTGAAAGACGAACTATATGCACAATTGAATTGCCCGACTCAATTGACTGAAAATAAAATTGAGAAAAATCGGGATGTCACACCGATCGTTGGGTGACGTCACGGTGACATCATCACGTGACGTCAGCACATGTCGGTTCGCCGGCGGCAGCGCGCACGTGCCAGTTTGCCGACCGGCGCGTGTGGCGCACGCGCTGGCCAATGCCAGCGCTTCGGGCGCGTCGCGCCCACGCGCAGCGCCTTCTGACCACGCGTGTGGCGTCGCCCGGCGGGGCACGACATGTCGCCGGACTCGCCTCGACGAGCCCTTTCACCCTTTGCCTTCAGAAATTGATTTCGACTTATGGAGACTCGTAAAAATGGACGAACAGCGCTCGGGTGTCGGGATTTCTTGCCCCGATCTGTACCGGCCGAATTACTTTCGCGAAAAATCAATCAAAAAACATGAAAATGGTCGGGAAACATGAACTAGGGCTCTGATACCAATGTTGGGAATAACGGATCCCCAAAAATCGATTCAACACTAAATTGAACCCCTAAAACGAATGCGGAAGATAAGCTCGGGAAAATCACGTATCACCGATCTTAAGGCACACCACGGATTCAAGCGTACTTTGTTAGCCACAGATTAAACACCAATGCTAAAGATTGAGGAAGAAATTTTGATCCCTTTTGATCCGATGATGTCAATTCGGCTTGAAGGGAAGACGGCGTCACCTTTAGCGCTTGGAGGGAAAAAGAGAGTGAGGAACGTACGTTCAAATGGCCAAAGGGTGCGTTCTCCCTCTCTCTCATCCCTTTTATACCTCCCTCTATCCACGGGCCCTATTCCCGTGGGCCGGGCTTTTAGGCCCAACATGGGCGGACGGGCCTTAAGCCCATCACATAAAACCATCACAAACATCCGAGAGGCCTCGAGGGAGAGAGAGCTCGTGGGGGTTTCGATTTTGAGCAGATTCGAGGGAAGGTTCGGAGAGTGAGAGATCCTCCAGTAGCTTGGCCGCACCCCTGGACTCGCAGTTTTGTTTCTCGGCATCCATTTTCTTGCTTTTTAGTTGATGCACCTCAGGTGTTTGACGTTTTGTCTAGGCTGAATCCGGTATCTTCTTTACCGTTTCGGTTTGGCCATGGTGACCGCGGCGAGAGTAAGGAGCAACGGTGGCGGCTCGAGCGAGTGTTGAGGGACTTTGGCGGCAGAGCTGCCTCGGATGGTGACGGCGGCTCAGTTTTACTAATTGCATGTTTTGCACGTGACCGTATCGGGCCTATTTGCCGAACCCCAGTCCAGATGGGGGTCTCGCGACTCGGGCCAGCGGGCCCAGGCTGGCTTCGACCCAGGTCGGAGGCAAAGATCCGACCTGAGTAAACTTTTATAATGTTATATCGTTATTTTAATATTAAAAATATTTTAATAATAATAAAGAATCAAAACTCAGAAAATCAAAAAAATGATTTCCATTTTCTAAAAAATTAGAAAAATCCTAAAAGATTATTTTTATTCTGTGTGCATGAAAAATCATTAAAAATCCTAAATCTTAGAGTTTAAACAAGATTAGGTATTGAAGGGGTTTTAGTTGATTAACTAGTGTAATCAACTCCCTAATCATAATTTCTCTGGTTGTACAGGAATAAAATATTTCTTTTAATATTTTACTTGAGTTTCTAATTGACCCACCACTAATTCTAATTGAAATTAATTTACAGGTTTAAAACTCGAAGAATAAGTTATGAATTGGTGGGTTTGGGAGAGTCTGGCCTAAGCTTAACACTTAGCAAGTCATTAGCCTCCGCACATGCCTGCACAATAAGGCACCAAAAAGGGAGATTGCAACACTTTTCACCTTTTATCTAGTTTGATTCATTTCTCGTTTAACAATCTCTTTCTATTTGCACAAGATAGCTACGAGACTCTCTAAAAGTGAGTGTGGGATTTTTTTATTCTGAGGCAACATGCCATGGGTTGTTCCTTGCTTACCAGATAGAAGTACTTCATTCTGAGAATAATCATTTACTTATAATAATCTCATAGTACTGTCAATCTCGTAAGATGGCTTAATCATATTTCTCATTTAACGACAAAAGCTTGCTATAACCAAAAGGATGAAGGCTATGACATTACCCTGGAATCCCTTAAAAGCTGTTTTTGAAGAAAACTGGCCTTAATTGGAGCACGAACGTGGAATTACTGTTGTTATTGTAAAAAAGGGGCACATGATCTTGGGATTTGGGATATGGTCAAATTGTACAAGCTATTACTTAGGAGAATGGCACCTTAATTAGTTTCAAAGTAAATTCTTCCTGAAGCGGAGACCATTTATCAGATAAAGACGAGCTTGCCTCTCTCATTCTAGCTGAAATGCTTGTCCAGCGTGATGAGAGATTAGGATGGGACTGCGAAATAGGGATCCTCTTATTTTCATGATAACTATAGCATCGGATAAGTTCTAGTGGAGGCATATTAAGGCAATGAAACTTTTTAGTGTCCTCTGATGCATTAGTACAAGCTACAAATGTCAAACTTGGTGATATTTTTGTTTGTGATTGTTGGAGCTCATTTTTCACCCATCTTCTCACTACCACAATTCACGAATTATGAAGGTGTAAAACTAAGGAGTAGGATGTGCATATTGGAGTTCCTCCTCCGCCCTGAAGTTGAATAGAAAAAAACTTATCTTGATCAAGTTTTATGTGGATAGCTACCCGAACAATAGGATTTTCCTTTAGAATCCAAAAGACATTTGTCTGTGCGATTATCTTTTACATGTCATGGTCTTACCAGAATCTATTACATCTTGATGATTATTGTCTTTCCCCACTGTAGTTCGAAATGGAAGGCAGTGCTAGACAATGGATGGACATCAGGCGATTGGTCGAACCATTTGCAGTCTCGCGGATGGGCACAGAGGAGGCCGCATTCTCATCATCCAAGAAGGTGGATATCATGTTACCTACTCAGCTTATTGCCTTCGCGCCACAGCTGGAAGGCATTCTTGATCTTCCAGACCATTATCAGCTGATCCAGTCGCTTATTACCCAGAAGATGAGGCTTTTCCCGGTACCTTCTTTTTAAGGAATATCGATGGGAATAAATGCACTTTAACTTCACTTTATTGGTTCAATGTCTCCAAATCTATTTTGGACATTTTGTCCGGGTAGGACTTGATTTTCAGATTTTCTTTTCTGGGTGAGAATCTGTGAATATCAGAACTAATGAGATTTTCCTTTTGAATGGAGACTAAAATTGCTCATACGATATGATAGAGCCTCCTCAAATATCTTTCGCATTGTTAAATGAATTGTACAGGAGCACCATGTGCCCGGCCAAAAACGGCAAATGGCGTTTGTGGCGCTTGTCAAACCTGGAGGCATATGCTCTGGGTAAAGATATTATAAATCATAAAGAAACTCATTTATAATAAGAAAGAAATGATGAAGAAAAATGTGAGTTATACTCCAAGTGGATGCCATGATCATGCTTCCATCATCAGATTCTGTATTTTCTCAAGCATTGAGAGGGGTTGTGGTCAAGTTATGATGGCCTAACCTGCTTATCACATTTCAAAGGGAAAGCGAAGTATTCAACATTGGAATTATATTGGTCGGAGCTTCAAGATGCGGCACAGAAGCCCCCGCTTCCACTATAAGAAAATATAGATATACAAGTCATTAAAAAAAAACACAAAAGGGTTTCTTTACAAAATAATTATAATTTAAAAGTTCATGTAGGAGAGATGGTTAATGGCGATTTGAAGTAGAGAGATTTCGGAAAGTTTTATGAAGGAAGGTGGGTTAAGGATATAGAACTCTTTGGACCTTTGGAAACTTCCTCCGGTTGAAAGAAATTATTCTAACGTCGAAGTATTATTACATCTTTTTTGAAGCGATAAGTTTGGAGGTGGTAATTCGATGTCGTGTGTCATGATAACTGACATCCAATTGTTTTTTTGCTTGGAAGATTTCTTCGAAGGATTTGCACAATAATGCTTTTTAAACATATTGCATATTTATCAATTTGATTTAAAAACTTGCCAATTAAGTCCAAATCTTTTCATATTTTGTCAATTAAATCTATCCGACCAATTTTGGCTAGAAATCAACGACGTAAATACTTTTTAGTAATATTTTAATATTTTATATTTTTTTTTCCTTCCTTTCTTCCTCCTCTAGTAGGTCCTCAGGACTTGACAACTGGCTAGAGGCAAGGGCCGACGAGGTCATTGGCAAGGATGAGCCTCGCCCACCCTTGGCAAGGTCGAACCTTGCCTAGCGATGGCAAGGTTGACCTCCTTCAATGAAGTTCTTGCCCTCACCCAACCACTAGCGAGGCTCGCCCAAGGCCAATGAGGTCAACCTGATTGGTCCTCAACTTTGGTTGGAAATCGGGCATCGCCAAGTCTGGCGATTGGTTAAAGGAGGAAGAAGGGGAAAAAAGGGAAAAATATGAAAGAGAAAAGAATAAATAAATAAAATTGAAAAAAATTATTATTAAAATTGTTTGCATCGACACTGGCCATACCATGTAGAATAGTCAGTATCCATATTGGCGATTTTTAAAGGATTTAATTGATAAAATGTGAATATATAGGACTTAATTAGCAAAATTAAAAAGTTTAAGATTGAATTGGCAAAAATGCATTAGGTTTATGACTTTTTGGACAATTTTTTCATGATTCCATTATTGTTGTCTATCTCAAACATAAAATTGGAAATTGCATCTTGCCAAATCCGATCACTAGGTGCATGCACAAACCTTAGCCGAGTTTAATGCTTTAGAGTAATCATGATCCTCAAGACCAATTTTTAAGGTCGTGGGTTAGATGATCAGGGTTCAAGTAGGTAAGTGATTGAGATGCCAATTTAGTCTCATGGAATAAATGAATGTACAAGACAATCTTGTTTAGGCCAACCATAACCCAAGTTTTTGTTTTTATTTTATTTTATTTTATTCTTTTTATTTTGCCTGGTTGCTTGTGCTTAGTATGTGCTCGAGATATAGCCTGAAAAGTGGAATCTATGTGGCTTCAACTGATGGTCCTCTCCTCTCTTCTATGTAAGGTACGTCTTGAGGACAGATAAAGAACAATATCATCTTTTGGCTTAGATGAAGCAGTAGGAAATTTAGTCCTTCCTGTCTGTTTATGAAGTTATGGTGCGTCCTTGTGCATATCACTTGCTGTCTTTTTCCCTTGATGAATAGACAGATTAGGAGAACTTTTTAGTCGAATAAACACTGACGCAAATAATGGCCGAAGTGCTCATGCAGCCCAGCAAGCCAGCTCCAAAAGGCTAGTCTTTGGAATTGCGAAACGAGGGTTATAGGCAACTTGAACCCTTCGTTACATAACATGCGTGCAAGTGGAAAAGGAAGAAAAGAAGCCAAACCATTGTGAACCATCCAATTGATTTATCAATCTTTAACTTCATGAATCCATCGTCTCCGCCTATTGGACGATCTCATGCTTTAGAATCTACCATACTGCAAGCTTCGTGGCTAACGATCGTCCTTATCATTGCCATCCTCACGAACTAGTACGATTGTATTTGGTAAAGCTTTTGGGGAAATATAAAGGGATTTTAAGTGAAATAATTAGTTCAAAATAAAAATAGTGTTCCGTAAATTATAATGTAAAAGGGTATTGAAAAGCAACTTTAATCTAAATATTGTTTGGAAAAGATTATACTTGTGAATGATTTTTGCTATTGTTAAAGAAAAAAACCTCAAACCATTGCTGATGAGTCCAACCTGGCATTGATCATCCTTGCAACCTTAAGTAATCTCGCCTAAGGATACCTGCCACTAGATCTTGTCTCACCGGCAAAGTTGCGTGATGAGGGCATTTCCGAAATTTCGAAAGTTTAGTGAGAGCAAATTTGGAAGAACATAACACATTCACATTTCAGAAATGTTAAAATCCAAAGTCCTTATGTACCTATCTTGGGTTAAATGAGAACTTCGGAAAGGCACTTTCCTAGAATACTTTAAAAGAATTTACCAAAGGGCTTGACTGTTGCCCGGGGTCTTTTGGAGGCCCAAAGGCCTGCGGCAAAGTGGCTGTGAAAAGCAGCTTGATCAAGTAGGGTGCAATAATTCGGAAAAAGAAAAAAGAAAAAAGAAAAAAAGAATAGTGGCAGTACCATAAACGAATCAAAGTATCAAATGCAGTTCAATCAAGATGAGAACATGATTCCAAGGTGTTTGTGCTGCTCGTGGGGGTGCTTTGTTCACTAACTCTCCTATCCATCAAGACTATAAAAAAAAAAAATAAAAAAGCTACGACAGAACTTATCATCACCAATAGTTCGACATAAACATGGGATTTTTATTTTGGACCACTAGCTGATGTACTTTTGGCAGTTAACAAACAATTTGTCCATGGACCAACAAGATGAAATCATACTCATAAGAAACCGGGAACAAAATTATTCTTGGGAAAGTATTGAAGTGTGTAGCTTAAAATTAGACAACATCCATGTTGATTTGATCTCTCTTGTGTGCTCCAATGCTTTATCTTCAGATGCATTTGATCTTTGCTTTCTGCTTTTTGTTGGTGAAAGAAAGAAAGGTCGAGAATGGTTCATATTTTGAGACTATAAATGGAAAACCTGTATGCTCTATAGAAAAATGGAGAGCATATTCCCTTCAAATCCTGCCAAGTTTGAGCAATGATTTTGAATTTTTTTAATCAATTTCCAAGATGAGTCAAAAGCATTATTTATACATTTTATTCTTTCAAAAAATGGGAATTGACCGTTTGACTATTTTGACCATTGATGTTGGTCCAATTCATTGTACAATAATGCCTAGATTATTGCAAAGAGGTCCATTTTTGACCTATAATTTGTTTATAAACTGCTTACAGTTTTCTCACTCTTTTGAATGAACCACCACCATATCCTTCCCAATTAGAACTATATTGTACAAAGTCAATGAACTTCAAAGCTCTTATCATGTACTCCTTCAAAATCTACTTTCATATGGAGTACTTATCTAGATCCAATCTAATACGGACCGAGAAAATTATAACCGTTTACGCTGGTGGACTTCAAATGGTCTAGCACCAGCTGGGATTGGTTTTGAACCATATGATTGATCTATCATGGACCAAGTTGATTCGATGGGCTAATACTCTTTGAAACTCGTGCATTTCATGTACAAAAAGACCTGTTATGTAGATAAAAACTTCATGATCCTGAAAATCGGTCTTAGTGGTTCGAGGATCTACGAGGCAAAAATCGAAAGTTCAGCTTCTAGGCGCTGTGCTTAATTTGAGGTGCTAACCACTCCTGGCTAGGCTAATTCGACTTAAAATATGTTTTACATTCCATGGTCCAAGGCAACGTGCACTAATTAAAATGCATGACCCTTGAATTTGCTTACAATTGCAAGGCGAACGACTACAATTTCAATCACCAGTCGTTAACAAAGCCTTTCCTTCTCGTAACCGGCATGGTTTTTCTTGGATCATTAAGGTTTGCCACGTCGATTTTGGTACTTTCGCTAGCAATTTAATTCGAATGTTCCCCGTTATGGCAATTAAAATAAATAGCACGTGAGCCCCGATGGACAGAACGTTCGGAAGGTCATGTAGATGAGGACGCACATGTAGACTGTTCTCACTCGTTTAGTCGCATCTAGAAAGAATGAATTTCTAGAATTTCGATCTCCAATAAAGCCCTTTGGTATTTTAAAATAAATATGATCTTAGTTTAACTAAAAAAATATTTCGTGAAGAAAATTATTGTTATGCATAGCACACTTTCTTTGATGGTTTTTTTTTTGGGGGGGGAGAGAGAGAGAGAGAAGAAGCAGGTATAATTTTGCGCGTGCGTTCTAGATTCCGTACCGAATTTTTTTGGGTGCATTATAAGTGGACTAGAAATTATTTATTATAGAGTGGAAGGGTTTGTTTATTAAAAATATTATCGGGTCAAAATTGAAAAGATTAAAAACACCACCCAACGTACTTCTTTACCATACATATAATATCTCAAAATCATGTAATGTGAAAATAAATCCGGTCACTTCACAAAAATGAAAGAGCGCCAGATTGTCGTGTCTCTCTTTTTCCATATTGCAGATAATTTCAGTCCAAGCTTTAAAATAAACCAACAAAGTTTGAAAGCCACCCACAACCGTCTTTTTATTCACGAAAAATCGGGTATTCGATCGAATTAAACTATGTATCAAGAGTAAAAAGAGAGTCGGAACAATATAAGGTTACTCGATATTCATTAAAGTTAATATCCCGAAAAATCCTAAATTGGTACAAATTTACCTTAAACTAATTTTTGACCATATAAAATCCTAAATTATTATACATATGATAAATTTACCAAAAATTAATTTTTGACCATTAAAAACTCCAAATCAATACGCTTGTGATAAAGTTACTCCAAACTAATTTTTTGACCACCAAAAACCCCAAACTAGTATACTTGTGACAAATTTATCATTGTTTAACTTCTATCAAATTTTAAGATTAAATTTGCTAACCTAGATGACACATAGTGATGTAGTATAGTGGTGTGACAAGTCCACGTGGAAATTCATAGGGTAAATATAATGAAAAATCTCAAACAAGTATACTAGTGACAAATTTAACAATAGTCCTGTGATAAATTTAAGGTACATATGTGACAAATTTAAGATTTCTCGTTGCATTAGCCCTAGGGATTCCTGTCACCATAACACGTCACCATATGTCATTCACGCCAGCAAATTTAACAGTAAAATTTTATGGAAGTTAATAGAGGGGAAATTTGTTATAGGTGTACTAGTTTTGAGTTTTTTGTGGTCAAAAATTTAATTTAGAATAAATATGTCACGGGTGTATCAGTTTGAAGTTTTTGACTGTCAAAAATTGATTTGGGATAAATTTATTATAGATCTAACGTTTTAGGTTTTTGGTGGTCAAAAAATTAATTTGGGATAAATTTGTCACAAATATATTGATTTTGGTTTTTTCAGAGTATTAACTCTATTCATTATCTCAACATATGTATATCAACTTATCTATTTCTACTTCATTTTTCTAATTCCACGAACACGAAGTGTGTGTTAAACCTAAGCGAGTCCTAAAATGACTTCATTTAGGTCATTGTCTGGACTTTGAGATCCCTTAAATGTAAAATAACTAGAGGGTATTGACATGTACAAAATAAGAAAAACATACTATGCTCATTATGGGCGTAGGGCATGTGGCTACTAATACGTTAAAATAAGGACCGCATTCATGATACCAACTGTCATTATATATATCAAATGGATAGGCTACAAAGGCCTTGTGGGGGCTTCTGCTCATCTTTTGTGTAGAGGTTACACCTTGTAACCAACAACCAATTTCACTTTATTTTTTATTTATTTATTTCAAAGGACACGAAGCGTATGTGCCATTTCCAATATTTTATGAACTGTCACAAAATTGTTCATGTGACAATAATCCTAAGAAAGAAACCTTGACTTCTGTACATAGTCATAGCTTATGGCATCAATGTCGCACATGTACCACTATAAGTAAGGACAACAAACGCGGCAAGCAATGTCGCCAATTGCCTTAGGACAGGGAAGAAACAGCCATGGAGGGGATTAAAAAATTGATGGTGAAGGAACTTTATTAAACCTTTTTTACTCAGCCAGATGAACTTAAGGCCCATTTATTTTGTAGAAAATAAATAAATTGAATTTTTTTTTCTAAAAATGATCTCTTATGTCGTTTAAATTAATTAATTAATAAAAATATTTTTATTATATATGTCTAAATATTTATTTTTAGTTCATTTATTTTTATAAGTAATATAAAATTATTTAAAAATTGAATTATTTATTTTTCGCGAAACAAATGGTGAAGAAGTAGACCCCAATTTGCCTTCTTGGGTGTTTGGGCTGCTCTTAGTGGGAAACATCCACTAAGTCCCACCTCCTCAGAAATTTCCTCACTGTACAACTTACGAGACCAAATTGACAGTGTGGCACCATCTCGATATGCTTTTCCTTCTCCATAAATAGAGACCCTTTAGAGCCCCACTCTTCACGTCCAAGGCATTTTCAGACTTCGCCCCTATCACAACGGCAACCTCTCTCTCTCTCTCTCTCTCTCTCCCTCCTCTTGTTTTCTACCCTTCCATAAAAAGGGGGAAGATCACTTCTCTCTTTTTTGCATGCAAGTTTGTGTTCATTCATTGAGCCATGGAGAGCTTGGAAATGGGTGTTGCCCCAAGCCAGGAGAGAGCCGGAGTCCTCGCTTGTGCATGGAGGTGGTTGATGGGCTTGCCCAGGAGCTTGATGGCGAAAGTGGCGGAGCTGGCCAAGAGTGTGATGAAGCTTGGGAAAGATGACCCGAGACGCGTCACTCATTCGGTCAAAGTAGGATTTGCGCTTTCCTTAGTGTCGTTGATCTATTACTACCAGCCGCTCTACAGCAGCTTCGGCGTCGCCGCAATGTGGGCCGTCATGACTGTGGTGGTTGTCTTCGAATTCTCCGTCGGTAAGTTTATGGTAAACCCACCGTCGGTGCTCTGTCGGTCTCACTGTTTCTTGAACCACGATCGGCTGAATTCGGTGTAAATTCTACCATATATACATTTTATTTTTTTTTTTTGCTTTTATTTACTAACTGAGAGAACATTTTCAGGGGCCACTCTAAGTAAAGGGTTGAATAGAGGACTTGCTACATTGGTTGCCGGTGCACTTGGTGTTGGCGCTCATCACTTGGCAAGTCTATCAGGAAAAACCGGCGAGCCCATAATGCTTGGTTTCTTCGTCTTTCTTCAAGGTAAAAATTTAGTGAAATCTTAAAAAGAGAATTAGAATAACACTCAAGAAATGAGGCATAACAGGATTTGATACGATTGAGCTGAATCAGTGATTGATATATTGTTCCAAAATGCAGCCACCGGTTCGACGTTCATGAGGTTCTTTCCGCGAATCAAGGCGAAGTACGACTACGGGATGCTGATATTCATACTGACCTTCGCGCTGGTGTCGGTGTCGGGCTTCAGGGAGGACGAGATACTGGAGTTCGCGCAGAAGCGGCTCTCCACCGTCATCATCGGCGGCTTCGCCTGCCTGATCACCTCCGTCATCGTGTGTCCCGTCTGGGCCGGCGAAGACCTCCACCGCCTCATTGCTCGCAACATGGAAAAGCTTGCCAACTTCTTGGAAGGTGCACACAAATCATTCTACAAAAGAAAAAAAAAATCATGGGAAGAAAATGCAAAAGAAAATCCACCAAACCCTAGAAACAATATAAAAAATGATACAATAAGATTGAATGCAATATATGTTTTTTCAATTCTTTTAGGATTTGAGAATGGATACTTGAGAGAATCAGAAGGCAGTGACTCCAATAAGAACAAGTCACTTTTGCAAGGATACAAAAGTGTTCTCGGAACGAAAAGTAATGAAGAATCTCTGGTGGGTACAAGTTCTCTTGTTCTTTTCTCTAATTTCAAGTAGACACTCATGCATGTGAAGTGTCACTTAATTGTGTTCACTTAATAATGACACATGATTTGTGATGATCACGTCAGGCAAATTTTGCAAGTTGGGAACCACGTCACGGCCAGTTCGGCTTTCGTCATCCGTGGAAGCAATACCTAAAGATTGGAGATTTGATTCGTCAATGTGCCTATAGGATTGAAGCCCTTGATAGCTACCTCACCACTAAATTCCAAGTAAGTTAGACGTCTAATTGCATTAGCTTGGAATAAGTATTTGAGCACACCGAACCACCTAATTGATACATATTGTTATATCATGCGGGTTTTATGTGAATCGCATCTTATTTAATAGTGCATGAGAGTTAGGCTCACATGTAACGGATGCAACTAAGGATTTTTCATTAACTAGAGAATGTTTACCATGACATATATATTCAGACATAGTTATACCACGTGCTTTAGTCCCTATGTTGCTAAAAAAATTTATCTAACTCTCAAAATAACGTAGCCACTCACACTCGTCATATTCAGGCCCCACCACACCTTCAAACTAGACTCAAAGAGCTCTGCGCAGAGACGAGCAAGGAAGCCGCAAGAGCTCTGAAGCAACTTGCATCTTCCCACAAGACGATGACCGTGCCGTCCTCCGCGACTCCCTACCTCGAGAAGTCCCGAACCACCGCGACAGCCCTCAAGTTGTTGCTCAACACGACCGAACTCCTCGCCACCGTCCACGTCACCACCGTCACCTCACTCCTCCTCAACATCATCGACTGCACGGACGAGATTGCCAAGTCTGTCAACGAGCTCGCCTCCCTCGCCAGCTTCAAGAAGCATGTCGAGTGCAATGAAGTCGTGCTGACTGTGAGTACGCTCGAGGTGAACGTCTCGCCAGAAAACGGGACTCCTCCAGTGAGACCGAATCCAGCGCGGGTGGTGTAGATATGTAGGCGTCTTATATACGAAGGATAACCTACGTAATAACTGGACATTATTTGATATTTGAGGTATTAGGGTATGAGGAAGTTAATTCCTATATAAAGATACTTTATTCATGTAATTAAAATAAATGAGAAGCTTGATGAGGATGCTGCTAAAGTTCTCAATTAGCTCCGTACTAAGCTAACTAAATCTGTCACGTTGTCCGGTTTTCTTTCTTTATTTTGATTGCTTTTATAAATATGGGTACAGACCAACACAAATTTAACTTATGGAGTGGCAATGAATATTCCAATCAAAACAGTATGCTAATTTGTTTCACTGACTAAACAAATTGTAGGCTTGATTAAGTTAGTATCATCTTCTAACTCGTGCATCCACCGATCATGTTAGGAAAAGGAAAACATATCCCGTAGAGATTAATCAAAATCTCAAGGATAGTCTGAATCAATATAACCAACCAAATTGCAACTTTCATCAAGGTATCGTGGCATCTCCGAATTCATTTCAATAATGTTTTCCGATTTTTAACCATGATTAGCCGTGCATGTGCTGAGAGCAAGGTGGCGGACATCGGCTGAATATCCTTTATCAAGCATGGTGCTCTTGTTGGTGTGTATCATACAATCTCGACTGCCTTTGCATGTAAATAAGGTATACCTTAGCGACTGAGATTGATCGTGATACGAAGAAGAGTACAATACGTGCAGGAAAGAAGATCGATCCACGGCACCCTGCTCGAGCACAGAACGATGTGTGCACGCAGCAGGTCGCCCGCCGATCGCCTCATGCGCTGGAAACAAGTTTCATCTCCATGCCCGACAAACTTCATGGCCCGATTTTAATACCCTTCGAGATCAATACTAACAGAGTCAAATCGCAAGTTGACAAAACTTGATGGACGGTGATCTGAACTGTATGCGGATGATTTTGCAGAAGCTCGGAAACCCTATTTATGAACCTTGACTATATTGGCATGCTCAGAGAATTCAAGTCAGTCAAATTTATCATTGATTAGACAAGAAACACTTTCAACAGTACAAGCAAAGCCGCCTTCACCACTATAAGAGATATTCGAACGGAGCCTTCTTAAGTACGTACCATATGTCTAGATAACAATCGATATTATTCTGATCACTTTTTTCTTGAAAACCCACGGGAACATTGTGTCAGCATGATCATAGTTACAATACTTATTTGTCCTAGATCGATTAATCCGTGCCTCGGGCAGTAGTCAAGAATGTGGATCTACAGTGTTCTAGTCTTAAAGTTCTGGGGTGTCTCTCTCATATGAATAGAGAAATAGCTCGATAACTCGAACATTGACGTAGATTTAATGAAAGCACAACACTAAACACCCCCACATGCATCAATTTCTATAGCCATAAAAGATTATAATAAGTTCATTCTCTTGAATGTTCACTAGGTTGGAGAAGCGGCACGATGACTTGCAGCAGTCACCCGAATTCGCACAAGTGTGTCCACACCCACCTGATGAACTACAGAGAGTTTCCTCTGTCACGACCACTTCAGCCACGTCCTTTGAATACAGCTGATTAACATTGAAACAATCTTCTTTTTTATGGCAATTGATGTTAAAATAAGTTGAGTATCAGAACGTGAGCGGAGAATTCTTCACTTTCTGCAACAAGTCGACTAACACCACACAAAATGAAGCATTGAGCAAGTGGCGAGCACAGGAAGCCACTTGATAAAGAGGCAAATGGGTGGGCACTGAGTTGTTTCCCACTAGACAAATCCTCCTCGTGATGCCTGCGATGATGATAATATCCTTTCGATCTGTCTGGTACTCCCAAGATAGATTGGCCAAAGCATATATGACTTTTTATAAATTACACCACTTATCAAGAGCAGCTGTAATGTCGCTACCTAATTCATTAACAAATCCAAAGCTTTTCCAGGTTTTGACCTCTTATGCGCTTATCAAGAATTCAGTCCTTTGTTTTCTTTTGGCTGCTGAAGGACGGCAGTACATGACAACCTTGTGTTAAAGTCCCTAGTGTTTCTCAAAATCATTAGGCTATGTCATTGTCATCTAACTTTTTTTTCTTTTTGACCTCGTGTATCATACTTTAGTCAAGAATTAGATGGCGCACTCAAACTTAGCATTCGTTTTACGCCAACTCTCGTTCCTTTGAGTGCTTAATCCAAAGAAAATTTGAAATGAAGAATGAATATAGACGCTATATCAACGGAAAGCATATTGATTCTTAACTATTACCATTGTGGCCACCTGCTTTATTGCTTCTCGAAGCCTTCTTCATACACAATGGAGAAAATGCAAATAGATAAATAAATAAGAAAATGGAAGCAAAAGCAAGATGCATGGCGGCTCGCTTAAAATCATCATTCTTATTCGGACCACTTTATCACGAGTTTTTTGCGGCAACATACGCATACAAGAAAATTTGGGATATTAGGTCTCTTCGTCTGAGAAATTATCCTATATTTAGATCTTGACGTACTAGGCATAGCCCAACTAAAACGATGAATATTAAAATATAAATTCAAACCAAAGTTCTACTCTAATATCATAGTTTTGTTAGTGGGCCGCTCGAGTGTTGGTATGAAAGAGAAGATAATATTCTCGGATCAAGCAAATAAGAGTTAGTCAAAAAAATAGAAACAAAGGAGAGTGCAAGTGCGATACTAGCATTGACATTATTAAATTTTGATAGTGCCCAATTGGAATAAAAAATTATTTGATTTATAAGACAAAAACAAAAGATTATCAAGACTTGACGAAGTGCTGATGTCGACAAAATTTAAAGAAATCACCATCTCTTACATTCTAATTGCAATAAAAAATTTCCAGATTATTTGGAAAATTATACGAAACAATTTTTATCATTGAAAATAAAATGGTAGTCAATCTAAGTTCCTCAAGGGGACTTGATTGATCACCCCTCGACTTTGGCTTCCTAAATTTGATATTGCTATCATATATATTATTTTGATGTTTGTTGTTGTTGTTGTTGTTTTTTTTTTTTTTTTTTTTTTTTTTTTTTTTTTGACCGAGGATCCGCCATAGCCACTCTTGTCGGCTTATGCCGATTTGGGGTTTCACAAGCCTCTGCGGTGGAGGCCCAACAGCGACTATATCTCGGAGGAAATTGGCCCAACAACCTATTACCGGGCCCCCCGCTTTAATCACTAACAACGCAAAGTTTCGAATCCTTGACCTTCTTCGTTGGAAAAGATATTTCAACCAACTGCGCTACCCATGAGTGGGTATTTTGATGTTTGTTGTTTGACTCACATTAGGCCAATTAAATTTATCCAATGCTTAACAAGTTAGTCGGACTATATAATCTTTATTTTGTGCCTACACATGCACAAAATTTTGAATTAGTCTAGGAGAATTGCATTTGTGAATTTGTGAATCCTGACACTTAACAATGGCATGCGCAAAAGAGTATTCAACAATGATTCGTAGTATAAGTTTTGAGAAAAATTACAAAAAAAGTCATAAATCTATTATTACAGCCAATTCAATCATAAAATTTTTGATAATTTGTCAATATAATCCTTCTTACTAATTTTGATTGGAAATCAATGATATGGATGCTGGCTATCCTACATGGTAATGATGTAAGATGACTGGTATTAAAGTGAACAATTTTCAAAATATTTTTTTTTTTTTTTTTTTTTCATTTTCAACTCTAGGCTACCAACCCTTGTTGGCTCAAGTAGGAAAAAAAAAAAAGATAAGAAAATAAAAAATTATAAAAATATTTAGAATATTAAAAATATTGCAAAAATTATCCCTATTTGCACTGACCGTCCTCGTGTCACACAAGATGGCTAACGCATGTCATCTAACATAATGATTTCATTAACAAATCGTCAAAAGGCTTAAGAGCAAATTGGTCAAAATGAAGAGTTAATAACTAAATTAGATGTCATATAATAGGTTTATGAATTTTTTGATAATTATATTAATTTAATATTCATTTATGAAATAAAGCAACTTCTCCAATCTATCCCCCTTCTTGATCACGCAAACAGTAGTCGCAAGTGCACCAAAAGATGTGGACACAGTTGCAAATAGAATTGTGAATTATATTCCCTATACGTAGGCTTTATTAGAATTTCAAATAATAGCTTAACATCTTAGGTGCTTCTATTAAATTTTAGTAGTTACTGAATTTAGTAGATTAGCTTATCGTTTTTTCATTCAGTTTCCTTGTTTGTACTTTTAGTTTCCTTGGATTTCTTAGGGTTTACAAATTAAAAATTGGTCATGTTTTCATTGTAATTCGGCTTAGATCTATGGATGTGAAATAATGAATTGAAGCTTTTTTTCTCAGTTATTATGCAACTCTGCGTGTTCACGACATACAACTTGGGCTTGGAAATCTAGTAATTTTTTTTTTTTTTTGGCTCTAGATTAGTGTTGTTAGGAGTGATTTAAGTTATTGCAGTTTGAAAAAGATAACTAACGTCCTATCCATTTAAAAAATATGGGTCAATGCCCCATCTAGTTAAGAAAGGTAAATTGGAAATAGTAGATCCACTCTCCAAACAGAGAGGATCTTGAAGTCCAATTGAAAACCCTATGCTTGAGGGTATTCGCAAAAGCCCAAAGCTTCAGAAATATATCAACTACTCTTGTAGTGAGAAATAGCCGATTCTATTTCATATATTTTCTTTGTATTTATAATGTTGGGCTTTACTAGAGATAGTGAGAGTCCTGATGATCATCTGACAATCAATTTATCCATAAGAAATTCATAATCATAATGAAGGAGGGATTTTGTATGAGATTTAGGTTTTATGATATTCCATTCTTGGGCTCAGTCTTGACCATCGTTGTCTATTGGGCCGAGGAATAGTTCATTAATCAAAACTCCCGAAAACAGGACAAGCCCATTAGAACAGCGACCAGACAACAATGGGTGCCTCCGAAAAGAGAAAAAACAGAGCTCTTGGTCCGAAATGCTGCTGCGGAGCTGGACAAATAGTGTCAAAGAATGAGCTTGGATTGGACAATTGGGTCCTTTCCTATCACCTATTCTTGCCGTATGAAAGGCAGAACCAAAGCAAAACTCACTCTTACTTTGCATTCACTCTAGTCTAGGCTTTTGCGAAACCCTCAGGTCAAAAGCAAAGCCTTTAACTGTCCAATGGAAAGTATAGCAATAAATACATAGATTAATGGCCAGATTTGGAGGGGAGATCTTCTATTTATGTCAATTCCTTCCAAATTTCCATATCCATCTCCATATAATTGTGCAGCGAATTAGGTATGATGTACAAAGTCCAGCACGACACGAGTTGCTATGGCGTTTTAGCTATCTCATTTCCCCCATCATTCTGTCTTTGATCCATTAAGAGGCTAAGCATAGAGGAGATTGATTCCATTTACATGTGATAGGACGTTCCAACTATTAATTGTAGTTTCATCTAGATTAAGTTTGGTCAACACCTTCCAAGTAAATAGATTGATGATACCTGGCTAGATTTCTTCAAAATCTAGAAATGCATAACCTCTTTTTGCCACAACACCGGCCTGGAAACTGCTTAACTATGAAAATAGGATCTTGCCTCTTTTGCCAAATCTATAAATATAGGATCTGGCCTCTTTTGCCAGGACATTAGTCGGTTTTTTCACTCTACTGGATAGTGTTGCTAGGAGTTTGCATGAGACAAAATGGAGATGGCAATTTTTTACGACAATGAGAAGGCAGGGCCTTTCATGAGGGGATACATATCTGTCAAGGCTTTGCCTAAGAAAATATGTGTGAAAATGACTTCCATCGCAATGAGAGCAAAGGAACTAGGGCAAGATCATCCCAGAAAGATCATTCATTACTTAAAAGTGCGATTGTCTCTGACATTGGTTTCCTTATTCTACTACTTTCGATTGCTCTACAATGGTTTTGGTGTCAATGCAATTTGGACAGTATTAACGGTTGTGGTCATGTTCAAGTTCTCTATTGGTAGTAAGCTTTGATAGTTCACTAACTATTACAATGTGTCGCAATAGGGCGTTGCAAACATTGTTGTTGTTCAACTTTTTTTGCGCGAGCAACATCGGGGAAAGGATTGAACAGGATGTTAGCAACAAGTGTAACTGCTACTCTAGGAATTGGAACTCACAAAGTCACAATTCTTTCAGGAACAACCATGGAGCCAATACTGTTAGCTTTCTTTGTCTTCATATTAGGTTTGTCCTCGCTAAAGAAGAAACTAGACCTGTCTACCACTTACTAATCAATTGAACTAATGTTTTTGGTGTTATGAAGTTGCTCTTGTGACATTTACAAGATTTCCTCCCGAAATGAAGACAAGGCATGATTCTGGGCTCATAGTGTTCGATCTGACCTTCTGCATGGTATTCATATCGGGTTATCAAGAGAATTAGGCAATCACAATAGCTTGCCAAAGAGCGTCAACCATCATTCTCGGCAGTTTCACCGCCATTCTCGCGTGCATCTTCTTTTGCCCAGTTTGGAGTGGTGAGCAGCTTCAAGATTTGATCGCTCCAAACATGGATAAACTCGGGTTTTTTCTAGAAGGTTTTGGTCAAATTTGAAAAATTACTCAAAAATGAGCTTTATTGAGAAATAGAGATGGACTGACAAAATCTTTGCCTTACAAGATTTGGAGATAAGTACTTTGGACTATCAAATGATGCGCGATCCAAGGAAGACGGCAGATCTTCTTTTGAGTCATGTCAAACTCTATTGACGTCCAAAGACAAGGAAGAGATGCTGGTAAGTAAACAAGTTGTTTATCTTCAGCCAAATAAACAAGTTGTTTATCTTTGCTTCCAGAATCGGATTTTAGGTCAATCTGATTCCATTTCTTTGCAGGTCAATTTAGCAAGATGGGAGCCTTGTCATGGTCAATTCTGGTTTCATCATCCTTGGAAGCATCATTTGAAAATCAGTACTCTAATTCGTCAGTGCGCCTACAAGATTGAAGTTCTCAATAGCTATCTTCACTCCTATACCCGGTCCATTGCCACTATAGTTTCTTAATAGAAGCAGTCCTATTGATCTCACTTTGGCGCAACTCTTTGCTGAAACCGAGTTGGTAACTTGACTTCGATAGATTTTTGAACCATAAATGTTGGTGGTTGTCTTAAGATCATATAACCATTTCTCAGATAAATCATTCCTTTGATTGGCCTCGAACTTGGTTAGAGCCAATGTTGATGATTAATGACTCATTGAGTACATGTACAAGCGCCCCCTAATGTTCAGAGGAAAATTCAAGAACCCTGCATGAAGATTTCTGTGGAGTCCGGCAAATGTTTGAAGGAAATGGCATCAGCCATTTAGATAATGACTCGACCATCAACGTCACCCGGTATCTATCTAGCTAACGCTGAGGCAGCTTCCAAAGAACTCAAGTTGTTGCTTGAATCGGGCTGGTGGGAAGGTGCAGATCTCCTAGATATAATACTAGCTACTACTGTCGTTTTGCTGCTTATCGACATTGCAGAATGCCTACTGAAGATCTCTGAGGCCGTCAACGAACTGGCCTTCTTGGCGCATTTTAAGTGCGCAGAGCCTGGAGCTTTGCGGTCAATAGGGGGCGTCGACATATGACTCACCAAGGAAGCATCCAGCTGCTTTCTGACCATGGGGATGAAACTCTTCGGCCACTTCTTGATGAGGATATAACTCACCGTATGATCACCATTGAAGGGCAGCCACAGAGTTCGAGCAAAAATGAGAATGCATCGACCACCGGGCGAAAATGGATGATGATTAGTCACCTACATGTCGCTAAACACACATCACAGCACAGTTCTGTGTTAAAATTGGAATAAAACCTCTGCTTAACCATCACATGTTGACTTTATTAGCTTTCCCTTTTCTGTCAAATTTCTTGGCCTTGGAGACCCATCAGTACCACCAGAGTCTCATTAAGCTCTACTTAGATATTTATTCTTGAAAAATCAAAAGGCTGGCTAACACAAAGTGGGTCATACATGTGGAAAGATTCACAAATTGGTGAATGGCAAATTGAAAGAGACAAAAAATATTATAAATAATTAGGATTCATTCGTTTCACTGAAAATAATTTTCAAAAACGTTTTCGGATTTTTTACATTCATTTCATGAAAATCACTGATTTCTCTTATCTCACGCCTCTACAAATCGTCTCTTTCTCCTCTCATTTCTTCTTTTCTTTTTTTATTCAAATTATTTTCTAATTTTAATTTTCTTTTTAATTCGAATTATCTTTCATTTCCTTTTCCTTTTTCTTTTCTTATTTTCTTTTTATTTTCTTTCTTTCCATCTTCTTCTTTCTTGGGTAATTGTCGGATTAAGTGAACCTTAAGCTCGTCGATCTTAAACTCGCCCTCGTCAATTTGGCGAGCCTCGATTGATACTTGTACTCACCAATCTGGAGAGTGAAAAATATTTTTCTTATCAAATATCGAAAAACATTTTTCTGGAAATGACTAATAAGAAAATATTTTCTGGAAATGACCCATTTTTCACTAAACGACAGTTATAACAAAAACGTCAAGGGAAATTAGAGATTACAGGCAAAAAGCATAAGCTGGCAAGCGCTTCCTCCTGCTGAGTTACAGCATCCTTTGAGGATCAGAAGACGGGAAACATCATCAGCTGCTTCGCTATTCAACTCTCGAATGGCTGCTGCTCCTTCTTCTCCTCCGACGAACCGGGTCGACGTGTTCTGGCACGACGGGATGCTGAGCCACGACACGGGTCGGGGCGTGTTCGACACGGGATCCGACCCGGGCTTCTTGGACGTGCTCGAGAAGCACCCGGAGAACCCCGACAGGGTCCAGAACATGGTCTCGATCCTCAAGCGAGGACCCATCTCTCCCTTCATCTCCTGGCACACTGCAACGCCTGCTCTCATCTCTCAGCTCCTCTCTTTTCACTCTCCTGGTACTTTCTATGATTCTCTCTCTTGGTACCATGTTCTGTTCTCTTGTTTTGTTCGTTGTTGTGTGAGAAAGCTCGATTGGGTTGGAATACGTATGGAGCGAACAGTGATAAGTTGGATAAAGGCTGCAAGTGATTGTGGGTGAGCTGCGGGGAGAGAGAGATTTTGGTCTTTGCTTTATTTTCTGTAGTGTTGGAGGATTGGAAGTGCAAGATAGGATTTTCTTTTAGTGCTGAAGTTAATTAATTGGTGATGCCCAGTTCAGCTTTGGTGTCCTTTGATGATGAACTGGAAGGTACTTCTTAGTTGTGAAAAAATGTATTCTTAGGGACTCGAGATAATTGAATTCCTGGATAGAAAATGGCTCTCTGAATATGTTTAAACACGATGCCGCATGATTAGCAGTGGAAAACATCTGCACTCAGAACTTTTGGCGTGCCCGTTGGAGTTGTTAAAGTTAACTTGTGAGGCTGTCGAATGTGTTCCTTTTATGACAGCTGCATTGGGTTGGTAATAAGTTGAATGTGGAAAACCATCTCAAGTCGGATGTGATTTTCATCTTTGACCTTCCAGAATACATAAATGAACTAGTGGAAGCCGATAAAAACGGAGGGAAAGTTCTTTGCTGTGGAACTTTCTTGAACCCAGGGTCATGGGATGCCGCGCTTCTTGCTGCTGGTAGCACACTTTCTGCTATGAAGTACGTACTTGATGGTAAGGGGAAGATTGCATATGCGCTAGTGAGGCCACCTGGTCACCATGCTCAGCCTTCTCAAGCCGATGGGTATTGCTTCCTAAACAATGCCGGTCTAGCAGTTCGATTGGCATTGGACTCTGGGTGCAAAAGGGTTGTCGTTGTTGATATAGATGTGCACTACGGAAATGGAACAGCGGAGGGGTTTTCCCAATCCAGTGACGTTCTTACCATCTCTCTTCACATGAATCACGGGTCCTGGGGTCCATCTCATCCACAAAGTGGATCTGTAGATGAGCTTGGTGAGGATGAAGGATATGGGTATAATATGAACATTCCATTGCCAAATGGAACCGGAGACAGGGGATATGAGTATGCCATGACTGAGCTGGTTGTACCAGCTGTGGAGAGTTTCAAACCTGAAATGGTTGTTCTTGTCGTTGGCCAAGACTCTAGTGCGGTAAGTAGATCCTCTTTATTTCCCCTCCCGTTATATCCAGTTACACTTTCTCCTGTAATTGATGCAAAACTGAACTTGCTAAGCTGGTGTATGCTACTCTATTAGTGCATAGAAATATACTGTTGGGAGTCACAGAACTACTAAACCAGTCAGTTACAAATCAGTTGAATGTTCGATTAACTTTTAATATGAGCTATGGATTTGACAGAGTGGCACTTTATGAGAATCTTTCCTCCTTTTATCTAGATCAGTTTTTTTGTGGCTGAAGAATCTCTTTCTATTTGCTCAAGAAAGCTAGATGATTCTCCAAAACGGAAAGTGTGAGATTTTTGCTTCTGGGGCAACTGCTGTGGGTTGTGCTTTGGTTAAAGGAGAGAATTACTTCATTCTAGCAACTACCATTTGCTATAGTAATCTCATAGTACTGTTAATCTTGTAAGATGGCTGAGCTATATTTCTAGTAAGGATTAAAGCTTGTTATTACCAAAAAGATGAAGGCTTGGAAATACTTATGACATTACTAAGAAAGCCCTGAGAAGCTGTCTCTGAAGAAAATTAGCCTTAATTGGAGCACGAAAGTGGAACTACTATTGTTATTGTAAAAGGGCCATGTGAGCGTGGGATTTGGGATATGGTGTAATTGTACAAGCTGTTACTCAGGAGAATGGCACCTTAATCAGTTCAAAGCAACATCTTCCTGAAGTGGAGACCATTTGTCAGATGAGGATGAGCTTTTTTTTTCTCTTTCAAGCCAAAATGCTTGTATAACGTGATGAGAGCTTAGGGCATGTTTAGAACTGCAAAATGAGCACCTTCTGATTTTCAAGAAAACTGCTGCAGTCGCATGAGTTACTAGTGGAAGCACAATAAGGCAATCAAACTTTATAGCATCCTTAGATCCATCAATGCAAGCTACATCGTCCAGAAAACTATGGATGTGTTGGTGCATAAAATTGCCAAACTTGGTGACATTTTTGTTCGTGATTGTTAAAGCTCATTGTTCACCCCATCTTTTCACTACACCCATAATCCACAGATTGTGAACGTCCAAAAATGAGTAGGATATGCATATTGGAGAGTTCATCCCTATGACCCAAAGTTGAAAATACAGAATTTTATCTTGATTAAGTTTTATGTGGATAGCTAACTGAACTGAGATATTTGGCTTTAGATCCAAAAGGACTTTTATCTTCACAATAATCTTTTACGTGTCTCTGTTTTACCAGAATGTCTTACATGGTGATTATTGTCTTTGCCACTGTAGTTCGATCCAAATGGGAGGCAGTGCTTGACAATGGATGGATATCGCGCAATTGGTCGAACAATTCGCAGCCTCGCGGATAGGCACAGTGGAGGCCGCATTCTCATTGTCCAAGAAGGTGGATATCATGTTACCTACTCAGCTTATTGCCTTCATGCCACGGTGGAAGGCATTCTTGATCTTCCGGATCCATTATTAGCTGATCCAATTGCTTATTACCCAGAAGATGAGGCTTTTCCTGTGAAGGTGGTTGACTCAATCAAAAGGTACCTTGTAGATAAGGTACCTTTTCTCAAGGAACATTGATACAGAGATGTAGCGATATAACTTTGCTTTATTGGTACGGTGTCCCCAAATCTAGTTTGAATATTTTGTTTTTTCAGGACTTCATCTGAGATAGAAGTAGAAGCTAATATGAAGAAAGTTGTGATTTCTATATTTTATTTTTTTGGGTGAGAATTTTTTAATCTAGGTTGTCAAAATGTTATAGCATTCCAGGGCCTTAATAATTTAGTGGCACTTTTTTTCTTTTAACAATGGAATGGATTGACAAAGTATTTCAATTCTTTATTTGGTTGTGATGCGATGAAGAAATGACGTGGGGAAGGAAAGGGAATAATTGCCGAAAAATAAAAAGGTGTGAGGATGAGTTATTTAAGTGAGAAAGTTGAGGAAAAACGTTGTAACTTCAACCTCCTGGCAAAAAACGTCGTCCCGTACTGTCACTTGTTTTTGGCCTATCTAGATTGTAGTGAAAAGGGTGAAATGACATAAGATCTTGGAAATTAACAAACGAATGCATTTGTTGGTTCTGTTATTTTTGCTCAGCTCTATGGTACTTCATTTTCAAACATAGCAAAAGGTATCTTCTTGATCTTTTGTTAATTTCGGAATAGATAAGATTGCTAGAGGCGTTCTAATGTGAATCTGGCTGTTGCTGTTAACCCCTTGCATACGCAAGTTGCCACTTCAATCTCTTTCTCTCTCTCTCTCGCCTTTTTAGTGCAGAGCGTGATGTTACCGCCACATGTCTTCGTTCCCTCCGTGTTTTACTTTTTGGAGGTTGCTATCGGAAGGTTAACGGAAGTGAATGCTGACTGTACCTTTTCTCAAAGACTATGAAAGATGAACCACACAAAACGGAGCCTTAGGTTGAGGTTGGTTTAGTGGGTCCCAGAGACATGGCATTTGGAGTTAAATCAGTGGCAGGTGTTCTGTTCCCATAGTCCAAACTTCTTAAATTTGAAAACTGAAGGGGACATCGCAACTGCACACAAAAGGACAATAATTCATCATGCGTTCTGGATTATCTTCACATCATCGGTCACCACATACAGGAAGCCAATGTTAGATCTCTTAAATGAGTCCACATGCGAGTGTCCATACATAGGTTTACACAGAGGAATCGATGATTAACGTGTAGTCCTAAGGTTTGTGCCGACTTTCTAGCCCGTGACATGGATAAAACAAGCCTGGGAATTCATCGGATTTGCGCTTGCCTTCATCTACGTATCGATTGGACAGGAAAAGATCAGCCCGTTCACAAAGAACGTTGGTTGATAGCAAGGAAATGACTTGGTTTAATCTGGATTTGATGCAAGATGCAAGGTCCCATGTAGCTAACAGTGCCATTGAAAAGAAAAGAAAAGAGAAGAAGAAGATGATGATATTCAGGTGGAAATGATACGGGAATGGATATAGAATGAACATACCGTTACCAAATGGAATAGGAGACAAGGGAAGCAACGTTCGTTTAACTATTTATACAAGTTATACATTTGGCAGAGTGGCACTTTATAAGAATCTTTTTATTGACACCTAAATTTTAGTTAACTATTTATGATTAAATTGCATGGGAAAATTAGGGACTAATTTGGCCCTAACAAAAATCTTTCTCATCACCTAGGTATTAATATTATTTTATTTTACTAATTTTTATTTTCTATTTTATTTCCCTTATTTTACACTATTTTAGGATAATTATTATTTAAAAAAAAAAAAGAGAGGCCCACGCGGGCTGGGCCTTCGCACCCAGCTCCCTTTTTGTTCTTTTTCTTTCGCGTGGGCTTCGGCCCATCTAGCCCCCCTCACCTTCGTGGCCCGGCCACCTTCTTCTTCTTCTTTTTCTTCTTCTTCTTCTTCCTCCTCCTCCCTCCCCTACAGCACACACGCGGCAACAACGAGGCAGCGCCTAGATTGCGCCCGCACTTGGAATAGTGCGGTGGCCGGCAATAAATTTAAAGGAATAGGACGTAGATCGCACGCCTTTAATGCAGAGCAGGGTGCGGAGCAAACGGCCGAGGTGACGCCGGTTCAACCAAAAGGAGGCCCGATCGGCGTGCCGAGGGCCAGCGGCCAAACCATCCATCGACCGGACCCTACTCGCCTATAAATAGGTGGGCTATGAGCTCGATTAAGGCACGTAGCGAGCTTAGAGGACTTTCCTGGAGAGACATCTGGGGAGGCCCGAGGGTGAGCAAGACGAAGAGAGAGAAAGAGGTAGATCTTAAGGGAGGCCGGCCTTCAGAGAGACATCCAAGAGGCCTCGAGGGAGAGAGATCTGTGAGGGAGAGAGAGCTCGCGGGGGTTTCGGTTTCGAGCAGATCCGAGGGAAGGTTCGGAGAGTGAGAGATCCTCCGGTAGCTCGGCCGCACCCCTGGACTCGCGATTCTGTTTCCGGGCATCCATTTTCTCTCTTTTCAGTTGATGCACCTCAGGCATTCGATGTTTGTCTGGGCTAGATCTAGTGTCTTCTTTACCTTTTCGGTTTGGCCATGGCGGCCCCGGCAAGATTAAGGAGCAACAATTGCGGCCCGAGTGGGAGTTGAGGGATTTTGGCAATGGAGCTACCAGCGAGTGAGTCTCCTTCCTCAGCCAGTCGTGGCCGAGGCTCGGTGGAGGCCGAGCCAAGCCTCGGCCAGCGACGGCGGTTGCCCGGGCGGAGCCCGAGCCTTCGGGTCGGGGCAGCTAGGGTGCTGCCGGGGTGCGCCCTCTGTTAGTATACACATATAATACTTTGATGCAGAAAATCAAAGTAAAAACAACGATCTTTGATTTTCATGATTTTCACAAATAGATGAAGACATACCTTTATCCATAACACTACACTTGATGATGATCGTTGTAGAAAATCCAAAGAACTCAAACCAAATGAAAAAATCCGATTTCTCTCCCTTAACCCACTATACTTTAATGTATTCTATCAATGAATGAGAGAATACCAAATTCTTTTTGTTATTGTTGTTCATTATGGGTGGAGAGAGGACCGGACTCTATTTATACGTTCGTTAAAAATATATCTTCCATCAAAGCGATATACCATTTTATTTTATTAAAGTCGCAACTTCTCGTAACCAATAATTATTTATTTTTATAGCATTTCAATAATTATTAAACCATATAATAAATCATATTATGTGGGTCACAATAATTCTTACATTCTCCCACTTGGCCCATATGATGTTCCTTTCATAGTTTAATAAAGACTATAATGTGCATAATAAGATTATGCTATAAAATTTTATTAAATTGGCAATCACATAATAATTACAATTAAGTAAAGAAAACTAATGTGAGTTATAGCGGTTGTATGTCATTAATCGACATAGTCCCTTCTATGTATAACAACTATAGCACTTTACTTAACATGATCCATAAATGAGAAGTACAGTAATAGTCCAATCATAATGTTTCTTTAGAAACTATCTTATTTAACATTCATCCATTTCCATAATGTATATTAAATAGAAAACAGGAAATATCAAAAACACGTAAGTGAGCTCAAAGTATCAAATACATAAACTTAATACAATCATAATACAAACATTAATGACGTCCAATAATGCCCATCCTTTCAACATGCTCATTAAATGTTTTGGGCGGCAGTCCTTTTGTTAAGGGATCTGCTATCATAAGATTAGTGCTAATGTGCTCAATTGATACTATTTGTTTCTGAACTCCTTCTTTGATAGACAAGTATTTGATCTCCATATACTTAACACCCTTAGAATACTTGTCATTCTTAGAGAAGAAAACTGCTGCAGAGTTATCACAATAAATTTTCAGCAGCTTGGCAATACTGTCGACAATCACAAGCCCTGAAATAAAATTCCGCAGCCATAATCCATGAATTGTGGCCTCAAAGCATGCTACAAATTCAGCTTCCATAGTGAATGCAGCAATAACTGACTGCTTCGCACTCTTCCATGAAATTGCCTCTCCAGCCAGAAGAAACAAGTAACCAAACGTTGATTTTCTTGTATTGACACATCCAGTTAAGTCTGAATCCGAATATCCAATCACCTCGAGATGATCGGATATTTAATAAGTGAGCATATGATATTTCGTTCCTTGCAAGTATCTAAGAACTTTCTTTGCAGCTTTCCAATGATCAATTCCAGGATTACTTTGATACATGCCCAACATTCGGACAGCAAAACTAATGTCTAGTTTGGTGCAAGTTTGTGCATACATTAAGCTCCCCACAACAGATGCATAATGAATATTTTTCATTTGTTCTCATTCCAATTCACTTTTCGGACATTGCATAAGACTAAACTTGTCACCTTTCTGAATTGGAACTACTCCTACTGAACATTTACTCATATTAAATCTCTCTAAAATTTTCTCAATGTAGACTTTCTGAGACAATCCTAATAATCCTTGTGATCTATCACGGAATATTTCTAATCCTATCACATATGTTGCCTCTCCTATATCCTTCATTTCAAAATTCTTATTTCATGTAACAAACTAAGATCATTAGCGGCAAGCAAAATAACATCAATATACAGAACTAGAAAAATAAACTTGCTCCCACTAATCTTCATATATATGCACCGATCAACGGTGTTTTCCTTAAATCCAAATGAAGTTATGGTATCGTTAAACTTAAGATACCATTGTCGGGAAACTTGTTTAAGTCCATATATTGATTTCTTTAATTTACATACCATGTGTTCCTTTCCTTTAACTGAAAAGCTTTCAGGTTGGTCTATATAAACCTCTTCTTCTAAATTCCCATTAAGAAATGCGGTTTTTACATCCATTTGGTGTAACTCCAAGTCATAATGAGCCACCAAAGCCATAATGATTCTAAGTAAGTCCTTCTTAAAGACTGGTGAAAATGTCTCTTTATAGTCATTGCTTTCTTTCTGAGTAAAACCCTTTGCAACAAGTTTGGCTTTATGTCGTTCAATATTGCCTTTTGAGTCACGCTTGGTCTTAAAGATCCATTTACACTCAACCTTCTTACATCCTTTAGGTAATTCAACTATATCTCAAACTTGATTTTAATGCATGGATTTGAACTCTTCTTCCATGGCATTAAACCATTCATTAGAATCTTCACATTCCATGGCTTGGGAAAATGAATTTGGATCATTTCCAATTCCTAAGTCAATTTCTGACTCTTGTAGATAAACCATATAATCATCAGAAATAGCCGACCTCCTTTCTCTTTAAGATCTTCTTAATACTATCTCTTGTAACTCAGCTATTGGAGGTTCAATATTGACATCTCCATTATAGAGTATTTGTTTATTAAGTTGTTGTTCTCGATTATTGTTAGATTGTACTACAACCAAGGATTCAACCAAGGATTCAAAGACGATATGGGACAACATCCGTGAGATGTACAGAAAACTTGACCGGGCCAAGATCTTCTCGCTCACCCAAGCCGTGTCTAAACTGAAACAAGGAAATCAATCTGTTACAATGTGTTTCAATTGGCTTTCAACCCTTTGAAACGGACTCAAGGCTACTGAGGAGAAGCTCGAGGGACCGGAGGAGATGTTTCGACAATATCAGACTATACGAGAAAGGGAAAAGGTGACTCGGTTCTTATTAATCTTAAATGAAAGCTACTCACATTTCAGGTCGCAAACACTTGCGATGGAGCCACCACCACCGCTTTAGCGAATCTACCAATTGGCAGTCCAAGAAGAGAGCCAGAGGATGGCAGTGGCTGGGCATGCATGAACCGAAGATGGAGTCGCCTTCGTTGCCCTCAGATCTAGATTTTCATTGACCGACGGCCCCTCACTAGCGTTTGCTACCCTCGAATCTGATCTCTCACCGACCGATGGCTCCTCACACGCCCTCTCTCTAATTGAACAAGTTCTTGGCTTCCATGGAGAGAACCTACCGTGAGCGGCCGCAAGAGCCAAAGAAGGAGAAGGGAACCCTACCTCTTTTCAAATGGACGGCTCAAATCCACACTCCATAGCTGACTGTTATTATTCAGCTATGGTTTTAGCTGAATCCAATGGCTCCCAACATGGTATGATGGCATCTTCTTTTGAAGTATCCTATGGTCCTCAAAATGCCATGTCATCCTTGAAGGAAAATACTAAAGGAAAAGTGAAAGTTTTATTGCAACTATTGCAAACGCCCTTATCACACGGTGGAAACTTGTTAGAAATTGCATGGTAAATCCTAGGAGAAGGGAAAGAAGGAATCTTTGGCTAATCAAGTCACTGGGCACAATATCAATCAGTTAATTACTCAAAATCACTATTAGCAAATCATGAGGGCCTTAAAACAACTAGAAATATCTTATAAAAGGGCAGGCTTCTTAGGTACTTCATATTGTCTTAGCTTTATTTTTCATGATGCATGGATAATTGATTCAGGTGCTAGTGACCACATTATCTGTAATGAAAGTTTCTTTTCTCATACCCATAAATATATTTTCCCTATCATTGTGAAACTTTCAAATGCAAATATCACCAAATGTCACAAAAATAGGAACAGTAAATCTTAGTCCTTCCATTACCCTTTGAAATGTGCTCTATGTCCCTTAATTTGAATTCAATCTTATCTCAGTATCAAAGGCCTATGAGGATAATTCATGCCTCATCCTCTTCAATTCTAACACTTGTCTTTTTCAGGCCCTTTTGACTAGCAAATTGATGGGCTTGAGTAGCCTTTCACAAGGATCGTATTTTTTGACAAATCTTCCCAAAAATTTTGATTTATCATGTATTTCCATGAATAAAAAATCATTGTGTAATATTGCTATCAATGATAAAGTTATCCTTTCTCATTGACCTTTGGGTCACAATGCTTTCTTTCCACATCCTCAATGTAATGTTTGTCCCCTTGCAAAGCAACCGTGTGCCTATGTTCCCACGAGTAAATCTCGAACTACAGATAATTTCTCTTTAATTCATGTAGACATTTGGGGGCCCTATCATACCCCACATCGTGATGGGTCTCATTTCTTTCTCACTATCGTAAACAATCATTCTCGTGCTACATGGGCTTTTCTTATGTAGTCAAAGAGTTAAGCCATTTCCCACTTAAAAGATTTCTTCACCCTCACAAAAAATCAATTTGGAAAATCTGTTCAACGTATTCGAACGGACAACAGGAAATAATTTTCTAGTCATGACAGTTAATCACTTTTTTCCTGTCATGGAATTGTACATGAAAGCACATGCACTTATACACCTCAACAATATGAGGTTGTTGAGCGTAAACACCACTATTTTTTAGAAGTTGCACGTGCCCTTAAATTTCAAGCATTCATTCCTGAGACTTTCTGGGGAGATTGTGTGGTCACAGCAGCTTACCTAATTAATCACATGCCAACTTGGGTTCTTGATGGACATACTCCTTTTGAAGTTCTATTTGGAAAGAAGCCTGAAGTTAATCACTTGAGAGTTTTTGGCTGCTTATGTTATGTTACCGCCCTGGGTCCTCGTGACAAGATGAGTCCCCGAGCCCAACGATGCATTTTTATGGGATATCCAACTTTCCAAAAGAGATATCGTGTCTTTGAGCCATCGACGGGTAACTTTTTCATAAGTAGAGACGTCGTTTTCCATGAAGATGTTTTACCTTTATAGGATGAGGCATCTTCAAGTGAACCTCCAAGCTCAAATTAGCAGAACGGACATTTTCTATTTGAGGAAGATTTATCGCCTAATTCCCATTATATATATATATCTGTCTCGACTTCTTCTCCAATGATTGAAACCAATGCAATTTCTCCATCTACCCCAAAGTACTCAGCTGCAAAGTCTACAGTGCCAATTGAAGAGAAATCTAATTCAGAACAATAGTCTTCTTAGTCCATTTCGAAGATATCATCTTCTACACCTGATCATATTCCCCCACGACGATGAAGGATTACTTGTCCCCCCACTTGGACAAAAGACTATGTTTGTGCCTCTCTTAACTCATCAGGTACCCCATATCCTATCTTCTCTTATGTTTTGTTCAATCGCTTGTCTACATAATATATGTGCTGCATTAGTCGTATCTCAAAGCAAATGAAGCCATCATCCTATGACATGGCCGTTTGTGATCCATGATGGCAAAAGGCCATGGAAGTTGAATTGCATGCCTTAATAGGGGATATAGTTCCATGGGATATAGTTCCATTACCTATTGATCGTAAACCAATTGGCTGTAAATGGGTATATAAGATCAAGTACAAGGCTAATGGTTCTGTTGAACACTATAAGGCTTGCTTAGTGGCAAAAGGCTTTATGCAACATGAGGGTTTTGACTACCACGAGACATTCTCTCCGATTGCGAAGGATGTCACTATTTGTTCCTTCCTTTCTATTTCTGCTTTCCGGGATTGGGAACTACATCAAATGGGTGTCCACAATGCTTTTCTTCATGGAGATCTCAATGAGGAAATATATATGGATATTCCACTAGGATTACGGCGACAGGGGGAGTCTAGAGTCTGTTGTCTCCATAAATCCCTTTATGGGCTCAAGCAAGCTTCTCGTCAATGGTATGCAAAGTTTATTTCAGCCCTTACAGTCATTGGTTTCAAGCAATCCAAGCACGATTATGCCTTATTCTCTTGGACAAGAGGTACGTCATCAATCTACCTGATGATATATGTTGATGACATACTTATTATGGGAAACGATGAATTAGGCATCAAGAAACTTAGGGCGCATTTGGTAACGTTTTTGTCAAAAATTGTTCTAGGGAACAGAAATAGAAAAAAGTGTTTTCCATTCCGGGAACAATTTTTGATCGAAAAGATGTGTTTGGTAAACTTGTTCGGGAATAAAAAATGAATAGAAACACGTTTGGTAAATTTATATTCATTTTTTGTTTCTTTTAATTTTTTAAAAAATTTTTATTTTATTTTTCCTTCTTTCCTTTCTTTTTTATTTTCTCTTCTTTCGGCCGGTCACTAGCCTCCAAAGAATCGCGCCCGACGGGGCCGGCACCTCGCCCAGCCACTGCGAGGCTCGCCGGCCCCTAGCAAGGCTCGACCTCGCCTTGGTTAGGCGAGCTCGGGCTCACTAGATCCAGGGCGAGCTCGCCTAGCCAAGGCGAGGCTAAGCGTCGCCGAGGGCCGGCGACGCTCCGGTGAGGTCGTCGACCCTCGACGGTTGGTCGCCGGCCATGGCCGAGGCCAGCGACCGGCCAAAGAAAAAAGAAGAAAAGAAGAAAAAAAGAAGAAGAAAAGAGAAGAGAGAGAAGAAGTGTTTCTTCAAAAGTGTTTCTGGAACAAGAAACAATTTTTTTTTTTTTGTTTCTCATTTATGTTCTTTTTGTGTTCCAGGAACAAAAAATCAGATTTTGAACATAAACGCAAAAAAACGCGTTTCTGTTCTTTTTTTGTTCCCTGGAACAAAAAACAAAATTTCTGTTCTTAAACAGAAAAAAAGAAACAAAAACATGCAGCCCCTTAAAGAATATTTGCACTCTAGTTTTTGTATTAAAGATTTGTGACCTCCCAAGTATTTCCTTGGTATTGAGATTGCCCGTTCAAAACTAGGAATCTCTCTTAGTCAATGGAAATTTGTGTTAGAGATCATATCAGAAGCACACTTATCAGAATGCAAACCAGCTGTCATTCCTATTGATCAAAACATCAAGTTAACTATCATTGACTACGACATTGGATCATCTTCTAAGATCAACGACCCACTACTTAAAGATCCATCCCGCTATCAAAGGCTTGTAGGGAAACTTATACATCTCACCATGACTAAGCCAGATATATGTTATGCAGTACAGACACTTAGTCAATTTTTGCATAACCCAAAGGAATCTCACATGAATATAGCCTTGAAGGTTATAAAATATTTGAAGAGATGTCCAGGTCTTGGAATACTCCTCTCTTGATATTGCAATTTAGAAATGGTAGCTTATTGTGACACAGATTATGCCACATGTCCCATGAGTTGGAGATTAATCACTAGTTTTTGTATTAAGCTGGGAAAGTCGTTGCTTTCGTGGAAAACGAATAAGCAATCAACTGTATTATTATCACCCACTGAAGCTAAATATCGAGCTATCGCTAAAACCGTTTGTGAAATAGTTTGGATATGAGGCTTGCTCTCAAATCTTGGGATACGAGTCAAAGGGCCAACGAACTTATTTTGTGGCAATGATGCAGCACTCAAACTTGCAATGAATCCCATTTTTCATAAGAGAATGAAACACATTGAAGTAGACTGCCACTACACTTGAGATAAGATCCAAGAATGAGTAATCAAGACAAATGGAATTGGAACCATAGAATAGCTTGCCGATACTTTTACCAAACCATTATGTCAAAGACAACACATATATCTACTAAGCAAGTTGGATGTCTTGGATATATATCAGCCATCAGCTTGAGGGGGAGTGTCGGAGATATGTGAGAATCAAGCTGAAGATTATGATCGATCGATCCAAGATTACAGGAGATTATATTTGATTAATTATGTCAATCTGTGATTGGATTTGATTTAATGTATCTTCTCTTTCTTTTCCTTAGTTAGACATTCGGTGTATTATAAATAGGGGCTTATACAATGTAAGTTCATACAACAAAATACATAAGAAATTACAAGTGTTCCCTCATTCTTGGTCTAATCTTCGAACTTTGACATATATTATTTTGATTTTGTTGTTCAACTTACATTAAGCCCATTAAATTTATCCAATGCTTAACAAGTTAGTCAGACTATATAATCTTTATTTTGCACCTACACATGCATAAAATTTTGAATTAGTCTAGGAGAATTGCATTTGTGAATTTGTGAATCTGACACTTAACAATGGCATGCACAAAAGAGTATTCAACAATGATACTTAGTATAAGTTTTGAGAAAAATTACAAAAAAGTCTTAAATCTATTACTGTGGCCAATTCAGTCATAAAATTTTTAATGATTTGCTAATTTAATCCTTCCTACCAATTTTGATCGGATATTAATGATGTGGATGTTGGCTATCCTGCGTGGCAATGATGTAGGATGACTGGTATTGAAGTGAACAATTTTCAAAACATTTTTTTTTGAATTTTTTCTTTTCTTTCTTTTTCCTTTTCAACTCTAAGCCACTAACCCTTGTTGGCCCAAGTCGGAAAAAGAAAATATAAGAAAATAAAAACAAAAGAAAATAAAAAAATTATAAAAAATTTAGAATATAAAAAATATTACAAAAAATATCCCTGTTGGCATTGACCATCCCTTGTGCCATGCAGGATGGCTAGTACATGTCATTGATAGAAAAGATTTCATTAACAAATCATCAAAAGGCTTAAGACTAATTTGATTAACATGAAGAGTTAATAACTAAATTAGCTATCGTATAATAGGTTATGAAATAAAGCAACATCTTCAATCTATCCCCTTTCCTGATCACGCAGATAGTAGTCGCAAGTGCATCCAAAAATGCGGATGCAATTGCAAATAGAATTGTGAATTATATTCCCTATATGTAGGGTTTATTAGAATTTCGAATAATATCTTAACATCATAGGTGCTTCTATTAAATTTTAGTAGTTACTGAATTTAGTAGATTAGTTTATCTTTTTTTCATTCAGTTTCCTTGTTTGTATTTTTAGTTTCCTTGAATTTCTTAGGGTTTACAAATTAAAAATTGGTCATGTTTTCATTGTAATTCGGCATAGATCTATGGATGTGAAATAATGAATTGAAGCTTTTTTTCTCAGTTATTATGCAAGTCTGCGTGTTCGCGACATACAACTTGTGCTTGCAAATCTAGTAATTTTTTTTTTTTTTTTGCTCTGGATTCGTGTTGTTAGGAGTGATTTAAGTTATTACAGTTTGAAAAAGGTAACTAACGTCCTATCCATTTAAAAAATAAGGGTCGATGTCCCATCTAGTTAAGAAAGGTAAATTGGAAATAGTGGATCCACTCTCCAAATAGAGAGGATCTTGAAGTCCAATTGAAAACCCTACGTTTGAGGGTATTCGCAAAACCCCAAAGCTTAAGAAATATATCAACTCCTCTTGTAGTGAGAAATAGCCGATTCTATTTCATATATTTTCTTTGTATTTATAATGTTAAGCTTTACTAGAGATAGAGAGAGTCCTGGTGATCATCTGACAATCAATCTATCTATAAGAAATTCATAATCATAATGAAGGAGGGAATTTGTATGAGATGTAGGGTTTATGATATTCCATTCTTGGGCTCAGTCTTGACCATTGCTGTCTTTTGGACCGAGGAATAGTTAATTGATCAAAACTCCCGAAAACAGGACAAGCCCATTAGAATAGCGACCAGACAACAATGGGTACCTCCGAAAAGAGAAAAAACAGAGCTCTTGGTCCCAAATGCTGCTATGGAACCGGACACATTGTGTCAAAGAATGAGCTTGGATTGGACAATTGGGTCCTTTCCTATCACCTACTCTTGCCGTCTGAAAGACAGAACCAAAGCAAAACTCACTCCCACTTTGCATTCACTCTAGTCTAGGCTTTTGCGAAACCCTCTGGTCAAAAGCAAAGTCTTTAACTGTCCAGTGGAAAGTATAGCAATAAATACATGGATTAATGGCCAGATTTGGAGGGAAGATCTTATATTTATATCAATTCCTTCCAAATTTCCATATCCATCTCCATATAATTATGTGGCGAATCAGGTATGACGTACAGAGTCTTGCACGACACGAGTTGCTATGGCGTTTTAACTTTCATATTTTCCCCATTGTTTGGTTTTGATCCATTAAGAGGCTAAGCATATAGGAGATTGAGGCTGCGTTTGGTTCAGCATTTCCAAGGGGCTTTCAGGCCTGAAAGCCCCTTGGGAAAATGCTGGACTGTTTGATTCAACTTTGAAGTCGGCTTTCAGCTTTCAACTTACCTTCAAAATGCTGAAATTATTTACCAAATACAATTGCATTTCACTAAGTAGCTTTGGGCTTTCAGCATTTGCATTGAACTCAAAGCCCCTTGCAAATGCTGAAATTATTTACCAAATAGAGGAGATTGAGTCCATTTACATGTGATAGGAAGTTCCAACTGTTAATCGTAGTTTCATCTAGATTAAGTTTGGTCAACCTTTCCAAGTAATAGATTGATGATACCCGGCCAGACTTCTTCAAAATCTATAAATGCATAGCCTCTTTTTGCCGCAACACCGCCCCGGAAATTGCTTAATTATGAACATAGGATCTTGCCTCTTTTGCCAAATCTATAAATATAGCATCTGGCCTCTTTTACCGGGACACTAGTCGGTTTTTTCACTCTATTGGGTAGCGTTGCTAGGAGTTTGCATGAGACACAAAGGAGATGGCGACTTTTCATGACAATGAGAAGGCGGGGCCTTTCATGAGGGGTACATATCTGTTAAGGCTTTGCCTAAGAAAATATGCGCGAAAATGATTTCCATCACAATGAAAAGGAACTAGGGCAAGATCATCCTAGAAAGATCATTCATTACTTAAAAGTGTGATTGGCTTCTGACACTTGTTTCCTTGTTCTACTACTTTTGACTACTCTACAATGGTTTGGGCGTCAACGCGATTTAGGCAGTATTAACGATTGTGGTCGTGTTCGAGTTCTCTATTGGTAATAAGCTTTGATAGTTCACTAACTATTACAATGATGTTTGCGAATCACGATAGGACTTTGCAAACATCATTGTTGTTCGACTTTTTGTGCTGGAGCAATATCAGGGAAAGGATTGAACAGGATATTAGCAACATGTGTAAATGTTGCTCTAGGAATTGGAACTCACAAAGTCGCAATTCCTTCGGGAACAACCATGGAGCCAATACCGTTAGCTTTCTTTGTCTTCATATTAGGTTTGTCTCGCCAAAGAAGAAACTAGCCCTATCTACCACTTACTAATGAATTTAACTAATGTCTTTGGTTTTATGAAGTTGCTCTTGTGACATTTACAAGATTTCCTCCTGAAATGAAGACGAGACATGATTGTGGGCTCATAGTGTTCGATCTGACCTTCTACGTGGTATCTGTATCTGGTTATCAAGAGAATCAGGCAATCACAATAGCTTGCCAAAGAGTGTCGACCATCGTTCTCGGCAATTTTTCCACCATCGTCGTGTGCATCTTCATTTGGCCAGTTTGGAGTGGTGAGCAACTTCAAGATTTGATCATTGCAAACATGGATAAACTGGGGCTTTTCCTAGAAGGTTTTGGTCAAATTCGAAAAATTACTCAGAAATGAGCTTTATTGAGGAACAGAGATGGACTGACAAAGCCTTTGTCTTACAGGATTTGGAGATAAGTACTTTGGACTATCAGATGATGCGCAATCCGAGGAAGACGGCAGATCTTCTGTTGAGTCATATCGAATTGTATTAACGTCCAAAGACAAGGAAGAGATGCTAGTGAGTAAACAAGTTGTTTATCTTCAGCCAAAAAAACGAGTTGTTTATCTCTGCTTCTAGAATCAGATTTTAGGTCAATCTGATTCCATTTATTTGCAGATTAATATAGCAAGACGGGAGCCTTGTCATGGTCAATTCTGGTTTCGTCATCATTGGGAGCATCATCTGAAAATCGGAACTCTAATTCGTGAGTGCGCCTACAAGATTGAAGTTCTCAATAGCTATCTTCACACCTATACCCAGCTCGGTTGCCACTATAGTTTTTAATAGAAGCAGTCCTATTGATCTAGCTTAGGCGCAACTCTTTGCCGAAATCGAGTCGGTAACTTGACTTCGACAGATTTTTGAACCATAAATGTCGGTGGTTGTCTTAACATTATATAACCATCTCTCAAATAATTTGTTCCTATGATTGGCCACGAACTCAATTAGAGCTTAATGACTCATTGAGTACATGTACAAGCGCCCCCAAATGTTCAAAGGAAAATTCAAGAACCCTGCATGAAGATTTCTTGGAGTCCGGCAAATATTTGAAGGAATTAGCATCAGCCATTCAGAAAATGACTTGACCATCGACGTCGCCTGGTATCAATCTAGCTAACGCTAAGGCAGCTTCCGAAGAACTCAAGTTGTTGCTCGAATCGGGCTGGTGGGAAGGTGCAGATCTCTTAGATATAATACTAGCTACTGCTGTGGTTTTGCTGCTTATCCACACTGCAGAATACCTACTGAAGATCTCTGAGGCCGTCAACGAACTGGCCTTCTTGGCGCATTTTAAGTGCGCAGAGCTTGGAGCTTTGCGGTCAATAGGGCGTCGACATATGAATCACCAAGGAAGCATCCAGCTGCTTTCTGACCATGGGGATGAAACTCTTCAGCCACTTCTTGATGAGGATATGACTCACCATATGATCACCATTGAAGGGAAGCCACAGAGTTTGAGCAAAAATGAGAATGCATCGTGACCACTAGGGGTGAGTGGTTCCCGGTTCCGGTTCGATTCCATCTAGAACCTGGAACCTACTCTCGGGTACATGTTCCTCAACTTTTGGAACCTGAAATCTACCCATTAAAATCAAGAACCTGAAACCTACTCTGTCACAGGTTCCGGGGTCGATTCCAGGCTTCAACAAGTTCTTTTTTTTTCTTTTTCATTTTCAGATTTGAACTATAACAAAAAAGGAAAGAGACAAACCAAAACTTTTATATCAGCTCAAGCCAAGATCAGAAAAAGGATGGAAACTTAGTAACTTTTGTTGTGACAAACACAAGAAAATCACCAATGCAAGCAACAAACTTTGACCAAGCATGAGTGGTTTTTATTTTAATTTGTTCTAGTTTTGAGCTCTCGTACTAGTGTACCTTCTATTGCCAATACTTGATACGTATAGCACTTAGTGGGCATTCTTTTGCATTTGATTGCAAGTCTTGCAATGCAGATACCATAGTCTTCAGGTCAGATGCCTTATAAGATGTGTAGAATTCCAAAATTGGATTCTGCATAAAGTAAAAGGTAAGTTTACCCAGATAATCAAATTGTAAGCTTGTGGCGATGAAAGAAATGCAAGATAGAGAATAGACCCAAGGTGGCATGAGTCATCCAACGTCCATCTAGCAAGAAATATGGTTGATGCAGCAACTAGAGAAGGAAGAAAACTCAAGAACTCATACTCGACCAATGTCATCTCCACAAGGTAAGATGCCAAGTACTCCAATTCAAGACTAGGGCTCTGGAGATTTTACAAGCAATTGATGGACAAATGGTCTTAAGATCAAGGAACATGGTATTTTTCCTAAGCTCAGGCTAGCATGGAGTAGATCAATGACCCTTACTGCATACATTGCCTGTGTTGCTCAAATAAATCTCCTGAGAAATGAAATATTCGATTCTTTTAGAATGCCAATAACTCCAAGTAAAGCAAATGAGAGTTTAGTAAGTTGCAAAACCTAAGGAAAGTTTTTGTAGTGGGCGCGAATATTCAGAAGCCGAAATAATTCAATAGTTGGCCCTCCACTTTCAGTACCTACCAATACACAGCAATGTGAATCTTTTACATCTAAATAGACAACTAAATTCATAGTTTTCAAGAGAAAACATTGTCTAATGTATAATTTGGCGATTCATTATGGTTAATGTGTTTCATACTAATAACTAAGGTTGCATAACAATGAAGGTTGAGCAACTATCGGTGTTGCTCATCTTAGTTAGGCAAAGGAGCAAGCTCAAGCAAGCAAGGACTTTGGCTATTCCATAGATCTCTGTCACTTGAGCAAAAATTAAGAGGAAAAGCTATTTTCAAAATTGAAAAGAGCAAAAATGTGGAGGAAAACCTACCATCTCATCGTTGATCAACCGGTAGGCCTCCGCTGGAGTCTCCAAGGGTGTCCCGCGTCGCCCCCCGACTGGATAGGCGGAAGGAGAGAGAGAGAGTGGGGGTGCGACTGAGCTAGAGGTGGAGGTGGAGGCGAAGGGGTGTGGAGTTAAGGCAAGTTGGGCGGCTAGGCAAGCGAGCAACCTCCACCCGGGGGACGAGCGGCATCCAATGGCGGCGTCGACGGCAAGCGGCTGAGCGGCGAGGCAAGCGAGGGGTGACGGCGTCTAGCGATGATGTCGAGATAGGTTTGGCAATAGCAAGCATGCGGGGACGATGGGTGCGACAACGACGAAGACACAAGTCTCACGACACCAACGGCGGCACAGACGGTGTGGCGAAGACGGCGGCGGTCGGGGCTCAACCCACGGCCAAGGGGGGTCGCGGCTCAACCCACGACCAAGGGGGGAAGAGCTCGATTCGGGCGGAGGCGGTGGCGGTTCGGAGCAATGATGGCTCGGACGGCCGAGCGAGCGGTAGCAAGAGGTGATGACGGTGGCTTGGGGACGGTGGCGGTGGCTCACAATGGCGAGGGGCAGTGCGGACAATGCGACAACTCATCGGGCTTAACGGTGAGACGGCTCGTCGAACGAGTGGTGGGTGGTGGTGGTTCGGTGGCCAAGAGGTGGTGGTGAGTAAGGCATGGGGCGGTGGTGTGGTGGTGGGTGAAGTAGCAACCAGCAAGAGGAAGGAAGAAGAAGAAGAAGAGGAGGAGAGAAGAAGGGGGGGTTTCGGCCCAAAGGGGGAAAGAGAAGAGAGAGAGAGAAAGGGGAAGGGGGGAAGAATCGACAGAAGGGGGGAAATCACCGGGGGGTGTTTTTTTTTTAACTCTAACCGGTCTGGAACCGGAACCGGAACCGGAACCGGGAACCGGTCTCTTTAGAACCGGGAACCGAACCAGACTCTAACCGCGCTCGCCCCTAGTGACCACCAGGCGAAACTGGATGATGATTAGTCACCCACATGTCGCTAAACACACATCACAGCACAGTTCTGTGTTAAAAACTTGGAATAAAACCCCTGCTTAACCATCACAAGTTGACTTTATTAGCTTTCCCTTTTCTGTCGAATTTCATTGCCTTGGAGACCCACCAGTACCACCCCAGTCCCATTCTGCTCTACTTAGATATTTATTCTTGAAAAATCAAAAGGCTGGCTAACACAAAGTGGGCCATACATGGTGGAAAGATTTACAAATTAGCGAATGGCAAATTGAAAGAGACAAAAAAATATCGTAAATAATTATAACAAAAACGTCCAGGAAAATTGGAGATTACAGGCAAAAAGCATAAGCTGGCAAGCCCTTCCTCCTGCTGAGTTACAGCATCCTTTGAGGATCAGAAGACGGGAAACATCATCAGCTGCTTCGCTATTCAACTCTCGAATGGCTGCTGCTCCTTCTTCTCCTCCGACGAACCGGGTCGACGCGTTCTGGCACGACGGGATGCTGAGCCACGACACGGGTCGGGGCGTGTTCTACACGGGATCCGACCCGGGCTTCTTGGACGTGCTCGAGAAGCACCCGGAGAACCCCGACAGGGTCCGGAACATGGTCTCGATCCTCAAGCGAGGACCCATCTCTCCCTTCATCTCCTGGCACACTGCAACGCCTGCTCTCATCTCTCAGCTCCTTTCTTTTCACTCTCCTGGTACTTTCTATGATTCTCTCTCTTGGTACCATGTTCTGTTCTTTTGTTTTGTTCGTTGTTGTGTGAGAAAGCTCGATTGGGTTGGAATACGTATGGAGCGAACAGTGATTCGTTGGATAAAGGCTGCAAGTGATTGTGGGTGAGCTGCGGGGAGAGAGAGATTTTGGTCTTTGCTTTATTTTCTGTAGTGTTGGAGGATTGGAAGTGCAAGATAGGATTTTCTTTTAGTGCTGAAGTTAATTAATTGGTGATGCCCAGTTCAGCTTTGGTGTCCTTTGATGATGAACTGGAAGGTACTTCTTAGTTGTGAAAAAAATGTATTCTTAGGGACTCGAGATAATTGAATTCCTGGATAGAAAATGGCTCTCTGAATATGTTTAAACACGATGCCGCATGATTAGCAGTGGAAAACATCTGCACTCAGAACTTTTGGCGTGCCCGTTGGAGTTGTTAAAGTTAACTTGTGAGGCTGTCGAATGTGTTCCTTTTATGACAGCTGCATTGGGTTGGTAATAAGTTGAATGTGGAAAACCATCTCAAGTCGGATGTGATTTTCATCTTTGACCTTCCAGAATACATAAATGAACTAGTGGAAGCCGATAAAAACGGAGGGAAAGTTCTTTGCTGTGGAACTTTCTTGAACCCAGGGTCATGGGATGCCGCGCTTCTTGCTGCTGGTAACACACTTTCTGCTATGAAGTACGTACTTGATGGTAAGGGGAAGATTGCATATGCGCTAGTGAGGCCACCTGGTCACCATGCTCAGCCTTCTCAAGCCGATGGGTATTGCTTCCTAAACAATGCCGGTCTAGCAGTTCGATTGGCATTGGACTCTGGGTGCAAAAGGGTTGTCGTTGTTGATATAGATGTGCACTATGGAAATGGAACAGCGGAGGGGTTTTACCAATCCAGTGACGTTCTTACCATCTCTCTTCACATGAATCACGGGTCCTGGGGTCCATCTCATCCACAAAGTGGATCTGTTGATGAGCTTGGTGAGGATGAAGGATATGGGTATAATATGAACATTCCATTGCCAAATGGAACCGGAGACAGGGGATATGAGTATGCCATGACTGAGCTGGTTGTACCAGCTGTGGAGAGTTTCAAACCTGAAATGGTTGTTCTTGTTGTTGGCCAAGACTCTAGTGCGGTAAGTAGATCCTCTTTATTTCCCCTCCCGTTATATCCAGTTACACTTTCTCCTGTAATTGATGCAAAACTGAACTTGCTAAGCTGGTGTATGCTACCCCATTAGTGCATAGAAATATACTGTTGGGAGTCACAGAACTACTAAACCAGTCAGTTACATATCAGTTGAATGTTCGATTAACTTTTAATATGAGCTATGGATTTGACAGAGTGGCACTTTATGAGAATCTTTCCTCCTTTTATCTAGATCAGTTTTTTTGTGGCTGAAGAATCTCTTTCTATTTGCTCAAGAAAGCTAGATGATTCTCCAAAACGGAAAGTGTGAGATTTTTGCTTCTGGGGCAACTGCTGTGGGTTGTGCTTTGGTTAAAGGAGGGAATTACTTCATTCTAGCAACTACCATTTTCTATAGTAATCTCATAGTACTGTTAATCTTGTAAGATGGCTGAGCTATATTTCTAGTAAGGATCAAAGCTTGTTATTACCAAAAAGATGAAGGCCTGGAAATACTTATGACATTACTAAGAAAGCCCTGAGAAGCTGTCTCTGAAGAAAATTAGCCATGTGAGCGTGGGATTTGGGATATGGTGTAATTGTACAAGCTGTTACTCAGGAGAATGGCACCTTAATCAGTTCAAAGCAACATCTTCCTGAAGTGGAGACCATTTGTCAGATGAGGATGAGCTTTTTTTCTCTTTCAAGCCAAAATGCTTGTATAACGTGATGAGAGCTTAGGGCGTGTTTAGAACTGCAAAATGAGCACCTTCTGATTTTCAAGAAAACTGTTGCAGTCGCATGAGTTACTAGTGGAAGCACAATAAGGCAATCAAACTTTATAGCATCCTTAGATCCATCAATGCAAGCTACATCGTCCAGAAAACTATGGATGTGTTGGTGCATAAAATTGCCAAACTTGGTGACATTTTTGTTCGTGATTGTTAAAGCTCATTGTTCACCCCATCTTTTCACTACACCCATAATCCACAGATTGTGAACGTCCAAAAATGAGTAGGATATGCATATTGGAGAGTTCATCCCTATGACCCAAAGTTGAAAATACAGAATCTTATCTTGATTAAGTTTTATGTGGATAGCTACCTGAACTGAGATATTTGGCTTTAGATCCAAAAGGACTTTTATCTTCACAAGAATCTTTTACGTGTCTCTTTTTTACCAGAATGTCTTACATGGTGATTATTGTCTTTGCCACTGTAGTTCGATCCAAATGGAAGGCAGTGCTTGACAATGGATGGATATCGGGCGATTGGTCGAACAATTCGCGGCCTCGCGGATAGGCACAGTGGAGGCCGCATTCTCATTGTCCAAGAAGGTGGATATCATGTTACCTACTCAGCTTATTGCCTTCACGCCACGGTGGAAGGCATTCTTAATCTTCCAGATCCATTATTAGCTGATCCAATTGCTTATTACCCAGAAGATGAGGCTTTTCCTGTGAAGGTGGTTGACTCAATCAAAAGGTACCTTGTAGATAAGGTACCTTTTCTCAAGGAACATTGATACAGAGATGTTGCGATATAACTTTGCTTTATTGGTACGGTGTCCCCAAATCTAGTTTGAATATTTTATTTTTTCAGGACTTCATCTGAGATAGAAGTAGAAGCTAATATGAAGAAAGTAGTGATTTCTATATTTTATTTTTTGGGTGAGAATTTTTGAATCTAGGTCGTCAGAATGTTATAGCATTCCAGGGCCTTAATAATTTAGTGGCACTTTTTTCTTTTAACAATGGAATGGATCGACAAGAGTATTTCAATTGTTTGTTTGGTTGTGATGCAATAAAGAAATCACGTGGGGAAGGAAAGGGAATAATCGACGAAAAATACAAAAGTGTGAGGATGAATTATCTAATTGAGAAAATTGAAGGAAAACATTGTAACTTCAACTTTCCGGCAAAAAACGTTGTTGGATCAATGTCTTCCCGTACTGTCACTCATTTTTGGCCTATCTAGATTGTAGTGAAAAGGGTGAAATGACATAAGATCTTGGAAATTAATGACCGAATGCATTTGTTGGTTTTGTTATTTTTGCTCAGCTCTATGGTACTTCATTTTTCAAACATAGCACAAGGTATCTTCTTGATCTTTTGTTAATTTCGGAATAGATAAGATTGCTAGAGGCGTTCTAATGTGAATCTGGCTGTTGCTGTTAACCCCATGCATACGCAAGTTGCCACTTCAATCTCTCTCTCTCTCTCGCCTTTTTAGTGCAGAGCGTGATGTTACCGCCACATGTCTTCGTTCCCTCCTTGTTTTACTTGTTGGAGGTTGCTATCGGAAGGTTAACGGAAGTGAATGCTGACTGTACCTTTTCTCAAAGACTAGAAAAGATGAACCACACAAAACGGAGCCTTAGGTTGAGGTTGGTTTGGTGGGTCCCAGAGACATGGCATTTGGAGTTAAATCAGTGGCTGGTGTTCTGTTCCTATAGTCCAAACTTCTTAAATTTGAAAACTGAAGGGGACATCACAACTGCACATAAAAGGACAATAATTCATTATGCCTTCTGGATTATCTTCACATCATCGGTCACCACATACAGGAAGCCAATGCGAGATCTCTTAAATTGAGTCCACATGCGAGTGTCCATACATAGGTTTACACACAGGAATCGATGATTAACGTGTAGTCCTAAGGTTTGTGCCGACTTTCTTAGCCCGTGACATGGATAAAACAAGCCTGGGAATTCATCGGATTTGCGCTTGCCTTCATCTACGTATCGATTGGACAGGAAAAGATCAGCCCGTTCACAAAGAATGTTGGTTGATAGCGAGGAACTGACTCGGTTTTATCTGGATTTGATGCAAGATGCGAGGTCCCATGTAGCCAACAGTGCCATTGAAAAGAAAAGAGAAGAAGAAGATGATGATATTCTGGTGGGAATGGTACGGGAACGTGGAATGTGCTCGATGGACTGAGCTTTGTAAAGACGGAACCTTTTAAGTTATTTGCTCGCAAAAAACATGGAATTTTCCTCGCTTTACGCATCACCCGCCACCGAAATCAGCGGGGAAAACCGAACTTCCCTTAATTAGCCGACATCATGGCTGCTCTCGTGTGGGGACCCCTGGAGAAAAATTGAATGATTTCGTGCCAAGTTTTGATTTTTCTAAAGCGTACCGCCACCCACCGGGCCACCATGACTCTGCCGCCAAAGAGGAACACGGGCTCTCTCATGCTTCCAAACCATGCGATTGCTTCACCATCATCACTGTCGGTCACAGGTCTGCTAATGAAAGCTTTACGTGGAGAAAGTTGGTAATACTTCCATGTGAAAAAAGTAATAATTCGAAAGCAGAGGAGAGAGAGAGAGAGAGAGAGAGAGAGTCAGTCATGGGGGACTGTTCCCCTTAACTTGGGGGAGTCAGGTGTCAAGAAATGAATATTGTCTTCCAAAGCATAAAGATTGATCTTGAGAGACTGCCTTTTACTCAGCTTGGGAACCCCATTTCTTTTATTTTTGGCTCTGCTCGGATCTCTTTTGCTACAGTCAGATTCTTGGACATTTTCGCAAGAAATTGTCCCCTTTCGGTTACATAGGGTGCTTCCTCGGCTTCGGAGCTTCTTCCTCGTATTCTTCCTTCTGCCCTGTTTTCTTTTCCTTCTGGGGGGCTTTGTCTCAGCCCATCCGTGCTTTTGAAGTCGCATTGCGGTTTATGTTGTCTCTGTTTGGAATCTTTGATGGTTTTGTATAGCCGGTGATGATGGTTGATATCAGGAGACACCTGTGCATTGCCTTGCATTTGAGCCTGATTACAGTCGCTTGTGGTGTCACTGACCCTAATGACCTCAAAGTTCTCAATGATTTCAGAGATGGATTGAAGAATCCAGAGCTCCTTGAGTGGCCAATAGATGGGGACGACCCTTGTGGCCCTCCCAAATGGCCCTATGTCTACTGTTCTGGGGAAAGGGTCACCCAAATACAGGCCAAAGGATTGGGTCTGTCGGGCGAATTGCCTCCAAGTTTTAATCAGCTCTCAAAGCTCTCCAACTTAGGCCTCCAGAGGAACAATCTGTCTGGGGCATTGCCCAGTTTTAGCGGATTGACGGAGCTGCAGTATGCTTATTTGGATTACAACGGCTTCGAGGAGATCCCTGCAGATTTTTTTGACGGCCTCACCAGTTTGCAGGTGTTGGCCTTGGATTACAACCCCTTGAATGAGAGCTCTGGATGGTCTGTGCCGGTTGAATTGGCGAATTCTGTTCAGTTGACGAATCTCTCCCTGATGAGTTGCAACTTGGTCGGCCCCGTGCCGGAGTTTTTAGGGGAAATGACATCCCTAACAGTGCTGAAGCTTTCGTATAATAGTCTGTCCGGTGAGCTTCCGGGGAGTTTCAATCAATCTATGCTGCATATTTTGTGGTTGAACGACCAAAATGGCGGTGGCATTGGCGGTAAAATAGATGCGATTGCTTCAATGGCGTCGCTAACGCAGTTGTGGCTTCACGGAAACCAGTTCACCGGCACTATTCCGGAGAACATTGGATCTCTGACTGTTCTGACGGACCTCAATCTCAACAGGAACAAACTTGTTGGTCTAATTCCCGAAAGCTTGGCCAATATGGAGCTCGGGAAACTTGACTTGAACAACAATCTGTTCATGGGCCCGATCCCAAAATTTAAGGTACGCAATGTTACTTATGATTCCAATTTCTTTTGTCAACCCGAACCTGGGATGCAATGTGCCCCTGAAGTTAATGCACTCTTAGATTTTCTCGGCGGTGTCAGTTATCCTGAGAACCTTGTTACTCAGTGGTCTGGGAATAGTCCATGTGAAGGGCCTTGGTTCGGATTGACTTGCAATTCAAAGTCGAAAACGTCCATTTTAAATTTGCCAAGGCGTAACCTCAACGGCACTCTGAGTGCTTCCCTTGCATCCTTAGATTCGTTGCTCGAAATTAGGCTCGGAGACAACAACATACATGGCAGAGTCCCTGAAAACTATACTGAGTTGAAGTCTTTGAGGTTGTTGGACTTGAGCGGGAACAATCTTGATCCACCATTGCCCGTGTTCCGCAATAGCATGAAGGTCATCATTGATCGAAACCCTCTCCTTGTCCGCAATAAGACCACGCCCACCGTGTCGCCACCTCCCAGTAGCAGCCCATTGCCAGAAAACACTCCACCTCCACCGAAACCTGAGATCTCACCTTCCACAATTGCTGGGTCGAACTCTAGTCAAGCTCGACCTCGACCCAAAGGAGCCAAAAGATTCAGAATGCTTTTGTTGTTTTCCACTCTAATCCTCACGTTTGTCCTCCTCATGATTATTCTCTACATCTGTTGCCGTAAGAAGAGGAAAGATGTATCCGAGGCTCCGAGTTCCACTGTCATTCATCCTAGAGACATGTCCGGTTCAGAGAATAAAGTCAAGATTAAATTTTCTAACAATACCAAGACAAGCTTGTTCTCTCATTCCGGGACGAGCTCCTTGAGCACACTCAGTAACGGAACGGAAAAATCGCGTTCAATCGAGGTTGGAAATCTCGGCATATCTGTCCAAGACCTACGCAAGGTGACGAAGAATTTTGCACCTGAAAACGAACTTGGAAAAGGTGGCTTTGGGACGGTTTATAAGGGAGAGCTATGTGACGGGACCGAAATTGCTGTCAAGAGGATGGAGTCTAATCTAATCTGCAGTAAAGCATTGGATGAGTTCCGATCCGAGATCTCAGTGCTAACCAAAGTCCGGCACCGGCATTTGGTGTCTCTTTTGGGTTACTCCGTCGAAGGAAGCGAGAGGCTTCTGGTGTACGAGTACATGCCACAGGGAGCTCTTAGTCGGCATCTCTTTCACTGGAAGACGAACCAATTAGAGCCTCTTACATGGAGGAAGAGATTTACAATCGCTTTGGATGTGGCCCGAGGGATAGAGTATCTGCACAGCCTGGCCCAACACACGTTCATACACAGAGATCTGAAGTCTTCGAATATTCTTCTAGGCGATGACTTCCGAGCAAAGGTCTCGGATTTTGGATTGGTTAAACTCGCTCCCGATGGAGAGAGGTCTTTTGCTACACAGCTTGCTGGGACTTTTGGTTATCTCGCACCTGAATATGCTGGTAGGGAACTGTAGCTTGAATCTTTCATTTTTGTTTACATGGCCTCAGAGAAATGCGTTCACTTGAATTAATGTCAAATCATTTCATGGCAATCTCGGCTACAAAGTCAATCATTTTGATTGATGTAAAATCATCTCATGATTGCTTTCACAGCTAATGGGTACACGCTGTTTACGACTGTGCTTACTCTTAATTTCTTTTTGGTTTCAGTCATGGGAAAGATCACGACGAAAGTCGATGTCTACAGCTACGGTGTGGTCCTAATGGAGCTTCTGACTGGACTTACAGCACTTGATGAGCAGCGCTCAGAGGAAAGCAGGTATCTGGCAGAGTGGTTCTGGCGACTTAGATCAAGCAAAGAGAAGTTTGTAGCAGCCCTTGACCCAGCAGCCAAGGAAACCAAAGAAGCTCTTGAGAGCATCTTCATAGTGGCCGAACTTGCTGGACATTGCACTGCTAGAGAGCCTCACCATCGGCCCGACATGAGCCATGTGGTCAACGTGCTGGTCCCGCTAGTCGACCAGTGGAAGCCAACGACCGACGAGTTGGAAGACACTTCAGGAATTGATTACAATGTGCCGCTTCCCGAGTTGTTAAAGGTGTGGCAAGAAGCGGAAAGCAAAGGGTCGAGCATGGGAACTCTAGGGGACAGCTCGGGGAGCATCCCTGCTAAGCCTGCTGGATTTGCTGAGTCCTTCACTTCAGCTGATGGCCGATGAACGAGGTGTTTTGATTACTGTAATTAATGAACTCTCTATCTGTTTTCTTACTATACACGGTCTTGGTTACCAGCTGCTTACGGTTAATTTCCATCTTCTGAGAATGATTCCTCGCGGTTGCATCAATTCAATTAGTTGCAAATATGTTTTTTGAAGTCGTTAATGTGTCAGAGCTATGTCATTAAGCCTCATCTGTTGCAGATCTGTACTTGGTGAGAGGTCTGAAAAACTGGCAGTCGTTCAATGTTTCTCCTGATGGTTTTTCGCTGCATTCGCATTCTCGCTGTGATCTCCCCATCCCATCAGTCTTTCCAAGCTCTATAGTTCGACGCTGACCCTCGAACCACTTGTTCATCCGTGAACATGGCATGATTCTGTCTGAATATTTATCAGCATTGGGAAAATGTTGAATGATGTTGAATGAGATTCTTGCGTTCATTCAACCTACTTGTAGATAAGGGGGACTGGGAGGCATATGCTTCATTTTACTGGTGGGTACTTCCTTTGTTCAGGTGAATGGGAAGAAGAAATTGGTCTTTGCAAATGAGATGACAGATCGTAAACAAGAAGACAATTCCTTTGATGTTAAATTCTGGATTCATTTTCTGTTTGTCATTGTTTTTTTTCCCGCTACCATATGATTTCTCGAGGGACAAAAATCTCGTATCTTTGACTAGAAACTTTTATTAGTGAAAAAAGAAAAAAAAATTAAATAAATAAAATCCAAATTCTATTGAGTACTTCACTACAAAATAGACTTTTGATGATGAAATGATTAAGCAATTGAGATGATGTAAGTAATTATTGGTTTGTACACAAATAATGTAAAGTTTTCTCTTATGCAAAGTATACATAATATTTATAGAGATTTGCTTTGTGCAAGCAATATTTTACGTGAAATTCTGTGAGCGATGAAAATATGCTTTTCACTATCAATACATGAGTATAGCAAATTTAAACTGTCCATATCATCTAAAAATAAAGTAAATGAAAAAAAAAATACATTTCATTATAAGAAATTACGAATAATTTATAAAGAAACTAATCATAATTCCTAGTGTATATTAATTTCATCAAACGAATAAATTTTGTCTGTATGTATCTTAACTTGATTTAAAAATTTTACAATCAATCATACAAAAATCCGAAAAAAGATAAAAGGAAGGGAAAAAAAGAAATGAAAGACGATATATGTACATGTCCTTCCCAAGGAGACGGTGAACACTGCCGGAAACAACCAACGCCCCTCTCTCTCTTCTTCCAACTGTGATTTGAACTTAGCATGAGCCTTCCCGCCTTCCCCACCGTCGCCGCTCCCACCAAACTCCATCAACCACCGCAGCCTCCGGAGCCGACGCCGGCCGCCGCGCGGCACAGCCTCTCCTTCGTCAAGCCCTCTCGATCCCCCGACCCCACCGTCTTATGGACTTCTTCCATCGCTCGCTGCGCTCGAAACGGCCGACTAGCCGAAGCAGTCCGAGTCTTTTCGGAAATGATGCAGTCCGGGGTGGAGCCCAACCACGTCACCATCGTCACGCTTCTCTCGGGTTGCGCTGGTTTCCCGTCCGGAAGCGAGTCCCTTGGAGCTTCGCTTCACGGGTATGCTTGGAAGTTGGGATTGGTTGCGGAAAACGTGATGGTGGCCACGGCTGTGCTTAACATGTACGCCAAGCTGGACCGCGTGGAGTTGGCCAGGATGGTTTTCGATGGGATGGGGGTGAGGAATTCGGTTACTTGGAATACAATGATCGATGGTTATGTGAAGAAAGGTCGAATGCCGGAGGCGTTAGACCTGTTCGACGAAATGCCCCACAGAGATGCAGTAACGTGGACCGTGTTGATTAATGGGTTTATCAAGACTGGTCATTTCGACAAAGCCTTGGAGTTGTTTCGCGAGATGCAACTGTCTGGGGTGCGGCCTGATTTCGTCACGGTCATAGGTGCAATATCTGCGTGCGCCAACTCGGCGACGCTTGGTTTGGGCTTGTGGATACACAGGTTTGTCATGAAGCAAGACTTCAAGGACAATGTGAGGGTATGCAACTCCTTAATGGACATGTATTCCCGGTGCGGGTGTATTCAGTATGCTCACCTGATATTTGAGAAAATGCCAAAGAGAACTCTCGTGTCGTGGAACACTATAATTGCAGGGTTCGCAGCCAATGGGCATGCTGAGATGGCTCTGGAGTTATTCAACCGGATGCAGGTGGAAGGATTCAAGCCAGACGGAGTTAGTTTTACCGGAGCAATCACTGCCTGTAGTCATGCTGGTTTAGTTGATGAAGGACTCCGGTACTTTCATATCATGAAGAATGTTCACAGGATTGAGCCGAGAATTGAGCACTATGGTTGCTTGGTGGATCTCTATAGTCGTGCAGGCAGGTTGGAGGATGCACTAAATGTCATAGAAAACATGCCTATGAAACCAAACGACGTTGTGTTGGGATCTTTGTTGGGTGCTTGCAGGACTCATGAGGATGTCAAGTTGGCTGAAAGGTTGGCAAAGTATGTAGTTGATCCGGACCCTGATTCTGACTCGAATTATGTGCTCCTTGCGAATATATATGCTGCAGATAGAAGCTGGGATGGTGCGAATAAGATCAGGAGGAAAATGAAGATGCTTGGTATCCAAAAAACACCAGGATTTAGCTCAATTGAGATTGGTTGTAATAATCATGAATTTGTGGCTGGTGATAAATCGCATCCTGAGGCAGAGTCCATATACGAAGTGCTAGATCTTTTGTCATCTGAAATGAAAGTATGGTATGCACCTCCGATCATCGCAAATGAATTACATGAGAACGATTGATCATTATTCTTTATACTCTGTTGCAGACCACATGTGTATCTTTAATAGTCATACAAAGTCTCGAAATTATCCAAATCAATGGAGTGGCGTTCTCCCCCTCAATTTCCTTTCCACTGAACTTTTAAGTATTGGATATGTGAAAACATCTATATGTACCTGGGAGGAACAAGTAAATAACTGTCCTTTACAGTTTCTTCATTCGATAACATTGGCTACTTAAGCTTTGTATCCTAAAAGGACGGCGGCATATTTGTTGGAACTTCATAAATGAATCCTAGCTTGGAGGACAAGTCTCGGTTCGTACTCGGGTTGCACTCATCAAGTCGAGATTTTCAATCAGAAACAAGTACCAGATACCCTTTTTTTTAGAAAAAAATTAATTTTTTTATCAAAAAGTAAACCAAAAGCAAAGGTCAATTTTTACTTGGAAAAATTATCTGTCGATCCTCTTTTCGAAATGATTGCTTTCACTCGGTCGTACAGCCTATCACTATCTACATCACCATTAATGTCACATCTCTCTCCTTATCTTCTCTCTGTACCAGCTCAAGGTTAGTTATTGCAGTTCTCACACAGTAACGTCAGCCTTTTCCCTGATCACACTAAAAAGGGTTAAACTCCGAAATATAGACCACTTACTCGTCTGACAACAATTCAACAAAATTCTGAACTAACATTAGCACATGTTCATGCTTTCTCGAACAAGGTAATACAAAGGAACCACAGACAACCCATACTACGCTACTTCTTCATCTTCTCGTCCAAACGGAAAAGTTACCTTACCTACATTATCTCTTTAGCTATTTGAGGCTACGGCTATATCTAAGTACTAGCTAACAGATACATCAGTACCCCAAAAAGTTCGCTAGTCGAGGAAAGTGCCGCTGCTACAAGGAGCTAGCTAAGGGTTTTTTCATGGAGTCTGGGGCCTTTGAGGACTGCCCTTGTGGTGGTGCAGTGGATCAGGGCCCGAAGGGACCCCCCTCAACTCTTCATTGGCGATCTTGCTTCCTCCATCCCTCTTAAAAGTCCGCAGTATCTGTAAGAGTCCAACACATTACACTTTGCATTTTTACCGACTTGTTCATTCAACAGTAATAGCACTGAACTCGTGAGAGTTCTCACCTTTCTGCTGTCCTTCAGGAAACTCCCAGCCTTTGCTCTTACGCACCCATGATGTCCCGTTTCGCAACCTGCATGAACGCTAACGATGAAAAATTGGTTCCCACAAAAACACGCGTACAGAGAGTATTGTTAACTAACCAGATGCTGCTGCTATTAGAAGGAGAACGCAGAGGGTGACTACAACAGCAACGTGGCCAAGCTTAGAACCGGAAGCCATGATCGCCTGAACAGAAAGCCTTTCACAGACGTATCCAGAGGTGAGCGCTTTGTGGTATAGCGGAGACATGCTTCTGCAAAATATATAGAGAAGTCACGGCAAAACTTTGCCCCCAGATGCTCCCAAATGATTGCTCATGCAGCCATTTCTGGAGATATGATTTGAGACTGGCTTAACTCAATAGATATGGAGAGAGAGAGAGAGAGAGAGACTGAAGATTGGACTGTCTTGACGTGCACTGTGCTGTGATGTGGCCACTGTGGCGACGGCGCCGTTTTCGAGTACTGGCCCTTCACGTAACGGCCACGTCACTCCTCAGGGGGGTCTCATTGAAGTACAGCCCGGCAAAGCTGTCAGACCCACCTGGGAATAAATGCTACGATGACGTCGGTGGTGGCGGGAGGCGGAGGCGGGGGGGGGGGGATGGATGGAATGTGATCGCGGCTCGTTGTCAAATACAGACCGTACGATCCTATGACTTTGCGCTCTACGGTCAACCGGTGATTCGATCCTTTTTTTGGAGGGTTGTGTCTTTTTCTGTGACGTCTTTGTGGCGGTGCCCATTTGATTGTCATATTTTTTTTCTTCTTGTTTTGACAGTGGGAAGAAGCTGACGCCGCTGCTGCTGCTGCTGCGGCTGATGGTCTTTGATCTCGTTGATTGTAAAAGGATCTTCGGCAGAGCAAGCAACCCTTTTCAGGCACTTGACAAGAAAGGTTTCTTCTGGGTTCCTTTTTTAGGGAATCATTGCAGTTGATATTACAAAAAAAAAAACTTAGCTTTTTGCAGTGTCCCAAAATTTGGCTAATTTTGGACACATGGTTGATCTACTTTATTAGAATTAGAGTATATCAAGATAGATTGTATAGCAGAAAAAAGTATTTTACATACCAACACGACATGAGCGATCAATTATATTTTTTGCGTAGCTTGCATGAGTCGATGATTTGAAGAGACCCGCCATGTGATCGAAAAACTGAATAAAGTTTTTCTTGCAGCGGGAGGTAAGTTCTTGAAGATATAGGCGGAGGGCTCAAGACAGTTGAAGGATTGTAAATGTAATAAATGGCTATTCACAGGACACTTGGGAGCGTGATTGAGTGATGGGATCTTCTTCTGTATGTGCTCATATGGTTGGCTGGAGAAGATGCTGGTGCAGAAAAAGGGCGATTTTCCGGTCTGACTTTGTGATAAGCTCCTTCTTTTCATGATAAGGAGCTCTTTTTTTAATTCTTTTTTTTTACTCCCGTTTTTTTCTTTACTTGTGCACTTTAATTGAGAGCTTCTGATTATCTTTCGTTGGTGCATCTTTGCACACTCGCCATATTCTTTCGTGTTTCATGTTCAAGTGCTAAACTAAACTAGACTGGGCTATATTGCTGTTCAACCCCAATTATGTTAAAAAAAAAAACCAAATTAGGTTAAGATTAATTTGAATAATCGTACCATTGAATTGTAAATAGTAATCATGTTGAACGGTTGGCAAAAATTTACCATAGTACATGACACATCAATTCTATAAAAAATGAAAGCTAGTGAACATAGTATTGTTATCATATTGCGGGATGGGCTCCAGTTGCAATAGCATTTGGGTATGTATTATTAGATCAGAGGTAGAACCAAATCTCTTCTCCCTTTTTTTTCACTATATACGGGCATATGTTGGCAAGAGTTTTTACATACCAAAACATAGTTTTATCTCACTGTTCCCATTCAAGTTCATCCTGTTTAAAGCATGATCTATGGTTATGGGATAATTAGTCTTCAAGGTTTATTTTGCATCTAGGTCAGATCTCCATTTAGCTTTCACTTCACATCAGGTATCGTCTGCTAATTGCTGTCTGTCTTATTCTGCATATATTATGTATTCTTACTTTTGACCGACGGAAACATGAACATCGGCTGCCAAGATAGCATTTCACCATCAACTAGATATGCACATAAACGAAGCAAAGTGGAACAAATATGTTAGCTATCACTCTCCCAACGCTGCGGAAAAACCAATCCGTGAGATTGATAAGCTGCGGAAGCTGAAGAAAAACTCATTCCTTAAACCTCCGAAACGGAACACCATATCAACATCATACCCTAGAGAGCAATACTCACGTGATGTACAGACGATTTCGTTTTCGACTCATCAAAAGAGAAAGAGCAAACGCAGAGAGGCACGTAGATGTAGAGCTAGGGTTTGCACGGGTGCATTTGGCTATGGAGCGGGAGGCTTCTTGGGAGGAAGGGTTCCCGTGCTGATGCAGAGGATCAGGGCCCAACGGAAACTCTTTCAGCCTCCATCTCAGTGCGACGGTCTCTCTCTATTTCTTCAACCTCTTGATACACTCAAACCCTCCCTTCTCCTCCGCTCCACCCCTCACCAGCACCTGCAACAGAGAAAATGGAGAAAAAGAAGCAGACAAAAGCAAAAGTCTCAGCCCAACCCCCCTTCCTCTCTCTCTCTCTCCATGGAAAGCACCCTACTTCTTCTTATTACGCATAAAAGAGATGAGAGAGATGAACCTTTCGGTGTCGTGTCGCCAGACAAGCAGCCCCCGCGTAGAAACACTCATTGACGTCATTGGATACGGTGCAATCTGACAATTCAAAAAACGAAGGAGAAAAGGAAAGAAGAAAAATTCCCGAAGATCCGAGGCACCATTCTCCTTTTGAAGTCCTGTAACTGTTAACTGCTTGGGCACACGGTGGAGAGCAGATGGAGGTGGTTTTGGCTGGAGGGTCGATAGGGAGATGGACGGAAAGGGTCGCCATTTAATAGAGAGACGAAGACGACGATCTAAGGATTAAGCATCATTGCATGTGCAGCCGTTTCTCATTTCCTTATGCGATAGTGGTATGCTCTCTCCATCGATTCTGTCAGCTCTGCCGATGGCGCTGTGTTCAGCGGGACTGACAGGCACACTCCCATTCCAATGCTGTCGTCAGTTTGCATATAAAATGCATTACTCATCTCACATTGTTCGAGCTCGCGTAATATTTTCCGAGGATTCCTTTTCTCGACGAACGCTCTCTTTGCGCGAGACTACATGAAGCACTCGTTTCTTCGCCTCCGAGTCATGTGCATAAGGGCTTCGTTATGGCATATTCAGGTCCGTGAATGCTCGCCTAAAATTGTATGTTCTTTTTTTTTTTTTTTTTTTCGGTTTAGTCGTGATTTGCACTTCGAATTAGTTCCAATACAACCCCATTGATCAAACGCGACTTTCTACGATATAATGGAAAGAGCTGATGAACAAAATGCGTCATTTCATCCGCATTTGTTGATCAATTAAATCTTGCTTATCTTTTCGTGGGATGAGAGAGAGAGAGAGAGAGAGAGTTTTGCTTTTGCAGGTTTGACATTGATGTCGAGGGAATCATCCTTGTAGATGTATCCATATCAGAAATGCATCATGGTGTTGTTCTTATAATTCATCAAATAAGACACCGGTCAAAATATAGATACGTAACATAATATAAAACTACAAAAATTCGACAATTAAGAAAATTCAAATTTGTATTATGAACCAGTTCTGGAGGCTTTCAGGGTCCCGTCAAAGACGCTGGCTTGCAAGTGAAACCGAGAATGCAGAAAAGACAGAAATAACCTAAAAGAGAACAGTTTGGAGTAGAGATAAATGCAGTTCGAAAGCAGGAACATGCTGCCGGACCAAGATAATCATCCGACCCGCCTACACCACACGATGCCAGCGCGCCCCGTAACCTCGTGTTTGTAGCAGACACGCAGACTACAGAGCAGCTTCTCCCGATTATATGCAGGCTAGCACAATGATGCCACGCCTCCAGTTTTTTTTTTTTTTTCCAACTACGACTCGTTATACTGAAAGAATCGTGTTGTTTCGGACATCATGGAACAAAAACAAGTTGGATGATTATGCAGAATAGGAGACGCTCCTCGAAAGTATAGAAACCAATGAAAACTCTGGCACTGCCGAAGGTAATTTCCCTAGCTTTAAAGACATGTTTGCTTCTCCTGCGCAACAGCGAAATCATCACAGATAAACGAACTGAATTTGCCTAACGAGGCGCTTTCTTCTTCCCTGCAATAGCGACGCGCTGGCCCTTCAGTGTCCGGCAAATGTCCAAGGTTCGCGCTTCTCCTCTGCAAGGCAAGCCCCTGGATGTGCTTCGAGCCCCCTCTGCAGCACTGGATTTACTTCAGTCTCCATGGCGACCGCATTGAACCGCCCTGTGCATCACCAAAACACGAACAAGGGGACGCGAAGAAGGATGACCTTGGGAGGCCTAAGAGAATAATGCAAAAGGGAGGGCGGGAAGGCAGAGGCGACGCGGCAGGGACTCCCCGCTTCCTCCTTCGATCCCTTCAAGCTCCCTAGAAGCCGACCCCCATCCCCCTATCGCCGACATCCCCATCCTTGAATGCCTCTTCCCAGGCACCACCGGTGGGAGTGGGATTTCAGAGAGGGCGAGGCGGTGATGGGGGGGGGGGTGGGGTGGGGGAAGAGGGGGTTTGCGGTGGAGGTGTGGGCTTTCCAGGGAGGGAGGGCGTGAAGCAGGAAAGTTATAAGCAAGAGAGACGTGTAGGTGGTGAAAGTAATGGAGGTTGATGGTGCGGCTGGAATCTGGTTGGTGAAGCATTAACTGCCATTATTGAGAGAGAGAGAGAGAGAGAGAGAGAGAGAGGGTTTCGTGCGGCTTGATGGAGAAGAAGACGTAGCAACCAATGAAGATGGAGGGAGAGAGAGAGAGAGAGAGAGAGAGGAGAGAGGGGTTTCGTGCGGCTTGATGGAGAAGAAGACGTAGCAATCAATGAAGAGGGAGAGAGAGAGAGAGAGAGAAGAGGGTGAGAGAGGAGGCGCTTCTTCGTGCAAGGACGCAGTGAAGGACGTAGCATATTGATGGAGAGAGAGAGAGAGAGAGGGGAGGCAAAAAGTTCGACTCAAAACAAAGGTAGGGGCCCGGCCGACGAGCAGAGCTACGTGCCATTTCCTGATTGGGTCGGCGAGGGGTGGCCGGGCCCCGCCTAATATTTTCCCGTCGATGGAGCGAGAGCTGACGAGTCTTCCTCGTTTCCGATATGATACGCTCAATTCCCAAATGAATTATTCGTTCCATCTAAGCAGCAGGGAAAAGAGAGGCATTTAAAAAGGCCTAAGAACTGAAAAAAAAATCAAACTTATATCCACGACTCGTCACTAATGCTCCAAATGCACAAAGTTCACGTCGGCGAGCAAGATAACTAGATTGTAGTGGACAAATGCAGAGTCGCTGGGCCATGCAACAAGCTGTTGTTTCACGGTTGATTTTGACTATTGCGGTTTGCTAGAGACTCCTGTCAACAAGGATGCTGAGAAACTACAGATTAATTTGGGAAGCAGCCACGATGTGCTAGCGGGTGACAGCCTTGTTTGAGAATAACGGTGCTTTTATCAGCTTAATGTTGATATATTTGTGTACAGGATACATATCTTGCTGTACTTACCCATCTTCTCATTACGTTTCTCTTGGAAAACTGTTTCTTTCGATTGCTAACTCTCCAGATATGTATTTACAGTAACTTCGACTGTGTTTGGCTATTATATTTCAACTACATGAAAAGGATCTTTTTTGTTATCTCTGCTGTTTATGCGAATTAGCAAATTAGCTTCGGGTGAAGGGTTGAAAAAAATTGGAGAGGTATGACATAGGACAATCCTAGAGATTAGTCGAGATGTAGAGGTGTAATAGGCTAGGAAAATCTTATTACCATAAAGTCACGTGGAATAGGACCAGGAAATTATGTGGAATCGACTGTGTTCAATAGCACCGATTGACCCTCGGGAGAACTTCACGAGGGTTGATTCTTACTCAGATGGTAGAGAGACCATCAGAGTATTTAAGCTATCCAAGACCAATTAGGCAAGCCTGAATTGGAATCCTCGATAGAATTCCGGAAGAGTGAGCAACCTAACAATCTGACCTGGCTATCAACTGGGGACGACCCTAGCAAGTTCATGTTCAAACGGATGTGTGCTCCACAGTGGAAGCTCGATGATACGCACAAAAGAATGGATTACATGTATATGTGGTTAGTAGACTGTCAAAATGGATCATTGATCCATTTCTTTACCCATATGGATGTTAAATATGTCATAAGTTATATTAAGTATATGAATCATAAATAGGTTTAAATATAATATGAGTGTTAAATAAGTTATAAATGGATTACAAGTGGGTCATAAACGGATTTATGACTTATTTAGACCTAACCCTATTCTCTATTTATTCTTTATCACCTTACTTGATTTTATGCTTGCTCAATCTAACACTCATATCAATTTGGACATGATTTTTCATAGATTTGATCAAATATAGAAGTGCTGTAACAAGAGGGATCTAGTTGAGTATGAGTTGGGTACGGGTCGGATTAGGTCGGGTATACGTTATTGGATTTATACTGTATGAAATTAGAGGTCAAAACGAATTGAATGAGTTTATTTGGGTTGATCCATTTTCAACCCAACCCACTTATTTGCCGGGTCTAGTGGTTAGTATGGGGAGAATTACCAAAAAAGTCCTAAACCTATTACAATTGTGCCAATTCAATCCTAAACTTTTTTTTTGTCCAATTTAGTCATAAACCTTTTATAATTGTGCAAATTCAGTCCATCTGGCCAAAATTAGCACCTCTGGCATCGATTCGTGCTCTAATTATGTGGGAAGCGCTCCTCTTTCTTCGGGGTAAGAGAGCTTCATATTTTGGAGGAAATTCCCAAAAAAGGTTGCATGAAAAGCGTTTTTTATTTAATGTAAAGTTCGAGGTTACTCTACCATTCTAATTGATAAAACACTCATTCATAGGGCCAAATTATGTAAAGGTCGACAAAAGATAGCAGTCCCTTCCCTTTGTCCTTAATCACAGCGAGGGGAGACTATTCCAGTTTGGGTAGGTCGAACATATAAGCAAGAAGCTTCAGTTCTCTTGACTGAAGATGCGCTTCGGAGGTTGATGTCCTGCAAGAAAATATCTTCACATGGATGGTTCCTGCTGCAGTCGAATTTTATGGCCTCTTCTGAAGCGCTGGTTCCTCTAATATTCTTGTAAGTCACGTTCCTTACTTGAACTGCTGCGGCCTACCATTCCACCAGATAGCGATCAAGTGATTAGTCAATCATGGTAGTCTAGTGAGTACCAGCTGATCATGACCAGTCGAGTGAGCTAGAAGAAGATAGGCGCACAGACGTTCTATTACCTGCGGAGGACACGGTTTCTCTTGATCACAATAGTTCTGATCTATGATTATGGGATTGGTCACGTTGTCCATCGCAAGGTTCTCAAATCTGATGTTACTCGCATACCCTGATCCTCCCTGGATGGAGATGGGTCAAGATTGAGATTATGCCCCTCATAAACTTTCTAAACCCTTTGAAGTCAGGATGGATATGTTAAAGTCATCCATGCAACCAACGAAGTTGATATATTTGTTCTAAGCGCAAGTCAAGACTTTTATTAACAAAAACTTGTTAGCTCACACCAAGTCAAAGAGCAATTCCGTTGTGCCCTCGACTTGGAAACAAATTATCCCTTTCTCCTCTCCCCTCTTACGGTTTGCAATCAAAAGGAGAATTTAAATATATTCTAGAAGTGTTTTAATCTTCTATGACACCATTTAATAGTTCAAAACCTGCAGCCAGTGGAAGCACGCAAGGAAAAAAAGTGCACGACCGAGCATGTCAATATCCTGGCCGAAAAAGTAAAAATGACAATTTATTGCCCTAATCCCACCTGCCAAGTCTTTATTCTCACACCATTCGTGGTTCCTGAAAGTCTTGCATTATTTATTACGACATTTGAAACATAGTCAGCTGACATGTGGGCTCCCAAGCTTCCAATGCTGTATATAAATAGATAAGCTATGAGCTTTGAGTACATCATAGTAGAAGGAGCAGTTAACAGGTGTGGAATATATATTTTGCGTATTTTAGTTGGAAGGACGGTAATAGGAAACCTGATGCCATGGCCTGGTCCACAGGCTATATCTGTAGCTTGAACATTACTCGACCCACTTACTATAGAAATGCAATCATCCCCTGAAAACAAGAACATTAGGAATATGATTACCACATAATGTTTAGTTTACCCGGACATGATGATATATGGAAGTGAGGATATGTTCGCATTTTGTCGGTAGAGAAATATTGGAGCCAGAGCCAGAATTTGTGCATGCCGAATTGGTGTCCGTCTGTTATACCCGTCCCAATGGCACAATGATCGATGGTGATACTTTGAGTATCCGTGACGTGAATTCCATCAGTATTTGGGCTTTCCTTAGGAGCAGTTATCTGGAGATTCACTGCACTCACATTCACGCATTTCTTGAATACAAGATGCATTTGTTGTGCATTCGTAATGGTTAAATCAGCTACCCTCAGATTTTTGCATTCTTGGAATGTCAATGCCTGCAAAGGTAGTTCTTCTTAGGAAATCCATAGGATATGAAACTTCTTCTCCATTCGAATTTAGATTGAGATATGTCTTTGATCATGGGCAGATCGAAGAACTTACTGTTGGTGCATGCTTGCAAGGCTGCATCATAACATTCTAGGAAGAAGAGAGGAATTGCTTGTATTAGTGCATAGTGAATTGTGAGTCAATATCCAAACGTAGTGAAAAGGATGCAGCTACAATGACTCACGAGTTTTGACTTTCTTTTGCAGGATTTTTGTCACCATGTTTTTCCATTGCCATTTATGTAGCCACCGCCTGCTACACTCAATTTTGTCAAGTTTTCAAACTTCAGCCATAATGTCGGATCCTTTTCGTAGGCTGATTGGTCAGAAGAAGCATTGATTGTTCCATAGATCTGAAACATGTAAATCGAAACAAAGAAGAAAGGTGTTCACTCTTTTTTAGTGTAGCAACTATATATTGCATTTGGATGGAGTACAACCATAGATGATTTCAAAACAAAACAACTGACATCAATATTATTTAGGTCAAGGTGCGCAAAAAGGTAAGAGGTACAGCCTCACTTTACCAAAAAATTGAACATTCCCGGTCAAATATTGTATTGGCTCCTATATGGAGACTTCTTACCTCCATCTTTTTGAATTATTAGCTCTATTTGTAATGCCAAAAGATGCCTCTAAACTACTATACTTCATATGCTCTATAATACTTGCCTTTCAAAGAAAAGTAAAGAAAAAAAGAAAAAAAAAAAAAGTTGTTCACTCAAGACGAGAAATAAGCATATCCCTTGGATGTCAATCCATCAATTGATACCATAACAACTGGAAGACATTGAGTTCAATACATTTTGTGGTGAATCCTACTCCCTGATTTTTTTTTCCTCTTCTTATCGTTCATTAATTTATACCTCCATCTATGGCACATCAAGTTGTGCGCATCGCATAAAACTCACCTTTACTGTGAGGTCAGATCCGCAAGGACCTGAGAATGTGATGGGCGTAAGACCATAGGTTTTGTTCTGAGGGACTACTAGAACAGCTCTCTGAGCAGAACAAGCAGCCTCCCAGGCTTTCGTGAATGCCTACATGCATAACCAAAGCACTTGGCTGTTACTACCGCAAGAAGAGCTTTGACATGAATCAAACAGATTGAAGAATGAAGAACAGGAAAAGAAAAGGAAAAAAAAACAATCTACTTATTCAGTAAGACTTTATTAAGATGAGGGGGTTATTTGTGCATTTATATACCTCAGTATCATCACTTCCATCTCCTTTAGCACCATAGTCATTTACGTTCACCATCTTAAGTGAAGTTGACGAAGAGGCAGCTCGACTCTGTTTTCGCATGAGCTGTCTCCAGAAGTCAGAGTCATTATAGGAGATTCGATCCCTGCTGGCTGTCCTAACTGAGGAGGGGCGGGCCATTGGGTCGTGTGCACGGTAAAGATTATTGGTATCGAGCAGGTCATTTCTGTGGCTGCTGAAGCAGAACGATGAGGAGGTGATTAAGATGATGGAGATGCAAAATTGGAGCTTCTGCAACTTCATTTTGCTTCTGAGTTACAAGAGCCTAGGGCAAGGCTGAAGAAAGTGTCCAGTATGTAGATAATGGTATGGACTATGGAACGAATGTGTTTGTGCAAGTAAGAACAAAGTCATCCAACATTTATATAGAGAAAAATGGAGCTGATGTGCTTGTCAGGAGGGAGGGAGAGAGAGAGAGAGAGAGAGAGAGAGAGAGAGCAATATGGGAGATAAAATCGGAGAACGTAGTTATCAAGCTAATGAGACAGATGAGGGAAGGACTAGAAGCGTGACTCAGAAGAAACAAGAAGCGAAAATGAGCAGGTGGAGCTGACTTTAGGAGTTCCAGCAGTTGAAGTAAAATATAATCAGTTTTGGTTAGTTATATTTGCTGGTTTACTAAGACGCACAAATTTCATGGTTCTCACGTGTTACGTAGGCCCTGCTTAGACATTCCATGTACACAATAGGGGACCACCCGAAACAACCGCCAAGTGCGCACAACATAAAACATGAGAATAGAGTCGCCCAAGGGCTTTTGTGAGTACAGCTACTTGACTCTCAAAAGTACATGGGAATCAAATTTAGTATGCCGCATTTCTAGGTTTGAACTGGATGCATCGGGTCATGCTCATTACATACACATATATATTATTACCAATTTTCCATTTTGTCCAACGAAGTACGAAACTTAGTTTTGAGGCCAGTGTGCTAGGTATCATTTGGTAAACAATTTTTTTTTTTTCATTTCGTGGGATTTAATAAATATAGTAATGGGAATTCGGTGCATAATTACCGGTAGTCTGTGGCTGTGGAAATCTGAGCTGTTGACGTATGGCGTTCAATCTGGTCTTAACGTTTGTGGGTTAATAAAGCTTAAATCTAGGCGCATGCCAAGATGAAACCATGTTTTAGTCATAGTTCCAACGTTTTTTAAACCAACATTCTACAGTGATTGTGGTCCACTATGACTATGAGCCCAAAGTTAGAAACACTCAAAAGCATGGGCCAATCAACACTGGTTCGTGTGGGTCCAATGCACTGAAGTCAACGAATTACACGAGTCTCAAGTGGGATGCATGCCGTGTTCATGAGAATTCATAGTTGTTCCTTTTTTCATGCCGATAGTTTTGTGAAAAAGAGTTGCAAATGAGTTTGAAATTCTCTACTTCTCTTCTTTCTTTTCCAATGAGTTCTGAAATTTTGTTCCCATTCCTAATGGGAACAGAAAAAAGAAAAAAAGAAAAAGATGAGGAGTAACTTTCGTGATTAGCTCCTAATTGGCGTAGGAATTGTCCATATCCAAAAGATCAAAAGCAAAGTGTCATGCATTGGTGGAAGAATATAAAGAAAATTTCAAATAAGAGCCTAAAATGTCATCATTTTCTCAAATAAGAATCTGAAATAGACATTATTTCATATAATGGCCTAAAGTTGCATTGTGTTGTGTTCATGAGAATTCATAGTTCTTCCTTTTTTCATGCCGATAGTTTAGTGAAAAAGAGTAGCTGATGAGTTTAAAATTCTCTACTTCTTTCTTTTCCAATGAGTTACGTAATTTTGTTCCCATTCCTAATGAGAACAGGGAAAAAAAAGATGAGGAGTAACTTTCGTGATTAGCTCCTAATTGGCGTAGGAATTGTCCATATCCAAAAGATCAAAAGCAAAACGTCATGCACTGGAGGAAGAATATAGAGAAAATTTCAAATAAAAGCCTAAAATGACATCATTTTCTCAAATAAGGATCTTAAATAAACATTATTTCATATAATGACCTAAAGTCGCGATGTGTTGTGTTCATGAGAATTCATAGTTCTTCCTCTTTTCATGCCGATAGTTTTGTGAAAAAGAGTTGCCGATGAGTTTAAAATTCTCTACTTCTCTTCTTTCTTTTCCAATGAGTTCCGTAATTTTGTTCCCATTCCTAATGGGAAAAGGAAAAAAAAAAGATGAGTAACTTTCGTGATTAGCTCCTAATTGGCATAGGAATTGTCCATATCCAAAAGATCAAAAGCAAAGCGTCATGCACTGGGGAAGAATATAGAGAAAATTTCAAATAAGACCCTAAAATGTCATCATTTTCTCAAATAAGGATCTAAAATAGACATTATTTCATATAATGACCTAAAGTGACTAAATTGTTTCAAATAAGAGCCTGAAGTGGAACTTGTCTCAAATAAAGACATAAAGTGGTCATATCAATTTCAAAAAATAGCCTAACCCTTCAAACCGAAGGGCATTTCAACTTTAATTTAATTTTTTTGTTTATTTTTTTCTCTTTTTTTTTTTTTAATATTCTTTTTCCCCCTTCCCTTCGCCAACCATCGCGGAGGTTGCCAAATTCAGGCAAGGGACACCCTCATCAATGTCGGGCAAGGGTCGCCCTCGCTCAACCCACACCGACTTTGAGCGAGGGCAACACTCGCCCTCACGTGGCCTTGCCAACTTAGGCAAGGGTGAGGGTTGCCCTCATTGACATTGGGTGAGGCCCCAACAACAACAAGGGCAACCCTCGCCAAATTTGGCGAGGGCAACAGTCGCCTAAAATCAATGAGGACGGCCCTTGCCTGAGGCGGGTGACTTCCATTGACCATTGACGACAATGGCCCGGGGAGGGAAGAGGATAAAAGAAAAGAAGAAAAGGAAAGGAAAAAATATTAAAAATATATAGTTACAATTTTTCTCTACCAAAATATCATTTCTCTGATGGTCAAAATAGTCACCGGTCGGTTAAAAACCTTTTTTAAAGATAATTTCGTCACTTCAAACCCTTATTTTAAATAATTTGGCCACTCCATACTTTTATTTGAAATAAGGTCTGTTTCAAGCCTTTATATAAAAAAAAAAAAAATGAGGACGTTTCAGGCATTTATTTGGAAATCTACTAAGAATATATACAGCTTAAAGAATCAAAAGGGGTTTGGTTGACCATCCTCGAAGACGTGCCAAGAAATGTAGTGGGGTGGACCACCGTTAGTGTGGGGGCGAGAAGCAAGAAACATGGGGTGCACAGAGAAGAACGGATCAAAGAAATTGGCGACTTCGTCGATGGGGCGTGGGTAAATTGCAAGTCATTCGAGTCATGGAAACGAGAGGTCAGCGAAGAAATGCATCAGCAGACATCATGACAAAGGGTTGGCGTGTCTGCGATGAGTTGAATACATCTTTTGAAGGGAGAGAGGCACGCGAGTTTGAGTCGTTTTCTTGGCAACTAACTTGGGTTCGTTAACGTTAACGCTGTTTTCTCGTTTCTTTTAGGGAAATCTTCGGTTGGATGACGTCTGCAAGTCGATCACTTTGGACTCTTGGATTTCATCTCGTCCACGTTGGGTTGGGAGTTGGAACTCGGCTGCCTTGACCCAATGTAAACGATGCTGTCACTCTCCGTCGTGTATGGCTCTAGCAGAATGTACGACTTTGAATCTTTGCACAAATGGGAAAAGAGACCCATTCGCATGGTTTTTGCAATAACTGTAATTAGTTATATTTATCAAGTACTTGTTTATATGATGTGGAACTTGTTTGTCTACACAACTGTGTAGCTAAAGAAACCAATTCGATAACATGCGCCATCATGGACCTAACCATTTCCGAGTAGGGTTCTCGTTTCTTCTCTCCACAAATACCATTTTTTTGAGGAGTATACGGAATAGACAACCTTTGTCTTTCTATTCCTTTTTCATCACATAATTTTCTGAACTCATCGATAAACATTCTCGACCTCGATCAGATCTTAATACTTTTATTTTCTTGTCTAATTGATTTTCTACCAGGTTCATAAACCTTTTGAAACAACAATAGCTTCAGATTTATGAGAAATCAAATAGACATATCCAATCGAGTATAATCATCTATAAAAGTGATGAAATAAACAGTCTCATGCCTTCCTTTCATATTCATTAAACCATAGACGTCAGAATAGATTAAATGCAGAGAAAATTCAGCTCTTTTACCTTTTCCAAATGGTTTTCTTATCGTTTTCCCTACTAGGCAATGCTCACATATGGGCAAATCGACTTTTTCAATGTTGTCCAGCAAGCCCTTCTTGGCTAGTCTATTCATATGTATGATATACTTTATGGTGGGTTTGTAGGGATAATTGACTTATTTTATAGCAGTTAATTCAGTTCTAAACTTTTTAATTGCATCGATTTAATTCCAAACTTTTACGATTTACCAAGTTAGTCTTAAACATTTCAATTGTATTAATTCAGTTCTAAAACTTTTAAGTATTTGCCAATTAGCCCTAAACATATAATTTGGATAATTTTTGGAAGAACTATATTAGTAAATCATCAAAAGATTAAGACTCAATTAAAAAATTATCCAACAATTTAGAACTAACTTTGGCACAATCGAAAGGTATGGGACTTCTAAGACTAAATTAGCAAATTATCAAAAGATTTAATATATTATCGGTACAATTGAAAGATTTAAGAATAAATTGGCCTCTAAATAATAGATTTATAGATTTTTGAACAATTTTAGCAGTTATTGCATGTTCTCTCTCAACTTTATATTTTGGAGCAAAAAGAAGAAAAATTGGTTCCTGGCAGGCCGTAGAGGAATGCTCTGCAAAGGAAACTCTGTTTTCAATGCATGACCTTGCGAGGCCTTTTTTTGATCATGTTTGCGGAGCTAGGAATGATAGAATTTACGAGTTGTACAATCTCTCCAGTTTCTACACATTGATTGCGATGTGAGTGCCGAGCGATGGTGAACAAAAGTTGGATTAGAAAGTTGCGATATCCTAATTCAAGGGGACCAAAGAGAGGGAAATTACATGTAAAAATTTCATAGAACATGGTATAACTATGTGAAAACTTCCCCCATGTGCTAAACGGAGTGCGATGATCAATGATCACGACTGGCCTCCTTTGGACTATTATTCGATATGACTTGTGAGGTATATAAGATTGTTACAATAAAATAAAATAAAAAAATTGAGAGGGTCAAAGGGCTTGTTAAGAATTATATAGTATCGATATGGACATGCGACACAACTCATTGATATATCATTTCTCAAAATTAGAAAATTTTGATACATTCCGATGTTATATATTAAATATATTTTTATATATAAAAACACAAATAAATAAATAATAATAAGAGTCTATAATTAATTTACACTAAAAATATTAATCCAACATTTGTTACTATCATTCATTATTTTAATTTGAAAAATTCAACTATATTATACTGTAATAATCCATAAAACTTGAAGAAAAAAATAAGCAATCCTGATTCTACTATCAAATTTAGGGATATGTACACTACAAGTCCTAAAACTTACCACAAACGTGCAATTAAGTCACAAAACTTATCAAATTGATGCAATCGAGTCTTTCCATTAACACCATCAATTTATTGAATCGAAAATGTTGAAGTAGTATTTTAAAATTAATTTATTTATCCTACGTGATAATTTTTTATTACTTTTTTCTTTAAATATTATTTAAAAAATAGTAAAAACTTCTAGAAAAGCTAAAATAATTCTGAAAGAACAAAATTGGAAGAAAAAAAAGGTGAGGTTGTGAAAAAAAAAAAAAAAGGCAGGTGGGTGGCTAGGAATAATTTAAAAAAAAAAATAAAAAAAAGAATAAAAAAAAGAAGATCGTAAAAAAAAAAAGGCAAGGTCATAGGTGGCTAGACATGCCACTACCATTGTTGGAGGGTGGCCTAGGTGACACCTCGGCTAGCAAGGTCATCAGGCCCTAGGCGGTGAAGAGTGGGTAGCCCTCGCTGGCCTAGGCATGGCCTAGGCGACGCCTCGGCTAGGGTTGGTGAGGCTCGCCCAAATCTAGGCAACGCCGGCCCTTGCCGTGGCCGGCAAGCCTCCCCAACCCTAGGTAAGGCCTCAAAGGCCCCAAGCAAGGGTCGGCGACCCTCGTTAGGCCCGAGCAAGGACGCGGTGTTACCCAGATCTGGGCAAGCCTTGCTTAGGCCTTAGTCAAGGCATCACCTAGATTTGGACAAGCCTCATTGGCCCTTGCCTGGCCGATGATGGCCTCACCCGAGCTAGCGAGGGCTACCCCCCTGCCCCACCTAGGGCCAGCGACCTTCGACAATGGCAGCATCACCCAGATCCCTGCTTCTTTATATATATATACATTTTGACTTTTTAAGTATTGAAAAATTTTAAAATTGATCTCGTACATGTTGGAATCACATGTCAGAATTCTAGACTCGTATATTGAGGAGATTTGATCATGTGTTGGATTTTCCGACACTTGTTGACCGCATGTTGAAACATGTCGGATCATGTTGAACACGTATTAGAGTGTCGGACACAAGATGGAAAATCTCTAGAGAGTGTCGGTGCTACATAGGTCAAGGGTGTGTTTATGTGAGCTGGGACAATTCTTGTTTATATTGGAAAGATGGGGGCTTTGTATTAAGGAGAACGCCACCTGCAGACAGTTTTTGATGGCCTATGGAACTCGGCTTTGCTTACTAGGGGATGAGAAGATTGAAGGGAGTACAGACAGGTCTCCTTGATGTCTCTCTGTCTGTCCTACGTTCTTGAGAAGAGGTGCATCTGGCTATGCTGTAGGGTCATTACCAATACACAGCACGAGCCATCTGCTTTTTTGTAAATTCTGCAATAACGGGAGCTCCAAAAGAATCACCACCCGCACATCCTCTAATAATCTAACAGCCAACACTAGCCTGACGACCATTCCCTCAAGACTTGCCCATATTCACTATCGGCAAAACCAAGGAGCTGCAATGTCGCATCGTAAATTAAAATGAAGTGAAAGTCGCATACATTTGAGGGTAAGATTGAATAGTACTAGACGCATTTGGGTTTCTGATAATGGTGATGGGATGGGATGTGGACCAACCAAGGAAGAAGGGAATCCCTTAAAGAGAGTGCCTGGTGTCCACCTGGCAATAGCGTGAATGCGAAATGGAGGATGGTAACCTCGACCTCTTTCATTCGAGAAAATATTGGGAGCACCCATGAACCATTCCATGTCAATTCTTCACGCGCATCGTTCAGATTACTAAATACTTCATCATCGGGATTCCTTCAGACCACCACCACGACCACCGCTGCTACTACCACAAGAGCAATGAATATTGAATGGAAAGCGTCCAACAGAGGGATGAGTCCCCAAGTATGGTCAGCTGATACTGAGAGAGAGACACGGGACGTTGGGAGCGAGAGGGTAAACGGGAGGAAGAAGGAGAGAGTCTGAGTAATAGGGTTCACCATTCAATGGGACCAAGATGAACGACGAGTGATCACCATATATGGATCCGATTAACGTTTCATTCGGGCCGGGTTCTTCTGATTGGGCCGACATGGCCATGGAGGCTTTCTCCCTCTCCAATCCTCAACACGCCGGGGACAGGGATGCTGGGGACGTCGGGGACTGGTTGATAAGCCATCACGTTTTTTTTATTAATTTGATTGGTTTAATCTACGTTTATACTCAATTTGTATTATTAAGTGATACTTCATCGTGGAAGTTTCTTTATACCTCATTGATGGTCATAAAGCTTTTAATTTCCCTTTCAATGATCTTTGTTGTGATTTCTGATTTAGACAGATCATAAAGGTTGAGCTTACTATTTAAGGGTCATTCTTAAGTACCCATTTTAACGTCACTTATATGTAATCTTTTAGGAAAATTAATCATCATGAAACTAAATTAATTGTAATTGTATGTGAGCAAATTAAATAGTTACGTGTGTGATATATATAATTATTACCGTGAATTAAAACTTAGTGTGCAGTGACAAGGGGCGAGCAGCCACATGCCAAGACCCGGAGAATCAAATTTAATGACTCGATCAAAATGGCAAGAACGTGAGCGACCATTTTCGTCCCTTATAGCGAGAGTGAATGCCCAATTTCTTATTGACGCTTCAATTTCCTTTATTTATTTTGTAATTCCTGGTTAAGGTCAAGCACTAAATAAAGACAAGACATAAGTACCGTGAAACAATTGATTTTAATTTGTTCTTGCGACCATTCAGCCAATTTTTGTCTCTCATTCCTCGGTTCCATGGTGCCTCACCCCCCATTTTGGAATTGATAATATTCGGATAAACTAAATATCTTTTATCTTGTGCCATGCACATGCATTGCACGTACAATGGATGTGCAACTCACGTGCAAAGTATGAATATGAACACGTGCAACTCTATGCAGCTGCTTACGCGGGTGAATATAGGGGACTGAAAGGAGAGTGAGAGTACTCAATTTCATTATATATTATTCCAGTAAAAAAAGTGAAATGGAGAGGGAATGAAAACATGTCACGGTGTCATCACATTTTGCTCTAATAAATTAGAGGAGGGGAGCACCTGCCCGCCGTCGTGATGGTGGTGGGAGGCCGACCTTCCATTGACCAGCAGGAGGCGGAGGACGCGAGCGGGTGACGTCGGGGTTGGTGACTAGGGGTGAGTGAGGGCAGCTGGTGGTGAACCCAGTGGGGGACGGGTATGCCGGGGACACCGGGGATGTCGGGGACGGCGTGTCCGGGGGAATGTTTGGATTGAGAACTGAGCAAAGACCGTAGGGGCCACGTGTCTGTCCACTGAATGAGTGAATGGGCCGGCCCCATGGCGATATGGAGGAGCCAGCCCATCCAATATTTTCTTTCAGGATATAAAGAGATGATTGGGTGGAAGAGATAAGGTACTAGGATGGCGACGACGCCACCGCCCTTGACTTTGATAGGGTCACACAGTATTTCAAACTCATTTCTTTCCTTGCATTTAATTAGGGTCAATTTGTTTCGGAAAAAGACATAATAAAAAATATTTTTCAAATTATCATGTCTTAGAATTTTCTTTTCATTTTTCTGAATATATAATTAATGTCTCTAACTTTAAGCGTGCATATTTTCTTTGACTGCATATGGTTTTTCATTGACTAATATTTGGCAAATCAAACGTGGGAAAATGTACAAAACTAATTTGTGGAAAATATTCACTTAAACAAATAAACTCTTAGCTTGGAATACTATCTTTTGACTAAGGCCATCAAACAGATGGGTTAGGTTGGATTTAGAACAAGTCGAAAATGATCTGACTCATGTTGACCAATTCAATTCATTTTGACCCATTTTCATGCAATTTAACTTTAATGATCCATGCTCAACCAAGAAAACCATTTTCTATGAAAATAACCATATTTTTGGTATTTGACTAAAATTTGAAAATAAACAAGAAGATATTTTCCACGTTTAGTAAGAAATTTTTTTACTCATGCACCACTTTCAATAATGTTTTTATCATTATATTTTTTAATTGATTTTTTAATTATTTTTATTCTTATTCTTATTCTTATTCTTTTCTTTCCTTTTCTTTCTTTTTCTTTTTCTTCCTCATTGGCCAATTGCCCACCACAACAAGGCCGAGTTCGCCAAACGTTGACAAGCTTGGGCCTCACCAAATTCAGCAACCTAGGCGAGGCTCGCCTAGGTCACCGAATTTGGCAAGGCCTTAGCTCACTCGAGGTCAATCAAGCAAGCTTGGCCCTCACCAAATCTTGTGACTTGGGTGAGGCTCGAGACTTGCCCAAGGTCGCCAGACGTTGATGAGGCTTTGGTGACCTCAATCGAGGCTTAACCCCACCGAAGTTGCTAAATCGAGCGAGGCTCAAGCTCGCTTATGGCCAATCACCGGCCAATGCCATGGTCGGTGATAAGCCAATAAAGAAGAAAAAGAAAAGAAAAAAAAAAAAAAAAAAAAAAAAAAGGAAGAAGAAGAAGAAGAAAAGGAAACTGAAAAGTAGTGAGTTTGGTTGAGTTATTAATAGGTTATAACTTATAAATGGATTTAGGTAAACCCATTTACAACTCATTTTTCAATTGAGCTCTATTATAATAAACCCATTTCCAATTCATATTAAAACTTCAACCAACCCAATTTTTACCCAATCCATTAAATGGTCAAAAGTTTCGGCCATTCATCAAAACTACGAATGGTGCTGCACATCACATCCGTTCCATCAATTTGTTCAGGTACATTTAAACCCACATGAGAATTGTTTATTTGAATGTCGCCATTCCCGAGACCTTGACTTATTTTGGATATGAAAATGACCGAAATTTCTAAACTTTATAAACACAGACAAGCAAAATTATATACAACTTTTAGGTCATGCTTCTTTTATTGATGAGTTACATTGCCCAAATTTGTCTGTGGATGATATCCATAATTCATGACCCACTAATTAGAGGTATTTAAAAAAAAAAAAAAAAAATCAGGATTGCAGTAAAAATATCACTCGCGATTTTTTAAAGTTTGATTGTATTTTGAATTTTGAAGAAAAAGTAAAAACAGAAGCTGTTATCACGTTTGATAGGGGCGAAAACAAAGCCATGAGCGGCTACTCTTGTCATTAGAAGGGAAATGAAATAATTGGTGAGGAGCTGAGATTTAATATGCTTTGATCAAAGCCGGTTGACATAGAAAATAACCTCTCCATGCTGTGAGAGAGCATGGAAATTTATAAGACTTCTTCTGAAACCGAATTGAAAAAAACAAGATAAGATGAAGTTTAGAGAAGCGCACTTAGTTAGAATATGTAAGAAATTGTAGAACAAAAGAGAGTAACTTCTTTGTACCCAGTGAACACCTAATGCTACCTCGGGTCTCGCGGCCACAACCTTGATGCCATTTCCTTCTAATATCGAAAGCTTCACAAATTTACCATAAAAGTATCTTTTAGTTAAGATAGAGATTTTGAGCAAAGAGGAAATTGAAGTCGTCATAAAAGATCGCAATACCTCGAAATTCTACATTTGCTGTCCCCTTGGCAGGCCATTTCGATGTTCGCCTTGATCGAATCCGATCTGCTCGGAAGCTTCGGGACTTTCTGCAGTCCGCAATACGTCGGCGGTTTCGATTTTTCCTTCTTTCATTCGCGCCCACCCTCAGGGACGCGCGTCGCTCTTTTTAATGGATCTGACTCGGACAACGGCCCCCATCATAAGTCTGCGACGCGCCTTTACACGCGCGCGATTGCAATTTTCGTGCACGTGCTCCTCCGCGGACATGTTGGGGGCGATGCACTAATGAGCTCGTGGTTGGATCCAGGTGGGGGACTGACGGAACGAAGGGCCAAGTCCAAAGAGAAGTCAACGCCACGAGTCTGCGCATGAAATCTTCAAAACCGGCGGCGGTTCAGCTCCTCGCGCCCCCCGCCCGCGGCGTTCGTCTCGGGAGTTTCTCATCTCTTTGCCTTAGCAGCGTCTCGCAGACAGTCGTCCACACAAAGGGTGGACTCCATTGGTAAAATTAAAGGGTTAATACTATCAAAATTTACAACTTGATGTATTTAGAATAAATTACTTCAAATTAATTTTTTGATTACAAAAAACTCTAAATGAATATACCTCCGACAAATTTAATTTTTTTTTATCCAAAAAACTCTAAATTAGTATATTTTTATAAATTTATCATCCGTTAATTTTCATTAAATTTTACAGTCAAATTATTGTAATAATTAACGGATGTACTAATTTGGAGATTTATTCTCAATTTGTTACAAGTATATCAATTTAAGATTTTCATTATATTAATTCAATTTAATGGAAACTAACATGTATAATTTTTTTTTTTAAAATGTAACAATTTAGGATTTTTTTTTTTTTGTGTAATAAATTTATCACGTGTATACCAACTTAGTGTTATTGATAGTCAAAGAATTAGTTTGAAATAAATTTATTACATGTATACCTATTTATGATTTTTTATAGTATAAACCCTAAAACTACATGATGACTTGCCTAGTAAATTGAAGAATAAATTTCTTTACTAGCATGCCATTGTCATCTAATGAACAAGTTTTATACCACCCGTGGTGATGGCGTAGGTGGTTAGGCAAGGGAACTTTTCACGAGAGGTCCCGAACAAGTTTCAAGCAATATGATTTTAAAAAATTCCTCTAATTCTAAAAAGATTCATCAACTATTGCCCATAAATGTTTATTGTTTGGCCTTCGCGCTTCCAAGAAGCACTAAGTTTGACTTTGCCATCAAAAATGAAAAGGGAACAACAACCTAACTTTAAGATCTTAATTGTAACTCCTAAATGACCTCAACTAATGAAATTCGTTACAAAATATTCTAGGTCACACAACGTTGTTGAATATTTAAATATCAAATTATACCTTCATATGTCGATTCAAGTTTTTAGAATAATTGGTAATGATCGCACAAAATCTTATAAACATCAATTAAAAGCTGCATTTCATATCCTAAATAATAATGCTTAAAGTTCGAAGCTAGGAAATAGAAAGGTAGCCGTAAAACGTACTCTGGAAAGATGGGTCCACAACGAGTATGGAGCAAAATCGAACGCTAGCCAAATCAATTTTGTGAATCAATTCGGTATGCCGATTCTGTAGCTCTAGGATTACCTCCCCAAGAAGGGAAATCCCGCGTAAATTGGCCTTCGTCGTGACCGTCGCGCGATGATTCCTTTTAACTGACGTATTTGTCCCCTAATCGAAAAGACTGCCGTTTTCACTACGGTTGCTAGCGACGACATTCTCCGCCGTCCCTCTTTTCCTGCAAAAGCTCGACGTTAAAAGCCACGAATCTTCTCCGACGCGGCTTTGTGGAAGAAATTTTATTTATTTATTCACTATATAAAGCACGTCGTCATGCCCATCTTTTACCTCCATCTCCTCCTCCTTCAACCCTTTCGTGCACCGGAGAAGTTTCATCCCCATGTCCACTGCCGCCACCGCCTCCTCGGCCAGCGCCGCTACCACCGCCTCCTCGGCCACTGCCACCGCCACCACCGCCGCCGCCCCCTCCTCCTCTAGATCCTTCAAAATTGTCTTCCGTTCTATGCAGTCGCTGGTCCTCCTCGTTTTCTTGATCGGCGCGGTCATCACCGTCGCGTGGCTCATCCTGAATCCTCGCCCTCTAGCATTCCGGCTCGACTCCCTATCCCTCTCTGGCCTTCCCAATGTCTCCGACGCCTCATCCCCTCCTCCAAAATTCGACGTCGGAATCCAGCTTACCGCCACCAACCCCAACAAGAAATTCGGTGTGGTCATCGGGGACGTCAACCTCTGCCTCGCACTAATTCCGAGCAAGTGCCAGCTTCGTCGCTCTAGCCACAACAACAAATCATCGTCGGAACATTACATCGGCAAGAGAGGCCACGTCACCTTCGAGGTGAAAGCAAGCCCAAGTCCTGGCCGCGGAAGGAGAAGCAAGAGATCATTCCAGTTCACTGTGGACGAGCTTCTGAGGAAAGGGTCGGAGGTGATGTCAGTGAAAATGGACGTTAGTGTCAAGTTCATGCATGCGTATTGGCCAAGCAAGCGAGGTTCGGTGGAGGTGGAATGCAAGGATTTGAGCGTCAGGCTCTCCTCGACACGCATCGGGAATTTAACAGATGGAGGGAAGGATTGCTCGGTTCGCTTCGCCTGATCAGCAGAAAATTAACGGGAAACCCCAAACTTCATCATCACTCGCAGATTTTCCAATCTCTTCATCATTCACAGCTTTAATTAATCTTCTCACGATCCTCATTTCCGTGTCTTTAAAGAACGTTGGTGAACAGTGCATGCATGGATCGCGGGAGTTCTTCATGCCTTTTAGATTGATGGAGTTTCTCTTCGTGTGGTAGTAGTTGCTTCTGTAGCTAGTAGCTCATCGTGTACCTTTTAGGAACAATCAATCAGATGAAGTTCATTTGAAATTATGCATTGACTTAGAACCCGTCATGTACCATGAAAAGTGGCCTTCTCTTTTTGTGTTCTTTTTTTTTTTTTGGCTTGGCTCGAAGAAAATTTAGAATATAACTATCAATTATTAGGCGATACTTTAGCAGCCAAATAACCAAAAAATAAAAAATAAAAACATGAGATTACTCGATCCACCTACATCCATTTTCCCTACGCAGAAAATCACTGCGAATACGTAATAATCAATTGTTGAAAATTGTGCAAAATAGATAACCGATATGATGTGTGCAAAGACCCCAACTTGATATCTGCCCTTAGAGATTGACTTCCACTACTTTTACTTTGATAAATTTAATCATTTATTTCGTAAATTGTGACTATTATACTATTTGTGTTGACAATATAGCGTAGATTTTTTTTTTCCCAACAAAAGAAATACCCATTTGCATTTGTATTGACGCAATGTTCAATGCTTGCTTCTCCAATAAGAATCCACCACATCATTTAATACGTTAATCTCGTTATGCAGGCTTAGCATACCTTTTATCGTTCTTGGGCAATCATACATCCCATGTGTAGGGGCTAATCAAACCGGCCATAACTACAATATGGGCAATTCATTGATCAAATGGGTCGATATAGACACTAGAAAGAAAACCTCTCAGTGCTCAAGTGAAGAATGAGAGGAACTCTATGTAGTTTTCATGCAAAAGCTATGAACCCGACCCGTATGTCATGGATAGTGAATTACGGAACGATACGGGCCGAAATCAACGACACCCAAAATTGATATTCTGAGATATGATGTGGACATGGATTTTAGGGCTATGAAGTTACTATATTAATGATGGATCCGGACCAAAGGCAACTTGGATCTGGTCATTGCTTGGTCCGAACATGAAGTGCAGTGCACGAAGGCCAGATAGACCAACATGTCTCCCAACGTGTTCCACAATTTGCTATTTACAAATCTTGACGAGAGAGAGAGAGAGAGAGAGAGACGTACACTGGAAGAACCTACGAGGTAGAAATGTCGAGCGGGTTTTACATGCCGTTCGCCTTCTCGGTTCCTTCCTTCGCGGACATAAGATGATGCCATGTGGGGATCGAAGGAACGCAAAGCCCACTTCCAAAAGTAAGTCAACCCACGTGTGCATACACGGACCTTCAAAACCCAAAAGCGGCGGTTCCAGCTCCTGCCCGCTTGCGCGGTCTTCATACATGCAGTTTCTCGCCTCTTGCCTTGGTAGCGACAGATATTACCGTCCAACTACTCGTTTCATTCACCATAAAACGGCGACTTTGGGAAATATATCGCCAAACTTCAGCTTTAAAATTTCTTTTTTCAGCACGTCATTTGTCATCAGACAGACGAGTTTTCTATTAAATTCGTTTAATTTCAAAATATCCCGTTTACCCGTTTGGCCTCCGTACCTTCAAGAAGTACTTACTAAGAGCCAGATTTGAGATACTACAGTATAAAACTCAAGAGTTTAAAGCTAAAAATAGAGGTGGTAGTAAAAATGTGATATGGAAAACAAATGGGTCCACCGTAAATATGATGCAAAATTGAATACTAGCCAAATTATTTTATAAACTGATTTGGTATACCGATCTCGTAACTCCGAGATTACTTATGATTCACACTAGCATATGCCAAAAAGTGCAAGATTAAGTCTCGTTAATACAACTTTTCCCCCACAAGAAGAAAAATCCCATTTGGATTTGTTCTCGCCAACGTCATATCATGGTGATTCCCCTTTCACTTAGGTAGAAAACGCACGAGCGAGAATACACGTTTTCACTACATTTTGCTCGCGACGACATTCTCTCCCGTCTCGCCTTTCACACCAGGAGTAAAAGGGTTAAGAAGCCGCGAATGTTCTCAGACGTAGCGAAAATTTTGTTTGACCCTTTATTATAAAAGCATATCGTCGATCCAGTTTCTTCCCTCCATCACATCCTTCTTCACTACTCTTAGGCAACGGAGAAGTTTTCTCCCGATGGCAACCTCTGCCGTCACCGCCGCTGCCCCCACCTCCTCCTCCAAATCCTTCAGAATCGTCTCCCGTACGATGCAGTCACTGGTCCTCCTCATTGTCTCGATTGGCACGGTCATCACCGTCGCGTGGCTCGTCCTAAACCCCCGCCCTCCCGCATTCCGGCTTGACTCCCTGTCCCTCTCCGGCCTCCCCAGTGCCTCCGATGCCTCATCCCGTCCTCCAGGACCCCACGTTCGGATCCAGCTCACCGCCACCAACCCAAACAAGAAACTCGGCGTGGTCATCCAGGACTTCAACCTCTGGCTCGCAATAGTTCACTGCAAGTGCCAGCTCCCTCTCTGAGGCCCAACCACACAGCATCGTCGGAATATCACATCAGCAAAAGTAGCCGAAAAGTCCTCATCTTCAAGGAGAAAACAGCCCTGAGGCCTCGCCGAGGAATGAGGAAGAAGAGGCCGTTTCAGTTCCCTGCGGGTGAGGCAGTGATGTCCGTGAAGATGAAGGTTAGCGTCAAGTTCATGCATGCATATTGGCCGAGCAAGCGCGTGTCGGTGAAGGTGGGATGCGAGAATTTGAGCCTCGAGCTCTCCTCATCGACACGCACCGGGAAGTTAAAAGATAGGGGGAAGGATTGCTCGGTTCGCTTCGCTTAATCAGCAGAAAATTAATGGGAAAGCTCAACTTTTCATCATTACTCTCGGGTGTTCCAATGATCAATTTCCTCATGATCATCATTTCCTTATCTCCGAAGAACGTTAGTAATAGTGGATCTCTTCGTGTAGAATTAGCTGCTTCTGTAGCTAGTAGCTCATCGTGTACCTTTTAGAAACTAATCGATCGAATGAAGTTAAGTTTGAGATTATTATCTATTGTAATAAGTAAGCTCAACTTCGTGATCATGCTTCAGTTGTGTTTACAATCATCAGGTGACGATCTTCTTCCTTTTAGCTTTCCAGTGCGCGTTGAGAGAGAGAGAGAGAGAGAGAGATACGTACGTTGGTAGAAATTAAGGTAGAAATGTTGCGAGTGGATGGAGAGGTCGATCGGTAATGACATGCATAAAGTCAACTAATTATTGAGCCATATTTTATGTTCTTCTTTGTCGTGACTGCAAAGGTCAAGGGTGGAACACGCAGGTTGGTGCCTTCTCGGCTCCTTCCTCTTTTAAGTCAATTTACTAGAAAATGCTCAGAAACGAACGACGTCAACTTCTTGCCCGAACCAGATATAAACAACGACGGATTCCGTTGACTTCTACGCCAAAAACAATCCGGTGACCTAGGATGACTTAGATCCCATCATGTCTAATTAAAACCGGCTTTTTCTTTTTATTTTTTGGCATGCCGTGGCTCGGTCTACTTTAGCATGTAACTATCGATTACTAGGCGATACTTTAGCGTCCAAATAGGCAAAAAGAATCAGCATGTTGCACGATCCAACTACATTTATTTTCCTCATGTGGAAAATCACTACGAATACATTCGCCCTTACAGATTGACTTCCACAACTTTCTCTCAAATAAAGTTTCACCCTTTATTCCTTAGGTTGCAACTCCACTACTATTTATGTCGATAGAGTGTAGACCTTTTCATTCTAAACGAATAGAAATAGCATTAATATTTAACAAGACTCAATGTCCAATGCCCAATAATTTAGTAAGAATCCAAACGCATCTTTAAATATGTTAATCTCGTTATTGAGACTTAGCATACCTTTATATTTATATATATTGGCTGATTTTCATTATTAGTCCTTTCCTAGGCCCATAGTATCACATATTGGCCCACGTGCTCAAGAAGCTCTACCATATAAAGATGGGCTCAGCCCACTTCTCTTTTTGCTTGTTTATGAGCAAGCAAAGTATAATTAGCCAACTTAGAGGCCGAGGGACCACCTCAAAAATCAACTTTTGATATTATCCAGCTTCTATCCTCCTTGTTTCCTCGATCAACGCAGTCATCGCCGTCGTGTGGCTCGTCCTGAACCCTCGTCCTCCAGCGTTCCAGCTTGACTCCCTCTCTCTCTCTCTGACCTCCCCAACGCCTTCGAGAAGAAGGAGGAGAAGAAGAAAATGAAGAAGAGGAGGTGAAGAAGGAGAAGAAGAAGGAGGAGAAGACAATTGGCTTACTTTAGCGTCTAACTATTAATTACTAGGAGAGAGGAGGAGGAGATTACTCAATCCAACTACCTCCATTTTCCCCGCCTAGAAAATTATGTAATAAAAGATTGTTGGAAATTCTGCAAAATAGATAATCGATATGATGTGTGCGACGACCTTAACTTGATATCCACCCTTATAAATTGACTTTCGCTAATTTTACTCTAATAAATTTCATCATTTAATTTGTAAGGTGTGACTCTTCTACTATTTGTGTTGATAACAGAGTGTAAACATCTTTTTTTCTTCAACAAAAAGAAATACCAAAGACGCGATGTTCAATGTCCACTATTCCAATAAGAGTCCAACACATCATTTAATTCGTAAGTCTTCTTATGCAGGCTTAGCATACCTTTAATCAATCTCAAGAAATCACATATCATGTGCGTAGGGGCTAATCAAACTGGCCATTATAAAATATGGGCAATTTCATTGATAAAATGCGTCGATACAGACACTAGAAAGAAATTTCTCAGAGCTCAAGCAAAGAATAATGGGAACTCTCAGTAGTTTTTATAAAAGCTGTGAACCGAACCCACATATCATGGATAGTGAATTACGGATCGATATGGGCTGAATTTAATGGGAACCGAAATTGATGTTCCAACTTATGATGTGGATATGGATTTAAGGATGATGTTTTCCATACAGTTCAGAATTTTTTCCTCACAGGGAAAATGCCAGCAGATTTAAACAGAACAGCCCTATCTCTAATTCCGAAAGTCCCAAACCCTGAGAGCTTGGATCAATTTCGTCCTATCAGCTTATGCAATTTTATCTAAAAGATCATTTCCAAAGTTTTGGCAAACCGATTAAAGCCTTGGTTGCCGGCATTAATTTGTAAAGAACAAAGTGCCTTTGTATTTGGGAGGCAGATACAAGACAATGTCCTGCTGGTTTAGGAAGTTATACATCAGTTAAAGATACGAAAAAGAAAGAAAAGATTTTAGGGGATCCTTAAAGTGGACATGTAGAAAGCATGTGACAGGGTGGAGTGGGACTTTTTACAGGCTTATCTTCATCAAATGGGTTTTCATGAGTGCTGGATTAATTGGCTAATGCAGTGCATTACTACAACTTCTCTTTGCGTTAAGTTTAATGGCGAATTTCTTCCCTATTTCCAACCTTCAAGGGGACTTCGACAAGGTGATCCTCTCTCTCCTTATCTGTTTATTCTACTGGCTAATCTACTGTCCAACCTTATCCATCAAGGGGTAGATATGGGTAACCTTAGAGGGATTAAACTTAATCATTGGTGTCCTACATTATCCCATTTATTCTTTGCCGACGATGCTATCTTTTTCATTGATGGAACGATTCGAGAATGTCAAAATCTAGCAAGTATTCTGAATCAGTATTGCCTAGCCACGGGTCAAGCTATTAATAGGAATAAATCAAGTTTGTTCCTTACCAAGTTTTGCCCTCCTACTCTCAAGACTAACCTAGCTAGAGAACTTCGAGTATCTTTGATGGCTAAAATTGGCAAATATCTAGGTCTGCCCTCTGATTGGGGGTCCTCAAAACAGGATATGTTGTTGGAGGTAATAGGTTTGAGAGAGAAGAAGTAGTTGCTTAAAGTATTACACCAAGAGACGTCAAGTTTGGAACGCTCAACAGTGTTACCTCAAGCGTAGGGAAACCCTAGAATTTTTATATGCACGTTATTGGGCTTCGGCCCATATGGACCCAAATAACCATGCTTTTACCTATTGGGCTTGTATGTGAACATATTATTTTGGACTATATTAATAATATATCCAACAATCTCCTCCTATGTTCACCATACAGCACAATCCAATAAGGTGGTCAGTGTAATGTTCAAACAAACATGAATCATCCACATTCAGTCTAAGATAATCAATTTGGATCAGTCAAAGAGTATTCCAGCAGTAAAGTATTAAACTAAATCATCATATGCAATCTAAATAAGTGAATCATTCTTATCATGAATCTGTTCTGAGATTAAAAATCCAAATCCCAAAATAAATCTCAGATTCAGTTCACAACCAATATATACATATTAATCAAGTATAGATAGGCCAGTCAAAATAGTATAAGGCCTTATAGATATAAGAAACAAGCATAATAATGTTCACAAAATAGAAATAGTATAATGTAAGTCTCAAGTAAATGGACTTTATCAAAATAGGCAATAGCAGGTAAATTGTCAAGTCCCCACACGCTCTAAGTGATATATATTTATTCATCAAGTAGGTCATCCTGGTCAGGATCTCACTCATTAAGCTCTCCTTCATCTCTGCCATCCCCTGTAGAATGTCAAATATGAATTTCATATTATCATGAAGTCAATCAATTGAATAAAAACTTAGCACCATTCCATCAGGCAGAGAAGAACATATATTGATGTCATAAAGCATCATAATATCATGTCATAAGCATCAAGCCAGTTTCATAAACTATGAACAAGACCTAAACAATGTGATTTACAAAGAGCCATCAACTTAAGTTTATTTGTAGGAGAATAACTATTGTCTAGTTTCAAAGAACAAGACCAATAGTCAAGTCACTTACAATAACCTAGTCATGCAATATCAAGTTTCAATTAAGAACAAGACAAATAGGCTTCTTCTGTAAACAATTGTTTCTATGTTTCAATTTGGAATGTCACAATTACTGATCCCTTAAAGTCAAAAAATCTAGCATCAAGTTTGGAATGAGATCAAAAAGGATAGTCCATTCTAATTGAATTGTATCATCAAGTTTGGAATGACACAATTTTCCCAGATAGAACATTTGAATTAGGTTAAAGTCATCTTCATCAAATTTGGAATGAGACAACTAACCCTCTTCAAATTAGTCAGCAACTATGAACATCGATGAAACATATAAACTGTGCTTATCATTGTAGCCAATAAAGAAAGATTTGATCATTCAAAACACACAATTAGATGGTAAGTAAATGGTAGTTAAGACTTGCCTATATAGTCTTTAACCCCAGTTCCCCCATTATTTTGAATAATCAATCTTTAGGCATACCTTTGGTGAGAGTATCGGCTATGTTATCCTTCGATCTCACATCGATCAAGGTGATAACCCCTTGTTCTCTCAGATAATTCAACAACGCATGTCTCAATCTCACATGTCTTCTCTTTGAATTAAAGAGAGTATTCTTGACGACTTGGACAGCTGCTCGATTATCACAAAATAGGCTTAAAGAGTTAATCTTTAGCCGAGTCAAAGGAATATCCATAATCAGATTCTTTATCCACTCTGACTCTTCACCGGCTGAGGCTAAAGCAAAAAGTTCCGATTCCATAGATGACAATGCAATACAAGTCCGTCGTTTGGATTTCCAAGTAATAGCAGCTCCACCCAAAGTGAATACATGCCCACTAGTGGACTTACTATTTCCAATATCTGAGCACCATGAGGCATCATAATATCCATCCACAATTGGAGGATAACCAGAATAATAAAGCGCATAATCTTTAGTACCTTTAAGGTATCTCATTAGCCTATTAAGGGCATCCCAATGCTCTTTACTAGGATTACTAGTAAAACGACTTAGCATACAAACTGTAAAGGCTATGTCGGGTCTAGTGCAACTCATAGCATACATGAGACTACCAATCAGTTTCGAGTACTTTAACTGATCCACGCTGGTCCATTCATTAGGACTCAGTCTATTATTATAATCACATGGTGTCTCACTCGGTTTACACTTATTGTATCCCCATGTAGAAAGTAGCTACTCAATATAATGAGTCTGGCTAAAGGAGATGACTTGCCGTTCAAAGCTTACTTTCATACCAATAATGATATTAGCAATACCAAGATCTTTCATGTCAAATTTTTTAGCTAAAGTAGCTTTCACGTCACTCACTACAGAATGATCGGAACCAAAAATTAACATGTCATCAACATACAAGCAAATGATGACTATCTTATTTGACATAGAACGATTGTAAATGCATTTATCTGAATAACTAGACTGAAAGCCATAATTCTTTACCACTTCATCAAATTTAAGATGCCACATATTAGGTGCTTGTTTAAGACCATATATGGATTTATTTAATTTACAAACTTTGTCCTCAAGACCTTTCATAACATATCCTTCCGATTGTTCCATGTAAATTTCCTCATTTAAATCCCCATTTAAGAAAGTTGTTTTTACATCCATTTGATGCATTAAAAAGTGTTCAATAGATGCCAAAGCAAGAAGAATTCTTATAGTTGATAGATGACACACAGGTGAATAGACATCAAAATAGTCTATTCCACTCTGTTGTTTATAGCCTTTAGCTACTAAACGTGCTTTGTATTTGGCTATTGATCCATCACTATTCGGTTTCTTCTTCAACACCCATTTACAGCCTATAGCTTTAGCCCCTTTTGGCAAATTTACTAGTTGCCAAGTGTGATTTTGCAGTAGAGAGCTCATTTCATCATCTATGGCTTCTGCCCACAGTAGAGATTCCCTAGATCTCATTGCTTCTGATAGGAGAATAGATCATCCTCAAGATGGTAAGCAACAAAGTCTTCACCAAAATTTTTGGGAATTCTCTCTCTTGTAGATATTCTAATTGGAGTTGGTTCAATAGCCAACTGTGTGGAATTAGTGTCAGAATGGTCTGCTTCAGATTATACAGGAGATTCTGAAATCATATCTGTAGATCCAGAAACATTCAAGCCTTGATCTCTGATAAACTTGTTTTCAAAGAACACTGCATCTCTAGATTCTATCACTGTGTTAGTAGATAGATCTAAAAACCTATTTGCAATGCTATCTTCTACACTACCTAGATATACACAAGTAATAGTTCTAGATCCCACCTTAGGTTTCTTAGGATATGGTATACTTACATAAGCAATACAACCCCAAGTCTTAAGAGTATTATATCTACAATGGCGTTTATGCCATATCTCATAAGGTGTCATGGACAACTTATAGTGCGGCAATCTGTTCAAGATGTAATTAGCAGTTAGAACTGCTTCTCCTCAGTAAGAGGAAGGCATGCCAGCTGTAAGTAACATAGAGTTTAACATTTCAGTTAACGTTCTATTCTTACGCTCTGCAACACCATTTGATTGGGGTGAATAAGGAGCAGTGATTTCAAGTATTATACCTTCTAAAGCACAAAATTCCTTGAACCTTGACATAGTATATTCTTCTCCTCTATCACTTCTAAACCTCTTAATTTTCAAGTTGAGTTGATTTTCTACTCTAAACTTGAAAATCTTAAATTTTCAAAAGCCTCATCTTTTGATTTCAACAAATAGACATGACAATATCTAGAAAAATCGTCTATGAATGTTATTAGATACTTCCAACCACCTTTAGTAATGTAATTTCTAAAATCACAAATGTCGAATGTATTAGCTCAAGAAGTTGTGTGCTTTTAGAAACCAACTTAAAGGGTTTTCTAGTGATTTTAGCTTGTGCACACACTTCACACTTATCAAATCGAATAGAAGTATCTAATAGAATGTTATGAGTTTTAGCTAGATGTTGCATTTTCCTGAAGAAAGCACCAAATTTGCAGTTCCAGCATGAGTCACCTTTGCCTCACCACCATTGCAATTTTCCACAGTATCTTTCAGTTCTGTGATATCAGTGAGTAATTTCTTGTTATTTGTAGCATGACAAGTAGCGCCACTATCCAACCACCACTTAGCAGAGACGTTGGCATTTCCATTCTTTATCATTCCAATGAAGGCTCGAGGTTCAGATCCTTTAATTAGCATATTGGCCTCATTTTGTGGTGTGTCATTATTTAGCTTCTTCGGCAACTTACACTCTGCTGCCCAGTGACCCCACTTTCCACAGTTATGGTACTTGCCATTCTTCTTCTTTTTGAAGATAGTCTTTTTGGCCTCTAGCTGTAAAGAGAATTCACCTTTTGGTGACTTTGACTTTTTCTAAAGTTTATTGGAGTGTGAAACTAAGTTGGCAACTGACTTTTGTTGTCCCACTTGTTCCAAACTTTTCCTAGTGATATTTTGATCCTTAATGTGAATATACCTCTTTAATTCATCCAGTCCCATATGTACCTTTAGTCTGTGCATTTCAGTCTTGAAAGAACTCCATTCAGTTGGCAGTTTGCTCAACACAAGACCGACAAAGAGATTATTGGACATATCAGAATTATCATCTTTCAGCTTATTCCTTATGTTCTCAAATTCAACTAACTGAGAGGTGATGCTTGAATTCATAGTGAATTTAAAGTCAAACAATTTCTCCGCTAGGAGAGTTTTAGATAGCCCCTATTGTTTTTGGAACTGAGCGTTCAAGTGATCCCATATCTCTTTCGCCGTCTTATACTCACTATAAGTCATAGCCAGATTAGGATTTAGAGAGTTCAACAAGTAATCTTTACAAAAATCCTCATCTTTGTTCCATTGATATTCATTCACATCTTCAGTGGTAGATGCAAAATCGCTCAATACGGTATAGAATATGTCACGTTCTTTCATGCCAAATTGAACATGTAATTTCCAGCCATGAAATTCAGTAACATCAAAAGATTGCAACTTTATAATATCATAGAAACTACGCTTTGCCATTTTAATCAAAGCAAAGTGTTAGAAAGAGTGCACCTTGAAGTCCTCAGAGCAACAAAGTTGAATAACTCCCCTAACCTTGATCAAACCGCTCTCTAGAGATGGAATTTGCCAAAACAAACCCCAAAAACAGATCTGGGGCGCCCAAAAACCTTAAGATAGAATGCCCTTGTCGCTGAAACTCGTTGAAAAATTTCGCCCCCAAAATTCGCTAGAAATTTCGCCCCCGAAATTCGCTAGAAATTCAGATGAAAACTTTAGGTGCCGTAACTTCTTCGTCCGACCTCTGATTGATGCGAGTGACCACTCAAAACGTTCGTATCGATGAGTAGAACAAAGCCCAAGTGGTTTCACCCTCTAAAATTGGCTATAATCTTTTGGTTTTTGAAACAAAGATTTCGGTCACTCGAATCTTCAAATTCAGATCCTGGCCAATATCACCATCAAAATCGAAAGTAAATTACAGCTGCGAGTTCATCTTAACGAAATCTTCAAGAAGACACTTTATTCGCTCAAATCCGACACACGAACTTAATACTTCAAGATTGTTGGAGGTAATAGGTTTGAGAGAGAAGAAGTAGTTGCTTGAAGTATTACATCAAGAGACATCAAGTTTGGAACGCTCAACAGTGTTACCTCCAGCGTAGGGAAACCCTAGAATTTTTATATGCACGTTATTGGGCTTCGGCCCATATGGACCCAAATAACCATGCTTTTACCTATTGGGCTTGTATGTGAACATATTATTTTGGACTATATTAATAATATATCCAACATATGTTTGCTTGGATTTTGGCTAGAGTCAATACTAAGCTTGAGGGATGGAAAGAGGGTCTAATTTCTAAAGGCGGCAAAGAAGTTCTGTTGAAATCTGTTGTGCATTACCTCGTATGCTATGATGACTTTTAAAGTTCCTGTTTCAATATGTAAAGCTACTGAGAAAAAGATAGCTCGGTTTTGGTGGAGAAACAACAGTAACAGAGCTGGAATTCACTGGAAAAATTGGGATTTTCTGAAAGAAAGAAAGGAGAAGGGAGGGATGGGCTTTAGGGACTTAATCTCTTTCAATAAAGCGTTACTAGGAAAACAAGCCTGGTGACTCTATCACGCTCCTCAATCGTTATGGGCTAGTGTTTTTAAAGCTCTATATTTTCAATCTACAACGCTTTGGAAAGCGAATACAGGAACTAGACCTTCTTGGAGTTGGAGAAGTATCCTTATGGGAAGAGATTCTATTCTAGATGGACTCCAATGGTTCGTTGGAAATGGGAAATCGATCTGTGCTAGAGAGGATAAATGGCTTCCTATGGGTATTCTTGGAGGACCGATTAACAGGGAGGAACCTAAGCTGGTAGCAGATTATATTATCCCTGATCAGAATGCATGGAATACAGAGCTTCTACATCAGACTTTTCAGCCACAGATAGTTGAGGAAATTCTAGCTATAAATTTATGGACAACATCATCTGAGGACAAACTCTGCTGGACAGCAACACAAGATGGCAACTACACAGTTAAGAGTGGCTATCATCATATTAAGCAATCAACACCCAGTCTTTTACATTTTCAGCCATCCTCTTCTTATACCCCCCCCCCCCCAGCAAAGCTTTGGAAACAAATCTGGAACACCAAGACAGCTCCCAAGATTCACAACTTCCTGTGGGCATTATGCCAAATGCCTTACCTACTAAAGCCAATCTTTTCCAAAGAAGGATTATTCAGGATCCTTTTTGCAAACTCTGCTCATCCAATATCCCAGAAACATTAGAACATTTATTTCTCCTATGTCCTTCAACACATCTTATATGGTGGCACCCTAAAGTTAACATTGCAATTTCCAGCCACACAACACATCGAATTGAGATCTGGCTTACACACATTATAGAGCAGAAGAGAAACTTACCAGATTTTGAGATCATTGCGGCTCTGTTATGGCAGCTGTGGAAGGCTCGGAATCGTTTCCTATTTCGCTAGCAACGAACCCATCCGAATATCCTCATTGACTCAGCACTCAATCTTGCTAAATTGTCTACTCAATCTCATTAGCAGAAGGCAGCCGTGGAGCTCCGTTCATAGAACCCTAACACCATATGGCAACCACCACCAAAAGGAGTTATAAAAGTAAATCTAGATGGAGCTTTTCGCAGTCCAACTCAACTAGGGGCGATTGCAAGCATCACACGCGATCATAACGGGCGAATAACAGATGGTTTCACGCGAAGTGTTCATGCTTCAACAGCGCTAGAAACGGAGATCCAGGCAATATTACAGACACTGAGGGAGTTCGTGAAGAAAGGAAACACAGACACCTACCTCCAGATCGAATCTGACTGCTTTATCCTTGTTCAAATCATCAATCAGAATCATCCGCCACCATGGGAGTGTCGTGCTTTGATCGCGGAATGTCAAGCCCTAATCCCCTGTTTTTCCCATCTCACTGTGCAGTACGTTCGACGAGAGGCTAATGCTCTTGCTGATTAGGCCGCAAAAGCCCATGACAAAGGTCTTCTTTAGTCCAACTGGGTTTTATTTCCTCCGCAAGTGATGATGGACATACTTTGTATCGATGCCCTTGGAAAGGGTTGTACGTTTTTTACTCCCTAATGTTAATATATTACCTCTTCCGACCCAAAAAAAAAAAAAATGAAGGGATTAGGACCAAAGGCAACTTGGATAGGATCATTGTTTGGTCCTAACATGAGGTACAGTGCGCAAAGGCCAGATAGCCCAACATGTCTCACAACATATTCCACTATTAACTTTTTCACAAATCTTGACGAGTTCATTTAGTAACAAGAGTTTACAGCATTTTAAAAATATATAAAATGCCGACTTGGGGTGTGTCTGTTTGTTCCAAAAAAATAAAATAATTTGAAAAATATTTTCTAAAAATATATGCTCATGTGGCTTGAAATATTCAATCTTTGAACAATGTTTTCTTTATCAACAATAATTCATGTCTAAATATTTTGTGCAAACAATGAAAATAACTTTCATTTATTCACTTTTGTAAGTGACACAAGTGATCAATATTAAGGAATTTTTTTTCAAATCAATTATCATTATTATTATTATTATTATTATTATTATTATTATTATTATTATTATTATTATTATTATTATTTTGCGAAACAAACTAAGCCTTATGCGCTGTCATCAATATTAAGGAAAACAATATTTTTCAAAAAATATTTGAAGAACGTTGTGAACAGTGCAGGCATGGATCAAGGCGTTCTTCATTCCTTTTATAATGGATGGAGTTGCTCTTCGTGTGGTGGCAGTTGCTACTGCAGCCAGTAGCTCATCCTGTACCTTTTAGGAATTAATCAATCAGATGAGTTTCATATGAAATTATGTATTGTTAATAATTAAGCTTAACTTTGTGATCATGCTTCAGCCGTGTTTACAATCGTTAGTTGACGATTTGATTCTTCTTTTCAATTATTTTCCTTCATTTCTTTTAGATTTCCAGTGTGTGTAGAGAGTGCTGGGGAAAATCGAAGAAACAATTCTCTAAGAATTAAACCCAATCCAAGATCAACATCCCCAAAACTAAATTGACCAAAATTGACTTAAAGCTTAGCAACAATCAACCAATACAACACATCCTTGCGATAAGTAAATATAATGAGACAAAGCCAACAAAAATATAACTGAATGTGAGAAAAATTATAAATTGCCCAAAAACTTCTATTAATCACTAAGGATAGTAAGATACATAAAGTGGTTTTCTCTAGTCACACACTAGAGGTTTAATATTAATAATATAACTGTTTTTTTTTTTTTGGTAAGATATAATATAACTGTTTTCCTTACCACAAAGGTGGATTAACATAAATAGAGCAAGAAAATCCTAATTGTGATTAGAAAATTCATAGGAGGTTCTTATTGAACAAAATTGATCAACTCATAGCCAACAGTCTCATGAATAACATATTGAAATTTGAGCAAATTCAGTTAATGGTTGGCCTTCGAATCAAGAACGGAAACCTCAATCTTCTTTCCCTCTAGCTGAGCTGGGCAAACATAGAGGTTGACCCAGCCGAGAGAGAGAGAGAGAGAGAGAGAGAGAGAGAGACGTACATTAGAAGAAACTCCGAGGTAGAAATGTCGAGCGGATGGAGAGGGCGATCGACAACGACATGCAAAAATATCGAGCGCGAGGCACGCGGTTTGCCTTCTCGGCTCCTTCCTTCGCGGACATGCAACGACGCCCCGTGTGGGATCGAAGGAACGTAAAGCCCACTTCAAAAAGAAAGTCAACCCACGTGCGAATGCACGGACCTTCCTCCCCTTGGAAACCGAAATCCGGCGCTCCCAGCTCCTACTCTTGACTTTGTCAGCCAAACGAATAGGGGGCCGCAATCTAACTTCTAGATCTCATGATAACTCCTAAATGACCTTCATTGCACCAGTGAAATTTGTTGTAAAATAAATACTCCCCGTCGCTCAACACAACCTAGAAGCCACGTTTGAGATACTAAAGTATGACGCTCGGGAGCTTAAAGCTAAAATTGAAGTGGTCGTAAAAATATGCTTTGGAGAACAAATGGGTTCGCGACAAATACGGCACAAAATCGAATTCTAACCAAATCATTTTAGAAACTGGTTTGGTACACCAATTTGGTACCCGTGGGATTACTAATAGTATAGGGCGAGTGCATGTCTGCGTTTCCGTCTTTTATAGTATGTGCCCCAAAATACAAGATTTAAGTCTCGTCAATGCGATGCCTTTGTCCCCGAGAAGAGCAAACCCATTTGGATTTGTTCTCGTCAACGTCATCTCATACGCTGATTTTCCTTCTTCACTTGGGTAGAAAACGCACGAGTTCGAGCACAAGTTGTTTGCTCTACAATTGCTTGCGACGACTTTCTCTCCCTCCAAAAAGTGCAAGGTTGAGAAGCCACGAATCTTTTTGAGACGCGGCTTTGAGAGAGAATTTTGTTTACCCTTATTATAAAAGCATGTCGTCGATCCAATTTCTTCCCTCCATCTCCTCCTTCTTCAGCACTCTTCAGGCAGCAGAGAAGTTTTCTCCCAATGGCAACCACCACCACCACCACCACCACCTCCTCTGCCGCCACCGCCACCGCCACCGCCACCACCACCGCCACCGCCACCGCCACCCCCTCCACCTCCTCCAGATCCTCCAGAACCGTCTTCCGTATAATGCAGTCACTGGTCCTCCTCGTTGTCTTGATCGGCGCGATCATCGCCATTGCATGGCTCGTCCTGAACCCTCGCGCTCCCACGTTCCGGCTCAACTCTCTCTCCCTCTCTGGCCTCCCCAATACCTCCGACACCTCATGCCCTCCTCTGAAACTTCACGTCGGGATCGAGCTTACTGCCACCAACCCTAACAAGAAACTGGAAGTGGTCATCCAAGACGTCAACCTCTGGCTTGCACTAGTTCACCACAAGTGCCAGCTCCCTCTCTCAAGCCACAACCACACATCATCGTCGGAGCATCACATCAGCAAGAGGGGCCGAGGAGTCCTGTCCTTCCAGGTGGAAACAGGCCCGAGGCCTTGCTGCAGGAACGAGGAGGAAGAGGCCGTTTCAGTTCACTGTGTGCGAGGAACTGAGGAAAGGGTTAGCAGTGATGTCGGTGAGGATGCAGGTTAGTGTCAAGTTCATGCATGCGTATTGGCCGAGCAAGCGCAAGTTGGTGGAGGTCAAATGTGAGGATTTGAGCATCGGGCTTTCTTCATCGAGACGCATCGGGGAGTTAAAAGATGCAGGGAAGGATTGCCCGGTTCACTTCGCTTAATCAGCAGAAAATTAACAGGGAACCCCAAACTTTTCATCAATACCCTCGGGTGTTCCAATGATCAATCTCCTCATGATCATCATTTCCTTGTCTCTGAAGAACGTTAGTAATAGTGGATGCATGGATCATGTAGTTCTTCATTCATTTTTGAATGGATGGAGTTTCTCTTCATGTAGTAGCAGTTGCTTCTGTAGCTAGTAGCTCATCGCGTAACTTTTAGAAACTAGTCGATCAAATGAAGTTCATTTGAAATTATTATGCATTGCAATAAGCAAGCTCAACTTCGCGATCATCCTTCAGCTGCGTTTCCAATTAGCTGATGATCTTCTTCCTTTTAGCTATCTAGTGCCCGTTGAGAGAGAGAGAGAGAGAGAGAGAGATACGCACATTGGTAGAAATTAAGGCAGAAAAGTCGCGAAATGCAAAAAGTCAATCAATTATCAAATCATCTCTTATTCCTTCTTTGTCGTGAATGCGAAGGTCAAAGGTGGGACCTGCAGGTCGGTGCCTTCTCGGCTCCTTCCTCTTTCAAGTCAATCAACTAGAAAAGCTCAGTAACGAACGACGACAACTTCTGCGCTCACTTCTGCGCCAAAAACAATCCGCTAACTTAGGTTGACTTAAACCCCATCATGTCTGATGAAAACCGGCTTTTTCTTTTCTTATTCTTTTTTTTTTTGGGTGTGGCGTGGCTCGGTTTACTTTAACGTGTAACTATGGATCACCAGGCGATACTGTAGCGGCCAAATAGGGAAAAAAAAGAATCATCATGTTGCACTATCTAACTGCATCCGTTTTCCCCATGTAGAAAATCACTATGGATACATGGGGCCTAAATGGAGTACTCGATTGTTGGAAATCACACAAAATGGATAACCGATATGATGTATGCGACAACACTAATTTGATATCCTCTTTTACGGATGGACTTCCACAACTTTCACTTAGATAAAGTTTTACCTTTTATTCCATAGATTGTGGCTCTTCCACTATTTATGTCAACGATAGAGTATAGGCATTTTCTTTCTTAATGAATAGAAATAGCATTAGTATTTAAAAAGACTCAATGTCCAATGCCCAATATTTCAGTAAGAATCTAACGCATTTTCACCGTTAATCATTTTCTAGGCCAATAGTATTACATATTGGCCCATGTGCTCAAGAAGCTCAAACATATAAAGATGGGCTTAGCCCACTTCTCTCTTGGCTTGCTTATAGGGGTGAGCATCGGTCTAGGGTCAACCTTGGACCGACCCTGAACCAACTCAACCCTATCGGTCCCGGTCTGGTGTCCAAGGAGACTGGGTTGTTTCTTGGTCCCAATCCTGGACCAGTACTATGCAAATTGGTCATCGATTCTAGGAATTTAGGGTTGGTCCAACCCGAACCAACCCTAACTCTCTATATATTATTTAAAAAATTTTTTATATAAAAAAACCTTAAAATAAACGATGTCAACAACATTAAACAACTATTTAGTGAGTAGTTCAAGTAATTTTACATTGTTCTTTACTAACTTAAATTTTTAATGTTTTTTATGGCGTCAACGGTCATAATTTACGAAAGAGGAAAATGTTTTTGTGAGGAATATTTACAGTGGCTAAAAGGCCATAAACAGCTCCTTACGGTATCATCCTCTAGTACTCATTCTCTTCTATTTTATTTGTCTTCTTAGTCTTCAATTTGCCAAAATCGAGATAAACAACTTCTCTACTCACCACTCAACATTCACCTCGCTCGCTTTGGGTCACTCATGCCGCTTGCCGCTCGATCCTCGCTTGGCTTGCTTCTCGCTCGACACTCGATGCTCACCCCACTCGATCCTCACTGCTTGCCTTTCTTAGCTGACATCACTCGTCATCGAACCCATTGGGTCGGTTCGGTCTTCAGTTGCCATTTCAAGGAGTACAAAAAATGAAATAAAAATTTATTGCTTGATCCTAGGTTGACCTTAGAATCGGACCAAACCCATTGGGTTAGTCCGTCTTCAATTGCTTTTTCAAGGAGTATTAAAAATGAAATAAAAAATTATTTGTTGATTCCGGGTTGACCTTGGAATCGGACCGAACCCATTGGGTCAGTTCGGTCATTGGTCCTAAACTCAATAGGATTGGTCATTGGTCCCAAAAATTGAGGACCGGCACTGTGCGGGTTAGTCCTAAGGTTAGGGGATGGACCGGTCCAACCCGGACCATGCTCACCCCTACTTGCTTATGATCAAGCAATTAATCAGCCAAATTGGAGGCTAAGGGTCCAACTCAAAAATGGAGTTTCGATATTATTCAGCATCTATCCCTTAATTCCATAAATTAACACACTATAGAATTTGTGTGTATGTATCTCTTAAGGAATATAACTATGCATGGTTCACGTTTCAAAACAGATTATGTAGATTGGGAATATATAATAAGAGAATTGAGATAGTTTTAATAATGTCCAATTTCTTCTCCTTTGCATTTCGAACTCCATATATTTTGAAATTATAGTCAACTGAACTCAAATTGGACAAAGAAATGACCTAAGAGAAGAATGGTGAACAAGAGTCAGGTAACTTTGATTACCGCTCGTGTCCCTTTTTCCATTTTCTATGTGGTGATGTCCATAATTATCGGATATGCTTTTTTTATCCAAGTACTCTTGCTGCTCACGTAGGTTTCTTCTTTAGCCACTATTGTTGACTTTCATTCAAGTTTCTCTTCTTCACCGCCTCAGCCTCTCTTGGACTTCTTTTTATCTTCTTCACGTGTTTCCTATGCATGTAGACTTCTCTAGCTTGTTCTAGAATTTCTTCTTCAACTTGGCTTCCGCTTGCTTGCATTCCCACGTGAATCTTTTAGGTTCAACTAGCAACCTTGAAATTTCTCTTGTAATTTATCACATGCCTTTTATGTCGTCTTTGTTCTACAATCCCTTACTTTCTCTTGTCAAAACACTTGCACTTGCCTTTGAATGTGCATGTCTTTTCTTCAACGATGTCCCATATGTCTTGGGGCATCAAAATGCTCTTAGTTGTAGTTGTTAGCTCGGGGCTCGAGCTCGGCTCTCGTAGGCTCTAGCTTTGGTTCCGGCTTTGGTTTTGGCTCTGGCTCCGACTCTGGCTCTCTTGGCTCTTGCTCGGGCCCTAGCCTTTGATTCTAGCTCTGGCTCCGACTCTAGCTCTCTTGGCTCTTGCTCGGGCTCCGGCCTTTTTAGTTGAGGATGGTGATGACAAATTCTCATAACCATCTAATATGTCTAGCTCTGGCTTCATGGTCCCTTACATCTGGATCAGTTATAAGCCTGGGCGAATCTAGCTTTGACACTATGTTAAAAGTTTTTATCTCGCAAAAGAAATATACCATGAACCTCTTGAAGAAAATCAAGATGAACTATTGCAAAGCAGTTTCAACTCTGCTCATGATAAATGAGAAACTATTGAAGGAAGATGGAGCAGAAAAATCTGACGCCTCTCTCTACAGAAGTCTGATTGGCAGTCTGCTATATCTCATTGCTACATTACCATATGTTATGTATACAACAAGTCTACTATCACGATTCATGCAAAGTCCAAGTCAAATTCACTTTGGAGCTGCCAAGAGAATTCTCAGATATTTACAAGAAACTATAGATTATGGCATTTGGTATCAGCCAAGTACAAATGCCAAGCTCATTGGCTATACTAATAGCGACTAGACAGGTTTAGCTAATGATAGGAGAAGTACTGCTAGCTATGCATTCACACTGAGTTCTGGAATATTCTCATGGGCTTTAAAAAACCAAGACTTAGTGGCACAGTCTACTACATAAGCTGAATACATCGCAGTTGCAATGATCGCAAGTCAAGCAATATGGCTTCGAAGAATTCTAGAAGACATTGGAGAAGCACATATGAAATCAACTCCGATACTTTGCAACAATAAGTCCACAATCGCTATATCAAAGAATCTAGTATTCTATGGAAGAACCAAACATATCGACATCAAATACCACTTCATACGAGAGGTGCAAAATAATGAAGAGATCGAGTTGAAATATTGCAAAACCGAGGAACAAGTAGCAGACATCTTCATTAAAGCACTACCACTAGCCAAGTTTGAGACATTGTGGAAGAAGCTTGGTGTAACACGAAATTGGATCAAGGAGGAGTGTTGAATTGATCCAATTTCTAGAAACTTCAAGATTGATATTAGCTAGAAAAGTCAAGAAAAATCCTTAAAAAAGAAAATCTAGCTTAGGCGGCAATGAAAAGTATAGAAGCACAAATGTAGAAGTCTCTAGGAGAAGAGGGAAAGAGAAAAATCTCTAACAAGAGCAGAAGATTTCCCTTAAACAAGTCAGTTATGTAGGCCTATAAAAGGCCTTGTGGTTGTGCATTTTGAGGGGCAGAACAAAAAGGTAAGCTCCTCCTCTTCCTTTGTACTATAACTAAATAAAAAAGCTTTCTTTTGTTCCCTTGTGGTCCCTTGCTATTCTATTTTACACATTTTTATTATTGCTCTGCCCTTGCCCACTTTGTTCTTAGTTCATTTGCTCTCTTGATAATTCACATAGAAAACACTCCCTTGCACACACATTAAACACACGCTTCCGCAAATTCCAACATAAGCAATGAAGGTGAACTTAGTCTTTTGAACTGATCAATGAGCGTCATTTGGTCGATGAATTCAACCAAGGTTCTCCAAAACCCAGTTGCACAGCTCCTAGATTCTGGTAACCTTGTTCTTAAGGAAGGCAGCATTTCAGACTTCGTTAACTACTCATGGCAAAGTTTTGATTACCCATCAGGCATGATTTTAGTCGGTATGACGTTGGGATGGAACTTTAGAACTAGTTTGGAACATCTTCTGACTTCTTGGAGATGCCTGCATGATCCTTTCCTTGGAGGCTATACACTCAAATACAAAATTGACGGTTTACCTCAAATCGAAACCGCTAGCAATGGTTCCATCAAAGTTTATTAAACTGGGCCGTGGAATGGACTTAGATTCGCCAGTATTACCAAGGCGCCGACTACCGTTGTTGATCCCATCATTGTTTACAATAGAACCGATGCCTATTTTGCAGTTAAAACTTTTAAGGACGATGTCATTGCCAAAGTCCAATTAAGCGCGGAGGGTGTTGCGCGGTGTCTTCTACTGAAGAGGGTAAGCACGAAATGGGATGTGGCTTGCTCAGTCCCTTACGACCCTTGTGACAGCTATAAAAATTGTGGCGATAACGGCATGTGCCGAGTTACCCGAGGCCCAAGATTTCTCTGCTTGCAGGGTTGTATGCCCAAATCACCAGGAGAGTGGGACACGCTTAATTTCACAGGAGGAAGCGTAAGGAAAACTCCATTTAATTGTTCTCGTGTCGCGGGTCTTATGAAAAATTGGGAAGCTTGACCTCACAATGCAAAGTCTTGGAGGAAGGACCCCTGTGTCGGATCCGCAAATCAGACTTGGGATGTTTCCACTAATTTAAAAGGATTAAAATCAGTTCTTTTTTTTTTTTTTATAAAAAAAATCAACGTGATAATACTTTGATAAATTCAATATCTTTTATCTCGTACCGTGCGAGCTATGAAGCACGGACACGTTGCCGAGCCTTCCGAGTCGTGTCCGACACGTGTCGACGTGTCGGACACGCTCGGACACGCGGACACGTTCGGACACGCGGTCAACGCGTGTCGAGAAATCCGACACGCGGTCAACTTTTCTCGACACGCTTCGACACGCGTGTCCGAGAGAGATTGTTGAAGAAGACGATGGTGGGTAGAGAGATGAGGTCGAGTAAGAGGCCGAGGAAGCGGAGGTGAGGCCGCGACGGTGAGAGGAAGAGCATAAACTGAAGCGATGCTGCGATGGAGGAAGGCCGGAGGCGACGGCGATGAGGCGACCGAAAGAGTTGAGAAGATCGTGAGGAAGAAACTGAGGGGGGGGAGAAGGTGGTGGCGTGGGGGAGGGGAGGGGAGGGGAGGGGGGAGAGAAAGCATGGGAAGAACGGGGATGGAGGAGGATTGATGGGGAGCGCAGTCTCTCGCAGGGGAGGGGAGGGGGGGGGGGAAGAGAGGAGAGAAGGGGAAGAAACCGAGGGATGGGGGCAATTGATGGGGGCGCAGAGAGCAGGTGGTGGCGTAGGGGGGAAGGGAGAGAGAGAGAGAGAGAGAAGGGGAAGAGATCGAAGGGGCAGGAAGCGATTGATGGGGGGTGCAGGGAGCAAGTGGGCGTAGGGGGAAGGGCAGGGGGAGAGAGAAAGTGGGGGTAGATCTGCAGAAATTGAGGGGGAGGCTTTTGGGGTGGTGGCGTGGGAAAGAGGGGGAGAGAGGAGAAAGAAACGAGGAGAGAGGATTTGAGAGAAATAATTTTTGTTAGAATAAAAATACATTTTTAAGTATGCACACGTTTTAATTATGAATATATTTTTTAAATTTTTTTATGAATAGATTTATTAATATTATTAGTGTAAATTTATTATAAGTTTTTATTTATTTGTGAACTTGAATCAAATTAATTAAAAATTAAAATATTTATTTAATATATAACGTGTCGGAACGTGTCGGAATTCTGTACTTTTTAAGAAATGACGTGTCGCGTGTCGTGTCGTGTCGTGTCGCGTGTCGCGTGTCCGTGCTACATAGCGTGCGAGTGCCCCGGATGTACAACTCACGTGCAAAGTACGTGTATGAACACGTAGCACCTTCTCCTCCAGAGAACGCACGATTTAATGTGGGTCCGCAGCATCAGCACCCACGACTCCCCCAGCATTTGAACTTTCCTAGCAATCGAGTGTAAATATTAAATGAAGGCGACAGAGGACGAGGAGGAGGAGGTGGGGGCGGCGGTGTGCCCAATAAGTGTTAGCTCTAGTCACAACGAAATAGTTACTCCGTTTCAAAACCTTATGCTATGGTTAAGAGAAAATATCAAAATTAAATCTCACTTTTGTCCCCAGTGACCGCTTGAATATTTCTATTTTCATCGATGCCGCTCAAATTCCTCTCAGCATAGTTCTCAATTTGAAAAGACGAGAACTGCTCCTCCTTACAAGCTCATCTTAGCATCTTAATTAGGGTTATACGGTTTAATCTTTAGTTGATATTAGGGGTATGTAAGTGATCATTGAGTGAAAGATGAAGTATATTTCTGGTTTTTTTTTTTTTAATCTATGTTTTAATGGTGAGTTTAGTGTTAGGGACTGATGAATAGGTTGCAGCTTATTGGTCAAAGTTATGTTGTAAGGCAGGAACCTTATCTGAGATATTCCCAATTTTAATAAATATTTGATATAGGGGGCTCTAAAAATAATCTTTTTGCCAAAAAAAAAAAAAAACTATTCATTTTTATGTAGATTATGAAGAAGATAACTAAGAGGTTAGACAAAACTATCCTGGAGTTCTTCATTCCTTTTATAACGGATGGAGTTTCACTCCGTATGGTAGTAGTTGCTTCTGTAGCTAGTAGCTCGTCGTGTACCTTTTAAGAATTAATCAGTCAGATGAAGTTCATTTTATTATGTACTGATAATAAGTAAGTGATCAGCCGTGTTTACAACATCATTAGCTGACGATTTGCTTCTTCTTTTCAATTATTTTCCTTTCTTCCTTTTAGCTTTCTAATGCGCGTAGAGTGTTGGAGTGAATCGGGGCAATAATTTACCAATAACTAAACTCAATCCAAGATCAATATCTCCCCAAAACTAAACCCATCAAAATTGACCTAATCCTGGCAACAACCAACCAATAAAACCTCGCAATAAGTAAGTATAATGCGAAATGATAAAGTGACAGCCAATAATAACACTAAGGTTTTATGTGAAAATCTAATGTGGGAAAAATCTGGGATCACTAAAAAACTTCCGCTAACCATTAAGAATAGTAGGACATAGAGGATGACCCACCCATGAAATTTTCGTTCTTTTTGAAATTTTTGACCTTTTTCTTTCCTTTTTGTTTTGTTTTATACTAGCTGGGCCCACATTGTGAGCCCGGCCGAGAGAGAGAGAGAGAGGGGGGGGAGTGATACGTACGTTAGAAGAAACTACGACGTAGGAACGTCGAGTGGATGGAGAGTGCGATCGACAGCGACGTGCAAGAATGTCGACCGTGGGACATCCAGTTTGCCTTCTCGGCTCCTTCCTTCGCAGGCATAGGACGACGACAACGCCGAGTCGGGGATCGAAGGAACGTAAAGCCCACTTCAGAACGGAAGTCAACCCACGTGTGCATGCATGCACAGACCTTCGAATCCAATAGCGGCGCTTCCAGCTCCTGCCACCGCGCGCGGAGTTCGTTTTGTTTCCAGAGTTTCTCGCCTCTTGCCTTTGGTAGCGGCAGATACCGTCCAACCACTCGTTTCATCCTCCATTAACTGCGACTTTAGGGGATATTTCCCCAGACTTTAGTCATAAATTTCTTCATTCAACATATCATTTCTCATCGGACAAACAGGTTTTCTATTGAATTCATCTAATTTTAAAATATCTCATTTGGCCTCCGTACCTCCAAGAAGTACCTACTTTTGACTCTACAGTCTAGATGGAAAGAGAACCGCAATATAACTTAAAGATCTCATGATAACTTCTAAATGATCTTAATTACAACTAGTGAAATTTGTTACAAAATTAAGACTCTGCGTTGCTTGACATAAACTAAAAGCCACGTTTGAGATGCCAAAGTACAACACTCAGGAGTTTGAAGCTAAAAAAGAAGAAGAAGTGGTCGTCAAATTATGCTCTAGAAAAGAAATGGGCTCTCGACAAATATGACGCAAAATCGAATACTAGCCAAATTATTGTCTAAACTTATTTGGTATACCAAGTTCGCAACTCCAGGATTACTTATAGTATCTAGCAAGTGCACGTCGGTGTTCCCATTTTTTTTATGGTTGGTACAGTTTACACAAGCATATCCCCAAAATTCAAGATTAAGTCTTATCAATACCACGTCTTTTTCCCCCCAGAAGAACAAATCCAAAGAAAATGCACGAGTTCGAGCACACGTTGCACAGTTGCTCGTGACGACATTCTCAGACGCGGCTTTGAGAGAAAATTTTGTTTTACCTTCGTATCATAGAAGCATGTCGTCGATCCAATTTCTTCCCTCCATCACCTCCTTCTTCGACACTCTTGGACACCGGAGAAACTTTCTCCCAATGGCTGCCACCACCACGTCCTCTACCAACCACCGCCGCCCCCGCTACCCCTGCTGCTCCAAATCCTACAGAATCGTCTTCCATAAAATGCAGTCGCTGGTCCTCCTCCTTGTCTCAATTGGGGCGGTCATCGCCATCGCGTGGCTCACCCAGAACCCTCGCCTTCCCGCATTCTGGTTGGATTCCCTCTCCCTCTCTGGCCTCCCAACGCCTCCGATGCCTCGTAGCCTCCTCCAAAACTCCACGTCCGGATTGAGCTTACCATCACCAACCCCAACAAGAAAGTCGGCGTGGTCATCCAGGATGTCAAACTCCGGGTCGCACTAGTTCACTGCAAATGCCAGCTCCCTCTCTCGAACCACAACCACACATCATCGTCGGAATATCACATCAGCAAGAGAGCCAACAAGTCCTCATCTTCGATGTGCAAACAGGCCCGAGGCCTGGCTGCGAGGATCTGTGATGTCGGTGAGGATAGTGTCAAGTCCATGCATGCGTACTGGCCAAGCAAGCGAGCGTCGGTAAAGGTGGAATGCGAGAATTTGAGCATCGAGCTCTCCTCCTCAATCGGGAAGTTAAAAGATGGAAAGAAGGATTGCTCGGTTCACTTCGCTTAATCAGCAGAAAATTAATGGGAAAGCTCGATTTTTCATCATTACTCCTGAATAATCAATCTCCTCATGATCTTCATTTCCTTGTCTCTGAAGAACGTTAGGAATAGTGGATGCATGGATCACGGAGTTCTTCATTCCTTTTTGGATGGATGGATTTTATCTTCGTGTAGTAGTAGTTGCTTCTTCAGCTGTGTTTACAATCATTAGTTGACGATCTTCTTCGTTTTAGCTTTCTAGTGCGCGTTGAGAGAGAGAGAGAGAGAGAGAACGTACGTCGGTAGAAATTAGGGTGCAAATGTCGGAGCGGATGGAGAGGGCGATCGATAATGACGTGCGAAAGGTCAACTATTATTGAGCCATGTTTCGTGTTCTTCTTTGTCGTGAATGCAAAGGTCAAGGGTGGGACACGCAGGTTGGTGCCTTCTCGGCTCCTTCCTCTTTCAAGTCAATTTACTAGAAAAGGCTCATGTTGGAAGTATATCCGGAGATTACGATATTGATTATGTTTAAAGATTCTAGTATCAATGACGGACAAATTGATTTGATTAATCCGTGATTAGTCTAGAGAATAGGAAATTATAATTCTTCTATATACTTTTTTCCTTTTTTATCTTCTTTTCCTTTACATTATAAAGGAACCTTGTACACAATACAATACAACACATTGAATATAATTTTCTGGTTTCTCCCTCTCAATTTATGTCATGGTATCAAAGCCTCCTTTCCTGACCTAGCTTCCACACCTCTAGAATTGCCATTGGTTCCATATTTGAACATTATTCCATCTTGCCAAATGATTCAACAAGCCAAATAGGAATTCAAAAATCGTTGTTATCTTGATACCATGGCTGAGAATTCATCAGTGGAGGTAACCCCTGTCTCACAAGAACAAGAACAAGAATAGATCCCTATTCTACCTTCTGGTGATGACTAGAACCCAGTTGGTGTTACACATGGCTTGACCCATATTCCTGGCCCAAGTCAGTGGGCTCAAGTTCAATGATACCCAATCCAAGGTCAATGGGCCACTGGGCCAAGGGCGTGGTGCCAGTTTTTATATGGGATTCCTAGAGATTTAAATGCTTCTGGATTTGGGCAAGCCCACCTTCTGTGTGGATCTAGCTCTAATGGTGAATCGAGCAAAGTGAATCCAGGTCACATAGCCCGATCTATTTTGGGTCAAAGGGCAGAACCCTACATGACACCTCTAATAGCTTTATGCCCTATCTCCTACCTATTGGTAGCAGTGGTAGTAGTGGTAGTGGTGGCCGCCCCGAATCCGACAACCCTCTCTATGTGTCGCTAGTTGATGGACCACAACTATGCTTGATCAACATACAACTCATTGGACCAGAAAACTTCAGCACATGGTCAAGGGATCTCTAACAAGCCCTTGTCATGAAGGACAAGGACAGTTTCCTCGATGAAGCCATTCCTTTTCCAGCTGAAGACACTAGCAAAAGTGCAATTAATTGGTTCGTACATGGATTGGGAACTCCTTGCCCCCAACGTAGCAACTAGGCTTCTACCAACTAAAGAGTCCCAAAGATTTTGGGAAAACATTCAAAAAATGTATGGGCAACTAGATCGGGCAAAGATGTTCACAATCACATAGGCAATCTCATAATTAAAACAAGGGAACCTTAGCGTCACCGCTGTCTTCAATTGTCTCTCTACTCTTTGGAACAAGCTCAAGGCGGTGGAAGAGCAGTTGGGGGTCCCAAAAACACTCTTAGGCAGTACAAGGAGAAAAAGGAAAGGGAGAAAGCCATGAGATTTTTATTGATCCTCAACAATTCGTACTCCTCATTCCATTCTCAAATCTTGGCCATGGATCCTCCACCACCAATTGGTCGAATCTACCAATTGGCTGTCTAAGTGGAAAGCCAATGGATAATTGCCGCTGACTATGGGCAAGTGGGTGATGGTGTCTCTTGTGGCGTTTCCAATGACATATTCGATGTTTTTTCCTCTTAGCAGCACCTTGAGAGAAAAAGGGAAAGGAATCCATCTCGTTTCTATAGCAACAACAATGAAGAAAGAGATGGGAGCAGCTTACCCTAGATTGGATGGCTAAGATTTACGTGGGTGATCTGATAGCTAGGATTCATGCGGACAATCGGACGGCTGGGGCTATGCGTTAGGTAGGATGGCTAGGATTCGCTTAGGTGATTGGACAGCTAGGAGCTACGCTCTAGATCGGATGGCTACTAATCTCTAGGTGAATCTGATGCTTCTTATCAAGCCATGTCAGCCCCAGCATACAAAGGATCCTATGGCTCCAAAAATTCCACATCATCACGGAAGGTTAGTGGACAAAATTCAAAACTCAAAAATAAATATTATGAGTATTGCAAGTGTCCACACCATACTGTGGAAACATGCTAGAAATTACATGGAAAGCCTAATGAAGAAAAGGAGATGGAATTAAATGTTTATTAGGTCTCGGCACATAAAATTGATGCCCCACCAAGCAATTATTCAGGAGCAATATGACAATATTGTACAAATTATGGGCCAATAGAAAACAAAGGACAACAATGTTGAATTCTCAAGTACCTCTTCATACTAAGAGAATCCACTTTCAGTTGATGCATGGATAATTGATATAGAGGCTAGTGACCACATAATATGCAATAAAGAATTCTTTTCTTATATCACAAAGGAACATGATTTCCTATATTAGTTCACCTCCCAAATGGTAATAACACCTATGTTACCAAAATTGGCACTATACAACTTGGTCCAAATCTTATCTTCATGAATGTCTTATATATTCCTGATTTTGAACTTAACTTGCTCTCTGTCTCTAGAGTTTGCCAAGATAATTATTTTCGTGCCATATTAAGTTCCAAAATTGTCTATTTTATGACCTTTCGACAGGTAAGTTGATGGGCTTGGGTAAAGTTGCACAAAGACTATACTTTAGGATTAATTCCCTATAAGATTTAGATTTTTTGAGTAAGATTATTTATTGTAATGCGATTAGTAAGAATAAAAATCTTCTTTTTCATCAGCAATTGGGTTATAGTGCAAGCTTTCCTCACTCAAAATGTCCAATATGCCCCTTGCTAAATAGTCTTAAAAATCTTTTTTGCCTAGTGCATCTTGAGCTAACATAATTTTTTTCCCTACAGATGGGGTCCTTATTATACTCCTCATCGTGATGGATCTCGATTTTTCTCACTATTGTTAATGATTATTTGTGTACTACTTAGGTATATCTTATGCAATCAAAAGCTCAAGCCTTCAATCACCTATCACAAATTATTCCCTTGATTAGGAATCATTTCAATAAATATGTGCAAAAAATTCATATAGATAATAGTCATGAATTTTTCACCTTTGATTGCAAAGAATTCCTATGTTTTCATGGAATAATCCCCGAAAGTACTCGCACTTACACTCCACAACAAAATGGAGTTATCAAGCACAAGCATGGTCATTTGTTGAAATTAGCTTGCACATTAAAATATCAAGCTTCTATTCATGAGTCTTTTTGGGGAGATTATGAGGTCACGGCTGCTTATTTAATTAATCATGTGCCAACTAGGATTCTCAACGGTAAGACTCATTTTGAATGTTGTACAATAGAAGACCAACCAATGATCATCTTGGGGTTTTCGGATGTCTATGTTAAGCTACAAATGTGCCCTAGAAAGCAAAATGGATCCTCAAGCAACTCAGTGTGTGTTTATGAGATACCCCTCCTTTCAAAAAGGATATCGAGTTGCAAATATTTCTATAGGAGAATTTTTTTTATTAGCAATGATGTTATATTTCATGAAGACATGTTCCCCTTCAAGGAAATTATATCTTCATGAGAATTGACCTCACCATCTTCGTAAAGATAGCGACCATTCTTATCCGTAAAAAAAAAATCTACCATACCTTTGCCACATCATTTTGTCGCATCGGAACCATCCATGGTAGAAGCTGTGCCAGCACTAGAAGACCTTCAAAGTGCTATTGAGGAATCGCAAGAAGTAGATATTTCTACTTCCTCATCAACCACGGGCATTTCAGAAGCTTCTTCTCATTTCTCACCAGCACTTGAACAAACAACAACTTAGCAATTTCAACGTTCCTAGTGACACATTCGTCCACCCACGCGGACTAAGTATTATTTATATTTTGTAATGAGTTCTCCAAAGACACAAACAAATTAATTTGATTAATCCATGACTAGTTTAGAGAATAGGAAATTATAATTCTTGTATATATATATTTTTTTTTTTTTCTCTTCTTTTCCTTTACATTATAAAGGAACCTTGTATACAATACAATATAACACATTGAATACAATTTTCAAGTTTCTCCCTCTCAATTTCTGTCAGCTTAGAAACGAACAACGTCAACTTCTTGCCCGAATCAGATGGAAACAACGACATAAGCTGCTGACTTTTGCACCAAAAACAGTCTGCTAGTTTAGATTGGCTTAGACCCCATCGTGTCCGATGAAAATTGGCCTTATTTTCTTTTCTTCTTTTGGCCTTGGCTTGGCTCGATTTACTCTAGTGTGTAACTAATGATCACGAAAAATTATTTGAAAAAGTCCTAAACATTTTACACTATACCAATTTAGTTTTAAACTTTTTAATTTTGCTCGTTAAGTCTTACACCTTTTGCTAAATTGCCAATTGAAAAAGGAAGAAGAAGAAAGGAATAAAAAAAATAAACTCAAATTATTAAAAATTGTTCACGTTAGTATCAATTGTAACAATCGGACAGTCAAAGTTCATGTCAACAAATTCCAACTAAAATTGATTGAATGGATTTAGTTGGCAAAATTAAAAGGTTTGGAACTAAATTGACAAAAGTGCAATAAATATAGACTTTTTGGAAAAATTTTCCCTAAGATTACTAGGCCATACTTCAGCAGCCCAATAGGAAAAACAATCATCATTACATCTATTTTCCCCATGTGGAAAATCACTACAAATTCATGTGGCCTTGTTGGCACCCGAATTTTTGTCGACGTTCTAAGTATCCATTTCTTTTACAAAAAAAAAAAAAGTATAAAAAATATATAAAAAGATAAAAATGATGAATTAAAAAAATGAATGAATAGTAACAAAATCATGCAGGCTTGCGTGTCCGGCCTACTTAGCAAAATTCTCGGCCCTCTAAGCCCCTCCATCTATTAGTCCAGCCCATCGTTAATTCCCTTGGCCCATCTCTTTGTTCTTTTTTTAGCCCATCTATTTTATGTTTTCAAAGCCCATCTGAGACATAAAAAAGGCCCAGCCCCTTTTGCTGGCCCTTTTTTTTTTCCCCTTCTTTGGCAACCACGCACGCCTATGAGGGGAGAGAAAAACGTCTCTGGTGGAACCAGGAAGAACAGAAGCGTGGTCGTGCGAGTGCCTGGGACGCGAGGAAGGCAACCAGGAGTGACGAGAGCGAGCCCATGGTGTTCTAGAAGGCAGCTGAGCTGAAGAGAGGGCTAACGAAAAAGATTGGCTGAAGCAAGGAGACCATGCTCGACCCTCGCTCATAGAAGAAGAGAGCGTTTGGCCATGGCAAGGTTAGAGCTTGGCTGAAACGAAAACCAAAGAACGCCGAGAGAGCAGAGAGAATCGAGAGAGAGAGCTGAAGCGAGGGCCAAAATTTAGAGGACCCTCCGGCGACCACCGCGCCCGAGTCCTGGCTGATGGCGCAACGTTTCCCCTCCGCGATGCACTTTTCCAGAGAAGGTCGAGAGCCGAAGAGAGAGAAAGGAGGCTGGCAAGAGCTCCTTCGAGAGAAAGGAGAGGAGCCTTAAGTTCGCCAGAGTTGACCTGCCGAACGTGCCCATCGCCGTGCCACCCCGGAACCAAGTAATTCGCCTTTCTTGTCCTGTTTCGGTCTGTCATCGTGGTGCGGTGCGTTTGAATTGAATCTGTGAATTTCTGGACAAACCGTGCGAAAACGAAGCGAGTGCATGACAATTAGTGACATTTTGGAGATTAACACATCATGTGTTGGACTGAGGAATGCCTTAAATTTGAACCTGAAACCTGTGTTCTTCAATGCGTGCCTATTATTCGACATATTGCCTGAATGAGATATGAAGCGCTTAAGGGCACCGAATTCGAATGGAAAACTTCAAGTGAACCGTCACAAACTAGGAAGGAGCGGACACGAAATATGTTCATTCAAATCCTTATACATCATCTTTGACATGAAAATTGCATCGAATCTCTCTCTGGAACACATTCTTTGGATCGCACATTAGTTGCTCAATAAAATGCTTGAGAGAAGGCCGAAACTCATTCATTGTTTAATCTTAAGATCAATATGCTTTTGCTTCTGTATAGGTTGAATCTAGCTTCACATTCGTGTTTTTTATGTGGTTTTATGTCATTGGACTCCCTTGCCGGCGAAGCCCACAGGTCGAGGCCATTTTAGTTAGTTTTTCCTCCTCATCTTACTATATTAATGTGTGTTTGTTTGCTGGAAATCTAACGTTTAAAATGTAGTTTAGGTATGGATCTTTTGTGAAATCTTGTTAGCCGTCGAAGTAGACGGCTGGCGATCATTGGCCTCGGTCAAAATAGTCGATCGGCAGGTGGTGGTGTTTCTGTGATGGTGGGGGTTGGCGATTGGCAGTTGGAGAGAAGGTGGCGTTGGGTGTTTAGAAAGAAGTTGCAGGCGGATGGAGGCCTTTCAAGGAAGGGATAATGACACAAACAATTTCTAAATTTTGACTCAATGTGCAATTTAATTCTTGAATTTTTAATTTGTTTAATGTAATCCATTTGAACTTTAACTTAATGCGCAATGTGATTCTTGAAATTTTAATTTGTTCAATGTAATCCTTGAACTTTTGGTATTTATTTAATTTAGTTCTCGAATAGTATGAAGATGTTCAATGTAGTCCCTGGTCTTGAATAATTATGGAATGATTACATTGAACATTTTCATACGATTTAAAGACTGGATTAAAAAAGTTTAAGGATTATATCAAACAAATTAAAATTTTAAGGATCACATTGTACATTAGATTAAAGTTAATGGATTACATTGAATAAATTAGAAGGTTCATGGACCAAATTACATATTGGCCAAAGTCTAAGACTATTTATATCAATTTCCCTCCAGGTAAGGAGGTGCAAGGAAGAAGAGTGAAGTGAAGGAGAAAAGGACAAAATAGGCAAAAAGACAAAAAAGGAAAAAGAAAAAGAATTAAAAAATAGGAAGATCAATAAAAATTCAAAAAATGTAGAAATATTTATAAAAAAAAATGGTTTTAATTTAAGTCGGGTCAGGTCATCGAGTTGGATTGGGTAAACCTGGTTTGAACCCGTTCCTCAAATATAATAATAATAATAATAATAATAATAATAATAATAATAATAATAAAATCAAATATCCGTAAAAATTTAATAAAATTCTAAAAAAAATTAGAAAATCCTTTAAAAAAATTATTAAAATATTTTAAATTTGAAGAAATATAAAAATTAGTAAAAATTTAGAAAATCCAAAAACTAATAAAAAATTAGAAATTTTAGTAAATAACTAGTAATCGGTTGTGTAGCTTCTTGGGATCAATCAACCAAATAACTAAAGTTCGAAATTACATATTGTTATTTTGAACTAAAAAAACTACTTATTGTTACAAGTAACCTCAACATCGTGATCATGCTTCAGTTGTGTTCACAATTATTGATGGGAAGATTTTCCTTTCTTTCAAGCTTTCCAGTGCGCATGAAGAGACAAACAGAGATAGTGATTTGAACGTTAGCAGAAATTAAGGTAGACATGTCTTGTGTTTAGAGAGGGCGATCGACGATGATGCAAAAAGTCAACTAATTATTGAAGCAATATATTTTTCCCTCTTGGTCGTAAATGCGAAGTTCAAGTGTAACTATCAATTATCGGGCAATTCTTTAGCAGCCAAAAAAAAAAAAAATCGTCATGTTACATGATGGGATTGGGTCATTCTTCCTCATATGAAAATCAGAAAAAAAAAAAGTTCTAAATCTATTTTACGGCGGCCAAGTTAGTGATAAATCTTTCAATTATGCCAATTAAATCATAAATATTTTTTACAATTTGTCAATTTAGTCATTTCAGCCAATTCTATGCTTTAATCAATGTCGGTCGTCCTACGTGGAGTAACTAGTACTAATATGGGTGGTTTTTGTTATTTTTTTTTTTTTAAATTCTTTTCGAATTTCCTTTTCTCTTCTTTCTTCCTCTACCGGCCATCAACGAGGCCCTACAAAGGGAAAAAAATGAAAAATAAAATAAAATAAAAGAGAACAAATAAAAAGAAAATAGGAAAAAAAGAAAAAAAATTCATAATATTAAAACAAAAATTGCAAACTTGTCCATGATAGTATCGACTATCCTACCCTGGCTGTGTCACATGAGACAACTATTACTGACTAGAGTACTTCATCAACAACTTTTAGCCAAAATTGGCTAAAAAAACTAAATTAGCAAATCGTTAAAAGGTTTATAATTAAATTGACATATCTTTAAAAAGTTTAGGATTAACTTGGCGCAATTGAAAGGTGATTAAATTAATCGTCGTATAATTGATTTAGGACATTGTGAATAATTTTCCCTAGGAAAATTGCTAAGGACACACGTGGAAAAAATTACCAAAAAAATTCTAAACTTATTGTAATTTTTCTAATTTATTCATAAACCTTTTTTTAAAATTAATTTAGTCCTAAATTTTTTGTAATTGTGTAAATTCAGTCAAAGTTAGCCAACTGGACGTCGGCGGCATAGGCGGACAATTTTTTAATAATATTTTATTTTTTATTTTTTTTCCTCCTCCCTCATTTTTCCATTTCTCTAGTGACTAGTCAAAGGAGAGGGCTGATCGTTGGCTAGTGACGAGCTCGCCTCACCATCGCTAGGCGAGAGCAAGCTCACCCAGCCACTAGCAAGGGCTTGCCTCACTAGTGGACGGCAAGGTTGACCTCCCCCAGATTGGGGAGGCAGGCCTCACCTAGCCACTAGCAAGGCAAGCCCTAGCCCCATGACAGCGAGGTGAGCTTGTCGATCCATTGGTTGGGTGAGGCTTGCCTCGCCGGATCTAGGCGAGGTCGACTTGCTATCCATCGGCAAGGCAAGCTCACCATTGGCTCGCCACCCGGCCCTCCCCTCTAGCTAGTTGCCAAAGCAAGAGGAAGTAGGGAGGAGGAAAAAAAAAAAAAAAAAGAAAAAAAGGAAAAAGAAAAGAAAAAATTCAATAAAATAAAATATTATTAAAAATGGTCGATTGGTGCCTACTAGTGTCCACATTAGCACTACCTAGCCACATTTGGCTAGACTGACTAAATTGATACAATTACAAAAAGGTTTATGATCGAATTGGTTGAAAAAAAAAAGTTTAGAACTAAATTGGAAAAATTATAATAGATTTAAGACTTTTTTTGGTAATTTTCTCGACATGTGACACAAATGTAATAATCGATTGTTGCAACTCACACAAACTACATAATCAATATAAAGGGTAAGACAACCCTAAATCGATATCTGCCCTTTCTAGATTGGCTTCCATGACTTTTGGTACGATAAAGTCTCACTTGTCATTTTGCGGGATACAACTTTTCTACTATGTTGATGATAGTGAGAATAGACATGATCCAATGATTTGGTCATTATCTAATTTTCACTTAAAGATTTTGTCTAAAACATGGCTTTCTTGTTGTTTTAGAAAATGTCCTTCAAGCCAATTAAAGAATAATATATGAATATCATGTTTGTACATGTATTCATAATATTTTTCTTTGATCTGTAGTGCTTGATTATAAAAAGTGGCAAAAAAAAACGATTCCCTGATTTCAGTATTTCCTTCAGAGTATAATTCTTATTATAAAAAGGTTCTAGAACATAAAGTTTCAGGATTAGTGTTTTGATTGTCTAGCATTTAAGAATATGTTGGTGAATTATTCCAAAAATCAGGGATTTCCAAGTTCTGATAATTTCGTACTTGTTTTTTGGGATAAATAGATCTCGAAATTCTATATCTATTATCAAGACCTTTAATACCAGCAATAGCTTTAGGATTATGAGAAGTACTACCTCAATAATTATTTTCGGATTAGAGGAAGTACTGCTATTATGGGCTGATTTTCACTATTAGTCCTTTTCTGGGCCAATAGTATTACTTGTTGGCCCGCATGATTTATGTTTTAAGAATTATATGAACCCGAAGCATATGAAAAGAGAAAATTGAGATACTTGTGTCCAAGTTCTCTTTTTCGTTTTATAACTCCATATGTTTAGAAGACTAAAGTCAATTAAATTTTTCGACCAAAAAAAAAAAAGTCAATTAAATTTGAATCGGACAAAATAATGGCCAAAGAGAAGGATAGGAACGAGGGTGACTTTAACTTTTTCTTCACCTGGCGGCTCCATAATTATTGGATTATGTTTTTATTTTTCCTAAAATCTATTGGATTACGTGGTAGCGTGAATGCAACGCAGCTGACAAAAAGTCTTTCGCTCTTTCTTTTTGTCTTCTTCTTGACTCTTTAAGCTGTCCACTCATTTACTATTAATTCCCAAAAACGTGTCCTTTAAATTCTAAATTGGAGCAAGAAGAATATTGACCACTGGTTCAAGATAATATTTTCTTTTTGAAGGAAACAAAAAGTAGGTATGTTTCAAATGTCGTCTCCCACATTTTCAATAGGTTAAAATAATCGTCGAGCATATTTTATCTGGATATTTTTTTTTCAAAATAATGAAATAAGAAACAAAAATACATTGAAAACTACGAAGATTTTTTATGCTCGTAAGGTGCTCATTGAATCCAAATAATCGGTAGCAATTATTATTCGTTAAAAGAGAAAAAGATAATTGATATTCATAGAGTTTATTTTAAAAAAATCTCGAGTCATTTAGATTTGGTACATAACGACTATGGGAAGGTTGGAGACCGATCTAGGAACATTTGCGTGATGGATCTACTTGCTTGACCCAACTCAATCCAATCAGGAGCTCCTAGGACTTGCTCTTCACCAAACAGAGGTATTTGTCTCCTCTATTTATCTAGTTATTTACTTCATCTCTGGATCAAACGAGAGGGTCTGCAATGGTAGTTCCTCCTATCTTCAGCTTCTTCTGCATTTCCATCGTCGTTCTATCACTGTTGTGCATGTCCGGTGCCACAGACATCCTGAGTTCAGTTCAATCTATTAGAAAGGGAGAGACATTAGTTTCCTCAGGCCGAAAATTTGAGCTTGGTTTCTTCTCAACCGGAAGCTCAAACAACAGTTTCCTGGGGATATGGCTCGTGGCGAGTCCTGAAACGGTTGTTTGGGTTGCTAATAGGAACAGTGCACTCACTGATTCAAACGGTACTCTGGAAATAAGCTATGAAGGTGAACTTGTTCTTCTAAATCAATCAAAGAGTGTCGTTTGGTCGACAAATTCAACCAAGGTTCTTGGAAACCCAGTTGCACAGCTCCTAGATTCTGGTAACCTTGTTCTTAGGGAACGTAATAGTTTAGATTCCACTGACTACTCATGGCAGAGCTTTGATTACCCATCAGACACGATTTTGGTTGGTATGACATTGGGATGGAACTTTAGAACCGGTTTGGAACATTATGTGACTTCTTGGAGAAGCACAGACGATCCTTCCCTTGGAGACTATACAGGCAAATACAAAATCGATGGTTTACCTCAACTTGAAATAGTTCGCAATGGTTCCGTCAAAGTTTATCGATCTGCACCATGGAATGGAGTTTACATCAACGATATGGCCAAGGTGTCGACTCCTGTTGCTAGATCCATCTTTGTTCACAATGAAACAGCTGCCTATTTTGCAATTGAAACTCTTATAGACGATATCACTATCAGAATCACATTAAGCCCCGATGGTGTTGCACAAGCTTTTTTACTGAAGAGTGGAAGCACGAAGTGGGATATGATTCAATCTCTCCCTTACGACCCTTGTGACAACTATGGATACTGTGGCGCTAATGGCGTGTGCCGGGTTAACCAAAGCCCAAGATGCCTCTGTTTGCAGGGTTTTATTCCCAAGTCGCAAGCAGAGTGGGACATGCTCAATCCGGCAAGAGGGTGCATAAGGAAAGTCCCATTGAATTGCTCTCGTGGAGAGGGTTTTATGAGACTTTCACAGGTTAAATTACCTGACCTGATAGATTTCCAGCTATTCAAGAATATGAGCCTTAAGGAGTGTAAGGTTGAGTGTCTAAAGAATTGTTCTTGCATGGCTTATGCTAATTCGGATATTAGAGGACCAGGCTGCTTGTTGTGGTTTGGCAATCTCATTGATATTAGGGATATTAACGATGATGGTTCTCACCAATATCTCTTCCTACGGCTACCTGCTTCTGAATTAGGTAAATACTAATATTATTATCTGCATTGGCTAATTGGTTTAGCAATTGCTTTTTCTTCTTTGTTCCAATCTTTCATTATATCGGTGCGTCCTTTGCCATTGTCAGACTGAGCTAAAATTCTGTCTTACTACTATTCTAATCTCCAAGTTTCTCTAATGGAGATGGATTCATCATCTTACAGATGAACTCTATTTCTGAAATTAGTTACTTAACTTGCTCCTGTATGCTAGATTCATCGCGTAGTCTATCCAAGAAATTGGTGACTATCACTGTGGCTTCAGCCATTTCGGGATTGCTTATTGTGGGCACAGCATTAAGCATAATTTGGAAAAGAAGAATGAAAAGCCAAGGTAAGCTAAATACCTTTATCTTACTTCTTCTGGTCAAAGTCCAGATTGCATTTTTTTTTTTTTTTTTTTTTTAAAATATAGATTTTGGTATGGTTTGAGAAACGAATTTACATCTCCTGTAGGCTTGCCAAGTGGGATGGATGACATTGACTTGCCATTATATGATTTTGCTACTGTTTCTGTTGCTTCTAACCATTTCTCTCAAACAAACAAGCTGGGAGAAGGTGGCTTTGGTTCGGTCTATAAGGTAATGAGTTATAAATCAGTTGGTTCAAATAATTACAGAGGTGCACACTAAGTAGAATTCATGCAGGGAACTCTTTCCACAGGACAAGAAGTAGCAATAAAAAGGCTTTCAAAGTATTCGGGACAAGGTCCTGATGAGTTTATGAATGAAGTCCTTCTAATCGCAAGACTTCAGCACCGGAATCTTGTTGGACTTGTTGGCTGCTGCATTGAGGGAGATGAAAGAATGTTAATTTATGAGTACATGCCAAACAAAAGCTTGGATTATTTCCTCTTTGGTTAGAACCTATTGATCTTTCTGAGTTCCTTTTCACTCGAATCCTTGTGCTTTTATTTTTATCCATCGATACCTTCACCAAATAATACAACTAAACGCTAACAACTTGATTAATTTTTTGATGGGGTTGAGTGTATGTAGATCATGACAGAAGCTCCTCTTTGGCATGGAAAAGGCGATTTGACATTGTTTTAGGTATCGCCCGAGGACTTCTCTATCTCCATCAGGATTCAAAACTACAAGTGATCCACAGAGACCTGAAAACAAGTAATATTTTGTTAGATGCTGACATCAATCCAAAGATTTCAGATTTCGGCCTGGCAAGGATCTTTCGAGGAGATGACACAGAGGCACAAACAAGAAGAATAGTTGGTACATAGTAAGTTTCTCATCTTGATCCATTTGAAGCATGCACTGTCCATAAGTATTTGGAGAAAATGTAGCTCAATTTGCTTGATACAGTGGCTACATGTCTCCGGAGTATGCCTTTGATGGAAAATTCTCTGTGAAGTCCGATGTTTTTGGCTTTGGGGTGCTTTTGTTAGAGATAGTAAGTAGCAAAAGGAATAGAGGATTCCAGCATCCTGATCATCACCACACCCTTCTCGGGCATGTAAGTGGTAGAGAATTATTAAGATACACCATTTCCTTTTTCGCTAAACAGGACCAGATATTCTGTTTCTCTTAAAATCTCATCGCATTCTTTCTATGTTCCCCAAGACGTGTTTTCGTTTTTGATGCATGGATAGTGGTTGATCATGAGTGGTTTAAATTTTTTAGGCATGGCTGCTATGGAGAGAAGGGAGGGCCATGGAACTCATTGATGAATCTGTATGCGCCTCTTTTGTTGAGTCTCAAGCAGAGAGATGCATTCAGGTAGGCTTGCTATGCGTCCAAAAGTTTCCTGAAGATAGGCCAGCGATGTCTAGTGTCGTCTTCATGTTGGCAAATGAAGGAGCAACCTTGCCACCACCAAAAGAACCTGGTTTCTTCATTGAGAGAAGTTCGGGCTGCTCAGATGCACATTTAGTTAGGGAAGAACCCTTCACAGCCAACGTTGTTACGGTTACATTGCCTGAAGGTCGATAGAAATGCCATCGAGGATGTCTCTGCAGAATGAAGACCTGCTTTCTCGGGTACAAGGGACAGAAGAAGCATACGATATTGTAGAGTTGAATGACAAACTCTTGCCGTGGCTTTTCCTTAGACTTACGCAGCTGTAGCTAGTAATTGGTCATGTAGCTTTTGGGAATTAATTAAACATATAATTTTGAATCCGAAATTACGTATTGGTGCAAGTAACCTCAATATCGTGGTCATGCTTCAATGAAAAAATTGCCAAAAGAGTCATAAATTTATTGTAATTGTGCCAATTCAATCTATCCAGCCAATTTTGACTAGCCAATGCTAATGTGGACGCTGGCCACACAAATTCTTATAAACATCAGTTAAGAGTCACATTTCATATAACACTTAGATGTTTGAAGCTAAAAAATAGAAGATAGCTGTAAAGCGTACAATGAAAAAATGGGTTAGTGACTACTATGAAGCATAATCAAACGCTGGCCATGTCATTCTGTAAATCGATTTAGTATACGGATTCTGTAGCTCTCGGATTACTTCCCCAAGAAGAGAAATTCGATGGGAATTAGTCCTTTCAACTGTCTTCCGTACGATGTTTCCGCTTGTCCTCCTCGTCGTGTTGATCGGGGCAGTCATCGCTGTCACATGGCTCATTGTGAACCCACGCCCTCCCGCGTCCCGGCTCAACTCCCTCTCTCTCTCTCTCTCTCTCTCTCTCTGGCCTTCACAACGCCTTCGACGCCTCATCCCCTCCTCCAAAACTCCACGTCCGAATCCAGCTCACCGCCACCAACCCCAACAAGAAACTCGACGTGGTCAACCAGGATGTCAACCTCTGCCTCGCACCAGTTCATCGCAAGTGCCAGCTCCTCTATCGAGCCACAACGACACATCATCTTCGGAATATGATATCAGCAAGAGGGGCCGCCCAGTGTTCACCTTCGAGGGGAAAGCAGGCCCTCGGCCCGGCAGCAGAACGAGGAGGAAGAGGCCGTTTCAGTTCACTGTGGAAACGGTTAGGATGAAGGTTAGCATTGAGTTCATGCATGCGTATTGGCCGAGCGAGCGTCGGGCTTTCCTCGTCGAGACTCACCGGGAAATTCAAAGATAGAGGGAAGGATTGCTCGGTTCTCTTCCCTTAATTTAGCGAAAATTAACAGGAAAACTTGACTTTTAATCATTACTCTCAGGTTTTCCGATATCTTAATTATCTGCAGCTCAATCGACCTTCGCGCAATCATCATTTCCTTGTCTCTGAAGAACGTTAACAAACAATTTAGGCACCAATCAAGAAAAAAAAATCTGGAGATATCAATCAAGATCAATCCCTTTATATAGCACATGCATGGACCATGGAGTTCTTAAACTTCGAGATCATGATTTCAGCCGTGTTTACAATCATTATTTGGCGATTTTCTTCTCTTTTCAATTGCCTTCCTTTCTTCCTTTTAGCGTTCTGGTGTGCGTCGAGAGAGGAAGAGAGTGACATGTTGTCCATCAGAAGAAGTTACGAGGCAGGAATGTCTCGAGCGGATGGAAATGGCGATCGACAAGGACATGAAAAAGTTTAAACTAATTATCGAACCATTTTACTATTTCTTCTAGGGTTAATACCATGAAAAACTTGTTTTTTGTGTGAAGAATTTACCTAAACTAATTTTTTGACTATAAAAAACCTCATACTAGTATATTGATGACAATTTTACCTTATGTTAATTTCCGTTACATTAAGGGTGTGTTTGTTTTGCGAATTTTTTTTTTTTTTTTTGGGAAAACGTTTTTATCATTTTCTAGCGTTTGGTTCATTTAGGAAGATGAGTCGACGAAAATGTTTTCCTAGTTAACGGAAAATATTTTCCTTCCAAAGCTTAAATTCTTGAAAACGATTTCCCCTTTGAAAGAACCGGAAAACATTTTCCAAAATGTTTTAAGGTCATTACTTAATGAAAAATTTATTATTAAAAATAATTTCTAATTAAAATTTTTGAATTTGTTATTATTATATTTTTTTCTTTTTTTCTTTGCCTGTGAATGTAAATCCTAACTCCTCCTCCCTCTCTCCTTCTCCTTCACCCCCTCCCTTTCGTCACCACCACCTCTTCCAACCCTAGCACCTCCTGCACTCCCGTTGGCTTCGCTCCCTCCTCTTCGTCTTCGTCGACGTCTTCTACACCTTCAATCATTTTTCAAATACAATCCAAACACTGGAAAATATTTTTAGTCATGTATCACTAAATAAAGGAAAACTAACCGTTTTCTTGGAAAAGGATTTCCCGGAAAACATTTTCCAAAAACGTTACCGTTTTCGTGAAACAAACACACCCTAAATTAATACTACAAAAAATCCTAAACCAATATGTGACAAATAAAAGGTAAACCCCAATCTGGTATATCTATTAAGTGTCGCGTATTATCTAACTCAGCAATTTAACTGTAAAATTTAAAGGAAACTAAGGCCTCCATTCGTTTCGTGAAAAATAATTTCCGAGAAAATGTTTTCCGGATTTTCCAATGTTCGTTTCACAGAAAATAAATTTGTGACATCCTAATTTTTCAAATCTGATTTCAATTGAATAAATCGGATCTTTCATCGACACGTCTATAGTACTATTCTCTGAGCCGATCACTCAAGAGATAACTAAACTATCTGGGAAAATTATTAAGGAATTTTAACGCAAAAGGCTTGAGAATTCGACCAGGAATCGACTGCTCGACCGTGCTAATTTGCAAGGGTCATTACGGCATACTTAAAAATTGATCAGAGATCAATGATAGGTCGATTCGATTGAGATGAGTGATCAAAATGTGGGTGATTCCACTTGATTGCAAAATTCTCATCGATCGGCACTAAATTGATTTTCTATTGTTTTGGATACCCTGTGTTCGTATTTGAAACCTTGAAATTGTCATTAGAGTCGCCAATGTGTCGAAGATGTACATTGTGACTCGAGATAAATCGATCACGGGTCAATTGCAAAAAAAAAAAAAAAAATTCCTAAAAGTTACCCGGTAGACTAGGTCACACTAAAAGCACACCGGATTGAAAATAACCGCGAATTTGAACCCGATTTCAGAAATTGAAAGTTCTGTAGTGTCACGATCTATTTTAGGAATGTCGACTCATCCTCCGAAGATTTTTCAGAGATTCCAGGATTTTTACAAAGAATCGGTTCGGACGTCACGGAAAAATAATGAAAATTCAGATGGGCCAAATTAAATGAAATTTGGACTTGCAAACCGAGCTATATGGCGAAAGGGACTTATGGAAATTTCGTGGACTTTTTCTACATCAAAATTTGGACATTAAACTGGGATTTGTTGAAGAATCTGAATACCAAAGAGTGAAATTCGGAGCTTGGACTATGGCTGCAATTTTTGTCATCAAAATGGTTAATTTTGGGTTTGATTTGTTGGAAGTAATAGGGGGGACATGTGTTTAATTAAGGAGATAAGATTTGCTGACATTGGGCCCCTCTTTGAGCTTCTCCAACACGTCTTCTTCAATCCTTACCCTCCGCAGCTCCTTTTTCATTCTTCTGTTTCGATTTTATCTTCTCATTTCTTTCGAGTGCCCCATTCTCTCACGCATCAACTCTCCTCCATCATCATCAGTTCTTGCTCTGCTTTTTATTTTTTCCTTTGTCCTTCTCACCAAGCCATCAACGCCTTCAGCTCATGTTTCCTATCCACCATTGGCCAAATCCCCAAGCCTAGTCAACCAAGAGTCCAACAAACCAGTTTTGTTGACTCCTCTTCGTGTGCCTCTCCACGCGTCCTCCACCTTGGCGTTACTTTTGAAACTCCACCCTTGCCGCTTCCGCGAACTGCATCCACACGGCCTCTTGTTCTACGGCACCGAGTCAAGCCCAGCAAGGAGCCACGAACGTTGACGTTCAGCTCCATTCCTCACGACTTCAGCCGAGCGTTCCACTGCCGTTGTCCGCATGCCAGCAGTTGCCTCCGTCTGCTTCTTCTCCAACTGGACGCTACGGCCCCACTCACTGAGATCTCCATCCACCGAGCAGCTTTCCACCGAATTGAAGCCGCGGATTGATTTTGAAGCCCATGAGCCACACGCCCACTTGAAACCCATGGATCCAACGAATTCTTCAGCCTAATGATTTTAAGCCCATCTCCAGCAGATTTTGAAGCCCAAGCTCAGGCCCAAGTTCAGTTGGTTTTAGCCCATTTGAAGTTCAGCCCATTTTGGGCCCGCGAAGAAGGCCCAAGCTCGCGACCAGCAGCCCTGCAGAAGCCCAAGACCGAAACTCAGCCTTGCTGAGTTGGGTTGGGCCCGTTTTAGGCCCGGCCCAAGTTTGTCGACACCGTTGAAAATTAAGATTTCGGCCGCCGTCGCGTCATCATCGCGGTGAATTGGTTTCCACAATTAATCGGTGAGTTTATACTCTAAACTCTGATTAGTAGGCTAATAACGTTTAAAGGGTGTTAGATTTATTTTATTATGAATTAGGTGGTTAGTTAGATTAAATTAGAAATTGAATTATTTAATTGAGCATGTTAGGTGGTTAGCATGGTTTACTAATGCCTAAATAAATTGTACCATTTATCTAGAAGGGTTCGGGAATTTTCCGAGTCTGTATTGGTATTTAATTTAATAACTTTGGCCTAGGTTAGTATTTTCAGAAATTAAATTGAATTAATTATTTATTAATTATTTTTCTGGAAATTAGGCCGGATAACCGGTGATCGGAATTTCGTGCTGATTGCAATGGTGTGGTTAAATTCTGCAATTGAGTGTTAAATTATGCAAATTGATGCTTGATTGGATCTTTCGTATTTAATTCCAAAAATTGTGAATTTCAATATTTATTCAAAAAATCCCAGGAGTGTCGGGTTTTGGCACCGAAAATAGTTTTTTGTACTATTTGAAATAGTGGGATTTCAAAAAGGAATAATATCGATTTTAAGGTCAAGTTGACCGTGTACCCACGGACGAGTAATTTCATGTGAATTTCTAATACGAAGAAAAAGGCCAGGCTCACAATTTTAATTGAAGCATTTGAGTGCAATGCATGGTGCCCTGGGCCATATTTGAGTGATCGTGTGTTGGTTAAGAGAAATCGTCCCGGGCTGTTGAGCTGGACGTTATCCCTATTTGGGATACCTCCTAGACAACGGGAAGCCGGTCACAGTAAATTCTGGACCCTATGCTCCTTTGGGAAAGCCGTCTGATAAAGAGACGTGCCGTGCTTAGTAGGGTGAGACAATGCCTGGCAATGCCAGAAGACCGCCGAACAGAGAGTAGGCCGTGGTATATACCGAGATCAAAACTAGGAACACATGATTAATTGAGTATGGCATTTCGGTTATTGAAGCTTATTTGTTGCTCATGCTCTCATGTTGTTTGTGAGATAAATTGTACTGACCTGCAAGGTGGATCTGAGACGAGGTAAGTCTCCTTGATTGTGTGCTTGTGTGATTATAACACTTCTAGGCGTATTTCCCTCCTAATTGGGGTTTAGAGCTTAGACTGGCTGAGATGATATCTCACCCCGTTGTAGGACAACATTTTCAGGGTCGTCGAGTGGAGGACCTGGAGCTGAGAGCAGGTGATCGAAAGCGTAGGTCAGTTAGGACCGCTTTTTTTTTGGAAAGCTTGTCTTTTGTAGTCTTTTGGCCATAGACCTGTGTACATGACTCAGTGTAAATATAAAAGCATGTTTGTTTGTGAATCTATTGTCCTGCTTTTCTATCCCGAGATGATTACTGTTAGGGGATTTCTTTTCGCTTCTGCATATGCAATAAAATGAAAAGGGTTAGCGACTCGTCCTAGGAAGTCGCAATTTATTATCGACCAGATAGGGATGGGCACACGCTCGGGGTTCGGGGCGTGACAAAATTCCTTGGGGAAAATGTTTTCTATGAAATGAAAAAAGTCTTCTAGCTTAGGGGTGTCGCGACCTATTTTTCGGGTGCACCACCTAAAACTAGGTTAATGAATTACTAAGTCTTTAAACTTAACTTTACCAAAAAAAAAAAAAAAAAAAGTCTTTATACTTAGCTCGAGCTTTCCCAAGCCCATATCAATTCACGACTTAAGTCTAAATTTTTAAATATGCAAGAGGTTATTAACTAGGAGTCGCTACTAATCGGTTTATGATAGGTCGATTAGACACCTAAGTAAAATAAATGGAGATTTATTTTACTCCTACGAACTGCAGAGACTATGAGTACGGACTTGATTACACTAGAATTTTCTAATGCCCTTTCGGTACCATTTCTTTTAATTTTCAAAATATTTTTTGCGGCAGCTTGGATTTATTTTAAGCTAAATCACTATCATGTAAATGTGGTGACCACACGGGATGCTCATCCATTATTAAACATTCAAATAAATAAATTGCAGAAAGTAATTACTTTTTGAGTTTTCTTGAAATTGGAAATTTTTATAAAACATGCATCTTAACTAAATGACCTAATTTCGCTAATAAATGAATTCTAATTAAATGAACCTATATGCAAGCACTAGGTGACAAAAATTTCATAAACCTAATCCTACATGTCTAATTTATTAAACCTACATGCTTTGATGCAAGATTTTGATTTTTTTGATTTTTATGTTTTTTTTTTTAGCATTTTTCCAAGATAAGCAATTATATCTAAACAATCAAGATATTAATCAAATAAAGAATTAAAATAATCGAAAAAAATAACATGTTGTCTCACAGTCAAATTAATGATTACTCTAACCTTAAACATCACAACAAAAGATTCAAAATAATTAAAAATCTGATTCGAAGTCTCACGGATCAAATTAATAATTATAATGATTTAACAATTAAAATATTATCAAAAAGCCCGAAAATTAATATAATTAAAAAAAGATCCGATGTCTTACGGATCAAATTAATAATTATAAAAATTCTGGACAAAATCCCTGCGGATCATGCCTACAAAATTCATGAAATCAATATTGACATACTAAGTTCTAATTTAAACAATAATAACAAAACTTAAAAAATGATAATAAAATAACATAAAATAAAAAAATAAAGGTAAAACTAAAACTAAACTACCTACAACAGGGACTCAACACCGCTGTAGAAGGAGTGTCGTATTGACGAGTGGGCGGACCAGCAGCGTCAACGGGCGAGCAGGTCGCGAGCGGAGGCGGCGCGAGCTGAGGAGGTGCCGGCACTATGGCTGATGCGAGTGCGAGGCCGGCGCGGACAGTTGGGCGTCCTAATTCAAAGTGCACAATCCAAATTCGGATTCAATGGATGACCGACGACGGCTCATGGTCAAGAGACTCACATCTGTATCGTTGTTCTTACATTAAAGAATGTATATAACTCCACACACTTAAACTCTTCACGATCTCCTGGCCAAAAAGTAATCCTTCTTCTTGCATGAAGTAAAATCACAAAGCCCACGAATTGTCAAATCTAGACAAAATTCAAGAGAAGACAAATCCACCGCATGCCCCTATTTGGCCGAATTGTGATTTTTTTACTAGAACGGATTACTTTCTTCAAGCTCACCAATCTTTTTCACCCATGGTTTTTTAACTTTATTCCCTTCTTGAATTCGTGGGACGCCACGATTTCGTTGCTGGTCGTGGACAAAGGCATTGGTAAACCTGCAAAAGAGAGCGAGAACACAAGGAATTGTCTAGGATATTGATCCTAGTGAACTCGCCGGAATTGCAACGGTTTAGCAATAAACAACAATTCAGTGAGACGAGGCAAGGATCGGCGTCGATGTTGAGAAGGTCAACTAAGGGACTCTTGGACTGCTGGTCACAAGTAGCTGGAGTAGATCACGGTTGGTGGTGATGAACGAAGGTCAGTCTGTAACAACACCGAACCAATGATGAAACCAACCATGAACAGAAAGTTGGTCAGTGGTAAAGACACGAGAGCTGCTGGCAGGGTGTGAGAGCATGTTGACGATTCACGCTCGGTGAATGGCCAATGAGTTGGTGGCGCAACAGGAACAGCCGCAGGTTTGGGAGTTTGCAGCACGGAGGGTGGCATATGGCTAGTTCTTGATTTGATCATTCGCTAGTCTCCTCTGAGATCTTTTGAGTGGACACCCCTTCTCTTGTCGTCTCTCTCTTGTCAATTATGGCGGAATATGGAATTGTGTGGCCTTTTGTTTGGCATTGAATTGCCTGCGACCACAACATCAGAACAAAACAAAGTAAATACCGAAAATATGGAGTGAACAACTTTAATAGGGAGAGAAACAACCCGGTTTTATCACAGTGAAATCACTGGATGGCAATCAGTGCTTGGATACATTAGCCACTTCGATGTCTCGCTGCTGGAATTATCGTCGGAGATGTAGGAGTTTAATCTAGGCAAGAAACAAAAATAAAATCACCTTAGTTCGAATAGCAAATTGGAATTGCACACAATCAAACTTAAAAAAGGAAGCTCGACTTAGCGTTATGCTTGTCGTCAATATCCATGACACATGATGAATGTGGGACGTCGTCAAGAGGACTGCACCATCCAATAGACCAATTGGAGAATTCTCGAGATCGTCCACCCCCCCAGTCATAAAAAATGAGCCTCTCTTTAATAGTGATTCGAAACGGTCTCTTTACATGGCATTTCCCGAGTTACCATTTCTTGTTACATTAAATCAAATTTGTATGATTTGACAATCAGCTCAATTCTTGCCCATTTTTCACTTGATTTCAAAATTGTTGCTGCATTTAATAAAATCCGGACATCCATCAAAATTCCATATTTCCTTGCATAATTCAATCAAATCAATTTCCCCCATTTTCATTTTTTTTTCTTTTTATTTGTTCAAAATGCAATTTTATTTTTCCAAAATTAGGTGTCAACAAGGGGAAAATGTTTTCCACTTTTGAAAAGAGGAAAACATTTTTCTCACTTGATCTCTCTTATCTCACACCTCTACAAATCCTCACTTCCTCCTCCACTTTATTCTTCTTCTTTTCTTTTTTTTATTCGAATTATTTTTTAATGTTCTTTTTCTTTTTAATTTGAATTATTTTTAATTTCCTTTTTCTTTTCTTTTCTTTTCTTTGTTTCCCATCTTCTTCTTTCTTGGCCGGTTGTCGGCCGTTGCCGGCAAACCTCGAGCTCGCGATCTCAAGCTCGTGCCCTACACTCTTGCTTATCATTTTCTTTATATACTTTACCCCATAGCTTATACATTGCTCAAGCAAAAGGCTCTATATACTTTGCTTCTTTTTTCTTTTGTTTATTATAACACAAAAGACACGAGGGGAGAACAAGCTACTCTACTGGAAGATTCTCATTAGGGCTGTACATGATTTGCTTCTTTTTTCTTTTGCTTCTTTTTAAAATCCATACAAACATTTTTTAGAATAGATGAGCATTTCGTGACAATAAGGGAACAAAGATATGAAGTAAGTTTGCTTGAATTTAAAGGCAAGTTCATATTTGATGAATTTATAGATCGGTAAATGATACATGCCTAAGTGGTGAAGTTTTAGAAAATATTTTCCTTACCGAACATTGAAAAATATTTTCCGAAACATTTTCAGGTTTTAGCCGAATACCAAAAATATTGTCATTTTCCTAGAAAATGATATCTAGGAAAATATTTTCCAAAGTGGCTTATTTTCTGCGAAACGAACGGACCCTTAGCTGAAAGTATATTTGTCATGGGTACACTATTTTTGGATAAATTTATTATATGTATATCAATTTGAAATTTTTTGTGATATTAACTCTTTTTTTTTTAATTATTGTTTGCCAAGTGCGAAGTCCGAGCATGAACATGCAGGTTGCCTTTTCGGTTCCTTCCTCTCTTCAGTCAATTTACTAGAAAAGCTCAGAAACGAACAACGGCCACACCTTTCCCGAGTCAGAAAGAAACATCATGTATAATTTGCTTGGCCCGGCTTATTTTAGCATGCAACTATGGATTATTAGGCGATACTCCACTAGCCAATTAGGAAGAAAACATCGTCATGTTGCACGATCCAATTGCATCCCTTTTGCGGCCTGAATGTAATAGTCGATTGTTGCAAATCGCCCAAAATAAAATTATTGATATGATGCATGGGATGACCCTCACTTGACATCTGCCTTTATAGATTGACTTTAGCAACTCTTACTTCAGTGGAGTTTCGCTCCTTTAGTCCATGGGATATGACCTCTTTCACTATTTGTGTTGACAACAAGAGTGTAGACTTCTTTTTCCTTTTTCCTTGACAAAAAGAAATATCATTAGTATTCATACTAATGTAAAGTTCTTTCTTTTGGTCGAAAAATGCAAAGTTCAATGCCCGATATTCCAATAATTTGTCAATTCTTTCTCTTTCCTTAAGTCTTTTCTGGGCCACGTGCTCAAAAAGCTCGGACAAAAAATATGGGCTCAGCCCACAATTTCGCTACTTACTATTCTAAAATTGTCGGCCCATGATCAAGCAAAGAATAATTAGCCTAATTGGAGGCTGAGGGACCCACTAAAAAATTCCAACCTGTTCAATATCATTGACTTTCTATCTCTTAATTTCAAAAATTAATACAATATGGAACGTATATATCTAATAGATATAACCATAAGTAGTTTATATTTTTAACAAAGATTATGTGAACTCAAAGCATATAATAAAAGAGTATTGAGATGGTTTAATTATGTTGAATTTCTTCCTTTTTTTTTGATTTGTAACCCTATATATTCTGAAAACTAAAGTCATCGGAAAAAAATATGGCCTAAGAGAAGGTTAGTGAACAAGTGTCGGTCAGCATGACCGTTCCTCTCCTTTTTCTCCTCGACTTGGTCCATAATTATAGGATTATATATATATATATTTTATTTTGTGGTATCATAAATAAAACACAGCTATCAAAGATATTTTTGAGTATTTTCCTTCTTGTCTTCCTTTTGACTTTTTATACTGACATGCCAACAGTAGGCCAATGAAAACACTTATCAATTCATGCACCATTCACGATATAACTATAATATCGAAATTAGTTGTCCTTGAATTTTAAATTAAAGAAAGAAGAATATTGACAAATGCGAGAAAAAGGCAGGTATGATCCAATATTATCTCCCGCATTTTCAGTTAGTTAAAATAATAGCTATGCATACTTAATTTGAATGTGTTTTCTATAATAATGATTACACATGATATGAGAAGAGACAGTACAATGGAAACTCTAGAAGTTCTTAAATTAGTTTATGTTTCGAGATGCCCATTAAATCCAAAGAATAGATAGCACTTATTATTCACCAACGGAGAGAAGGTAGTTGATATTCATAGAATTTATTAAAAGAAATCCGAGTCAATTATGGCACCTAATTAATGACAACGGGATGGTTGAAGACCGATCCACGAACATTTGCTGGGCTGGTCTTCTTACTTGACCTTGCTCGATCCATTTTGGAACTTGCTCTTCGCTAGACAAGGTATCCTTCTTCCATATCTCTTCCTATTATGCTATTCTGAAAGTTTGAATCTTTATCTAGTTATTTACTTCATCTCGTGTATCAAAGATAGGGGTCTGCAATGGCAGATCCTCCAATATTATCAATGTGTAATTCTATCACAATAAATAAAGAGTAACGAAAAGAGAATTGCACAAAAAAATTTATAGTGGTTTGACTTTTGCAAACCTATATCTACTTTCCTGCACTACAACCTATTAGCTGGAATGGAGAATTAATTAAAGGTTACATACTCAAGCTCGTGTGCAAAACTCCTAGCACACTCTCAACCTCTAAATGATTACATAATGATGCTCATAGAGACAAATGTATTAGATCATAGAACACTCTTTAGACTTTGGAATTAAAAGATTTGATTCTCTTAAGTGCGATACTTCTTTCAGCCTCGAGACCTCCTCTTATACTTTTCCCAGTCCAAGCTAACCGTTGGACATACCGCCAGGAGGATTATCTAACCAATCTATTGTTGGCCTGGCTTTCATTGAGAAGGTCCAATTGCTTCATGATTGCCAAGGATGATGCTTTTCATAGATTCTACCGTCCAGACAATAATTTGGGCTTCCATAAGTCGAGTGCTTGAACTTGGAAAAAATGTTTCACCTCAAGTCTATTATTCCATGAAAGTCAAATCTCCAAGAGATATATGGAAAACTTTTCTTTTAGAATTCCTTATATGTATAGTAGGAAATCTAAGCAATTGCTAGTGACCTTTGCACGAGTATATTACCTTCCTCCTAGCGTTTGAAAGAACAAATAAGGAAAGAAATAATTAAGCCACATTTCTGATTTTGATTGAAATTGTCTCATTATTTTCTATCAGACTTTTCACATGAAAAATACTTATTAGTGGAATCAAAGACTTAACTCAGGATAAGCTTTGTCATTCTTCAAAATTGCTTTAGGGAAAATTATCTCAACAGTTTTTAGCTTTGGCGTGCTTTTATAGTGTGTAGCAGAAGCAATAGAAGATTTCAGCATCCTGATCATCATCACACCTTTCTTGGGCATATAAGTGGTAGAGGATTATTAAGACCACAATTTCCTTTTTCGTTAAACAGGATCAGATATTCAATTTCTCTGAAAATCTCATCCCATTTTTTCTATGTTCTCCTAGGCACATTTTCTTTTTGGATGCACGGACAGTGGTTGATCATGAGTAGCTTAAATTTTTTTAGGCATGGCTGCTATGGAGTGAAGGGAGGGCCATGGAACTCATTGATGAATCTGTATGCGCCTCTTTTGTTGAGTCTCAAATAGTAGTGGTCAAGAATTTGCAGAAAATCTCTTCATGAGATCATTGAAAGCACAATGATAAATCGATAAATAGAAGACATCAATTTTGGTAAAATTTCATGTTTTGATGGTTGGTTATTTAATTTGTCAAAAAGAAATCGATGATTATGCATTTGAAACAAGAACAAGAGCCATATTTGCAATATACCATGGCCCATCTGAACTTTTGGGAGGCTTCCTTGTCCATGCCCTCAAAATTACGGTCGTCGCCGGATTCGAGCAACCATTCATGGTCTATTCCATCATCAAGTTTGTCTTCTTTGTGATGACCACGCAAGCTAGTGGTCAAGAATTTGTAGAAAATCTCTTCATAAGATCATTGAAAGCATAGTGATAAATCAATAAATCAGAAGACATCTGTTTTGGTAAAATTTCATGTTTCGATGGCTGGTTACTTGTCAAAAAGAAATCGATGATTATGCATTTGAAACAAGAACAAGAGCAAGAGTAAAAACCTTCAGAAGTGCATTCAATCTCCCCATCAATCGGTCTAGCCAAAGCCTGACCAATCAACAATCTCCATTGAAGTCATTCTTTTCTCTTCAGCTTGTATTGAAAACGTTAGGAGCTCCTCTTTGGCATGGAAAGCAATTTGACATTGATTTAGGAATCACCCGAGGACTTTTCTATCTTCACCGGGATTCAAAACTACAAGTGATCCACAAAGATTTGAAAACATTAATATTTTGTTAGATGCTGACATGAATCCAAAGATTTCAGATTTTGGCTTAGCAAGAATCTTTTGAGGAGATGACCTGGAGGCAGAGAAAAGAAGAATAGTTGGGGCATAGTAAGTTTCTTGTCTTGATTCATTTGAACCGTGCACTATCCATTGGTATTTGGAGGGAACTGAAGCCTGGTTTACTTGATGTAGCAGTTACATGTCCCCAAAATATGCCTTTGATGGAAAATTCTCTATGAAGTCTGACATTTTTATCTTTGGTGTGCTTTTGTTAGAGATATTAAGTATCAAAAGGAATAGAGAATTCCAGCATCAGGATCATCACCACACCCTTCTTGAGCAAGTGAGCAGTAGAGAATTATTAGGACTCGCCATTTCTTTTTTTGCTAAACAGGACTAGATATTCCCTTTGTCTTAAAACCTCATCCCCTTCTTTCATGTTCTCCTAGACACATTTTCTTTTTCAATGCACAGACAATGGTTGATCATGAGTAGTATAATTTTTTTTAGGCAAGGCTACTATGGAGTGAAGGGGGGCCATGGAACTCATTGATGAATCTTTGTGCGCCTCTTTCTTTGAGTCTCAAGCAGAGAGACACATTCAGGTGGGTTTGTTATGCGTCCAAAAGTTTCCTGAAGATTGGCCGACAATGTCTAGTGTTGTCTTCTTTTTGGCAAATGAAGGAGCAACCTTGCCACTGCCAAAAAAAGGCTGGTTTCTTCACCGAAAGAAGTTCGGGTAGCTCAAATGCGTATCTAATTAAGGAAGAATCCAACACACTCAATGTTTTCACGGTCACATTGCTTGAAGGTCGATAGAAATGCCATTGTCGATGTCTCTGCAGAATGTAGATGGGCTTTCTCAAATACAAACGACAGAAGAAGGATGCGATGTTGTAAAGTTGAGTAACGAATTTTTGCCATGGCCTTTTCCTAGATTCTTGGAGAAGAGGGAATGATGGCTAGAGCCACAAATAAAAGAGTGCAGGAATACGTAAATAAAATCTCTAGTGATCATTTGTTATAGGCCAGTGCTAATCAAGAGGAAACCGAGGAATGGAAAACCTAACTACAAATTGGAAGAGAGCAGCAACATTAGTTATTATAAAACTAAAAACTCTTTCCTAAAATATTTCGGAAGGAGTGAGAGAGAGGAAATATGAAAAGCAAGATTGGGCATAGCAAGCAATTAAGTCCCGCTTCCTTCTTGTTCTCAAGAAATTCGTGATAATTGTCCAAAAGTGCTAAATCTTATGAATGATACCCAAGTCAGTCATAAAATTATAATTCTGTCAATTCAGTCATAAATATTTTAATTGTGTCAATTTAATTCTAAATCTTTTAATGATTTGCCAATTTAGTCATAAATCTACTATTTGGATAATTGATCGAAGGACTGCATTGGCAAATTGTTAAAATGTTAAGACCTAAGTTAACAAATCATCAAAATATTTAAAACTAAATTAGTACTATTAAAAGATTTATGACTATATTGGTGAATCGTCAAAAGGTTTACAATCAAATTGACACAATTAAAAAATTTAAGATTATATTGGCCGTCGTACAATACTCTCTCTCTCTCTCTCTCTCTCTCTCTCTCTCTCTCTCTCTCTCTCTCTCTCTCTCTCTCTCTCTCTCTCTCTCTCTCAAAATATTATAAAACTAAGTATTATTTACCTTAGAATTTGGACAAATACATAGAAATTTTAGTTGAATCGTGCATTTCGTAAGACGCGGAGGATAATTTTCCGTAAATGTAATCTTCCCCAGTCCAACGTGTTGAGTTAAATTGACAAACGTCGATGTGTGAATTAATAGTAGAACCGATTAATTGATTAATGTCGACTTAGTTGTTAATGGGTAGTACTATCTCTTTAAAATCTAGTTAATTAGTATTTATGGATAATTAATATCACTATTGGTGCAAAGGAAAGAAGGATTTTGTCATTTTCCTAATTGCCCACAAGCTTCTCAAATTAAGCCATACACTGGCCACTTGTCCTTGCTTTATCTCATGCATGGCCAAGTGTTCTCTCAAGAAGAAGAAGAGATCTCATGGCTAAGTTTGACACCTTAAATTTAAGCCATTATTACTTTAAATTGAATCATCTTTTAAGTTTTCTCCACCTAGACACATATTAAGCAAAGCTTTGAGAAAATGCCATCTAAAATTCGTAAAACACATGCATCCCTCCACTTAGCATTGAAGACATCATCTTAGCTTAGCTAGGCTTTAATAAAACTTCTTCTACTCTGACCGTAACAACCCTTTTCACTTTGCAAAAACCTCAAAAGAAATTTTCATGTGTTATTCTCACCTTTCAATCCTAGAATTAGAGAAATAAACTTTCTTTTGTAAGAACTACAAGGTGGTGACAACAATCTGTGGTTCACATTTGTTCAAGGCATGTGAAATTTCTAGACATTAAATTGATTCAATCTACTTAGCACTTTAACTTGGTTGGTTGGTTGAGGATGAAACTTTTATGTGCATGTTATGGGTATAGTGGTTGTTATATAATCTTAATGACCTCTTATATGTTCATTCTGTTTTGTTATATCAGAGTTTACCTAGTCAAAATGTTGGGAAAAGTGCCAAAAAAGTCCCAAACCTTTTGTCTTTGTGCCGATTTAGTCCCAAACCTTTTTTTAGTGCTGATTTAGTCCTAAACCTTTGTACGTTGTGCCAATTCAGTCATTTCCGGTCAATTTTGGCCGAATTTTCTGATTTGGACGCCGATCGGCCGACGTTGCCGATCGGGCGCGACATGGACACATTTTAATAATATTTTAATATTTTTGAATATTTTTTCTTTGTTTTTTTAATTCTTTTTCTTTTTCTTTTTATCTTTTTTTTGTTCTCCTCTTCTTCCTCCCGGCCGGTCGCCGAACCTCGGCGACCGGCCAGAGGCGACGGTCGGCCAGGGCGAGGCTGCCTTCGCCGGCCACCTCGCAGGCGAGGGTCAAGCCTCGCGCTGGGCGGCGAGGCGAGGGTCGAGCCTCGAGCCTCGCCGGCCATGGGCGAGGCTCGCCCTCGCCGGATCTGGCGACGTCTAGCCTCACCGGCCATGGGTGAGGCTCGACCCTCGCCGGATCTGGCGAGGTCGAGCCTCGCCGACTGGCGAGGTGGGAGGCCCGAGAGCGAGATCCGAACTGTGAGAGAGAAAAAAAGCCCTGGGGGAGGGCAGATCCGAAGAGAGAGGGAGACCCCAGCCGCGTGAGGCCTCCGTCGCCTGACGCCTCTTGTCGCTGCCGCGGCCTTACCTGTTGCCTCTTCGTCGACCAGTTGCGAGCCCTGCCATGCTGAGCTCACTTCTGCCGTTACCCCGATGCAGATCTGCCGCCGTTCTTATGCTCGGAGCCCGACGCAAGCTGCCGTTGTTCCTCCCCGACGTCGGGCGCGCCGTCCTGCCTGCCACCGAGCGCAAGGCTCGCCAGATCCGGCGAGGGCGAGCCTCGCCGCCCAGCGCGAGGCTCGACCCTCGCCCGCAAGGTGGCCGGCCGGCGAGCCGCCCCGGCTGGTCACCGAGGTCCGGCGACCGGCCGGAGGAAGAAGAGGGGAAGAAAAAAGAAAAAATTAAGAAAAAGAAAAATATTAAAAATATTAAAATATTATTAAAATATGTCCACGTCAGCACCGATTAGGCTACGTCAGCTGGTCGGCGTCCAGTCAGCAAAATCCGGCCAAAATTGGCCGGAAAGGACTGAATTGGCACAACGTACAAAGGTTTAGGACTAAATCGACACAAAGACCAAAGGTTTAGGACTTTTTTGGCACTTTTCCCTCAAAATGCTCATACTACCAGAATTAATCTAGTTAGAGTTTGTTCGTTTTACTTGTTCTACCAGAATGCAACAAGTCAGAATCTGTTCATTTTGCTTGTTCTGCTAGAATGCAACAAGTCAGAATTTGTTCATTTTGCTTCGTTTTGCTAGAGTTTAACTAGTCTGAATATGTTATTTCTGTTATATTTATCTTGATGATCTCTTACATGTTCGTTTTACTTCGTTCTATCAAAATTTAGAGTCGAAATCAATTTGTCTGCTTGTTCGGCCCAAATTTGTTCATTCTACTAGAGTTTAACGAGTCGGAATCTATTTGTTCAGCCATATTTGCCTTGATGATCTCTTGCATGTTCGTTTTGCTTCATTCTACCAGAATTTACCTAGTCAAAATATGTTCGTTCTACCACAAATTTTCTAGTCAAAATCTATTCGTTCTACTTGTTCAGCAAGTATTTAACTAGTCAAAATATGTTGGTTCTACTAGAGTTTAACTAATCAGAATCTATTCATTCTGTCATATTTGCCTTGATGATCTCTTGCATGTTTGTTCTACTTCATTTTATTAGAATTTAGAGTTAGAATTTGTTTGCTCTAATAGAATCTTGAGCCAGAATCTGTTCGTTCATTCTACCAAATTTTCAAGTCAAAATCTGCTCGTTCATTCTACCATATTTTACTAAGTCAAAATCTATTTATTTTTGAACATATTCTTTTGTTCTATCAGCTTTAACGAAGTCTGAATGTAGCTACCAGATTGTCCAGACTTTAATGAGCAGAATATAGTTATTGTTCAAACTTAGAAGGTACCCATTGATTGTTTAGATTCTAACAATCATAATGTGACAAAATGTTATTACTTACTTGATTACTTGATTGATTCATTAAATTGAGTTGAGAAATATATGCTCTTATTATAAGTAAGAATATATCATGACTTGAATGAGATTAATATGCTTACGTCACCCATATAGTGGTGCGTGACGATGCCCCGTGTGTCGAAATATCCCGGGGAGTGTATGCCTCGAGAGTTGAGATGCCCTATGGGCGGATGGTGCAGGATGCCTCGGAGTTGAAATGCCCCATAGGTTGGGATGTGCCGAGAGTGTTTGGGAGATAAAATTAATAATGAATAACATGCATGGCCATGTGTAGAATCAAACATTGTTTAAATTGATTATTTATACTGTGACATATGCATGAGTTCGGATGGAAATATTGTTGGATGACAATTACTATAGTATATGAAAGTGGGAAAATGTTAAGTCTACTAATGTTTTTATTGCACTTACTAAATTGTTATGAGGTAAAGTGGTAAGAAGATTTTATCAAACTAGAGATTTTATTTATTAGGTTTTGGCTCATTCCTTTATTTTTCAAATGGGTAGAATGGACACCCCTTAACGTTTACACTACGGAGCCCTTACGCACTATGAAGGGCTTTATGAAAGTGTGTTTAAACATGAGTTTGGAATAGTATATACCGAGTGTAGTTCAACTGAGTGGGTTGATATAGGAGATTTCATGGAATGGGCTTCCTATAGATTCGTCATTTGGTATCAAGACCTAGACAACAAGTTGGTTGGCTTGTTGAGGCGCTTCGACTTTGATGATGGTGGCGACGCAGCAAAGAGAAAAGTTACCGATCCATGACTTCGGTTTGGACATTTGTATAAGCAGACTTTTGAAGTATAATATGGAGATAGGTCTCCCTAACCCATATCCAAACTTTTATGTTTTGCTTGTAATAAAGTAAAGTTGTGACTTTAAATGTGGTATAATAAAAGAAGTATAAGTATGATAGTTATATTTGTACGACTGTTTTTGTAAAAGGGATTTTTGAAAATGATTGATTATGCTTCTACATGCGAAAAATGAATAATATTATAAGAAACACATATTACGCGCGACGTTATGAGCATGACAAGCTGTGTACTATTGGCATGCACAACACCTCCTACCCTTACGTCCCTAGTACATTGCTTACCAGTACTACAACCCTCGGGATAAGCGCACCACCTTCCTCCGCTACTTCTTGGTGGTGATGATTGCCCTTTTCATCATCGATGGCACTGTGCTTCACCGTATGGCTCGTCCTCCAGCTCCCACTCCCCGTGTTCCTAGTCTGACTTGGCGAGGCTCGCCAATTTTTCCGGCAACTGAATGGTCCGGTTTCAGATTGCAAGCCCCAACGAGAAGATGAAGATATCCTACACTGATATTTTTATTTTCCTATGCTGACATTGGTCGTACATCCACTACAAGTCTGAGTCCTTGAGCGCGACCTGACTGCCGCCATTCGATCTGCCAGTTGTCCAGGCAAGTTTCGCAAATCGCAACCTTACCTTCGTGAACATGTATCAGCCGCGTTTACGATTATTGGTTGGACGATTTTCATTTTATGAAAAGATTGACATCTTTGTAAAGATGCCGTGAAAAACGCACTCTCTTTCTTTCCTTTATTCTTACTAGTCTGTACGTTAGCAGAAATTACGGTAGCCATGTCTAGTGTAGTGAGAGGGCGATCGACAGTAACGTGGAAAAAGTGAACAAACTATTGAAACCTTACCTTATTCGTCCCTGTCGTGAACGCAAAGTTGGAGGGTGGCACGTGCAGTTTGCATTCCTGGCTCTTTCCTCTCCAAGTCAGTTGATTAAGAAATTTAAAGAAAGTACAACCGTAGAAAGTACAACAGTATCTTCTTGCCCAAATCACACGGAAACAACATAATCCGATGACTTAGACTTTTTTTTTTTGTCGGAACTTAGATAGACGTGAGACCCCATCATGTACGTTGAAAATCGGCCTTATTTTCTATTTTATTTTATTTTAAATCTTGGCTCAATGAAAATTGGCTTTACTTAATAGCATGACTATGATTATTAGGTGATACTTTCGCAGCCAAATGAGAGGAAAAAAAAATTGTTTTCCCCATGTAGAGATCACTATTAATGCCTACGGTATGAATTTAATAATCAATGGTTGCAACACAATAGACAAATCGATATGATGTGTGTGATGACTCTAACTCAATTATCACCTTAATTAGATTGACTTTTTGCGACTTTTACTCCAATAAAATTTCACTTGTTATTTTGTAGGATGCGACTCTTTTACTGCTGATGTTGACGATGGAGAATTGAATTTTTTTTCTCCAAAAAGTGTAATACCGTTAGTATTTACTCAGACACAATGTTCTCTGTCCAATATTCCGATAAGAATTCGGCGCCTGGTTCAATTATGTTAATATTGTCGCTCAGACTTAGCATTCCTTTCGTTGTTCTTGGGTAAACTACATGATGAACCAAACTGGAGGCTGAGGCACCCACTCAAAATTTCAACTTTCGATAGCATTCACTTTCTATTTCTTAATTCGAAAAGTATAACCCATAGCATTCACTTGCTATCCCTTTTTTTTTTTTTTTTTTCCCAATTTCTTCTCTTTTTATTCCGCAACTCCATATATTTCAGAAGACTAAAGTCGATTAAATTTGAATTGGACAAAAACTTGGCGTAAGAGAAGGGTAGTAAAAAACAAGAGCGACTTGATTTTGACTTCTTGGGCCCATCTTTCTTTTCCTCTTGGGCGGTGGACACTGCCGTCGAAAACAAGTTTGAGGTTTTTTCTTGTCTTCTGTTTTACTTTTTGAGTTTGTTCTTCATGTCTCACCTTTTCTCTTTTTTCCCCTTTCTAATGGATTCATGCACCAATCCAAATATTACTATTTTCTTCGCAATTCTAGGTTAAAGATATAATAACATTGACAAGTGAGTCGAGACAATATTTCCTTCTCCAGGAAAAAAAAAAGTAGGTATGTGTCTAGGCATTTTCAGTTTGTTAAAATAATCACTACGCACATTAAATTTGGATTTGTTTCCTAAAACAATTATTACACATGAGATGAGAATAAAAATATGAAAATTTTTTAAAATTAGTTTATGCTTTTGGGATGCGCATTGAATCCAAATAATAAGGCAGTTAATATTTATAGAATTTATAAAAAAAAATCCAGTCATTTGGATTTGGTACGTGAAGGCTACGGGAAGGTTGGAGACCAATTTCCGAACATTTGCGTAACTGGTCTTCTTGTTTGACCCGCCTCAATCCAATCTGGAACTCCTAGGACTTGCACTTCACCAAACAAAGGTGTCTGTATATGTCTTCCTGTTATGCTACTTTGAGGAAAGCTCGAATCTTTTATCTAGTTATTTACTTCATCTCGTAGATCAAGCAGAAGGGTATGCAATGGCAGATCCTTCTATCTTCAGCTTTTTCTGCACTTCCATCATCGTTCTATCATTGCTGCCCCTAACCAATACAGCCGACACCCTGAGTTCAGTTCAATCTATTAGAGAGGGAGAGACATTAGTTTCCCCGGGCCGAAAGTTTGAGCTCGGTTTTTTCTCTGCTGGAAGCTCAAAGAATAGTTACCTGGGGATATGGTTCGTGGTCAGTCCTGAAAAGGTGGTTTGGGTTGCTAACAGGAACAGTCCACTCACCGATTCAAATGGTACTTTGAAAATAAGCAATGAAGGTGAACTTGTTATTCTGAACCGATCAAATAGCATCATTTGGTCGACGAATTCAACCAAGGCTCTCAGAAACCCAGTTGCACAGCTCCTTGATTCTGGTAACCTTGTTCTTAAAGAACCCAACAGTTTAGATTCCGCTGACTACTCATGGCAGAGCTTTGATTACCCATCAGACACGTTTTTGCTCGGTATGAAATTGGGTTGGAACTTTAGAACTGGCTTGGAACATCATCTGACTTCCTGGAGAAGCACGGATGATCCTTCCCCTGGAGACTATACACTTAACTACAAAATTGAAGGTTTACCTCAACTTGAAATAGTCAGCAATGGTTCCGTCAAAGTTTATCGGTCTGGACCATGGAATGGAGTTGAACTCGGCGGTATGTCCAAGGTGTCGACTCCCATTGGTAAACCCATCTTTGTTCACAATGAAACGGCAGTCTATTTTGCGATTGAAATTTATAAGGACGATATCACTGCCAAATTCACATTAAGCCCCGATGGAATTGTACAGACTCTTCTACTGAAGAGTGGAAGCACGAAGTGGGATCTAACGTTCTCGCTCCCTGACAACCCTTGTGACAACTATGGACATTGTGGCACCAATGGCGTGTGCCGAGTTAACCAATGCCTAAGATGTCTCTGCTTGCAGGGTTTTATGCCCAGGTCACCAGAAGAGTGGGACATGCTCAATTCGACAGGAGGGTGCATAAGAAAAGTTCAACTGAATTGTTCTCGTGGCGAGGGTTTTATGAAACTTTCGCATGTGAAATTACCTGACCTTATAGATTTCCAACTATTCCAGAATATGAGCCTTAAAGAATGCAAGGTTGAGTGCCTAAAGAATTGTTCTTGCATAGCTTATGCTAATTCAGATGTTCGAGGAGTAGGCTGCTTGATGTGGTTTGGTGATCTCATTGATATTAAGGAAATTGACATTGTTGGTTATGGCCAACATCTCTTCGTACGGCTACCTGCTTCAGAATTAGGTAAATATTCTGCATTGACTAGTTAGTTTAGCCATCTTTTTTTTTTTGTCTCAATCTTTCATTACATCGATGTGTCCTTCGTCAATGTCAGACTGAGCTATCGTTCTGTCCCTTGCAATTTATTTCTAATCTAAAAGTTTCTCTAATGGAGATTGATTAATCAGCTTACAGATGAACTCTTTCTGAAATTAGTTGCTTAACTTCTTCCTGTATGCCAGATTCAATCCGCAGTCTATCCAAGAAACTGGTGACTATCACTGTGGCTTCAGCCATTTCAGGATTGCTTATTGTGGGCACAGCATTAAGCATAATCTGGAAAAGAAGAATGAAAAGACGAGGTAAGCTAAATACCTTTTCCTTACTTCATTTGGTCAAATTCCGGATTTTTTTTTCCTTGTGGAGTTTATGGTATGGCTTGAGAAACTAATTTACATCCCTTGTAGGCTTGCCAAGTGGAATGGATGACATTGACTTGCCATTATATGATTTCGCTACCGTTGCTGCTGCAACCAACCATTTCTCTCAAACAAACAAGCTAGGAGCAGGCGGCTTTGGTTCGGTTTACAAGGTAACGAGTTATAAGTTAGCCAGTTCAAATAACTACGGAGGTCACACTAAGTAAAATTCATGCAGGGAATTCTTTCCACGGGTCAAGAAGTAGCAGTAAAAAGGCTGTCAAAATATTCGGGACAAGGTCCTGATGAATTTATGAATGAAGCCCTTTTGATTGCCAAACTTCAGCACCGGAATCTTGTTGGACTTGTTGGCTGCTGCATTGAGGGAGAAGAAAGAATGTTAATTTATGAGTATATGCCAAACAAAAGCTTGAATTATTTCATTTTTGGTCAGAACCACTTGATCTTTCTTAGTTGCATTTCACTCGAATCCTTATGCTTTTGTTTATGTCCATTGATACCTTCGCCATAAAATATAGCTAAATGCTAAAAGCTTAATTAATTTTTGACGGGGTAGCTAAACGCTAACAACTTACTTGGTTTTTGATGGGGTTGAGTGTATGCAGAGCATGACAGAAGCTCTTCTTTGGCATGGAAAAGGCGATTTGACATTATTTTAGGAATCGCCCGAGGACTTCTCTATCTTCACCGGGATTCGAAACTACAAGTGATCCACAGAGACCTGAAAACAAGTAACATTTTGTTAGATTCTGATATGAATCCAAAGATTTCAGATTTCGGCTTGGCAAGGATCTTTCGAGGAGATGATACAGAGGCAGAGACGAGAAGAATAGTTGGTACATAGTAAGTCTCTCATCTTAATTCATTTGAACAGTGCACTATCCATCAGTATTTCAAGAGACTAAAGCTTAATTTGCTTGATGCAGCGGTTACATGTCTCCAGAGTATGTCATTGGTGGAAAATTCTCTGTAAAGTCCGATGTTTTTAGCTTTGGCGTGCTTTTGTTAGAGATAGTAAGTAGCAAAAGGAATAGAGGATTCCAGCATCCTGATCATCATCACACCCTTCTTGGGCACGTAAGTGGTAAAGAATTGTTAAGACCTACCATTTCCTTTCTCGCTAAATAGGATCAGATATTTCGTTTCTCTTAAAACCTCATCTCACTCTTTCTATGTTCCCCTAGACGCGTTTTCTTTTTCAATGCACTGATAGTGGTTGATCATGAGTAGCTTAAATTTTTTAGGCATGGCTTCTATGGAGTGAAGGGAGGGCTATGGAACTTATTGATGAATTTGAACGTGCCTTTTTCGTTGTGTCTCAAGCAGAGAGATGCATTCAAGTGGGCTTGTTATGTGTCCAAAAGTTTCCTGAAGATAGGCCGACAATGTCTAGTGTCGTCTTCATGTTGGCAAATGAAGGAGCAACCTTGCCACTACCGAAAGAGCCCGGTTTCTTCATCGAGAGAAGTTCAGATACCTCGTATGCACATTTCGTTAAGGAAGAATCCAACACATGCAATGTTGTCACGGTCACATTGCCCGAAGGTCGATAGGAATGCCATGATGGATGTCCCTGCAAAATGTAGACCAGCTTTCTCGAGGGCAAAGGACAGAAGAAGCATTTGATGTGGTGAAGTTTTTTTCTTTTTTTTTTTATCACATGTGGTGAAGTTGAATAACGAATTTTCGCCGTAGCTTTCTCCTAGACTCTTTGAGAAGAGGGAAAAATAATCTCCTAGCTTCCCTTGGCATAGCCAAAAATCATTGAAGTAGGTCTAGTTAGCAGTAACCGTCCTACAAGGAATAATTGGCATTAACATGGATAATTTTTGCAATTTTATAATTTTTTTTTATCTCTTTCTTCCTCTGTTGGTCATCGGGAACTCATTTGAGGCCGAAGAGGGTTGACCTCGTCTCATCGAGTGTGACGTTCCAATCCGCCACATACTAACATGGGTTATTATTTTTCACTTATAGCACAAGTAGAAGCCAAAAGTATAAAATCAAATAGACAATACAATAATGGATGGACACCAAAGAAGAGCAAACATCATAACTTTCATTTCTTATCTTTTATATATGTACATAGGTGATTTTCATCGAGCTACGACTGGGAGGTCAAAAGGATATACTACTCCCATAAGCTATCATCAATGCCACCATAACTGCGCCCCCACAACTATCCACATCATCAATCACCCATCTACAAAGGTCTTATCCCAAAAAGTATCAAGATCGTGCCAAAAAATGATCCTATCCTCCAGCTCCATGAACTACTCCCTACCTTTACCATCCTCGTCATTGCTATTGTCCTCTGGATACGGCAAAGGACCTATTAGAAGTCCTCCAATCTTCGCGTATATCGCAATGAAGTGATAAGCAATGCGACCTACAGGCGAGCCTATATCTACCCATAACATGGACGTATACCTCATGATTATCATGGAAGGGAACGCGAGTCGGTAAACTCAGACAACTGTCCCTCAAAGTCTACAGGGGCTCCGTAAAGGGATATGGGGTAAGCAGGATTGGCAATCATATCTTAAGATATGAAACATTTAAATATCAATAAGGATGAGCTAATGCCTAGCAAGTGAAATATCCAAAACTTTATACTATACGCTCACCCATCACACATACGAATAATCTATCTAAGACATGTGACTCACTCAACAACTATGGTTTAAACAATACCATATGTGACATCCCGATTTTCCAATTCTATTTTCAATAAATTGAGACGGGCATTTCGTTGGCACGCATATAGTTCATTTCCTTGAGTCGGCCACTCACGTGAGAACTAGTCTATCAGGTTAAGCCGCTAAGAAATTCTAATGCATCGGACTCGAGAATTTGACTAGGAAACGACCTTTCGACCGAGTTAATCTGCAAGGGTCATTACGGCACAATTATAAATCGATTAAAGATCGGAGATAGGTTGACTCGACAGAGGCATGTGATCAGGTGTAGGTGATTCCACAAGATTGCACAATTCTTGTCAATCGGCACTGAACCGACTTTTTTATCGATTGGGTACCATGTGTTCATATTTAAAATCTTGAGATTACCCCGACAACCGAAAGTCGCCAATGTCTCAAAGATGTACATTGTGGCTTGAGATGATCAACCACAAGTTAAATGCATGAAAATTTCTAAAGGCTACCCGGTAGGTTGGGCCGTGCTAGTGTCGTGCCAAAGTGAAATTAACTGTGGAATTGAGATCGAATTCAGAAATTAGAAGTCTGGGTGTGTCACAAATCATTTTAGGATCATTGACTAATATTCGGAAGATTTTTCATGCAATCGGATTTTTCTAGCAATTAAATTAGAAAATGGTTAATTTGGCTCAAGAAATTAGTAGGCCCGCATTTGGGACTTAAGTTGGTTCTATGGACAAGTGAAGATGTGAATTAAAGTGTGGTGACATTGGATTAATTTTATGGATTTCAATTGGACTCAATTGGAAGTGGATTGATTATAGTTGAAGAATTTGATGTACAAGAATTGGACCCCGGCGGAAAATGAAAGTGCAACCATTGGAGAAGTTGTGGAGGATTTGAGTGAGTGGAAGATGACATGGGATGATGTCATGGTGGTTGGGGCCAAAGCAAATGAGGTGTTGACAAGTGTCAAATGCTCATTGGTCCCCAAAAAGCACCTCTCACTTCAATCTTCATCTTCTTCCTTGGGTCTTGGAGAGAGAAAGGGGGTGCGAAGCTTCAAGGAGGAGCTGCGTCCGCCCGACCGCCGCTCGGCCATCCGCCCCCCATCGCTAGAGCTCGCCGCCTCGCCGTCGCGCCGGACCGCCGTTGGCCGAGCCCCCTCTCCTTTCCCTTTTCCTCTCTGTCCATCGAGCAGCTCTCTCCTCCCTCTTCTTTCGGTTTGACGCCCAGAAATTTGCAGAGGAAGAGCCGCACGTCGCCCAGAGCCGTCGCACGCCTCCGTCGGTCCCGACCGGCGCTCGCTCGACGCTGCTGTGCGTCGCCCCGCACGCGCCTCGCCTAGACCGCCGCCTCCGTCTGCCCCCGCTCGCGTATTTTAGGAGCTGCCGGAGCTCCCTCCGGCCACCGTGAGGCCTCGCCTGGCCGCCGCCTCGCCCGTCCAAGCCCCGCCGGTCCTCCTCCGCCGTTCCTCCGCCCGATCTACCGCCGTGCAGCCCTTCTCGACCCCAAATCAGAAGCGGAAAAAATGGGTATTGCAGCCCGCTCGTGGCCCGTTTTGGCCACCTTCCTGAGCTCGGATGCTCAGCTCGCCTTGAGGAAAGTCGATCATCGCGTCGTCCTCGTCGTTTTAGTTCGCTCGGCTCGCTAATCCAGTGAGTTTAACTCACTAAACCTCGTTTAGAGGGTTAATTATGCTTAGGGAGGTTTAGTTTATGTTAAGTATTATTAGGTTGTTAGTTTAGGTTAATTAAGAGTAGATTTGATTAAGGTTGTGGTTTAATTTAAAGTGTGCTTAATTAAGGGTAAGTAGGTTTATTTAAAATAAACCTTAATTTGACATAAATGAATTTACTTTTGATTTATTTAAATGTCTCGAAATTATTATATAATTTAATAATATATTTTATTCGAAATTAATAAAATATTATTATTTAATTATTTTCGGAATAAATTTAATTATTTATTAAATTCCAAAATTTTGTCGTGACCCTAAATTCTCAAAATTTCGTGCCGGCCACTGCTGTGTAGTCAGATTTTGAAATCGATGATTGGATATTATAAATTGAATGTGGATTGTGAAAAATATGAATATTATTATTTAATTAATTTTCGTAATAAATTTAATTATTTAATAATCCGAAAATTATTTTGGGACCCTAAATTCTCGAATTTCGTGCTGATCACCGCTGTGCATTTAGAATTTGAATTTGATGAATTAATGTGACAAATTGAGTGTTGATTGTGATAAATATGGATTTTATTCATAAAAACCCAAGTGTTGGGTTTTGATGCAAAAATTGGATTTTAATTATTATATTAAATAGTGGGGTTTGAAAAAGTGAGATATTGGCTTTTTGATTCGAAATTAGTGTGTCCCCACACACGTGAGTAATTTTTGGAATATTTTTAATATGGAGAAAAATGGTCGGGATCACTATTTTAAGTGGAAGCATTGATTGAAATATAAAGTGTCCTAGGGCCGAGTATGCTTTGGCTGTGTGATAATTAAGATGAATCATCCTGAGATGTTGAGTCGGACTTGCCCCTATATGGGATGCCCACGCGGTGGATGCGAGTCGTAGTTGATTCTTGGCCCATACTCCTTCGGGAACGCCGTCGATGTACTGACGAAGCCGCGCTCCATGGGGGGAGGCGATGCCTGGCTATATACCAGTAGATAGCCGAACTGCGAGTAGGCTATGCCCTTGTGTGGTAGTGAATAATAATAGGAATGCGTGCTAAGTGCAATTGTGATTTATATGAAAGTGATGGCGTTCCAATTGTTTGAGTTCCTATTACTATCTGTGATTGGGTGATTTGAATTGTGCTAACCTGCAGGAAGGAACTGAGGCGAGGTAAGTTCTCTGTGTGATGTGGCTAGGCTACCCTTGGGCGTATTTTCTTTCTAATAGGGGTTTAGGGGGTTGAACTTGCTGAGACATCGTCTCATCCCGGTTGTGGGATTAAAATTTCAGGTCCCTAGATGGCGGTCGTGGAGGACCCGAAGCCCTAAGTCTGGAAAGGTGGGGATTGAAGTGTCGGTGAACGTGTCCTGCTAGTTGGTTTTAGGATAGTTCCTCTTTTGTCGAGCCGGTCTATTTTATAGACAATCCAGAGTTGTATTTAAACCTATGTGTTTGTAAATGAGTGTTTGGTATTGTGATTGATTGCTTGCTTTTCTATCCCAAGTTAAATGTTGTCAGGGGATTTGTTTCGCTTCCGCATGCGTAATGAAATGAATGGGTCGGCGACATATCCTGGGATGTCGCATATTTGATCGACCGCAGTGGGATGTGCACGCGCTCGAGGTTCGGGGCGTGACACTATATGAGACCAACTAAGATCGAGGAGACTATAACAACAGGACGGCTACCTCAAGTATTCTAGACTCACGACATAAGGACCTGATGACTCGACAAACAACTCGACTACACATGCGCATATGATTCACACATTTTAGTTCTCACTTTTCCAATTAATGTTTTCATTCCAAGACACACAGAAGTCGGTTCATTGTCCAGTCTGCGCAAGTAATCCCTATCTAGCAGCCAGTTCGCTATCTGATCTGCCGCAATGTACGTGATGCAAGCCTAGGGGAGGCTTTCTCAAACAATAGGATCGGGAGAGTGACTCGCGCACAATAAACGGGACGAACAGTAATTTCAGCACTGCGCAAGCTCAGGAGAACAGTCGTATCTTTGTCGATACAGATCGGATCGACCTGATTCCAAAGCCAAATGAACAAAGACTTCTGGATCTACAATTTCTGTGTTTTGGGTTTTCTGAAATAAGCACTGTAGGATAGTCGAAATTGGGTTGAAAGTAACGAACAGAACAGGAAAAGATAGGAACTTCGTTGGTTGCTCTTCTAGGCCTCCAAGGAAGTTGAGGGGGGCACCGATTCTTCTAGATCGATGACTGCAACTCTTCAAGGATGCAGATTTCGAAAGCTCCGACTCTTCAAGGACGGAGTGAAAACTCTTCTAGGTTTTCAAGGGTTGAACTCTTCAAGGTTCATGATACTTGCTTCAAGCAAAGCTTTTCATTAATCATAAGTTGTCTATCTTCTACAAGGGATTTGATGGCTTATATCATCAAAGAAATAAAAACAGAGCATAGAAACTTGAAAGCATTAAAGAGCCTAGAAACTAGAAAATAATAAAGAGCCTAGGAACTAGAAACTAGTAAAAGAGCATGGAAACTATAAGCTAGTAAATGCGTCACGCGAGCTTCCAAATGTCTTTCAAGCTTCCGGGATGGACTCGAGATGTCGTTATGGCTTCTCAGTTTCGTCGAGCTTTAATGCGGGCCGATTTTCTTGGTCGAGGGAGCCGGTCTTCAATGTGGGCTGCATCATCCTCCCCATCTTTAAAAGAATTCGTCCTCGAATTCTTGCCATCATTATCAGAAGAATCTCCCACCCTACTAGGTGTCAACGTAATCTTCTTGCCTCCAAATTCAAAAGAATATGTATTTCGATAACCGTCATGCATAGTCCTCCTATCGAATTGCCATGATTGACCAAGAATAATGTGACTAGCATCCATCGACAGAACATCACACCATATCTTGTCATTATAAACAGAACCAATGGATAGATTAATAAGGCATCGTTTTTAAACAGTTACCTCAGTGCCTTTCTTCAACCACGACATTTTATAAGGCATAGGGTGCGTTTTTAATTCCAACTTTAGCTTGTTTGGCGCTACTTCAGAAATTATATTCTCACAACAACAAGAGTCAATAATTGTGCAAGCAGAATGAAAAATATTGGTACGCAGCCACCTTTCTCCAGTGTCATCTCGAGGAGTAAGAAAAATTTTCCTCACCATAAGAAGTTCGCTAGTGTCAGCATGCACTATTTGTTCATCATCCGCAGCTTCTTCATCATTGTTCAACTCCTCTTCAAGTGGATCCTCAACATTCTCATCAGAATCATCATCCACCAAAAAGGCTTTACCGGCTGGTCGATTCTTATTGATTCGACAATTGCTAGCACGATGACCCAACTCCCACAAGAATAGCAACGTATTTCGGATGTAGCAGGTTGATTCGAAACATGGGGTTGAGTAGAAGGCTTACTAGCAGATTGCTGTCTCCGAGAATGAGAGCGCTCCATTTTGAGTGCCCGTTGGTGTGCATCTCCTAAGTCCCAAATGTCGAGGACTTCCAAGGCGTCTTGAATGTAAAATTGAAGACCGTTCAAGTATTTGTTCACAAGCACATCCTCTGGGTCCTGGATATTGTTACGAATCACCAACTCATTGAATTCATTGGTGTATTGGTCCACCGTTCGCGTACCTTGTTTTAGATTTTGGTATTGTTGGTAGAGCTCTCTCTTATATCCTTTGGGAAGAAAATATTTTTGAATCTTGCCTTCCATCTTTCTCCACGAAGTGACTTGTGCTTTGCCAACGGCTTGACGAGTTTGTTTTTCACGTCTCCACCAAGCAATCGCCTTGCCTCGGAATCGCATAGCAATGATCCCAACGCGACGATTCTCCGGAACATTCCGATGCTCAAACACCTCATTCACAAGTGTTAGCCAATCAACAATTTCATCAGGAGACTCATTACCTGTAAATTCTGGAACATCTTTCTTGATTTCCTTTTCCCAATCTGGCTCACGAATATGTTGTAAACGATGTCGAACATGCCTCCGACCGTGAATAGATTGAACACTCTCCGAAGAGGAAGAGTCACCATGGGAATTTTCAGTCCTGGAACGGGGTGGAGAATTATTTGCTTCAGCCCTCAAACGCTGAACTTCTCGCGTCAATTCATCAATTTGTTGTTGCATATTCTCAGCGAGTGTGTGCAATTCATTGAGGGGAACGATTCTGCCGCCACGACGCCTAGCTTGTCTTGGAGGCATTGTCCTCTCCTCCAAAGCTCTGATACCAAATGATGCAAGCCTAGGGGAGGCTTTCTCAAACAATAGGATCGGGAGAGTGACTCGCGCACAATAAACGGGACGAACAGTAATTTCAGCACTGCGCAAGCTCAGGAGAACAGTCGTATCTTTGTCGATACAGATCGGATCGACCTGATTCCAAAGCCAAATGAACAAAGACTTCTGGATCTACAATTTCTGTGTTTTGGGTTTTCTGAAATAAGCACTGTAGGATAGTCGAAATTGGGTTGAAAGTAACGAACAGAACAGGAAAAGATAGGAACTTCGTTGGTTGCTCTTCTAGGCCTCCAAGGAAGTTGAGGGGGGCACCGATTCTTCTAGATCGATGACTGCAACTCTTCAAGGATGCAGATTTCGAAAGCTCCGACTCTTCAAGGACGGAGTGAAAACTCTTCTAGGTTTTCAAGGGTTGAACTCTTCAAGGTTCATGATACTTGCTTCAAGCAAAGCTTTTCATTAATCATAAGTTGTCTATCTTCTACAAGGGATTTGATGGCTTATATCATCAAAGAAATAAAAACAGAGCATAGAAACTTGAAAGCATTAAAGAGCCTAGAAACTAGAAAAATAATAAAGAGCCTAGGAACTAGAAACTAGTAAAAGAGCATGGAAACTATAAGCTAGTAAATGCGTCACGCGAGCTTCCAAATGTCTTTCAAGCTTCCGGGATGGACTCGAGATGTCGTTATGGCTTCTCAGTTTCGTCGAGCTTTAATGCGGGCCGATTTTCTTGGTCGAGGGAGCCGGTCTTCAATGTGGGCTGCATCAGTACGCCAGTTTGCTATTTGGCCTGCACGGGCTTCTAGGGTTCTTTGTCCCTAGGCATCTCTCCCCAAGACATCTAGGGTTCATTGTCCTTAGGCTTCTAGGGTTTGTTGTCATTAAGCATGCAACTAGGGCTATGCATGGTTCCACGATAGAACCTGGAACTTGTAAACTAGACCGATGGGAACCTGTAAGTTCCAAGTTCCAAAAAATGAGGAACAATTTCAATAAGTAGGTTCCAAGTTCTTAGTTGGAGGAACTAGTTTCTGGAACCTGTAACTTGTAACCTAGAATCTAGAATAAGTTTTAACATTTTTCTTGGTTCATGTTTGTTGATGGCTAACAATACAACCTAGAGGAGTATGAATGGTTGTTTTTGAACTTTGTTGATCTTTTGCGGAAATTAGCTAATAGCTAAATAAAGATCAACTCAACCTCATGTTTAAGAAAATGCTAACTAACTATATGCCAATGTATGTAAATGGAATGTAAACAATGGGACACAAAGAGCTATAGTGGTTTGACTTTGTCTGCAAGTCTACATCCACTCTTCATACTAATAGCCTCAAGACGAGCTGGATTCCACTAACAATCTGCTTGAAAAGTTACAAATGGCTAGCACTAATCCTTTATACGATAGATACTACTATCTGGACTCAATTGCTGCTCTACATTTGTACATTTAATCCTTTACACAATTGCTAAACAACATGAATATCAAAATAGTACGATAGAGAGCTTATAGCTAAGAACAACCTGAGGCAAGCTTCTTGATCTTGTGTATTGCACTCTCACTCATGGTTCTTCGTAATCTTCTCTTTTATACTCTTTCTCAATTTATCCATTGAATATGAATTAGAGACGCAAATAACCACTGGAGAGTTTCAATTGAGCTGCTATTCAAGGATGGTACAGCCCATACAGTTTCTTTCCTTAAACCTCTACAAGCTAACCAAAAATGGTAATTACTACTGTCTTCTCACTACAATCTCCAATTGACCTGCCAGACAATGTAGCTACTCTACTACATGATTTATCCGGATTTTGCTATTGTGAGAATCTTGGTTTTTCAACGGCTACTTAGCTGACTCAACAAACATCATCATATGCACTCCATGGTTACATCACCATCAACCTAATCTTTACAATTTCAACATAAACATCATCAACAATTGATCTTTTAGGTTGACTGGTGCTCTTTGTCATAACAAGATATTTGCAAACTTCTTTCCAATAACTCGCACCATAGATGTTGCATAGTCCTTTAGTCCAAACATCTATATATATATATTATAGTAAGTAATATATTAAAGATAGTTTGGACATCATCAAAATCACTTGAAGATATTTTCTCTAACAATCTCCCTCTTCTTGATGATAACAAAATTATTCCGCAGATGTGAAAGAGTAATAAAAATTGTTTGAAAGAAATTTTACAATTTAAAATAGGATCTCCTCAAGATGTTTTGCAGTAATGTTTTGGAGATGTGAACTCCGGTGATCTTTAGCAAGATAAAGCATGATAGCATGAAAGATCTTCTGCCTAGAGTGTGTCATCAACTATTTTTGGGATTCATAGTGTAACAATTAAATGCTTCCCTTCTTTTGATGATGCACTCGCACACTCCCCCTTTTTTGATAAGTAGTTCAATTCCAGATGACTGTAGTTTGTATGCAAAACATTATGAGAAGATATTAGTAAATTTGCAAACATTGACAGGAGTAGATGTTTATGAGCATATACACAATTTGCAAACATCATCAATAGCAAATGTTATGAGCATATTTCACATCAAGTAACTCTCCCCCTTTTTGTCATCAAGCAAAAATATAATAGACGGCTTTACTTATAAAGAGATCAGCTTCATTGATAGCAAAGGATAGGTCGATACAAGAAATAGACCTAAGCAACGAACGATGAGAATTGACATAGTAGGAGCAAAACATGAGCACAAAAAGTATTGAACATTTTTAGGTGTGAGGGCATTTGTGCTACCGAGATGAAGTGGGCAGTTCAAGTTCGGCAGTCTTTGGTTCTGGGCGTACGGAGTTGTAGCAATCCAATCTAAGGAGAGTACACTCAATCTTCACCATGTATCGAGTCAGAGACGGGAGGGTGGTCTTGATTTCCTTGACATCTGCTTGAAGTTGATTAAGGCTAGCAGGAGAGTAGGTGTGTCCACAATAGATGAAGGTGATTTTTCCAATCGAGGTGGACAAGGGGCTTTGGATGGTGTCCGTGCCTTAAGCATGTTTGCGCTTTTTTGGTTCAGAGAGTTCATGAGTCTTTCTTGGAGATTTGCCACAATTCTGTCACAGTCTCCGTGACCAACAGGGACGACTTCTCCTCGATGATTGACCTGTCCTTTTAGTGTCATTCTAAGTATCACTTTGTCTAGGGTTTTCTTCCCAATTTCCATATTTGGCATGACAATTGGTGGTACTTGAAAGTGGCCAATCTTGAGAAGCTTGAAGATGCGTGTGTCCAAAGCACCATAAGGTAGTTTCCCTATAATTCTCTTGGCCATGTGATACATGTGGAAAAAGATCATGTGGAATAAGGAAAACTAATCAAACTTGTTGAGAATGGCCCAGATGACTCTTACCTCAAAACGAAAGACATTGTTCATAGAAAATGTTTTTGGATGGAGGAAAAGAGTAACGATCTTTTGAGTGAAATTCATTTTGAGAGTGAGAAGGCTCCACGGTACAATTTTCATTCTATGAAAAGATTGACAACTTTATAAAGATGCCGTGAAAAACACATTCTCACTTTCTTTCTTTTGTACTTTTTTGAAGCTATGTTGCTTTATTCTTACTAGCTTGTACTTTAGCAGAAATTACGGTAGCAATGTCGAGTGTAGTGAGAGGGCGATCGACAGTGACATGGAAAGAGTGAACAAACTATTGAAACCTTACCTTATTCGTCCCTGTCGTGAACGCAAAGTTGGAGGGTGGGACATGCAGTTTGCATTCTTGGTTCTTTCCTCTTCAAGTCAGTTGATTAAGAAATTTAAAGAAAGTATATCAGTATCTTCTTGCCCAAATCACACGGAAACAACATAATCCGATGACTTAGATAGACTTGAGACGCCATCATGTACAATGAAAATCGGCCTTCTTTTTCTAAAGTGTAACCCATAGCATTCACTTTCTATCCCTTTTCTTCCAATTTCTTCTCTTTTTATTCCGCAACTCCATATATTTCGGAAGACTAAAATCGATTAAATTTGAATTGGACAAAAACTTGGCGTAAGAGAAGGGTAGTAAAAAACAAGAGCGACTTGATTTTGACTTCTTGGGTCCATCTTTCTTTTTCTCCTGGGCGGTGTAAACAATGCTGTCAAAAACAAGTTTGAGGTTTTTTCTTGTCTTCTGTTTTACTTTTTGAGTTTGTTCTTCATGTCTCACCTTTTCTCTTTTTTCCCCTTTCTAATGGATTCATGCACCAATCCAAATATTACTATTTTCTTCGCAATTCTAGGTTAAAGATATAATAACATTGACAATTGAGTCGAGACAATATTTCCTTATCCAGGAAAAAAAAAAAAAGGTAGGTATGTGTCTAGGCATTTTCACTTTGTTAAAACAATCACCACGCACATTAAATTTGGATGTGTTTCCTAAACAAATGATTACACATGAGATTAGAATAAAAATATGAAATTTTTTTAAAATTAGTTTATGCTTTTGGGATGCGCATTGAATCCAAATAATAAGGCAGTTAATATTTATAGAATTTATAAATAAAAAAAATCCAGTCATTTGGATTTGGTACGTGAAGGCTACGGTAAGGTTGGAGACCAATTTCCGTACATTTGCGTAATCGGTCTTCTTGTTTGACCCACCTCAATCCAATGAGGAACTCCAAGGACTTGCACTTCACCAAACAAAGGTGTCTGTCATCTATATCTCTTCCTGTTATGCTACTTTGAGGAAAGCTCGAATCTTTTATCTAGTTATTTACTTCATCTCGTAGATCAAACAGAAGGGTTTGCAATGGCAGATCCTCCTATCTTCAGCTTTTTCTGCACTTCCATCATCGTTCTATCATTGCTGCCCCTAACCAATTCAGCCGACATCCTGAGTACAGTTCAATCTATTAGAGAGGGAGAGACATTGGTTTCCCTGGGCCGGAAGTTCGAGCTCGGTTTCTTCTCTGCCGGAAGCTCAAAGAATAGTTACCTGGGGATATGGTTCGTGGTCAGTCCTAAAACGGTGGTTTGGGTTGCTAACAGGAACAATCCACTCACCGATTCAAATGGTACTTTGAAAATAAGCAATGAAGGTGAACTTGTTATTCTGAACCGATCAAATAGCATCATTTGGTCGACGACTTCAACCAAGGCTCTCAGAAACCCAGTTGCACAGCTCCTTGATTCTGGTAACCTTGTTCTTAAAGAACGCAACAGTTTAGATTCCGCTGACTACTCATGGCAGAGCTTTGATTACCCATCAGACACGTTTTTGGTCGGTATGACATTGGGATGGAACTTTAGAACTGGCTTGGAACGTCATCTGACTTCTTGGAGAAGCACGGATGATCCTTCCCCTGGAGACTATACACTTAAATACAAAATCGAAGGTTTACCTCAACTTGAAATAGTCAGCAATGGTTCCGTCAAAGTTCATCGGTCTGGACCATGGAATGGAGTTGGACTCGGCGGTACATCCAAGGTGTCGAGTCCCCTTGCTAAAACCATCTTTATTCACAACGAAACGGCTGCCTATTTTGCGATTGAAGTTTTTAAGGACGATATCACTGCCAAATTTACATTAAGCCCCGATGGAATTGTACAGACTCTTCTACTGAAGAGTGGAAGCACGAAGTGGGATCTAACTTTCTCGGTCCCTGACAACCCTTGTGACAACTATGGACATTGTGGCACCAATGGCGTGTGCCGAGTTAACCGAAGCCTAAGATGTCTCTGCTTGCAGGGTTTTATGCCCAGGTCACAAGAAGAGTGGGACATGCTCAATTCGACAGGAGGGTGCATAAGAAAAGTTCCATTGAATTGTTCTCGTGGAGAGGGTTTTATGAAACTTTCGCATGTGAAATTACCTGACCTTATAGATTTCCAACTATTCGAGAGTATGAACCTTAAAGAATGCAAGGTTGAGTGTCTAAAGAATTGTTCTTGCATGGCTTATGCTAATTCAGATGTTAGAGGATCAGGCTGCTTGATGTGGTTTGGCGATCTCATTGATATTAAGGAAATTGACATCGTTGGTTATGGCCAATATCTCTTCGTACGGCTACCTGCCTCAGAATTAGGTAAATATTCTGCATTGACTAGTTGGTTTAGCCATTTTTTGTCTCACTCTTTCATTACATCGATTTGTCCTTATCAATGTTAGACTGAACTATCGTTCTGTCTCTTGCAATTTATTTCTAATCTAAAAGTTTCTCTAGTGGAGATTGATTCGTTAGCTTACAGATGAACTCTTTCTGAAATCAGTTGCTTAACTTCTTCCTGTATGCCAGATTCAATCCGCAGTCTATCCAAGAAACTGGTGACTATCACCATGGCTTCAGCCATTTCAGGATTGCTTATTGTGGGCACAGCATTGAGCATAATCTGGAAAAGAAGAATGAAAAGCCGAGGTAAGCTAAATACCTTTTCCTTACTTCATTTGGTCAAATTCCGGATTTTTTTTTCCTTGTGGAGTTTGTGGTATGGCTTGAGAAACTAATTTACATCCCTTGTAGGCTTGCCAAGTGGGATGGATGACATTGACTTGCCATTATATGATTTCGCTACCGTTGCTGCTGCTACCAACCATTTCTCTCAAACAAACAAGCTAGGAGCAGGCGGCTTCGGTTCTGTTTACAAGGTAACGAGTTATAAATTAGCCAGTTCAAATAACTACGGAGGTCACACTAAGTAAAATACATGCAGGGAATTCTTTCCACAGGCCAAGAAGTAGCAGTAAAAAGGCTGTCAAAATATTCCGGACAAGGTCCTGATGAGTTTATGAATGAAGCCCTTTTGATTGCAAACTTCAGCATCGGAATCTTGTTGGGCTTGTTGGCTGCTGCATTGAGGGAGAAGAAAGAATGTTAATTTATGAGTATATGCCAAACAAAAGCTTGGATTATTTCATTTTTGGTCAGAACCACTTTATCTTTCTTAGTTGCGTTTCACTCGAATCCTTATGCTTTTGTTTATGTCCATTGATACCTTCGCCATAAAATATAGCTAAACGCTAAAAACTTAATTCATTTTTTATGGGGTTGCTAAACGCCAACAACTTAATTAGTTTTTGATGGGGTTGAATGTATGCAGAGCATGATAGGAGCTCTTCTTTGGCATGGAAAAGACGATTTGACATTGTTTTAGGAATCGCCCGAGGACTTCTCTATCTCCACCGGGATTCAAAACTAAAAGTGATCCACAGAGACCTAAAAACAAGTAACATTTTGTTAGATGCTGACATGAATCCAAAGATTTCAGATTTCGGCCTAGCAAGGATCTTTCGAGGAGATGATACAGAGGCAGAGACAAGAAGAATAGTTGGTACATAGTAAGTCTCATCTTAATTCATTTGAACAGTGCACTATCCATCAGTATTTGGAGACACTAAAGCCTAATTTGCTTGATGCAGCGGTTACATGTCCCCAGAGTATGTCCTTGATGGAAAATTCTCTGTGAAGTCCGATGTTTTTAGTTTTGGCGTGCTTTTGTTAGAGATAGTAAGTAGCAAAAGGAATAGAGGATTCCAGCATCCTGATCATCATCACACCCTTCTTGGGCACGTAAGTGGTAAAGAATTGTTACGACTTGCCATTTCCTTTTTGGCTAAACAGGATCAGATATTTCGTTTCTCTTAAAACCTCATCTCACTCTTTCTATGTTCCCCTAGACGTGTTTTCTTTTTCAATGCACGGATAGTGGTTGATCATGAGTAGCTTAAACTTTTTTTAGGCATGGCTTCTATGGAGTGCAGGGAGGGCTATGGAACTTATTGATGAATTTGAACGTGCCTCTTTCGTTGTATCTCAAGCAGAGAGATGCATTCAGGTGGGCTTGTTATGTGTCCAAAAGTTTCCTAAAGATAGGCCGACAATGTCTAGTGTTGTGTTCATGTTGGCAAATGAAGGAGCAACCTTGCCACTACCGAAAGAGCCCAGTTTCTTCATCGAGAGAAGTTCAGATACCTCGTGTGCATATTTCGTTAAGGAAGAATCCAACACATGCAATGTTGTCACGGTCACAATGCCGGAAGGTCGATAGGAATGCCATGATGGATGTCCCTGCAAAATGTAGACCAGCTTTCTCGAGGGCAAAGGACAGAAGAAGCATTCGATGTGGTGAAGTTGAATAACGAATTTTCGCCATAGCTTTCTCCTAGACTCTTTGAGAAGAGGAAAGAATAATCTTCCAGCTTCCTTTGGCATAGCCGAAAAACATTGACGTAAGTCTAGTTAGCAGCAACCATCCTACAAGGAATGATTGGCATTAACATAGATAATTTTTGCAATTTTATAATTTTCTTTTTTCTGTTCTTTTTTTTTTATCTCTTTCTTCCTCTGCCGATTGTCGGGAACTTATTTGAGGCCGGAAACGATCGACCTCGTCGGCATCGAGTGTGATGTCCCAGTCCGCCACATACTAACGTGGGTTATCAATCTTTTTACTTATATAACACAAGCAGAAGCCAAAAGTATAAAGTCAAATAGAAAATACAATAATGGATGGACGCCAAAGAAGAACAAACTATCATACTTTCATTTCTTATCTTTAAAAATTGTACATGGGTGATTTTCATCGGGCTACAACTAGGAGGTCAAAAGGATATACTACTCCCATCAACTATCATCACTGCCACCATAACTGCACCCCCCACAACTACCGACATCATCAATCACCTATCTGCAAAGGTCCTATCCCAAAAAGTGCCAAGACCGTGCCCAAAAATATCCTATCTTCCAGCTCCCTGAACTACTCCCTACCTCTGCCATCCTCGTCGCTGCTACTGTCCTCTGGATACGGCAAAGGACCTATTAGAAGTCCTCCAATCTTCATGGAAGGAAGCGCGGGTTGTATATCGCCCTCAAACTGAAGTGATAGGCAAAGCTAAAGATATGAAAAATTTAAATATCAACAAAGATGAGCTAATGCCTAGCAAATGAAATATCCAAAACTCTATACTATATGATCAACCCATCACACATACAAATGATCTGTCTAAGACATGCGACTCACTATCTATCCATAACATTGACGTATACTCACAGACATAAGGACCTAATGACTCAACAAACAACTCGACCACACATGCACAATATCAATGGAAAGACACATAGAGTCCGTGCAGGAATCCCTATCTAGAGGCCAGTTTGCTGTTGGTAAAGTCTAGGGTTTGTTGTCCTTAGGCTTCTAGGGTTTGTTGTCCGAACCCAATAGGCATTATCCATCATCAATCAAACTCTCAGGGGCTCGGTTCGCTGTCCAGTGGATATGGGGGATTTATCTAGTCTTTAGAACTAGGGCTACACATGAACCCTGGAACTGGAAACCTACATGTTCCGGGTTTTGAAAAATGAGCGAACTCTTCCCACAGGACAAGTGGTAGCAGTAAAAAGGCTGTCAAAATATTCGGGACAAGGTCCCGATGAGTTCATGAATGAAGTCTTTCTAGTCGCCCAATTTTAGCACAGTAATCTTGTTGGACTTGTTGGCTGCTGCATTGAGGGAGAAGAAAGAAGGTTAATTTATGAGTATATGCTAAACAAAAGCGTGGTTTACTTCATCTATGGCTAGAACCACTTGATCTTTTGCGAGTTCCTTTTCACTCGATTCGTTGTGCTTTTGTTTCTGTCCATTGATTCCTTTGCCAGAATATACAGCTCAACGTTAACAACTTCATTAATTTTTAATGGGGTTGAGGGCATGCAGATCATGACAGAAGCTCCTCTTTGGAATGGACAAGGTGATTTGACATTGTTTTAGGAATCGCCCAAGGACTTCTCCATCTCCACCAGGATTCAAAACTACAAGTGATCCATTGAAACCCGAAAACAAGTACCATTTTGTTAGATGCTAACATGAATCCAAAGATTTCACATTTCGGCCTGGCAAGGATCTTTCGAGGAGATGATACAGAGGCAGAGACGAGAAGAATATTTGGTACATAGTAAGTTTAACATCTTAATTCATTGGAACAGTGCACTATCCATCAGTATTTGAAAAACTGAAGCCTGATTTGCTTGATGCAACGGTTATAGGCCATATGCCATTGGAAAGCTTGAAATTTTATCTAAAACTTTGAATGTATAATTTTATAAGAATTTAGGAATGCATGGGAGTCTGACTGTGAACCAAAATTCCAAAACATTACCGTAAATTTAGGAGGATGGCTGAAAATAGCAAACGAACTTTTTACTTTCCGAAAAACTTTGTCAATACAGATATGAATGTGATGAACATTTTTCGTGGGGAAGAATCATTAGATTCTAAACACATAATTTGTAAAAATTAGAGAGTACGTGAAGGTCAACTTGGAAATTAATGGTGCGTTTAGTAACGTTTCTATTTAAAAATTGTTTAATGAAAGAAATAGAAAAAAGTGTTCTAATCCAAAGAACAATTTTTTAACAAAAAACGCGTTTGATAAATCTGCTCCGAAATATAAAAAGAATAAAAACACGTTTGGTAAATTTATATAATTTTTTTATTTCTTTTAATTTTTAAATATTTTTATTTTATTTTTCTATTTTCTTTTTTATTTTCTATTTTCTTTTTTTTTTCTTTTTTCTTTTTTTTTTTCTTTTTTTGGCCGGTCACCGGCCTCGGCGATAGCCGGTGACCGGCCGACGAGGGCCGGCGGCCTCGCCCCACGGTGACCACCTAGTGACGCCGACCTAGCAATGGCCGCTAGGCGAGCCTCGCCGTGGCCGGGCCAAAGAAAAAAAAAAAAAAAGAATAAGAAAAAAAAAAGAGAGAAGTATTTTTAGATTTTGTTAAAATAATAAATAACTTTTTTTTTTTTTTGCTTTGCCCAAATGTGTTTTGGGAACAAAAAAATAGTTTTGGAACAAAAACGCAAACAAACGCGTTTATTCATTTTTTGTTTTAAACAAAAAAAAATAAATTTTTGTTCATGTAAACGTAAACAAGTTGCAAACAAACAGCCCTCAGGGGGTGTATGATAATCAAAATTTCTGTTTCAAAAATAATTTTTCTATTCCAAACCTGTTTCTGGAATAGAAACCTATTTGATAAATCTACTCAGTTTTTCTATTTCTGAAATAGATTTCTATTCCAGAAATTGATTTGAAAGAGAAATCAGAAATAATTTCTCCCACGAAACCCTAATTTCGGTGAGTCCTCCCTCATCTCCTCTACGTCTCTGCCTCCTCCTCCTCCTCCTCCTCCTCCTCCTCTTCCGTCTCTCCTCATTTTATAAATAAAAATAAATATATTCATTTTATTAATTTAAAAATAAAAATAAATTTATTAAAAATAAATAAATTATTTTTATTTATCATTTTATTTTTAGTTTATTAAAAATAATTTATTAAATTTATTAAAAATAAATTATTTATGATAAATAATAATAAATTATTTTTATTTGCCTTGAGTGTTTTGCCAAATAAATTTATTTTAATTTTTAATTCTTATTCATTTTAAAATAAATTTATTTGTAAAATAAAATAAAATAGAATAAATAAAATAAATTTATTTGTAAGGATATTTTTATTTTAAAATAAAATGATATTTTTATTTTATTTTTTATGATTTATTTTATTTTATTTTATTTTATTTTATTCTTTATTTTTTTGTTACTAAATCATTTTTATATTTTTATAAAAGTAAAAATCGCCTGGCCATCGCCGCCGTCCAAAATAATAAATTTTGTATTGTTATCAAACGAATTTATTTTTAGAATAGAAATTTTTATCGTTATCAAACGATTATTTTTACTTAAACTCTTCTAAAAATAAAAATTAGAAAAATCTATTTTTGTTAAACTATTTCAACAAAATGGTGTAATGAAATCTTGAGATTCCAGAAACCAGCAGGTCTCTTTGAATGGTGTTCGTACCAACAAAATCATCTCAGATTTTTACAAAAATTTCTATGACCTAGACCAAGATGTGATGAACAAATCCCGTGAAGACATCAACACATAAATTGCATAATAAAAATTCATAAAAATTTGACAAAACAGCCAAATCAGACAGAACATAACACATTCAGAGTTTAGATTTTAAACCTAAGATCACAGCACAATTTTAGCATGCAAACGACATCATATGAAGACTTATGATGTATCAAAATGAAGATAATGAAGATTACTAGCATTCTCTAATTGATCATGTCATGAAAATCAGCCATATACATCATTATATCGTCAACATCGCACAATCAGTCCAGAAATCGAATTCACACTATCAGCATCCACTAATCATGCCAACAGATTAACATCATATCCACACATATCCATCTCGAACTATCACTGAGCATTTAGAATGATGATCCTAGGCCCGGCCACTTGTGGGTGAGCCAAAAATTATCACAAGTGGCCTCGCTTCCGATCAAAGGCTTAAAGAGTTTTACCTTGATTTTCTTGTTCGACAAGCTCAAACGAGCTAGCCGACCACCTCTAAACTTCAAGGAATGGCCAAGCGTAGCTCCTCAAGAAATGCTTCGGAGAACCGGATAACAAATTGTATCTATCTTATATATCCAGCCATTTCTCGTTAGCGAGCACCACCAACATCCACCAGAACATGAAACACTGATAAACATAGGACAAAAGACACACAAGAAGGCATATGCAGATTCGTCTTCTGAAATAATGAAACATTATTGAAATTGAACACGAATAATCAATAATCAATAAATAGCAGTCCTTCTATATCAACATGTCTGCGAACGAACAATTTCAGATTTCTACTCTGCGAGGCATTTCATCGAATACCTGATGTGCAATCGACGGATGAATGGATTGTAACCGTTGAACTAGCAGATATACTTCAACACAGGAAGAGCACAACACGTGTGGCAGACCTATCTCACCAGTGTCAGTTTCAAATACGAGTCAATTATGTCTGACAATCAACAAAACTAAACATGCACACAAGACCGGCCTAGACGATTCCAGTGTAAATCGAAAATTTCGTCGAGATAGTGAAGGAACCCGCGACGATGAACGCTTCAGACGAGCTTCGCAAGGGAACCAGTAGGACATTTCATCGTACAGTGCTTCCAAAGCGGAGGCGTGAATCGAGGGAGCCACTAGTCGAGCATGATAAGCGCGTACACCGAAGGAGGAGGCCGGTCGTCATTGTCAGCGAATGCGGAGGGGGTCGCCGGACACCGGAACAAACCACCGAACTCGCCGGATCAACTACCGTCTGGAGATCGGGTTGCACACCGGGACGAAGATCTGCTGGCATCGTGGTTCGCTTGAATCTTTACGTTTAGAGCAGACGTTGAAGGATTAGTGGGAATCCTCTTCGTCCTCTGCTCGATGTTCGCTCCAAATACCTGAAAAAGATGAGCTCGTGAGATTCCTCCAGAGAAAGTCAGCGGGAAAATCCGAGATGGAGAGAATCGGTGGAAAGAGAATGATGGAGAGAGAATGAGAGGCGGCTGGAGAATTCAAACAGCAAGGGCTCGATCTCGTCGCTCGTGGTTGCTCTTCTCGCGTCACAGGCGCTCGCACGGCCACCGCGCGCTTCTGCTCTTTTTGGTTCCATCACAGACGTTTTTCTCTCCCCTCATCGGCGCACGTGGTTGCCAAGGAAGGGAAAAAGGGACTGCAAAAGGGGCTGGGCCTTTTTTTATGTCTCGGATGGGCTTTGAAATCATAAAATAGATCGGCTAGAAAAGAGAACAAAGAGATGGGCCAAGGGAATTGATGATGGGCTGGACTAATAGATGGAGGGGCTTAGAGGGCCGAGAATTTTGCCAAGTGGGGCGGACAAGCGAGCCCATATGATTTTGTTATTATTCATTCAATTTCATTTCATTCATTTTTTATTCATAATTTTTTTCTTTTTTTCTTTTTATCTATATATATTTTAAATAAATGGATACCAAAAATGTCAACAAAAATTTGGATATCAACAATAGTATCGCCAAAGGAATGGTTCATAGACTAATTGATATTAGTCAGGTATTGTGGAAGCCTAATTTTGTAACTTCTAATGAAATTATTAAATTTCAATGGGTAACAAAAAGCTATTGTATATTGACAATGATCGAGTACTAGGGCACAAGGTTAATATTCATGGAAAGTTAAGAGGATGAGTGTAAGAAAACACTCTTAATGAAATTCAAGGATTTAGCAAGGCAATGCTAAGCTAATAAATAAGGAACTTCACCTATATAAATGTAAGAAGCAATGCCGCTTCAAACAAAAGTTGGATGAATTTTTATAAATGTTCGTGAATGTATGAGGAAGAAAAGGGTCATAAAAGTGTTGGAGAAAACTCATTTACTGTTTTGAAGTTGACAAAACGTTTCCAAAAGTTGATATAAAGACTTCCAGACTTTATTGTCAAAGTCTGAAGACCGCCAGACTTAAGTTTCAAAGTTTGCCATCACTAACAGTTTCTAGACCAAAGAATGAAGACTTATCCAGTTGACGGATCATCTTCAAAGATTCGATTCGTATGACTTTTTGGAAGACCTTATGGCTAGATATAGCATCTACTCATTTGATTATTCTTATTGGAATCCACTCCGATAAAAAGATCTTTTGAAGGGTGAGCAAACTTGGAAGGTTCTACTTATGGAAACCAAAGATCCCGATTATATGGGCGAACAAGATTGGCGAGCTTTCATCACCGATCTTTCAACGACTCGAGATCACCTTAATTGATTATGTCCAATAGGTAAATCAGAAGAATTCCTTTGGAAAGTGCCAACAGTCGTAAAGGCATGAAGAAGTATTTAAAGATGACTCTCCAGTTGTTCGAGGTAATGCGTGAAAGAAAATTTTCAAAGTCTGAATCTCCATAGTTCCTTATTCTTTCATTCATCGAGCTCAAAGATTTAATACAAACGAGAGAAACACATAGTGAGACTTTGTGAGAGATCGGTACAAACTCTTCACCGAGAAAGTTGAAGATCACAAGTTGTAAAATCTCTTTTAATTCATAGTGAAATTCAGCCAATGGGCTGTTAGTGCGAGAGAGTGGAAACCACTATAAACCTTGTGTTACAATTCTCTTTCCTTAACTCCTTACCTTTATTTGTTGCTTTATATAATTGTTTAAAGTTGTTTACGTTCTTACTCAATTATCTTTAAAAGGCAATTTATTACCATTCAGTCTTGCGAGAAAATTTTATTTACACTTATTCACCCCCTCTAGGTGTTGCACTAGCCATTACAAAAGTGCTACGGCATAGAAAATTTCTAACAAAATGTGTATAAATTCATATGTTCAATAATTTGATTAACAAATGAAATCATGGTTCAAAGTATTATATACCATCGATTTCATTAATGGAAGTGTTTATAATACTTGAAGGTTCAAATCATGACAAATACCATCTTGGATGTATGAATTTATATAAATTAATATAGATAACAAACTCAGCAGGGGATTGTTGAACTAGTTTGTAATTATGAAAGGAGGTAATCTTGGTCATGAAAAGAGATTACTAGTGGTTATGAAAAGAAGTAACTGTTGACATGAAAATCAGTGATAGTTTATCATGAAAGGTGATAAAGGTGGGGATAAGCTACTTCCTCCTAAAAGATATGTTGATTGTTTATCTATTTATAGCACCAAATTATATATTGTTTATAACGACTTGTAAAAACAATAATCCTCATCACACATCAAAGTATCCAAGATATATTTCTATTGTTCTATCTTTGTCAACAATCAAATACCCCCAACAGGCCGGGCTGTGGAACGAGGAAGAAGAGGGCGTTTCAATGCACTGCGCATGAGGATATGAGGAAAGGGCCAGTGGTGATGTAGGTGAGAATGAAGGTTAGCGTCAAGTTCATGCATAAGCATTGACCAAGCAAGCGAGCGTTGGTGGTGGTAGCATGAGAGGATTTGAACATCAGTCTTTCGTGGTGGAGACACGTCAGGAAGGTAAAAGATGGAGAGGAGGATTGCTCGATTCGCTCCACTTAATCCGCAGAAACTAAGGGGAGAGCTTAAATTTTTCTTCATTAGTCTTGATTTTTCCAATTTCTTCATCATTTGTTGCATAATCAATCTTTTCGTAATCATCGGTTCTGTGTCTTTGAATATCGTTAGAAAGAATCTACGCCATGCATCATGGACTTACTTCTTTACTAGTCTTGAATTGCATGGAGTTTTTCTTCGTGTAATGATCGTTGCTTCTCTAGTTAGTAATCATCATGTACCTTTTAGGAATTAATTAATTAAATGAAGTAACCTTAACTTCCTAAACATGCTTCAGCTGTGGTTAGAGGGCGACCGACAGTGACAGTGACATGCAAATAGTCAAGTAACTATTGAACCCTTTTCCTTTTCTTCCTCGTCGTGAATGCGAAGCTCGAGTGCGGTACATGCCCTGTGCCTTCTTGGCTCCTTCCTCTTCAAGTCAATTGATTAAGACAAAGAATGTACGACAGTATCTTCTTGCCCAAATCACACGTAAACAACATAATCCGATGACTTAGATAAACTTAAGACTCCATCATGTACGATGAAAATCGGCCTTCTCTTTCAATTTTATTCTTATTTTATTTCTTGGCTCCAAAAAAATCGGCTTTACTTATTGCATAACTATCGACTATTAGTCGATACTTTAGCAGCCAAATGAGAGAGGAAAAATATCGTTTTACCCATGTAAAATCACTATTGATACATGTGGCATGATTTAATAATCAATTGTTACACAATGGACAAAGTTGATATAATGTGCGTGACAAACTTAATTCAATTATCTCCCTTACTATATTGGCTTTTGTGACTTTTACTCTGATAAAATTGCACTTGTTATTTTGTTGGATACAACTCTTTTACTGTTTATGTTGACGATGAAGAATGAAAATTTTTTCCCATGAAAGTGTAATTCCATTAGTATTTACGTAGATACAATATTTACTATCCAATATTCCGATGAAAGGTTTGACGGGTTGTTTAATTGTTTTAATATTGTAAATCAAACATAGCATACCTTTCATAATTCTTGGGTAAAATATATAATCAAGCAAATTGATGGCTGAGGCACCCACTCAAAATTTCAATTTTCGATAGCATTCACTTTCTATCCCTTAATTCCAATTTCTTCTCTTTTATTCCGTAACTTCATATATTTCGGAAGAATAAAGTCGATTAAATTTAAATTGAAAGAAAATTTGGCCTGAGAGAAGGGTAGTGAACAAGAGTCGTTGATTTTGACCACTTCTTGCGTCCATCTTTCTTTTTCTCCTGGGCAGTGTCCATGATTATGGGAATATGAAACCCAACTGTCAAACGCATTTTTGAGTTCTTTTACTTTTTGCCGTCCGTTTGACTTTATAAGCTTGATATTCATGTCTTACCTTTCCGCTTTTTAAGGTCGGAGACCAATCCAGGAACATTTGCGTGACTGGTCTGCGATAGCTGATCCTTCTATCTTCACCTTCTTCTACGCTTTTATCGCCTTTCTGTGTCTGTTGTGCTTGTCAAGTGCAGCCGATACCCTGAATTCAGCTCAATACATTAAAGAGGGAGGCAAACTAGTTTCCTCCGGCCAACAGTTTGAGCTCGGATTATTCCCTACCGGAAGCTCAAAGAATAGTTTTCTGGGGATATGGTCCGTGTTGAGTCCTAAAGCAGTGGTTCGGGTTGCTAATAGGAACATTCCACTCACCGATTCAAATAGTACCCTGGAAATAAGCAAGGAGGCGAATTTGTTCTTCTCAACCGATCAAAGAGCATCATATGGTCGACAAATTCAACCAAGGTTCTCAGAAACCCAGTTGCATAGCTCCTAGATTCTAGTAACCTTGTTCTTAGGGAATGCAACAGTTTAGAGTCCGCTGACTACTCATGGCAGCCCTTTGATTACCCATTAAACACGATTTTGGTCAGTATGACACTGGGATGGAACTTTAGAACCGGTTTGGAACATCATCTAACTTCCTGAAGAAGGATGGATGATCCTTCCCCTGAAGACTTGTTGACACCTAAATTTTGGCGATATGGTCATTTATTTATTAATAGAAAATTATGGGTCAATTTTATCCCTGAAAAAAAAAATATTAATTGCATAGGATATTAATCTAGGTGCATTTGTTTTTAATTTGCAGTTTGTGCATTTATTTATTGGACCAGTGGTGAATAGGTCGGATTAGTGGTTTTGAGTTTTAAATTTACATGCCGTACTAAGCCCATGAAACAAGCAAATTGGCCCGAGCCCGCTTTTTTTTAATGACAAAATTTATCTAAATGGAGATTTGATGTGATATTACAATGGATTTTTTTGGAATTTAAGAAAATCACATTACAATCTTATCTTTAGCAATTGATGATGAAATCATGGGAGAATATTCATGAGATAAGGATTTTTTGTGATCGGGAGGTTATAGGTAATTTTCGTGAAATGAAATATTCACAAAAAGATCACATTTTGTTTTGCCTATAAAAGGGCGTGTACGGAGGTCGAAAGGTGGGGCTTCTTTTGGGAAAAAAAAAGAAGAAGAACAAAAGTGAAAAGTAAAAGAGAGAGAAGTGAGAGAGAGGGAGCCATTCATGGAGTCCTCAAGAAAAGAAGTGAGACACAAAACGAGAAGGAAGGGGAAAAAGTGAAGAAAAGCAAAAGTAAAAAAGGTGATTGGACATTTAGGGGGTGAATGATAACCATTCTATTTCAGAAATAGATTCTGAAAGAGAAATAAATTTTTCTATTTATATTTCTAGAAGAGTTTCTAAGTAAAAATAACCGTTTGATAATGATACAATTTTTTTTCTTTTTGGATGGCGGTAGACTGGCGACCGATGGCAATGGGTGGTGGGTGGCGGCGAGTGGTGATCGGCGGCGATGGCAGCAGTGGCCAGTGGTCGGCAACCGGTGACGGTAGGTGGCTAGCGGCGGTGGCAGCAGCGAGCGGCGGGCAACGGGCAACGGGCGGCGGTGGCAACAGCTGGTGGACGGTGGTCAACGGCAACGGATGAAGAACCAATTTACAAACTATGAGAATAATTTTTATTTCTCATTTCTATTCCAAAAATAGAAAATAGAAAATTTCTACTTCTATTTCTATTTCAAACCTATTTCTAAAATAAGAATCTATTTCAGAAATAGAAAAATAGAATAAATTTACCAAACGGATTTCTATTCTAAAAGCAGGTTTGAAATAGAAAAATTGTTTCTGGAATAGAAACAAGGGTTTGTCATGCACCTCCTTACTATTCATCACCTTTTACCCTTCGCCGGTTCTACCTCTACCCTCCCCTTGCCGACTCCGATTCTACTCCATCCCACTGTGATGGCTGGCTCCACTTCTGCTTCCTGCCCGCAATGACCCACGCAACACCTTTGCAACCCGTGACCCAATGATATCCGTGCCTCTGCTATTCGCCGAGCACCGCCAAAGCCTGACGCCACCGCGGCTCAGCCATCACGACTCCGCCTCTGCAGCAACCGACGAAGCTCGCCGCTCCGATCTTGCTCGCCAACGCTCCCTGCAACTCGCTGATCCAACCACCGATCACCTCAGCCCGTGAGCCAGAACCCGAACCAGCTGCAACACCAGTTTCCCACTTTGTCGAAGCCCGACACCACCGCGACTCAGCCATCGCGACTCCGCCTATAGCAACCGATGCCACCGTGCCTCTGAAGCCCGAGCCTCGCCACTCCGCCAACACCACCGCAACCAGCTTGATCCGTTGCTACTCACAACCCCACAGCCCAACCCCATCGCCAAAGCCCGCCGACGCCTGTAGTGCCCCTCGCCGCTCTACCAGTCAGCACTGCACACCTGTTATGCCCTCGCCGGAGACCTTCATCGACGCTTCCACTCATCGATTGCAGGACCTCAGCAACTCGCTCCATTATGCTGTCACCATCGCTACCCGGCCACCGCCGGAGCTCCGACACCGACTACACTCCATCCAGTGACAACCAACTTGCTGCCCTCGTCCAAGTTCCCCTTAAGTTGTTTGCTTTTCTTTTTTTTTTTTTTTTCATTTATTTTATATTATTTTATCTCATTTATTTAAGTTTTGCTATTATCGTACAAATTTGAACATTGGATGTCAATACTCATAAATCTTATAAGCATTATTCGCAGGGGTTTAGTCCAAAATTATTGTAATTATTAATTTGATCCGTAAGACATCGGATCATTTTTTTTAATTATATTAATTTTTTTGGCTTTTCGATTGTATTTTAATTGTTAAATCATTATAATTATTAATTTGGTCCGTAAGATTTCGGATTAAATTTTTAATTATTTTGAAGCCTTTTTTATATGTCGTGATGTTTAGGGTTAACTTGTGAGACAATAAGTCATTTTTTTCGATTATTTTAATTCTTTATTTGATGAATATCTTGATTATTTAGATATAGTTGCTTATCTTGGAAAATACTAAAAAAATCAAAAAAAAAATCAAAAATCAAATCTTGCATTAGAGTTTGTTGGTTTAGTAAATTAGGATTGCATTTTTAGGATTGCATTTTTAGATAATTTTTGGAATAGATTAGGATTGATTTCAGATAATCTTTGCACATTTCAATAATCTCATTTTTCTAAAAAATAGTTTTCTAAGATAGGATAGGGTTTAAGTCAAATTAACCCCTAAAACATATTAGAAAATTATTTGTTTTTAGATAGTTTAATTAGGGTTTTTATTAATTCCGAATTTCAATAAAAACACAAAAGTACTAGGTGCTTGTCAAATAATTTGCATGTTGGGTTCGTTTAATTAGAATTTGTTTGCTAGTAAATTAGGTCATGTAGTTAAAGTGCATTTTTAAATTTGAGATTATAAAAATAAAAATAAAAACCCCAATTTTTTTTTTTTGTGTGCTATTTCTTTTGATGCAATTTGTTTGATTTATTCAATGTTTAATAATGATTGAGAATTTCTAAAATTAAAAAGAAATGGTATCGAAAGGGCATTAGAGAAATCTAATATAACCATGTCCCCATACCCTTAGTCTTTGGTTTGTATGAGTAAAATAATTCTCCAATTATTTTACTTAGATGTCTAATCAACCTACCATAAACTAATTAGTGGCAACTCCTAGATAAAATCCATTTGCATATTAAAAAAATTGAACCTAAGTCGCGATTTGGTATGGGCTTGGTCTAGCCCAAATTAAGTCTAGGCTTAACAATCCATTAGCCTAATTTTAGGTGGTGCACCTGAAATTTAGGTCACGACAAAACTATACATCTAGATACAAAATTGACGGTTTACCTCAACTCGAAATAACCAACAATGCTTCCATCAAAGTTTATTGAAATGGGCCATGGAATGAGTTGAATTCAGTGCTGTTTCCAAGGAGTTGTGTACCTGTTGGTATTTGCATAAACATGTGTTTGATGTGTGTGTAAGGGAGTATTTTGTGTGTGAACTATCAAAAGAGCAAAAGAACTAAGAACAATGTGGGCAAAGTAATAATAAGAATGTGTAAAAGAGAGTGGCGGCAAAAGAGCACAAGGGAACAAAAAGAAAACTTTTTTATTATTTATTGTAGTACAAAGGGAAAGGGAGGACCTTACCTTTTTGGTGTGTCCCTCATCCATAAGGCTTTTTATAGGCCTACATCACCGACTTTACCCAAGGAAAATCTTCCACTCTTGTCAGAGATTTTTCACTTTCCCTCTTCTCCTAGACACTTCTACACTTGTGCTTTCTACACTTTTCATTACTACCCATGCTAGATTTTCTTTTTTTCTTTTTTTTTTTTTTTTTTTTGGATTTTTCTTGACTTCTCTAGCCAAAGTCTATCTTGAAGTTTCTAGAAATCGGATCAACAAATCAACACTCCTCCTTGATCCAATTTCATGTTACACCAAGCTTCTTCCGCAATGTCTCAAACTTGACTAGCGGTAGTACTTTAGCAAAGATGTCCACTACTTGATCTTCAGTCTTGCAATATTTCAGCTCGTCTCTCCATTACTTTGCACATCTCGTATGAAGTGATATTTAATGTCGATATGTTTGATTCTTCAACAGAATATTGGATTCTTTGATGTAGCGATTGCGAACTTATTGTTGCAAAGTAACGAGTCGATTCTGTCTATGCTTCTCCAATGTCTTTTAGAATTCTTCGAAGCCATACTGCTTGACTAGGGATCGTAGCAGCTGCAATGTATTCAGCTTTTGCAATTGAGTCCTATTTTTTGGATGCCCCTGAGAATATTCCAGAACCCAGTGTGAATGCATAGCCAGTAGTACTTCTCCTATCATCAACTAACCCTACCTAATTGCTATTAGTGTAGCCAATGAGCTTGGCATCTATACTTAGGCGATACCAAATGTCGTAATCTATAGTTCCTCGTAAATATCTGAAGATTCTCTTGGCCTGTCCAAAGTGAATTTGACTTGGACTTTGCATGAATCATGATAGTAGACTTGTCACATATATAATATCCAGTCATGTAACAGTGAAATATAGCAGACTGCCAATCAGACTTCTATAGAGGGAGGCATCATTTTTTTTCGCTCCATCTTCCTTCAATAATTTCTCATTTGTTATGAGCGGAGTTGAAACTGCTTTGCAATAGTTCATCTTGAATTTCTTCAAGAGGTTCTCAATATTTGCGGGATAAAAACTCCTTCATTTTGTTGATCTCGATGCTGAGGAAATAATGCATCAAACCCAAGTCCATCATCTCGAATGTCTTTGTCATTTCTTCTTTGAATTCTTGGATCATTGTTTCGTTGTTTCCTATATATATGAGATCATATACATATAGAGAGACAATGAGAGTGTCGGACTTACCTTGGGTCTTAATGTAGAGTGTTGGCTCACTTATACTCCTCCTAAATCATTGCTTGATGAAGTACTCATCGATTCTACTATACCATGCTCATGGTGCTTGCTTTAACCCTTACATGGCTTTCTTGAGTTTGAGAACTTTTTCTTCTTAGCCTTTGAGGATAAAGCCTTGTGGTTGTTCTATGTATATTTCTTCTTGAAGATATCCATTTAAGAATGCTGACTTTACATCTAATTGATGGATCTTCCATTCTTTTTGTGTTGTTAGGGCTATGAGTGCTCGAATAGTATCAAGACAAGCAACAGGAGCGAAAGTTTCCATATAGTCGATACCTAGTTGTTGCAAGTAGCCTTTTGCCACAAGTCTTGCTTTTTACTTCTAGATTGATCCATCTGTGTTGAGCTTCGTCTTGTAGACCCACTTGACACCAATGATCTCTTTGTCTTTGGGTTGATCGATAAGCTCCCAAGTTTCATTTTTCTCGATCATCTTGATCTCTTCCTCCATGGCTTTTATCCAAACTTCTTCTTTGGATGCCTATTCATAGTTTTCCGGTTTTTGGATAAGTACACTAATGGTGCCATAAGTTGTGTACGACGCTCACTTTGGTGCCAAAAGTTTCCGTCGGATCACTTAAGTGCCAAAAAATTTGAAAAACGCTCACTTTGGTGTCAACGCCAACGAAATTGGCCGGAAATCCGACGTGGCCTTTTTTTATTAATTTTTGAAGCCAACGTGGCTCGTCGAGAGTTGAGTCAGCATCCAAACACCAAAACGACGCCGTTTGGCATCTTTCCCCCAACTTTGAAAACCTAATCCCCAAATTGAGAGAGTGGGGAGGCTTGTCTTCGTATCTTCTTCTTCCTCGAAGACCCACACTAGCAACAGCAACGGCACCAGCACGGCACCAGCAACAGCACCAGCAGCACACCAGCAGCGACACCGGCAACACACCAGCAGCAGTAGCGCACCAGCAGCACCTTCGACCCATCTTCTTCCTCCTCCTCCTCCTCCGCCCTCGCCTTCGATTTTTCCTGCAACAATCTCAATCTCTCCTCGCTCACCTGGTCGAGCAACTACAATGGTGGCTGAGCGACGGTGGTCGAGCGACGGCGGGCGAACAATGATGGCCGAGCGGCGAAAACCCTAATTTCAATCCCCATGTGAGCTAAACGGCGTCGTTTCCGTGAAGCCATCCATGTAGGACGGCAAAACGACATCGTTTTCTTAAAAAGGAGGACCGAAAACGACGTCATTTAAAGGCCTATCGATTTTTAAAAAAAAAAAGTCACGTATTAATTTTGGTTGGAATCTTTCGCCGGTGGCACCAAAGTGATCGTTTTTCCTCCGATTTGGCACTTAAGTGATCCGACGGAAACTTTTGGCACCAAAGTGAGTACCGTACACAACTTATGGCACCATTAGTGTACTTATCCCTCCAGTTTTAAAGTAGCAAAGTTGCATTTGTCGTAAATTCTTCTAAGGATTTTTACGCTTAGTATTGGAGACTCTGGAGTAGATTCTTGTTGCGTCACTCTTAGAGAGGTTGGTGGAGTTATGTCGTGAGTGGTGGAATCCGACACTTCTCCTTCTTCTTGTGATGTTGACTATTTTTGAGCAGGTGATATATCTGGTAAAATGACGTACTTCTTCTCGGTCTTCTGGTCCTCCTAATTCCAAGTAGCATTCTCATCGAACTCAACATCTCGACTGATCATGATGGGGTTGCACAGTTTCTTCTACCAAAAAGTGGAAGCTCGAAGTGGAATCTGACTTTATCAGTCCCTGACAACCCCTGTGACAGCTACGGACATCGTGGCATTAATGTCGTGTGCCAAGTGAACCGAAGCCCAAGATGCTTCTGATTGCAAGGTTTTATGCCCAAGTCACAAGAAGAGTGGGACATGCTCAATTCGACGAAGGGGTGCAGAAGGAAAGTTCGGTTGAATTGTTCTTGTGGCAAGGGTTTTATGAAAATTTCACAAGTGAAATTGCCTAACCTAGTAGATTTCCAGCTATTCAAGAATATGAGCCTTAAGGAGTGCAAAATTGATGTCTAACTGTTCTTGCATGGCCTATGTTGATTCGGATTTTAGAGGACTAGGCTGCTTAATGTGGTTTGGCGATCTCATTGATATTAAGGAAATTGACATTGTTGGTTATGGCCAATATCTCTTCCTATGGCTACCTGCTTCAAAATTAGGCAAATATTCTGAATTGACTAGTTGGTTTAGCCATTATTTTTTTTTCCTTTTTGTCTCAATCTTTCATTAGATCAATTCGTCCTTCGTCAATGTCAGACTGAACCATTGTTCTGTCCCTTGCAATTTATTTCTAATCTCAAAGTTTCTCTAATGGACATTGATTCATCAGCTTACATACGAGCTCTTTTTGTGAAATTAGTTACCTAACTAGTTCCTGTATGCTAGATTCAATCCGCAGTCTTGACTATCGTTTTGGCTTCAACCATTTCGGGATTGCTTATCGTGGGCAGGGCATTGAGCATAATCTGGGAAAGAAGAATGAAAAACTGAGGTAAGCTAAATATTCAGGATTTCTTTTTTTCTTGTGGAGTTTATGGTATGGTTTGAGAAATCTCTTGTAGGCTTGCCAAGTGGGATGGATGACATTGACTTGCCGTTATATGACTTCGCTATCGTTGCTGCTGCTACCAACCATTTCTCTCGAACAAACAAGCTAGAAGCAGGCGGCTTCGGTTCGGTCTACAAGGTAACGAGTTATAAATAAGTTAGTTCAAATAACTACCAAGGCCCACACCAAGTAAAATACATGCAGGGGATTTTTTCCACAGGTCAAGAAGTGGTAGTAAAAAGGCTGTCAAAATATTCTGACAAGGGTCTGATGAGTTTATGAACGAAGTCCTTCTAATCGCTAGACTTCAGCACTGGAATCTTGTTGGACTTGTTGGCTGCTGCGTTGAGCGAGAAGAAAGAATGTTAATTTATGAGTACATGCCAAACAAAAGCTTAGATTATTTCCTCTTTGGTCAGAACCACTTGATCTTTCTGAGTTCCTTTTCACTCGATTCCTTGCCTTTATTTCTATTTATTGAAACCTTCACCAGAAAATTCAGCTAAACGCTAACAACTTAATTAATTTTTTGATGGGGTTGAGTGCATGCAGATCATGACAGAAGCTCCTCTTTGGCATGGAAAAGGCAATTTGACATTGTTTTAGGAATCGCCTGAGGACTTCTCCATGGGGATTCAAAACTACAAGTGATCCATAGAGACCTGAAAACAAGTAACATTTTGTTAGATGCTGACATGATTGCAAAGATTTCAAATTTCGGCCTAGCAAGAATCTTTCGAGGAGATGACAAGAGGCAGAGACAAGAAGAAGAGTTGGTATATAGTAAGTTTCTCATCTTGGTTCATTTGAACTGTGCACTATCCTTCGGTATTTGGAGGGACTGAAGCCTGATTTGCTTGATATAGAGGTTAAATGTCACTGGAGTATGCTTTTGACAGAAAATTCTCAATGAAATCTAATGTTTTTAGCTTTGGGGTGCTTTTGTTGGAGATAGTAAGTAGCAAAAGAAATAGAGGATGCCAACATCCCAATCATCATCATACCCATCTTGGGCACGTAAGTGGTAGATAATTATTAGGACCTGCCATTTCCTTTTTCGCTAAACAGTATTAGATTTTCTGTTTCTCTTAAAACCTCATCCCATTCTTTTTTGCCATTTCCTTTATATTTTTCAATGCACGAATAGTGGTTGATCATGAGTAGTTCAAATTTTTAGGCATGGCTGCTATGGAGTGAAGGGAGGGCCATGAAACTCATCGATGAATCTGTATGTGCCTCTTTTATGGAGTCTCAAGCAGAGATATGCATTTAGGTGGGCTTGCTATGCATCCAAAAGTTTCCTGAAGATAGGCTCACAATGTCTAGTGCCATCTTCATGTTGGCAAATGAAGGAGCAACCTTGCCACTGCCAAAAGAGCCTGGTTTCTTCATCGAGAGAAGTTCAGGTAGCTCAGATGCATACTTAGTCAGGGAAAAACCCAACACACCCAACGTTGTTATAGTCACATTGCCTAAAGGTTGATAGAAATGCCATAAAAGATGTCTTTGTAGAATGAAGATCGTTTTTTTCGAGTACAAAGGATGGAAAATGTTAGGGAAATCCCTTATGATGTTTTGAAGATGACAAAATAAATCAAAGGCTATTAACGTGTTTAATGGTTGAGTAACAGACTATGCAGATGATAGAATATGTAAAGGATATTGTCCAAAGTCTATTCTAAAGGTTTCCAGACTTCTGTGTCAAAGTTTGAAGATTACCAAACTTTAGTGTCAAAGTCTACTCTACATTAGAAGTCTATCAACTTTGACAAATTCCAGACCGAATGTGAATGAAGAACCAAAAGACAAATTCTATACTAAAGCTAAACTTATTCAAACTATGTTTGGACCTTAAAGCTAAAAATGTTCAAAAGCAGAATATGTTCAGACTTATGTCCAAATTGTTAAGTCTATTGCACTCAGACTCAGATTATAAAGTCTAGGGAAAATTACACAAATAGTCCCTATATTTTCACTCAATGTCCAATTTAGTCCCTGAACTTTCGATTGGCTCAATTTGGTCCCTGAACTATTGATAAAATGTCCGATTTAGTCCCTGAACTTTCGAATGGCTCAATTTGGTCCCTGAACTATTAATAAAATGTCCGATCTAGTCCCTGAACTTTCGATCGGCTCAAGTTGGTCCCTGAACTATGATGAAATGTCCGATCTAGTCCTTCGTTACTATTTTTCTTTTTTTCCCTTTTTTTCCTCTTTTTTTCCCTTTTTTTTTCCTTTTTTTTTTTTTTTCGCTTTCCCTCCGCCGGAGCCGGCGGAGGGCCGGCGTCCTGCGAGGGAGCCCCTCGCCAGATCGGCGAGGGCCCCTCGCCGGCGTCCCTCGCCGATCTTGCGAGGGAGCCCCTCGCCGCGTCGAGCGAGGGCGAGGGCGAGGGGCTCCCTCGCCGGCGTCCCTCGCAAGTGGGCGAGGGGCTCTCCCTCGCCGGCATCGGGCGAGGGGCTCCCTCGCAGATCTGGCGAGCCAGCCCCTCGCCCGACGCCAGGGCGCGAGGGCTCCTCGCCCGACGCCGGCTGCGAGGGAGCCCCTCGTCGGCGTCGGGCGAGGAGCACCCCTCGCCCCGGATCTGCGAGGGCGGCCCTCGCCGGCGTCGAGCGAGAGGCTCCTCGCAGATCCGGCGAGGAGCCCCTCGCCGGCGTCGGGCAAGGGAGCCCCTCGCCGGATCTCGCTAGGGAGCCCCTCGCCCGACGCCGACGAGGGGCTCCCTCGCAGCGCCGGCGTCGGGGAGCCCCCTCGCCGGATCGCGAGGGAGTCCTCGCTCGACGCCGGCGAGGGCGGCCCTCGCTCCGTCCCGGCGAGGCGACCTCGCCGGCGGAGGGAAGAGAGAATAAGCAAAAAAAAAAAAAAATTAAAAATTTAAAATTAAAAATTAAAAATTATTTAAAAAATAAAAATAAAAAATAAAAAAGGAAAAACAAAGAACTAAGGACTAAATCGAATATTTATCAATAATTTAGGGACCAAATTGAGCCGATCGAAAGTTCAGGGACCAAATCAGACATTAATAAAATAGTTTAGGGACCAAATTGAGCCGATTAAAAGTTCAGGGACCAAATCGGATATTTATCAATAGTTTAGGGACCAAATTGAGCCAATCGAAAGTTCAGGGACCAAATTGCACATTAGGTAATAGTATAGGGACCATTTGTGACATTTTCCCTAAAGTCTATTGCTCTCAAACTTTACATCCAGAATGAGACGGAAGGTAACACAAACCCTAAATGTATAACGGCTAGTGATTTGGTTTTGATTCTACATCAAGATTGATTTGATTGATAAATCTAATTGATTAACAATTAGATTTTGAAGACAAGAACTTTCTATACAAGAATCTCTACTTATGGAAACCAAGATTCTGTTTGTATAGGTGATCAGAATCAATTTGGGATTCTACTTTTATCATTCAACGACTATCAAATCTTCTAGATATAAATCTGTCCAATGGGTAGATTGGAAGATGATCCTCGAAATACTGTCCAACGGCTAGTTTGAAAGTGGATGAGTACTTGAGGAGATCAAGGACCAATGAGCAAGTAAGAGACGGAGCGTAAAATTTATAATTCAAAAGTCTAAGCAACCTTCGATCATACACTTGTCTCTTGTGAGCTTAAACGTTTGTGATCAAGAGAGACATATCAAAAAAGTGACTTAGTGAGATAATGTGATCTACTACTAAGTGTTTACACTCAAAGTTGTAATCTCTTGTTGATTACATAGTGAAATCCAGCTAGAGGCTGTTAGTATGGGAGAGTGGACATAAGCTTGATTCTAAGCCGAACCACTATAAAATCTGTGTTTTTATTCTCTTCCTAAACTGCATTATTTTGTTAATAATTCTATGTAACTGCTAAAGTCTGAGCTCGCTCAAGTCTATTGTACTTCACACTCAATTTCAAAAGTTTGTTGTTCTTCAAACTCAATTTCAAAAGAAAAATATTTTCACTATTCTTTGTAAAAAAAATTGTCTTCACACCTATTCACCCCTCTCTAGGTGTTCATACTAATGCTTTCAATTGGTATCAAAGCTTGTGTGCTTAATTATTGAAGTGTTTTTACTTCTAAGCTAAAGATCCTTTATGGCTAGTATCTTAGCACCAAGACTTATGGAATAGCAAAGCAACACTAAGCCACCATATTTTGATAGAAATGAATACAACATTTGGAAAAATAAAATGAAAGCATTCTTAAGATCCAGAGATCCCTTGCAATGGGATGTTGTGGAAAAAAGAATCAATCCCACTGCTGCATCTACATCAAATAAGAATTGCAAAGACAAAGAAACCAAACCCCCTGCTCCTATGTCTTGGACGGAGATGTCTAAAAGAGAAGCTCTTGATGCAAAACCTATTTATTCTTTTTATTGCGCATTGTCTCTTACTGAATATAATAGAATCTCTTTATGTAAAACAGCAAAAGAAGTTTGGGATAAACTTCATGTTAAATATGAAGGGATTGATCGTGTAAAAGAAACAAAAGTAAACCTCCTGCTTGGCCAATATGAATCCTTCAATATGAAGCAAGGAGAGTCGATTGGAGATATGTTCAACTGTTTTACAGAAGTTGTAAATGGTTTAGCATATCAAGGTCAGCCAATTTCTTCCCCAATGAAGATCAACAAACTTTTGCAAGGTCTCTCAAAAGATTGGAACCATGTTAAGACCTCTGTTGACACCTAAATTTTGGCGATCCAGTCATTTATTTATTGTATAGAAAATTATGGGTTAATTTTATCCCTAAAAAAATGATTTATTGCATAGCATATAGTTTTAAATGCATTTATTTTTAATTTGCATTTACATTGGGCCGATGACGGATGGGTTCGAATTGATGGTTCAAAAATTTAATTTTATAAGTCAAGCTAAGCCCATGAAGAGAGTAAATCGACCCAAGCCCGTATCATTGGGGAGATTTTACGGAGTTTATCTTTGTGATATTTCAATCCAAAGCAAATATTGCAAATATTGCATTTGGAAAAGCAAATATTGCATTTCGAAAAGAAATCTTTGTTGATATGGATTTGAAAAATTAAAAACCCTAATCCGTGGCCTATAAATAGGTTAAAATGCATAGGGTTTTAGGGTGGCCACACATTGAATATACGGCCACATAATAAGGGGGTTTTATTTTTCTCTCTCGGTTTCTAGGTTAAAAAAATTCGAAGCAAGAGAGAAATCAAGCTTCCTTCATTTCTAGGGTTTTTCATCACATTAAAGAACTATTTTGTTTTGGGTTTTTCTTTGGTTGTTGGGGGTTGAAAAGTAAAAAGAAAGGGAAAGCAGAATAGAGAGGGGACGTGAGAAGACGGGAGAAGAGGGAAAAAGAAAAAAAAGCAATTAACAAGACCCCTATTGTTGTTTTTTTTTTTTTTTTTTGGTAATAAGTAAGAAGTATTATAACTTTAGAACCAAAGAGCTACACAAAGGCACAATAAACAACCGACTCCAAACATGCACTCAAATTGACACAGGCATGAGACTAAGTGGACGAGAGGCGAAGGGGCTGCACATCAAAAAAAGAAACAAATGCAGCAAAAGGCCAAACATGATGGCCAAAAGAAAAGAACAAGCAAAAGCCAAGAGCCCGGGAACCATAGCCTTCCAAGATGAGGAGAAGGGGGAGGGGAATAACCTGGCAGCAACCGAATAAAAAAAAAAAACAGAACAGCCTTGCGAAGGGAGAGCAGGACGCATTTTCAACAGCAGCAGCATCTCGCAGCGCAAGGGAGACAAGCCAGGATGGAGACCCTGTGTAGAGACATCAGGAGAAAGGGGTGTATCCAAAGGCATTCGAGGCAGCAAAGGCAACCGAAAGAGGGGCATAGTGATAGTGTATAGGCCAGGGATCAATAATAGAATTATTCAAAGAGGGTTCTTTTGCTACATATTCGCATGGCCGATCTCCTGCATTGCCAGTCTCACGGGAGAAGAGGGAAAAAGAAAAAAAGCAATTAACAAGACCCCTACTGTTCATCTTCTCCAAGGGGGTTCTTTTGCTGCGTATTCGCATCACCTGTCTCCAGGCTGCGCCACCGGCCTCCGAGCATCAACGCCCCCCCCACCTTCGCCAGTGATCCGCCTCAGCCAACCCAGCACCTAAGTTCCCCTACTACCAAGCCACAGCCGCCCGAGTGACGCCCCTGATCTAACCGCAATTTGCCTAAGCCCTTCATGACGCCAAAAGCCGTTCTTGTCACGCTTTCTACTGGAAGCCTTTGTCACCAACCCTAGCACCAAGCGTTGCCCTTGCCCCTGTGAAGCTACCGCTGCTTGATGCCACTGCTCATTGCCTCCGATTGATCACGCCTCCACTTCTACTCCGCCTACAACGAGCTGTTGTTCCTAATTTGAGCCTCCCCAAGCAACTCTCTTGCTGCCTAAGCCTCTTGTTGACGCGTGCTTGCAAACCTCCGACCTGATGTCCCTGCCATCGCTGTGGATCTGTCTGTGCTGCCTCTATTTCGGGTTCCCGTTGTTTGCTAGTCTATTTTGTTGCTGCACTCACCAAATCTCACCAGAGCTCCAACCACCGGCACTTCCGACTGATGGTGGCCAACGACACCATAGCCGCTACCCTTGCACCATCCATAGCGTGTCGCACTTCCTTTGTAGTTCATTCTACCATTGGATTTTTAGGAAAAAAATCCGAATTTAGGTAGAAATTTGTTTTATCTTATTTGATAGGTTTATTTTTAGGTAGATTTAATTTATTTAGGTAAATTTACTTTATCTTATTTTAGTTTTGATATCTTATTTCTTTGTTTGAAATATTTCGATGCATGGTTGAAATCCTTGATGTAGCATTCAATTCGCAACCGCACGAACTTTTATTCCATCTATAAGGCTTTAGATAGAATAATTAATAACGCGGAGTAAAATTGAAATATTGATCTTTAAAGTTTAAGATCAATTTATTAATTTTATTAGCGAAATAATCAAGTTTGAATTTCAATTCGAATGGTGGATAGCATTTTTGATGACCATGGATGATTTATGTTTATCTTTTAATTGTTTTGCTTATCCCGAAAATACAAAAAAAAAAAATTGCATTTTGCATTCCAAGTAGATTAAAATTGATTGCATGATAGGTTAGTTTTTTTTTTTTTTTCAATGCATGTTTAGAAGGCATTTAGAATAGATAATATTTCACTTTAGTTTTGACTTTAGTTTTCACTTTAGTTAGATTTTTATTTTTAGTGATTTTAATTACAAATTTTCAAAAAAATACAAAAAAATCATGCACGTGTCATATAGATTTAGGTTCATGAAATCCACGTTTTCTAGTGATTGTTGCTAGGTCCATTTAATTAGAAATTGACCGTCATTAGAATTAGGTCATTTGGTTAATTTAGATTGCACATTTTTGTTGCGCTTCTTTAATTTCGAATTTCATGGAAAATCCAAAAAGATTGTTTTAGAATAAATCAATTCCATTTTTAGGATAGACTGCATTTTATTTATGTCATATAGTTTAGACAACAATGCCATGTCATATCATTTCATGTTAGATTAGTAGCATGCATTGAATGATTCTCATTGAATAAGTGAAAATAAAATAAAAAAAAAATGCATATTAATTACACATCATATTTAGGACTATTGATATGAATTCTGATTTAACATTGTAGATGCTTTCGTTGTTATGAGGTAAGTCTTGTTTATTCATTACTTTATCTAGGTGTTAAATTGATGATTTGTGCACCTACATGATCACCTTACATGTTAGGAAAATAGATTTAAAATCAATTCAAACTGCCTGTAAAAACATTTTTCAAAATAAAAGAAAAATGTACCGAAAGGGCGTTAGAGAAATCTAGCATAACCAAATCCCCAAACTCACAATCTCTGGTTCGTATGAGTAAAGTAAATCTTCCACTACTTTACTTGGATTTCTAATCAACCCACCAAAAAATATATTAGTGGTGGCTCCTAATTGAAAAATCATTTGCATGTTATAAACTCAAACCTAAGTCGCGAATTGGTATGGGCTTGGGGGAGCGCGAGCTAAGTTTAGACTTAACAATCCATTAACCTAATTTTAGGTGGTGCACCCAAAATTTAGGTCGCGACAACCTCAATCCGGGAAACTCAGAGGATTATGCCACTCTCTATTGATGAATTGATTGACACTCTTCAATCCTATGAAGTGGAACAAATCAATGACGAAAATCCCAAAGGTAAGAAGTCTATCGTTTTAATATCTAACGCTGATTCTAATGATACAGACTCAGAAAATGACATGGACGACAAAGAACTTACTTTTATGATCAAGAAATTCAAAAAGCTGAGTAGAAAATGAAGGAAATTCAGTGAAAGAAGACAATACAAGTAGAATGCCAGAAAAGAACAATAAAAGAATATGATGAGCAAGGAAATATATGCTTGATGGCACATTCAAAATTTGAGTCGACTCGGAGACACGATTTAAAATCAAAGTCTAACTCGGACACGGACTCGAATCCAATGAGAAAATCGAGGTAAGTCATTTAGCAATTCCTATTAAAGTTCTTAAGTATATAAATGAGCTTTGCTCAAATCTCAAATCTTCTTTGAAAAGAATCTCCAAACTTAAAAAGGAAAATTCTTGGCTTAGGCAAAAGAATCTTTCTAGAAAAGAAAAGTTTGAAATTTTGCAAAAAGATTTTCTACAAACAAAAGAAAGTCGAGATTTACTTGTTAAAGAAAATGATTCTTTAAAAATGAATTTTCAAATATTTCTACAAAAATTTTAAATGGTTCAAAAACATTAGAGCATATCATTTCCATACAAGTACTTTACTATAATAAGTCAGAACTTGGTTTCAAAAGGAAAGTAGTTCTCTAATAGATTTTCCTAAAGTCAAGGAGTGACTTAGACATAGACCTCCTAGACTTGCGTATAAGAAACATTTTCAAAGGATTTTTATAAAACATATTGGTCGAAATGCCCTCAAGTGTTCAAATTGTGGAGACTCAAAACACTTTGAGAAAGAATATCCTAAAGTTTGGAGATTTATTAAGAAAGATTTGATCAAAACAGCATACTTTATTAACTTTCATGGACCCAAGAAAATATGGGTACCAAAAAAAGGATGAGTTGTTCTTACAAGAAATAAAGAAAAAGAAGAAATTGGTAAGGAATGCATTTTTTTTACTTGGGCACATAGTTCTCATTATGCTTGATATTCAATATATCTTTGGTTGGTTGAGATTTTATAATGATCATATTTTGTTTTATTGAAGAAAGAATTGTATGATTTGTTTTTGTGATTCGTGAGTTGCGATTTCATCTAATATGTGTGATTGATTTGATATATTTTTAGAGATAATGCAAATTATTTTGTCTAATTTTATGCTTTCTAATCTTGTCATATTTTACAAAGTGAAAATCTGTTTTATGTGATATTAATTTATTGTGCACAGATATTCTTTCCTTAAATACTTTGTTATGATGAATTAAAAAAGAATATCTGTTTATCTATGGAGATTTTCTATTTTACTCTAACGAAATGGAAGGATCCGAATTGATGGATACCAAAAAGGAAATGAGTTGATTGCAGGAAATTCTATGAAGAAAGAATGATCGCGAATCTACGCAAATTTTGGTACAATCTAAAAAATATCTCCTGCAAAGATTGGTAATGATTCTTTTCAATGGTATATTGCAAACATATACCTTGGGTAAGAGAATATCTTTTTTTTTATCAACCCGCCTTGCAAATTTTTACTCAATTTTATGAAGATTATATATGATTTATATTGCAAATATCTTTTGTTATAAATAGAAGGCATTACAAGTTTTTACTTGATTTGGCACATGATAGAAATATTATCTTTCTTTTTGCAAAATGCATCAATAATATATATGAGATTTATGCTCAAGAAAATCCCTTTGATCTCGAAAGATATTATTGCATATTAATGGATATTCTTGCTATATTCTTAGAATATATCTTATATCTAGCAAGTTTTGATCCATAAATTGGAGGAAGGTATTATGTGATATTTTTGCAAGAATTGTTATCCATTATACAAGAATTTGTAGGTGACAAAAGAATCTTCCATATGGATTTTGAAAAGCTCAATTTGAAAATCATGGAGATTCTATACTATCTTCTAGAGGTTCAAAAATTCTCTTCCTTGTGCAAAGTTTTTGCAAATTGTTGAAGGAAATCCCTTCTGTGTCGTACGGAAGGTAAAGGAGTTTAGAATTTTAATAATTGATAATTTTATATATGCTATTCAATTTATTTATTTGAAGAAAGGGCATTATATATTATGTGGATATTATTAGAGCTTATTTGTGCAAAAAGTTTGAGCTTGATTGAAGAAAATAAATTTTTGCCTCGAATTTTAAAAGGCAAATGATCGTTGTGGATATTGTTGCTACAAAGGAAATAATGGAAAAATATTCAGTTCAATGTGCACAAGCCAAAATTAGTGCTATTACAAATATTGTCATAATGACAAGGGGAGAAAGTGAATCCAAAAAGAAAGGAAAAGAATCGTGATCATCTCAAAAATGCAACAAATTGAGGGGAAGCTTTGATCAATTATGGAAAAATCTTTTCGACTTGATCGTGATCTTGATTATTATGGAAGGAAGGAAAAGGTAAATGTGGCAAAATTTGTCAAGATCTAGTTAGTGCATCTTTTATTACCTTTTGTCATTAACAAATCTCTTACTGATATTATCATTTTATTATGACAAAATGGATCAAGTGAATTTTATAATGCATTTGTGATTTTTATTGGATATTTGCTAATATATATGATCAAAATGAGCTATATTACATATCTTTGATATTCGACTTACTTTGTAAAAGCTGATTTTTTTTTTTTTTTTTTTTTTGGAAATTGTATTTCATGCAAGATATATTTATCATTTTATATTCTCTATGTGATATCATTTTCATTATTATCGCTTTTTGATTATGACAAAAATGGGAGAAAATATAAATATGCATATGTGTTAATTGCTTGATATTATTTATTGCATAATATTGAGCTGCGATTATTTTTCTATATATTGTTATACGCAATCTATTTGCTGTCTTTTGATTCAAATCACATTTTTTGAAAATCTAAAATGTGATGATTGATTTATCAATATTTTAGAAAGTATGATTACACATTATCATATTCAGAGATTGTTTTGTCATCATCAAAAAGAGGGAAATTATTAGGGAAATCCATTATGATGTTTTGAAGATAACAAAATAAATCAAAAGTTATTAACGTGTTTAATGGTTGAGTAACAGACTATACAGATGATAGAATACGTAAAGGATATTATCCAAAGTCTATTCTGAAGATTTCCAGACTTCTGTGTCAAAGTTTGAAGATTGCCAGACTTTAGTGTCAAAGTCTGTTCTACATCAGAAGTCTACCAACTCCGACAAATTTCAGACTGAACGTGAATGAAGAACCATAAGACAAATTCTATGTTGAAGTTAAACTTATCCAAATTGTGTTCATACCTTAAAACTAAATATGTTTAGAAGCAGAATATGTTTAGACTTACGTCCAGATTGTTAAGTCTATTACACTCAGACTCTGATTGTAAAGTCTATTACTCTCAAACTTTACATCCAGAATGAGACAGAACATAACACAAGCCCTAAATGTATAATGGCTAGTGATCTAATTTGGATTCTACATCAAGATTGATTTGATTGACTCAATCTAATTGATTGACAATTAGATCTTGAAGACAAGAACTTTCTATACAAAAAATCTCTACTTATGGAAACTAAGATTCTATTTATATAGGCGATCAGAATCAATTTAGGATTCTACTTCTATCACTCAACGGCTACCAAATCTTCTAGATACAGATATGTCCAACGGCTAGTTTGGAAGTGGATGAGTATTTAAGGAGATCAAGGACCGATGAGCAAGTAAGAGACGGAACGTAGAATTTATAATTCCAAATTCTAAGTGATCTTTGATCATACACTTGTCTCTTGTGAGCTTAAACGTTTGTGATCGTGAAAGACATACCAAATGAGTGACTTAGTGAGATAGTGTGATCTACTACTAAGTATTTGCACTCAAATGTGTAATCTCTTGTTGATTGCATAGTAGAATCCAACCATGAGGCTATTAGCGTGGGAGAGTGGACGTAGGTTTGATCTAAGCCGAACCACTATAAAATTTGTATTCTTATTCTCTTCCCTGAACTCCTTTATTTTGTTCGTAGTTTTATTTAACTACTAAAATCTGAACTCGCTCCAAGTCTATTGTACTTCAGATTTAGTTTCAAAAGTCTTTTGTTCTTCAGACTCAGTTTTAAAAGAAAAATATTTCTACTATTCTTTGCGAAAAGTTGTTTTCATACCTATTCACCCTCATCTAGGTATTCATACTAGCACATTTAGAAGAAGCATACGATATTGTAAAGTTGAATAACAAATTTTTGCCATGGCTTTTTGTGACATCCTAATTTTCAAGTTCTACTTTCGATCAAATAAGTTGGGTTTTTCATCGACGCGCCTATATGCCGTTAAGGGATTTAAACGCAATAGACTTGAGAATTCGATAAGAAATCGACTGTTCAATCGTGCTAATCTGCAAGGGTCAATACGAAACTGTCAAAATTGATCAAAAATCTGAGATAGGTTGATTCGACTGAGATATGTGATTACAGTGTGAGTGATTCCACATAATTGCAAAATTCTCGTTGAACGGCACTAAATTGATTTTTTCTGTCATTTCTATACCATGTGTCCGTATTTGAGATCTCGAGATTTTCACGACACCAAAAGTCAACAATATGTCGAAGATGTACAATGTGGCTCGAAAATAATCGACCACAGGTCAAATGCGTTAAAATTTTCTAAAAGCTACCTGTAAGTTAGGTCATGCTAAAATTGCGTCGGATTGAAATTAACCACAAATTTGAACCCGATTTCAGAAATTGAAAGTTTTTTCATGTCACAATTCATTTTAGGAACGTCGACTCATACTCCAAATATTTTTTTGCAAACCCGAGATTTTTTGCGAAAATTCAAAATATAGCCGTTTTGGACCGGGAAAATTAAGGGGCCATTTTTAGTTGAATTTTTTAGATTCAAGTTGGTTCAATTGATGAGGAAAAATCACAATATGGACGATGGCACCTTGGCTAAATTTTTGGAGGTCAAATTGAGCTCAATTGGAGGAGAATTAAATTGGATTTGGATCGCAAATGTCCAAAATTCGTAGGTCCTTGGGGTGTGCAACATTTCAGCCCTCTCTTGGCTTGCTAAGGAAGCTTGGATGAAGGAAAATGGCTAAGGATGATAGCCATGTAGGGTGGGGCATTGGTGATGAGTGTTTGGATATTTGAAGAAGACTTTTGGGGCTCTTGGTCCCCCTCAAGCCAACAACCTTCTTCTTCTTCTTCTTCCCTTAGCTCACTTTCTCCATTGAGTGTTTGAGAGCTTAAAATTTCAAAGAGAACCAGAGAAGCCAACCCCCTTGCCATTGACGCCCCTTCACCGCCACTTGTGCACCCGCCGAAGCCACCCGAGCCCTCGCACGCCGTGCCCATCGTCCTTGCCATCCAATGCCGTCTCGCCATACCCCGCGTGGCCTGGCCATCGTCGAGCTCACCCTGGTTGCCACCCAACCACCTGAGCCATCTCCACCACCGTCCAGCAGCTGCTTAGTCCGTCGCTGCAGCGCCATCCCACCTTGGCCGTTCCAGCCCATCCAGCCGCTCGATCCAACTTCTCGGCCCAAGGAACAAAAACCGAAGCCAGCAAGGGCCCTAGAGCTTCTAGGCCCATCTGAACCTCCGTTGGTGTCACCGTAGGATTGGTTGTCACCCACCTTCGCGTCGCCATCACCGTTGCCGTAAACTTATCAAATTACTAAACCGGTGAGTTTACTTGCTAAACATTGCTTATGAAGTTAATGATGCTTAAGAAATGATTAGTTTAGACTAATTAGGGATTAGGTGGTTAGTTAGATTAGATTGGTAATTTAATTGCTTAATTTATGCATGTTAGGTGATTAGATTAGATTAATTAAGGACTAGATAGAATGTACTATTTATCTAGATATGTTCGAAAAATTTTCTAGACCCGTTTAGGTGATTGGATTAGTATTTCCAGCTTAAGTTAGTATTTATGGGATTTATTTGCATTTAATTAATTATTTTTGTAATTTATTTAATTATGTAATAGTTTTCGGAAATTATAACAAGATAGCCGATGATCGGAATTTCGTGTTGATTGTGGTAGTGTGCTTAGTTTATGCAATTGAGTGTTAACTTGTGCAAATTGAGTGGTGATTGAAATTTTGGTTATTTATTCCAAAATCGTAAAATTTTGGTATTTAATTAAAAAATCCTAGATGTCGGGTTTTGACATCGAAAATGGTTTTATATACTATATAAAATAGTGGAATTTTTAAAAGGGAGGATATAACTTTTTCTAGTTCAATCTAGCCGTGTACCCACACACGACTATTTTATTGGGTGTTTTTAATACGAAGAAAATAGGCCAAACACGTTATCGTAATTGAGGCATTTGAATGCAAAGCACAATGCCCTTGGCTGGGATTGAATGGTCATGTAATGATTATGAGAACCCGTCCCCGATTTGCATCAGGTGGACGATACCCCTATATGGGATGCCCCAAATAACGGATACTGGATCGCAGCAGAGGCCGGATCGAAACTCCTTCGGGAATGCCATCAACGTAGAGATGATGTCATGCTTAATGGGATGAGACGATGCCTGGCTACGCCAGAAGACCGCTAAACGTTGAGTAGGCCATGCCCGTTGGAACGCATGACTGAGTGATATGAATGCACTTGATTATGAGAAGAAATTGTGTGGCACGGTATGGGACATGTCATAACAATTTGACCTTATAATCGAAACTCATGTGGCCGTTTAAGACGGTATTTGTGGCGTTCCAATTGAGTGAATGTTATTACTACATATGTCTGTGATATGAATTGTATTGACATGCAGGAAGAAACTGAGGCGAGATGAGTCCTCTGTTATGTGTGGCTAGACTACCTATAGACGTATTTCCTTCCTAGTCGGGGTTTAAGGGGTGAACTTGCTGAGATATTGTCTCACTCTGTCATGAGCTCAATCTTTTCATGTCCTTAGATGGCAGTCCATCCGGAACGTTTTAGTCAACCTCAAGTTGTTTCTAAGCAAAGCATAAACATCCCTGTCCCCGGGAGTCATTGGGTCTACAAGCTGATTGTGACCACTGTCTAGGTCAATGAGGGCCTACCTCAGAGGGTACCTCATCAATTCAAGGCATGATTTCGCTGTAGACTCCATGGGTATAGGATAGGTCCCCTTCAGGGATTTGACATCCCCACCGTTGCGGTCAACACCACTTTAAGCGAGGGTGCAACTGACCCTCCCGATGGGATTGTAGTGGACTCGAAGCCCCCGAAGCCTGTGAAGATGGAGTTCGAAGGATCGGCGAGTGTGTCCGACTAGTTGGTCGTAAAACAGTTTCTTTTTTAGAGCCGATCTTTTTGTAGATTCTTGTATATAAACCTAGTGAATTTATAAAAAGTGTTTTGTGAAATTTGATCCTGCTTTTCTATCCCATATTTGTGTTATTTGGTGATTTATTTATTCGCTTCTACATGTGCAATAAAATGAATGGGTCGGCGACGCATCCTTGAATGTCGCAATTTAGTCAATCACCGAAGGATGTACGTGCACTCAAGGATCGGGGCATGACACTTTTCCCTAGACTATTTGAGAAGAGGGATGAAATACCTTCCAGCTTCCTTTGACATGGTCGATAATTCCAAACCTCTAGTCACCGGCTATTTTGTACCAATATTAAGAACCTCCTCCTATGGCTATCCTTCCACTGCACATCGAACACTGCTACGCTTACGTAGTTGTCTCTAGTAATTGGTCATATAGCTTTTAAGAATTAATCAACCGAATAACTCGAAATTATGTATTGAATTTGTTATAAGTAGCCCTAACATCGTGATCATCCCTAAGCTGTGTTTATGATTATTGGTCGAAGGATTTTCCTTTCTTCTTTTGAGCTTTCCAGTGCGCATTGAGAAAAAGAGAGTGATATGGATGTGAGAGCAATTAAGGTAGACATGTAAAGTGTCACGCCCCAATCCTCAGGCACGCATCCATCCCTCACCTTGGTCGATTTAATAGCAATGTCCCAGGACGCATCGCCGACGCTTTCATTTTAATACACATGCGGAAGCATATAAACAATCCCCAGACAATAAAATAATGGGATAGAAAAGTAGAATTAAAAACTCGAACCTGAAAACCAACACACTTATATACATATATAACAACTAAGTCATATATATGCATATACAAGCCACACTAGGAAGTTAGTTTCTACTCAAACAGACTCAACAGCAACGAGTCATCAAACAGGAGTGGAGTCTCAATCCTCATCAAAATCATATTCCGGATCATCCTCGGGGTCCTCCTCCGACTTGTCTTCAAGTTCTACCTCAGGGTCCTCTTCAAGCTCCTCATCCGAGTTCTCCTCTAGGTACTCCTCCTCTAGGTACTCCTCCTCAACAACCTCACCTTCTTCCATACTCCTACTGGAGTCTACTGCTAATTGCTCTGGAAAGTCAGGATCATCACCCAACTTAGAATCCTTCGCATCAACTACTGATTCATCTTTAAGGTCTACTGTGCCGTCACCAAAAGAAGCTTCCAGAACGAACTAAGGTATATCGGACTCCGACACAAGACCTCCCTTCGCCCATCATAATAGTAGCGATACAATGATCGATACCTATAAGGCACCTTATCGAGCTCATTCACATCAACCCAGACAGTTGACTTCACCAGCACATATTCTAATCTTTTAGAGTGGGGGTGTATCGGGAAGTGGTATCCTATCTCGGTAATCTCTTCGGGTATTCCAAAATGCATGGGAGGACGAGGAGGTGGAGGTGCTGTCATCTAGGGACCTGAAATGTTGTCTTACAACCGGGATGAGACTATATATCAGCAAATTCTACCTTTTAAGACCCAATTAGGAAGCGAATATACCCTAAATGCTGCTTAAGCACAACATGAGTCAAAAGACTTACCTTGGCCTTAGTTTCATACTACAAATCAGTATATTTCAAATATACACCAATCACATCAATTCACTCAATTATATCAAATCATGGATCAATCAACTTAGTCGATTACATGTCATCACGACATTCCCCTGATCGGTACATTCAATACTATCAATAAAATCTGACCTTAGTCTAAGACTGCTCACCCAAAGTTGAAAATAGATAGTATAACTCACCCAAAACTGATAATATAGTATATTGTATATATGTTTGCCCAAAGCTGATTGATTAAGACCCCCAGGCCATTAGAGTATACTATATATGATCGCCCAAAACTGATAATACTTGCTCACCTAAAGCTGATCATATGGTATACTATTTATATGCTCACCTAAAGCTGATAATTTAGGGTCCCTAGGCCAAGATAGTATACCACTTCAAACATATAGTCAACTTCTCATTTTTTATCATATTCGATAAAAATAGCCCCGTGTGGATACATGGTCTCGCATTGGCCAAAATATAATAATTTCACATTTTCGAATATCCCACCGCCAACAGCCCATTACAAAATCTTGGCGTTGTAAACCAACGCTCAATTATTTTCCAATCAATTATCAAAATAGATTAATTTAGGAATAAAATTCTAAAATCAAAATTAAATCAATTTAGCACAATTTAGCACTCAAATAAATAAACAGACTGTACCACGATAATCAGCATAAAATTTTGATCGTCGACTATCCCAGCCTAATTTCTGGAAATTAATTAATTACGAAAGATATTAGATAATTGCAATAAATCCAATTAAGGCTCGTAATGCCTAATTGAACGCCAAAACGGACCCGGAAATTTTTTTAGATTCGTTCAATAAATAATATAGCGTGTCTACTTGCTAGGTACACTAACCATTTGTTTAACATGCATTACTAAGGCACTAATTTAATTGCTCTACTCTAATATATCCACATATTCATACTTAATTAAATATAATCAATCCCTAAGCATCATAACACTACTAAGCGAGGTTTAGTGAGCAAAACTCACTAGATTAACACTACTAAACGAGGTTGAATCAAACTGACAGGAACATCGTGGGGGTCGACTTTCCTCAAGGTGGGCCAAGCAATCGAGGCTCGGAACCACCTCAAAATGGGCCAGGAATAGTGCTGGAGACCCACTGTTTTCCCCTCTGCTCTTGGCTACAAAACAAAAGAAATGAAGCTGGTTTGGTGCGGTGAGGACAACGATGGACCGGTGGAGGTGGCTAGGGTGTTTGGCGGGTTGAACAGCGGCTCTGGCGAGCTTCCTCAGCCACTCACGGTGGTTGGATAGTCACTAGGATACACGGACAGAGGCAAACGATGGCATGAGGGTGGCAAACGCATGCGAGCAATGCTCATGAGCAATGGCGCAGCAAGGCGATGAACAGTGACGGTGGTGGCATGCAAGCGGCTTGCTAGCTACTTCCGACAATCCTCCTTGGCATTTTGGGGTTTTGAACAGCACACCAAGGGAGAGGGAAGGGCTGTCGCATGGCCAAAGGGGGAAGAGGAAGGGAAGGGATAAGCGGGTGGGCCACCATGGCCATTTTCTTCCATGCCATTGTCCCCTTGACCCATCCTACACCACCCACACCTTCCTTGGCTCTCTTTCAAACAACAAGGCCCACTTCTAGAAATCCGAAATGGTCCAAAAGTCACAAGTGGTGGGGGCACACGAATTTGGTTCGGTTTTTCCTCAACTGGACTTTGATTCAACACAAACCAGGCTCAATAAATTCAATCGACGCAACATCAATCATCACAGCATTTTTCCTCACCCATTTGATCCATCTTGAATCCAATTGCGCGATCAAAAACGGTCCATGGCCTTTTCTAAACAAAAACAATTCTACGCTGACTTTTTCCCAAAAAGTCTCGGATTGCAGAAAAATCTTCTGATACTGAATCGACGTTCCTAAAATTTATTGTGACATGACAAAATCTTCAATTTCTGAAATCGGACTCAAATTCCCGGTTAATTTCACTCAAGCGTGTTTTAGCGTAACCTAGGCTACTGGGTAGTTTTTAGAAATTTTTAATGCAAATGACCTATGGTTGATTTTCTTCTAGCCATAATAAACCCACTCGACACATTGGCGACTCTCAGTTGTCGTGAAAATCTCGAACATTCAAATACGGACATAGGGTACCAAAACAATAGAAAAATCAGTCTAGTGCCAGCTGGCGAGAATTTTCCAATTTAGTGGTGTCACCCACGATTAATCACACATCTCAGTCGAACCGATTTATCTCTTGGTTTCGAATCAATTTTATACTATGCCATAATGGCCTCTAAAGATGAGCACGATCAAGAAGTCGATACCGGTTGAATTCTCATGTCTATTGCCTTAAAATTCCTTAATGGCTTCCATGGATAGTCTAATTATCTCGAGAGTGATCAGCTCTGAGAACATCCCTATAGACGTATCGACGAAATGCCTAATTTATGCAATAGAAAACAAAAGTGAAAATCTGGGATGTCACATAAAATGTCTATAGAGGGCAATCGACAATGATGCGAAAAAGTCAATTAATTATTAAAGCAATTTTTTCTCCTTCTTAACGTCAATGCGAAGTTCAAGAGTAACTATCAACTATTGGGTGATGCTCCAGCAGCCAAATAGGAAAAAATCACCATGTTACAAGATCCAATTGCATCCATCTTAGTCATCCCCACATAGACATTGGGAAAATTGTCCAAAATTTCCTAACCTATTGTACGGTGGCATGTTCAATCCTAACATTGTAATTATGTCAATTTAGTCCTAAGTCTTTTGATAATATAGCAACTTAATCCTAAACTTTTCCATTGTCCTAATTTAATCATAAACATTTTGACAATTTATCAATTTAGTTTTTTCAAACACTTTTTGCTAAAAATCATTGACATAGCATCATAACGATCTAATTAACAACGATTAGTCCTATGTCAAATGGCTAGCGTTGTGGATAATTGTTTGCATTTTTTTCTTTGTTTTTCTTTTTTTTTTTATCTCTTTCTTCCTCCATAAATTGTTAGGACCTCGCTTGAGGTTGACAAGGGTTGACCTTGCCAACGCCGGGTGAGGCTCGACTTGATCGGGATCTAGCAAGGGCATTTAGGCCCTCACTAGCAACTAGTGACCTCTGCTAGCCATTGATGAGGATTGGTGGAGGGAAAAAGGGAAAAAGAAAAAAGAAATAAAAAGAAACAAGGCAAAAAGGAAGAAAAAAATTCAGAAAATTACCAAAATTGTTTATGTTGGTATTCAGTCATATCACATAGAATGGTTGTTGCTTACTAAACTGCCACATTAGCAATATTCGGCCAAAATTAGCCAAAATAACTAAATTGACAAATCATCCAAAGGTTTAAAACTCAATTGTCAAATCTCAAAATGTTTAAAACTAAATTTGGCACAATTGAAAAGTTTAAAACTAATTTGGCAAGTCTTCAAAAGCTTTAGCCCTAAATTGGCACAATTGAAAGGTATAGAAGTGAATTGGCTATCTTATAATTTTTTAGGACTTTATGGATGTCATGGACCCAGGTTTGGCCTCAATGGACTTAGGCGCCAGGGACCGAGGCACTGGCTCCATGGTCTTGATCTTAGCCACAACAAACTTGGCTACTAGTGTTAGAGACCTGAGCTTGACCTTGATAAACTTGGGCAATTGTTAACGTCTTAAGCCTAGCCTTGATTGACTCGAGCGGGAGTCGGCGTCCTAGACCCAACCTCGATAAACTCGAGACCTAGGCCCAGGCACCAGGGACTGGAGCAAGGAAGTTATCTCAAGCCTTGATGCCAAGGTCTCGAGCCTAGCCTCGATGGACATGGGCATGAACACCATGGACCCAGCCTCAACCACAATAGACCCTAGCCTGGGCATCAAAATCATGAGCCCGGCCTCAATGGACATTGGTTTGGGCACCGTTAAGTGGGGGATTGTTCAACTAGTTTATTATCATGAAAAGAGATGAATCTTGGTCATGAAAAGATGTTAGGTAGCTATGAAAAGAAGCGATTGTCGACATGAAAAGTGATGAAGGTGGAGATAAGATGCATATTCTCATAGTTGTGTTGATTGGTTGTCTATAAATAACATCAAATCATACATTGTTCATAACAACCATTCTAAACAACAATTTCTTCTTTGTAACTCACTTCTTTTCTTTTCATACACATAATTTTAATAGCATATTCAATGTGAAATTTAAGAGAAAATTAAGTAATTGCTAAAATTATTTCTCTGCAATTTTGATATATATCCTAAATGTGTATTTATTGTAAACCCGGTAACAACAATAGTGAAAGCAAATAATACCTTAAGGACAGTGATCATTATCATACATCAAAGTATCAAAGATATATATTTATTGTTCTATCTTCATCAATAATCAAATTTCCTCAACAAGCCGGGCCATGAAAACAAGGAGGAGGAGGGCGTTTTAGTGCACCTTGGATGAAGATGTGAGGAAAGGGTTAGTGAGGATGAAGGTAGCATCAAGTTCATGCATAAGCGTTGGCCAAGCAAGCGGGCATTGGTGGAGGTGGCATGACAAGACTTGAGCGTCAGTCTTTCATGGTGAAGACGCATCGAGAAATTAAAAGATGGAGAGAAGGATTGCTCGGTGTGCTCCGTCTAATTCGCAGAAACTAACGAGAAAGCTTAAATTTTTCTTTAATTAGTCTTGACTTTTCCAATTTCTTCATCACTTATCGCATAATCAATTTTTTCATAGTCATCGATTCCGTGTCTTTGAAAAATGTTAGAAAGAACGCATGCCGTGGATCATGGAGTTGCTTCGTTCCTTTTAGTCTTACTCTCTCTCTCTCTCTCTCTCTCTCTCTCTCTCTCTCTCTCTAGCTTTTTGGTGCCCGTTCAGAGAGAAAGAAAGTCATCGGTACATTAGCATAAATTAAGGCAGAAAGTCGAGCGCAGAAGGAGGGCGATCGACAGTGACAATGACATGCAAAAAGTCAAGTAACTATTAAACACTTTTCCTTTTCTCCCTCGCGGCGAATGCGGAGTTCGAGTGCGGGCCATGCCCCGTGCCTTCTTGGCTCCTTCCTCTTCAAGTCGATTGATTAAGACAGAATGTACAACAGTATCTTCTTGCCCAAATCACACGGAAACGGTATAATCCGATGACTTAGATCAACTTAAGACCCCGTCATGTAGGATGAAAATCGGCCTACTTTTTCAATTTTATTCTTATTTTATTCCTTGGCTCCAAGAAAATCGGCTTTACTTAATCGTATAACTATCGGTTATTAGCCCTATACTTTAGCAGCCAAATGAGAGAGGAAAAGATATCATTTTCCAGATATCATTTTCCCCATGTAAAAATCACTATTGATACATGTGGCATGAATTTAATAATCAAATGTTGCAAATTGCACAAAATGGATAAAGTTGACATGATGCGCGTTTGATTATCGTCCTTACTACCCGACATTTCCGTTTTTGCTAAACAATATCAGGTATGCCTTTTCTCTCAAAACCGCATCCCATTTGTTCTATGTTCCCCTAGACACATTTTCTTTTTTGATGCACAGATAGCGGCTAAAAATGGTTAGTTAAAATTTTTTAGGCATGGCTGCTGTGGAGTGAATGGAAGGCCATGGAACTCATTGATGAATCTGTATGCGCCGCTTTCATGGAGTCTCAAGCAGAGAGATGCATTCAGCTGGGCTTATTATGCGTCCAAAAGTTTCTTGCAAATAGACCAACAATGTCTAGTGTTGTCTTCATGTTGGCAAACGAAGGAGCAGCCTTGCCGCTGCCAAAAGAGCCTAATTTCTTCGTCGAGAGAACTTCAGTAGCTCAGGTGCATACTTAGTTAAGGAAGAATCCAACAAACACAATGTTGTTACAGTCACATTGCCTGAAGGTCGATAGAAATGTCCCCGAGGATGTCTCTGCGGAATGTAGACCTGCTTTCTCAAGTACAAAGGACACAGAAGCATCCGATGTTGTAGAGTTGAATAACAAAACTCTTGACATGGCTTTTCCTAGACTCTTGGAGAAGAGGGATGAAAAACCTTCCGGCTTCCTCCGACATGGCCGATAATTCCAAACCTCTGGTCACTAGCTACCCCGCGCCGCCACCAGGAACCTACTCCTATGGCTATCCTTTGGCGGCACATCCAACACCGCCTACTCTTATGAAGCTGTTTCAAGTAATTGGTCAGGTAACTTTTAGGAGTCAATCAACCAAATAACTTGAAATTACGTATTGAATTTGTTATAAGTAACCTCAACATCGTGCTCATGCTTTAGCTGTTTACGATTATTGGTCGGACGATTTTCCTTTCCTTTTTTGAGCTTTGCAGTGCGCGTTGAGAGAGAGGGAGAGAGAATGATATGTACGTTAGCAGAAATTAAGGTAGACATATTTATTGTCCAGAGAGGGTGATTGACAATGACGCGGGAAAGTCAACTAATTATTGAAGCACTTTCTTTTTTCCTTCTTACTATAAATGCGAAGTTCATGAGTAACTATCGACAATTGAACAATGCTTCAACTGTCAAAAAAAAAAAAAAAATCACCATGTTACAATTTCCGATTGCATCCATCTTATTCTTCTTTGTGTAGAAATCGAGAAAATTGTCCAAAAAGTCCTAATCTATTATATGGTGGCTTATTCCTTCCTAATTTTGTTATTTCGCCAATTTAATCTTAAGTCGTTTGTTAATTTAGCCTTAAACTTTTCAATCGTGATAATTTAGTTATAAAAAATTTGGCACTTTAGATTTTTCAATCAATTTTGGCCGAAAATCGTTGATATCATAGAAATTTTTTGCAATTTTGCAATTCTTTTTTTTTCTTTTCTTCTTTTTTTTTTTTTTTGGTTGCTTTCTTTTCTTCTTTTTTTATCTCTCTTTCTTCGCCAGTTGCTGGGAACTTATTCGAGGTCGGAGAGCGTCAACCTTACCAGCGTTGGTTGAGGCTTGACCTTGCTGAGATCTGGCAAGGGTGTGTAGGCCCTCACTAGTGGCCAAAGACCTCTGCCAGCCATTGATGGGGATTGGCAAAGGGAAAGAGGAAAAAAATAAAAAAAAAATAAAAAAGGAAAAAAAGAAGAAAAAATTCAGAAAACTACAAAAATTATCTATGTTAGTATCCGATTGTGGCATGTAATATGGTTGACATTTACTAGACCACAACATCTACGATTTCTGACCGAAATGATGTAGTTTATGTTTCAAGATTTATGTAAACTCGAAGCATATGATAAGAGAAAATTGAGCGAGCATCTTCGTTATGGATGCTTTATTCTATCTCCACTTATTAAAGGGCAAGACGATACGATTGTTTGATTGCGTCCAAGTTCTTCTCTTCTTCGTTCCGTTGACTCCGTATATGCAGAAGACTAAAGTCGATTAGAATTGAATTGGACAAAACAATGGCCAAAGAGGACAGTGAACGAGTGACTTGACTTTGATGACTTCTTGTGTCCTTTCCTTTTTGGTCTTCTGGGCGGTGCCCTAGCGCGAACGCAACGCAGCTGACAAAAACGTTTATAAGTCTTTCTTTTTGTATTCTTCTTGACTTTTTGAGTTAATTTTTCCCTTCCTACCTTGTTCCATCTGATCGGCCCAGCCCTACCCTACTACATACGTAACAAGAACAGAAAATACATTGAAAACTACGAAGGTTTATTATGCTTTTAGGGTACCCATTGAATCCAAATAATCGGTTGCAACTATTATTTGTTAACAGAGAAAAAGGTAGCTGATATTTATACAATTTATATGAAAGAAATTCGAGTCTTTTAGATTTGGTACGTAATGACTAAGGAAAGGTTGGAGACCAATCGGGAACATTTACGTGACAGGTCTTCTTGCTTGAACTCAATCCAATCAGGATCTCCTAGGACTTGCTCTTCACCAAACAAAATTATCTGTCTCCCATTTTTATCTACTCATTTACTTCATCTCTAGATCAAATAGAAGGGTCTGCAATGGTAGACCCTCCTATGTTCAGCTTCTTCTGCACTTCCATCATCATTCTGTCACTGCTGCACCTATCGAGTGCCGCAGACACCCTGACTTCAGTTCAGTCTATTAGAGAAAGAGAGACATTAGTTTCCCCAGGCCGAAAGTTCGAGCTCGGTTTCTTCCCTGCCGGAAGCTCAAAGAATAGTTTCCTAGGGATATGGTTGGTGGCGAGTCCAGAAACGGTTGTTTGGGTTGCTAACAGAAACAGTCCACTCATCGATTCAAATGGTACTCTGGAAATAAGCAATGAAGGTGAACTTGTTCTTCTGAACCGATCAAAGAGCATCATCTGGTCGACGAATTCAACCAAGGTTCCCGAAACCCAGTAGCACAGCTCCTTGATTCTGGTAACCTTGTTCTTAGGGAATGCAACAGTTCAGATTCTGACTACTCATGGCAGAGTTTTGATTACCCATCAGACACAATTTTGGTCGGTATGATATTGGGATGGAACTTTAGAACCGGTTTGGAACATTATCTGACTTCCTGGAGAAGCTCAGACGATCCTTCCCCTGGAGACTATATAGGCAAATACAAAATCGACGGTTTACCTCGGCTTGAAATAGTCCACAATGGTTCCGTCAAAGTTTATCGATCTGCACCATGGAATGGAGTTAACCTCAATGATATGTCCAAGGTGTCGACTCCTGTTGCTAGATCGATCTTTGTTCACAACAGAACAGGTGCTTATCTTACAATTGAAACTCATACGGACGATATCACTTGTAAAATCACATTAAGCCCCGATGGTGTTGGACAGGGTCTTTTACTGAAGAGTGGAAGCACGAAGTGGGAAGTGGTATTATCGCTCCTTACGACCCTTGTGACAGCTATGGATATTGTGGTGCTTATGGCGTGTGCCGAGTTAACCAAAGCCCAAGATGCCTCTGTTTGCGGGGTTTTATGCCCAAGTCACAAGCGGAGTGGGACATGCTCAATACAACAGAAGGGTGCATAAGGAAAGTCCCATTGAATTGTTCTCGTGGAGAGGGTTTTACGAAACTTTCGCAGGTTAAATTACCTGACCTGATAGATTTCCAGCTATTCAAGAATATGAGCCTTAAGGAGTGTAAGGTTGAGTGTAAGGTTGAGTGTCTAAAGAATTGTTCTTGCATGGCTTATGCTAATTCGGATATTAGAGGACCAGGCTGCTTGCTGTGGTTTGGCAATCTCATTGATATTAAGGAAATCGACATTGTTGGTTACGACCAATATCTTTTCCTACGGCTACCTGCTTCTGAATTAGGTAAATACTAATATTGTTACCTGCATTGGCTAATTGGTTTAGCAATTGCTTTTTTCTTCTTTGTTCCAATCATTCATTACATCCGTCCTTTGTCAATGTCAGACTGAACTACAGTTTGTCTTACTACTATTCTAATCTTCAAGTTTCTCTAATCGAGATAGATTCATCAGCTTGCAGATGAACTCTGTTTCTGAAATTAGTTAACTCCTTCCTGTATGCTAGATTCATTCCACAATTCATCCAAGAAATTGGTGACCGTCACCGTGGTTTCAGCCATTTCGGGATTGCTTATTGTGGGCACGGCATTGAGCATAATCTGGAAAAGAAGAATGAAAAGCCGAGGTAAGCTAAATATCTTTATCTTATTTCATCTGATCAATATTTGAGAAACGAATTTACATCTCCTGTAGGCTTGCCAAGTGGGATGGACGACATTGACATGCCATTATACGATTTTGCTACTGTTTCTGTTGCTACCAACCATTTTTGTCAAACAAACAAGCTAGGAGAAGGCGGCTTTGGTTCGGTCTACAAGGTAACGAGTTATAAATCAGTAGGTTCAAATAACTACAGAGGCCCACACTAAGTAGAACACATGCAGGGAACTCTTTCCACGGGACAAGAAGTAGCAGTAAAAAGGCTATCAAAATATTCAGGACAAGGTCCTGATGAGTTTATGAACGAAGTCCTTCTAATCGCTAGACTTCAGCACCGGAATCTCGTTGAACTTGTTGGCTGCTGCATTGAGCGAGAAGAAAGAATGTTAATTTATGAGTACATGCCAAACAAAAGCTTAGATTACTTCCTCTTTGGTCAGAACCACTCGATCTTTTTGAGTTCCTTTTCACTCGATTCCTTGTGCTTTTATTTCTATCCATTGATACCTTCACCAGAAAAAACAGCTAAATGCTAACAACTTAATTTATTTTTTGATGGGGTTGAGTGAGTGCAGATCATGACCAAACCTCCTCTTTGGCATGGAAAAGGCGATTTGACATTATTTTAGGAATTGCCCGAGGACTTCTCTATATCCACCAAGATTCAAAACTACAAGTGATCCACAGAGACCTGAAAACAAGTAATATTTTGTTAGATGTTGACATGAATCCAAAGATTTCAGATTTCGGCCTAGCAAGGATCTTTCAAGGAGATGACACAGAGGCAGAGACAAGAAGAATAGTCGGTACATAGTAAGTTTCTCATCTTGATTCATTCGAACCATGCATTATTCTTCTGTATTTGGAGGGATTGAAGCCTGATTTGCTTGATACAGCGGTTACATGTCCCCGGAGTATGCCTTCGATGGAAAATTCTCTGTAAAGTTGGACATTTTTAGCTTTGGCGTGCTTTTGTTAGAGATAGTAAGTAGCAGAAGGAATAGAGGATTCCACCATCCTGATCATCATCACAACCTTCTTGGGCACGTAAGTGGTAGAGAATTATTAAGACCCGCTATTTCCTTTTTCGCTAAACAATATCAGATATTCCGTTTCTCTTAAAACCCCACCCCATTCTTTCTATGTTCGCCTAGACACGTTTCTTTTTCGATGCACGGACAATGGTTGATCATGAGTAGTTTAAATTTTTTAGGCGTGGCTGTTATGGAGTGAAAGGAGGGCCACAGAACTTATTGATGAATCTGTATGCGCCTTTTTTGTTGAGTCTCAAGCGGAGAGATGCATTCAGGTGGGCTTGTTATGCATCCAAAAGTTTCCTGAAGATAGGCCAACAATGTCTACTGTTGTCTTCTTCATGTTGGCAAACGAAGGAGCAACCTTGCCACTGCCGAAAGAGCCTGGTTTCTTCACCGAAAGAAGTTCAGGTAGTTCAGATGCATATACAGTTAAGGATGAATCCAACACGATCAATCTTGTTACGGTCACATTGCCTGAAGGTCGATAGAAATGCCATGGTGGATGTCTCTACAGAATGTGGACCGGCTTTCTCAAGTACAAACGACAGAAGAAGCATACAATGTTGTAAAGTTGAATAACGAATTTTTGCCATGGCTTATTCCTAGACTCTTGGAGAAGAGGGAATGATGGCTTAGAGCCACAAATGAAAGAGAGCAGCAACATGTAAATAAAATCTCTAGTGATCATTTGTTCTAGACCAGTGCCAATCAAGAGGAAATGGAGGAATGGAAAACCGAACTTCGAATCGGAAGAGAGCAGTAACATTAGTTAATGTAAAATTAAAAATTCTTTGTTAAAATATTTTGGAGCTCTATTCCATGGTTAAAATTACATGACCTGTAATTTAACCCAAATCATGGAGAGAGAGAGAGTCTCCATTTTCTCTCTCATCACCATGAAAGGGAAAACTTGAGAGGAGAAGAAAAAGTTTCCAGCTTCCTTTGACGTGGCCAATAATTCCAAACCTTCGGTCTCCGACTACTCCCGGCCATCGCTGGGAACCCACACCGACTATCCTCCGATGGTGCGTCCAACACTGCCTTGCCCTTACGCGGCGCCACCACCCCAGTACGCCACTTACCGGTACTACAACCCCCGGGTTCGGTGCACCACCTTCCTCTGCTACTTCCTGGCGGCGATGATCGCCCTCTTCATCATTATCGGCACCGTGCTTAATCGCCTGTCTCGTCCTCTTGCCCTGACTTCCTGAGTTTTGATTCTGACTTGATGACGCTCACCAATTTGTTCGGCAATTGGGTGTTCCAGTTCCAAGTAATAAACCCTAACAAAAACATGTTCCTACAATTTTATATTAGCAACTACATGTTGTCCGTCATCATATTTCAACAACCCGACATGAGCCGTCGATAAATACCATCGTCAACCAGCATATTTTGATCCCCATAGTCATCGATAAGTCAACGCGCTTGTATTAGTACTCACGCACTATGCATGTAACTATGACTATCCATTCTTGGCTCATGTGCTACTCACGTGTTTGTGCAAAACAAGCTATGTTTTGAGTGTCAACAATACATAATCGATTTAAGACAACCCTAACTCGATTTCGTCCTCACTAGATTCACTTTCACAACTTTTTGCTCGATAAAGTTTCACTTTTATCCTATGGGATACCAACTTTTATAATAATTACATCAACAACGGAGGATGAACTTTTTTTACAACAAAAAGAAATGCCATTAGTATTTAAGCAAATGTGATATTCAATGCCCCATGTTTTAATAAGAAAAATAATTGCGTAATGCTTTAATTTATCATGTGAGAATAACGGTATATTTCAAATCACAAAAATCAAATCACAAATTATAAATTATTATAGGACTCATTTCTTCAAGACTTTGTGGCTCACAATAAATTATTATTCTCATAATGTTACTAGCAAAGCCCATTTCAATAATGATTTGATACATATTATGAATTATTTTTCTCTTTATTTCTGTTCACGGCATTAGTCATTTTTTGGGCCAGGGCCATGCTTAAAAAGCTCGGACAAATGAAGATGGGCTCAGCCCACAGCTTCTCCATTCACTGTCTCCCCTTGTCGAGCTTACGATAAAAGCAAAGAACAAATTGGCCCAACTCAAAAAATTCAAACTTTCAATTACCATTCACTTTTTACCCCATAATTCCGGAAAGAATATACCGTAGATTATACATTTCTCATCAATATAACTATTCATAGTCCATGCTTCCAAACAGACTATGCAAACTCGGACTCGAAGTATTTAATAATAGAACATCGAGATTCTGTTTATTTTGCGGAAAAGAAACATTGAAAAATATTTCCTTAAAAAGATTACTTATATCACTTACAAAAATAAATAAATGAAAAGTACTTTTATTATTCACAAAAAAATTTTAATATAAGTTTTTGTCGGTAACCAATCTTTTAAGTGATAGAAAAATGTTTTCCAAATTTTTTTGCCACCAAGCAAATAAACCCTATAAGATAGTTTGATTATGTCCAATTCTCCGTCTTTTCATTTCAAACTCCATGTGTCGTGAAGACTATAGTCAATTCGATTTGAATTGGATAAGGACATGGCCTATGAGAAAGGGTAATGAACAAGAGGGGAAAACAATCCAAAAAGTCCTAACCTATTATACTTTTGTTAATTCAATCGTAAACCTTCTAATTTTGCTAATTCAATCCTAAATCTTTTCATTTTTTACCAATTAAGTCAATCCAATCAATTTTGATCAAAAATTGCTAACATAAAAACCGACACTACGTGACATTTTTAAAATAATATTTTAATGATATTTTGATGTTTTATGGTTTATTTCTTTTTCCTTTTACTTTCTTTGCCTTTATTATTATTATTATTATTATTATTATTATTATTATTATTATTATGGGTTAAGGATAGCAGGGGTTGCTAGCCAACAATCGCTAGCCACAAGCGAGGGCCGGCAAAGGGCCACCCAACCTGCATCAACCCAAATGAGGGCACACGAGCCCTTGCTTAGAATTGGCAAGGATCGCGATGCCCTTGCTAGATTTGGCCAAGTGAGGACTATGACCTCGCTCAAGACCCTCGCCTAAGGCCAACGAGGGCTGCCAAGCCCTCGCCTAACTAGATTTGGCAAGGGCATCGAGGCCCTTTCTGATTTTGGGCGAGGGCTTGTGAGCCCTTGCTTTTGTCAACGAGGGTTGGCCAACAACCTTGCCGACTTTACCCAAAAACAACAAATAAATAAATAAAAAAAAATAAAGGTTGAAAAAAAGAAGAAGAAAAAACCATAAAATTCAAAATATTATTTAAAAAGTGCAACATCATCGTCAATCGTCACGTCACGGTAACAATTTTCAGCCAAAATTGGTCGAATGAACTTAATTGGCAAAAAATGAAAAAATTTATAACTGAATTTGTAAAATTGTAATAGATTTATAATTTTTGGATAATTTTTCCTAAACAAGAGTCAGTTGACTTTTGACCACTTCTTGCGTCTTTCTGGGCGATGTCCTTTATTTTGTAGTCACTATATTTGAAATGATGGCTAATTATCGGATAATATTTTCTTCAATTTCTCTAAAATCTATTGTGCCATGCGATAGCAAAAATGAACGCAGCTCGAAAAAAACATTTTTGAGTTGTTATTCAGAAATTTATGTGTCCCTTAAATTCTTTTCAAAGAAAAACTAAGTCCACTTTAATATTATTTCTTCAGCATTTTCACCACAAGAAAGTAAGCACACTGAAAATCATAATTTTTCCTTGAAATTAATTGTTTAAAAAATGCACTCGAAACTCTTATTAAATCCAAAAAAATTAGGGTGCATTTCTATTTGTGAAAACTAAATCACTTGAGAAACATTTTCCTAGAAAATAATCATTTCGTTTCCCTTATGAAAATGAATGGAAGGTATTGTTACTACGAAAATATCCAAACATAAATTATTATCAGCAATGAAAATATTTTCTATCAACTAAATTATTTCAAATAATACAAGTAATAATTTCAAAAATATATATTTTCAAATCATTCATTTATCTTGATATAAATTATTATTCATTAATAGAAAAGTCATTAATCACGAATTATGCACAGGAAACCAAAATAACAGCTCACCTCAATCTTTTCTCATTTCTTAGAACGGCAAGAAAATCTCATTTTTCTGAACTATTTTTGACGTCTATTAAATGATCGGATTAAAAGATCTGTAATTCTAACCTATAAATCAAGGAAGGAGTGAGAGAGAGAGAGAGAGAGAGGAATAGCTGATCAGAAAGCAATTCACCACCGCCCTCCTCCTCATCCTCTAGAAATTCCTAACCTTCCGGCTTCCTCCGACATGGCCGATAATTCCAGACCTCCGGTCACCAGCTACCCCGCACCGCCACCCTCGGCTCCCTACTCCAACGGCTATCCTCCGGGGGCGCACTCCAACGCCGGCTACCCTTACGCCATGCCGCACCCCAAATACACCAATTACCAGTACCATGCTCCAGTCCGGCGCGCCAATTTCCTCCGCTACTTCCTGTTGGCGATGATCACCTTCATCATCATCATTGGCGCCATTCTCTTCATCATCTGGCTCCTCCTCCGGCCCCGCCTCCCCGTGTTCGTTGTCGAGTCCGTGACTCTCAACAACTTCTCCATCTCCACCTCGTCGCAGCAAGTCTCCGGGCATTGGCTCGTCCAGTTCCAGGTCAGGAACCCTAACCAGAACATGAAGCTATCCTACACCGACATCGAGTCCTACATCTACTGCAACTCCGAACCCTTGAGCGGGACACGGCTGCAACCGTTCAATCAGGGGGCAAGGAGCCAGACGGTTGTCCAGGCAAGCTTCACCGCCATGGACTCATTCGTGGACGGTTGGGCTGTGAGTGGCATTATAGCAGAAAGAGCGAGCGGAACCGTGAGATTCCAGGTGAGGCTTATCGCCTTGGCTCAGTTCAAAGCCGGATGGTGGCCGGAGCGAAGGGCGTTGATTCGGGTTTTATGCGGCAACCTAGCGGTGGGGCTTCCGTCGAACGGCGAAGCGGGGAAGTTGACCGGTGGAGCAAGGGAGTGCAGGGTTGGTCTTTGAGTAAGCTCTCTCGAAATGGTCTTGCGTAGAAGTGTTACGGTATGGTAGCTGAAAAGGGTGTTACTCGCAACTCCCTTGATGTTCTAATAACTTCATTTTGATGTAATTTCAGGTATACTAGAAGGTTGATTTCGAAAACTCGTGCGAAATTAAAAAACAAAAATTTGTATTCATTTCCATTAACAATATAAGTAATCATTTTTTATAAGATATTTTCCAAATTATTCATTTTTTGCGTAAGCAAAACAGAGCAGCTATAAGAGACCCTTTGAAAATCAAGTATAAATAAAATCATCAAATTACACTATCTAACTAAACCCATTACCCAATGCAGGAATTACTATGGCTACATGATGTGAACGTAATAATTGATTGCCGCAAATCACACGAAATACATTATCGATGCAATGTGGGTCATAATTCTCATTCGATTTGGCCTTTGCTAAATCCACTTTGGCAAATTTAGCTCTGATAAAGTTTCACTTTTTGCCATTAGTATTTACCCACATTCGATGCTAGATGTGCCGATAAGGATCCGACGCATCATTTAATGTGCTAAAGACTTTTTTACTCGTGCTGAGCATACCTTTCATTGTGCATAGTTAGTCACTTTTGGGCTGGGGCCTATAGCATTGGCCCACATGCTCAAAAGTTCGGACATATAAAGATGGGCTTAGCCCACAGCTTCTCCACTCACTATCTCGAATTGCCGGGCTTACGTCCAAGCAAATTAGCCCAACTCAAAAAAATTCAAATTTCAATAACCTCTCACTTTCTATCACTTAATTCCGAAAAGAATATTCCATAGAATATACATTTCTCATCGACATAACAATTTATAGCCCATGCTTCCCAACAAACTTATATAATAATAGAACATCGCTCCATTTTTTTTTTTGCCAAAAGCGAATGATTTTAAAAATACTTTCCTAAAAATGATAACTTGTATTGCTTGTAGAAATGAATGAATAAAAATATTTTTATCGTGCAAGAAAATATTTAAACATAAATTATTATGGATAATAAAAATACATTTTTCATCGACTAAATATTTTGAGTAATGCAAGCGATTATTTTTTAAATTCAAATTATTTAATTTCGCAAAACAAAATAAGTCAACTTCTTTGCCTTTTCATTTCAAACTTTATATATTGTCAAGATTAAAGTCAATTCAATTTGAATTGGACAAAGAGACGGCCCTGTAGGAAGGGTCGTGAACAAGAGTCGGTTGACTTTTCACTTCCTATATTTTCCTAGCCGGTGTCCATGATTTTCTAGTCAACTGTATTTGAGATGATGGCAGGAGTGAGCACAGCCGCCGAAAGCATTTTTGAGCCGCTATTTGGCGATTTTACGTATCCCTTAAATTCTAAACTAAAGACCGACCAAAAAAAAATCTAGACTAAAGAAAGAAAAATATTGACAAGTGGATCAAGACAGTATGTTCTCTTTAAAGAAAGTAGGTCCATTTCATTGTCGTGTCTTCTCCTCATTTAGCGCAAGAAAATAAGCGCATTGTAAATGACAATTGTCATTGAAAATTAGTTGCTTAGAAAAATGCGTTTGGAACGCTCATTACATCCACATAATTGATTAAACTGTTAATATTTTGACATTTTACAAAAATATCTAGATATAAATTGTTTTCAAAAATAAAACACTTGACTAAATTATTTCAAGTGATATAAATAATAATTTTTATAAAAGTACTTTACACATCATTTATTTACCTTAATATAGATTATTACATTATTGTTGACGTCTATCAAATGAGATGATTAGATACTTGTAATTTCACCCCAAGTCGATTAATTGATGAATTGAAGTCTTTATTTATGCAAAAATCGAAGGATTTACAAAATATTTTCTACAAAAGCGACCGCTTGCGCCACTTATAAAAATTAACAAATAAAAAATATTTTCTCCATTCATAAAAATGTTTCGATAAGTTTTTATTATTAAATTATTTCAAGTTATATAAATAATTATATTTTCGCGAAATAGAAGGGAATCGAAGTTCGACGCAGCAGATCAGGGATGGATGGAGTGTGGGAGAGGAATAGCTGCTGAGGAAGCCAGTGAGCAAGACCGCCTTCTCCCTCCTCATTCCTCCACAAGAGATTCCTCTCTCTCTCTAGAAAGTTCCCATTTTTCTCTCTCTAATCGCCACTGAAGGGCAACCCAGAGAAGCAGAAGAGGAGGGGAAGAAGAACGACCTTCCGGCTTCCTCCGAGATGGCCGACAACTCCCGACCTCCGGTCACCGGCTACCCGGCGCCGCCGCCGGGCGCCTACTCCAACGGCTACCCGCCGGGGGCGCACTCCGGCGCCGCCTACCCTTACGCCGCGCCGCGCCCCCAGTACGCCAATTACCAGTACTACGCCCCCGACCGGCGGGCCGCCTTCCTCCGCTACTTCCTCGTGGCGGTGATCGCCTTCTTCGTCATCATCGGCACCGTGCTCTTCATCGTCTGGCTCGTGCTCCGGCCGCGCCTCCCCAAGTTCCAGGTCGAGTCCGTGGCGGTCACCAACTTCTCCGTCTCCAACGCGTCGCAGCACGTCTCCGGCGACTGGGTCGTGCGGTTCCAGGTCGCGAACCCTAACAAGAAGATGAAGATATCCTACACCGACATCGCGGCCTACCTCTCCTACAAGACCGAGTCCCTGAGCGAGACGCGGCTGCAGCCGTTCGATCAGGGGACGAGGAACCAGACGGTCGTCCAGGCGAGCTTCGCGGCCGCGGACTCGTACGTGGACAATTGGGCCGTGAGCGGCATAAATGCGGATAGGGCGAAGGGAGCCGTGAGCTTCCAGGTGAGGCTTGTCGCCTTGGCAAGGTTCAAAGCCGGATGGTGGCGCGCGCGGCGGCGGGTGATTAAGGTTTTCTGCGGCAACCTGGCGGTGGGGCTTTCGTCGAATAACGGGACGGGGAAGTTGACTGGTGGAGTGAGAGATTGCAGTGTTGGTTTATGAGTAAGCTGTCGTCGTTGCCTTTTCAATTTTTTCTTCTTTTTTTTTTTTTTTAAACAATCTGAATGTTGTTAAACTTGGATAAAGATACCTTTTTTTCGCGCAGTTATCTGAGGAATGGATGTATAGATGTACTTGAATTCCTGTATGATGGTTCTGTGATCATTAACTTGTGGATAGTATAGATGTAGATTTCCCTTTTCAAATTTCTAGTTATATTCACATTGGATTCATTTTTTTCTGTTAATTCAATTGTCGTGGTTTGGCTTGCTGTCATCTCATCCTGCTGCCATTGCGTAAGAAGTGAAGAACAAAATGAGTATAGTACTATTTGGTCATATCTTGCCGGAAAATTGCTGCATTCTGTGTAACCTATGTCTCTGTTCATTTGGGCTTCGAACGATTTAGGAAGAAGCCTTTGGCGCTGAACCTGTTGTGTTTTATAATGGAGGAAGGTCTTCAAGCATCGTTCTGTTTGATAGACTGATTTTTAATTTTGTTCTGTCTCTGGTGCAAGTAATTCTAATCAAGGAATTGGACATTTAGATATGGGAGATGTTGACTTCTCGCTCTGCAGCGTATGCAACCTTCTTTTGTCATTCGAATATTGTGACCAATTGGTAGTGACCAATTTAAGAGTAATCTAAAGTATGCATCAGTCTTAGGTTGTGTTGGAAGCATTGTTAGTTGGTTGGTCTAAAGATAATCTGACTGTATCAGCTCCTTGCCAGCAGTGAGTATTTTCAAGCTTACCAATAATCAGGGTGGGTTAGGTTAGATTTAGGCACGGCATCATGTTTGTGAGTCCTTGGCCACCGTCAGCATCTCTTCTACTATGTTGGGAAGAGGGGGCCGGGGAGATTGAAAATTTGGGTAGAAAAGCAATTCAATCTCAAGGAGTCCTTCAAAAAAGTCAATCTTAAGGAGGCTAGAGTATCTCAAGGCATTGTGACCGAAGTTATGCTCATGTCTACTGAGAAGGAGAACTTCTTTTAGCCTTTAAATACCTTCTTGTACATTCTTCTCTCTTGGGATGTGAGCGCCTCTATTTCAGAGGATGGCTGCACTTGCTGATGAATAAATTATTCAAATAGATGAATACAAGAACTTAGGAAGGAGAGGTAGGTATTGTCATTTCTCTTTGAGAAGTATGTAGTTGCTCTAAAGTGGACTATTCATCAATTTAGGTAGCTCATGAGTCCCTGGAAGTTTGTTGTGTATGTCAGTCATAAGATGGGTTGGAGACGACTTACCGTTTGATGTGAACAGAATTTCTGAAGGCATCATATTAATGCTGGGCTACTGAGATATATGCACACCATTTAGATACTGGCTTTATGGTGACTCTTATCGAGTTGTGCTGCACAGATTTGGACCCCCAGTATTAAGATCCTCCATAGCTCTTTTTTTGTCCATATAGATAACACGGTGCTTTTACTGGCTTGGTCTTCATGCTTAGATTGGACAGGTTGCTACATGAGTGGGTCTTTTTCTTCTGGTCCCAACCAACGAATGCCAAAGCCTTGAGCTGAAATGCATCTCTAATGAGATACTTAAAGGACTGGTAGTAAGGAGTTTACATGAATGGACACTAGTTATGCTTAGTGGTCATTAATATGGCATGTAGATTGCTCTTCTACTATGACTGAATCTAGGGTGGTCACAAGTGTAAGCATGTGATTTGGTCCCCCCCTTCTTTTTAACCATGAACATCTGTATTTATAGTGAGAGGATAATACTTGAACTCAGGTAGGCAAAAGCTAGCCTAAGATGTTGGTTGACCGTGTTCACTTCTGGTAGATGGCAATAGCTTGAGTGAATACTGGAAAAGAAAAAAATAATGGTAGTGGTGGGAATTTTTTTTGTGGAGTTATCACGACTCACTGAAGTGCTAGATTCCGCCTCAGAAAGCAGGAACCAGATGTTCTTTTTATGGACCACTTGCTGGGCAGGTCTGAACTTTACATATTTTGAAAAGTCTGAAAAGGAGGTTCTGCCGCTGGAGTTATGAAAACTCACTAGAAATGCCACGATTTGCCTATCACAACTGTAATAGGTGTTCTTTATATGCACAGCCTGCAGAGCAGCTTTAAAATATACAATTTGAACAAGATTGAAAAGGGGGTTCGCAAACAGTAGTGTTGATGTAGTGGATTAAAAGTAATGCGTAACATGTGAGACTTAGTTGAAGGTCTATGGAGAAATGGGTTTAAGTAGTGATCACATTCTTGAATGTTGACTGAGCTCAGTGAATGCGTTGATTTTATGAGATTGGATTCACTCTATGGCCATTCATCGTCTTTGACCAATCCTTGATCATCGGCCAATTCTAATATATGCAGAAGAGCAACGCGTGATTGGTAACTTGAATTGAGTAGCTGGATGCTGAGAAATATAGATTCTGATTAGTAAGCCAAATCTACCTCACAAGAGCATGCCTGTCTGTGGTTCCTATTCTTAGCAAGCTATTTTGGATTGTTGCAAACACATTATGAGAATTGTCGTTTTAGTTATGGTATACATACATTGGCTATGCCTTCTATGTATGGAGTAATTATCTGGGCCGCAACTTAAACGCTGAAGACTCTCCATGAGTTCTTTTAGTTGTTGATGATCATCAAGGTACCAACCTCTCCATATACAGTTGCTTGATTTTGAATCTTCAAGTGATATGAATGGATACAATGTGGAGTTTAATGTTTTCATTTGGTTTTATTATACAATTAGAAGGGTTAACTACGGTTGATGGAGTATCTGTATAATATCTGTTTATAATGTTGTCAACAGTTCATAGAAATAGAGCTGAAACAATTGATCCCTGAAGAAATCGGCCACCATATCCTCTCTTAGATCCCTCTGCAACGGTATTTTCCCTCCAAGCACGAGAAGGTTGGACTTTTCAACATCTATGACCTTGATAGGAATAACTCATCGCAAGTGGTACCACGGCATTCTGCATAACGATGGGGTTGGGTTTGGAACAGTGTGCAGCTCGCTCCTGCCTGTAGATCATCTTGGTGGGCATTGTCTCTCACATAACCCGGAAGATTGATTTTGGGCTTCTCCTGTTCTGCCCATGTTGTATGAGTTAGTTGTGACCTGCGTACCTAAAAAGGACCTTACTTTGTCCGTAACTTGCTGCATAGAAGCACAGCAATCGTGCGTGTCATCTCAATGTTGAGTCAGCGCCCATTTCATCAATGAACTGTACGTTTTCCTTTGATAAATGGTCGGGTGAATTGTATTCTCATGACACTTTCCTATGCATGTCTTATTCACTTCGATTAAGGGATGGAAACCGGGGTCCAGGACAGTATCTGGATCTAACAGACTATCAACCTTCTGGTATAGGCATTCTGCCAAAAACTGGGGTGTATAATGGACCTCCTGAAGATTAAAGTTATGTTGCAATAAACTTAGGTTCAAATAGATATATCGCGTTGCATTATCTCTTAAAGGCCTTGATCGCAGGATGCCATACTCGTTTCGACTAAAGAACTGTGACTAGCATCAAAGGTGGAGATTGAGTTTCCTATTGTTGGCTAACTTCGGATAAGCGTCATCAAATTCTGTGGCGTGTCTGATCATCCAGTTGTTCATTCACGGTTTTAGGATCCCCAATGACAGGTTTTCTTTGTAGACGTAATGGTTTTTTCTTCTCTCATATATTCTTCCGATAAGTGATGAAAACCGCATCAACTAAGCAAACATCTGACTATTGCGAATCCGCCTTAAAAACTCTTCGAGGAAACATCGGCGATATCACCGGAAGGATGCCTTTGGAGCACTATCCTGGAAAAAGCGTGATCTGTTGAGAATCCTTTTTGGCCCAGTATTGAAACAATCGAACTTATTCTTGTGTTTTCGTCTTCCTTTTTGCCCTGCCCCTTTTCCATCTCTCCAATTCAGATTATGCCCTTCTGGAATTCCCTCCCCACGAAGTGATAGGAACCCTCTTTTGCTGCTTTTATATATTCGCTCCGCTTTTTCTGCGTGCTTCTTTTCTTCTTCGTTGAGGTTCATAATGTGAGGCGGACGAAAGGCGTGGGATATACCTTGAATTTGCTAGGACATTTTCTTAATGCTTGGTGAAGATTCCAATTGTGGGTTTTCATTATGGAATAACAATACGAACTGGTGAGATTCAGGTTAAACTTGTGTGACTACAGTGATCCTTAGCTTATGCAACATGGGAAAGTCATACATCCTTTTTCACAAGACTTTATGGATGGGTAACTGAAAAGATAGCTGGAAATGAGGATAGAAAGGAATTTTGGCCCTTTTTCTCTAACCATGTGAAAGCCCACCTTGGGTGAGTGACGGAGAGAGATTCTGGGTTTTCCGGAGCATGAAGTTTTTGACTGTTCGAAGTTATATTTGTTTAGAAAGATGTCATCATTTTAAATGTAAAAAAGAAAATAATAACATTTGACATGTGGTAATTGGCTTGAGTAGACAAAGACGGCCTTCTTCAAAAGTAGTTAAAGATGTCTCGACAGATAAACTCTAAATTTATGGACACGCTAATCATAAAACAGAAAGCCCGAACCTACTTTTTCTTGGTAGAGATAGTATCCTTTCTTAGCCTTTATAGCACTGCCCTCCAGCGACAACAACATCAGTGTCATTACTCAACAATCAATTGAATTCTGTGATCACCGTGGATCGATGGATTCGATCTAAGTAAGGGATGAGATTCTTTCCTGACATCTTAGCATGGACAAAACATGACACGACAAGGGAAAAGCTCATATGGATGTGGCGGCAACTTGGGCGAGTGTCGCCATGTTAACGAGACATGGTGTCTGGTTAAAATAAAACGTCACAACATGGAAAATGAGAGGCTTGAAGACGTGAAGGAAAAAGCCTTTGCTTTACAAAGAAGATAGTACAAAATAGGCAAAAAAGAGGAGTTAGTGATGTAATGAGTTTGCTCCAATGGTTTCCCTTCGAAGCCAAGGGAAAACACACTTTACACACAGAAATTATTTTTGGGACACAGTTATGAACGAGTTGTTTAATTATCTGACTCCTTACCAAACTCCCAATCACACACAATCCCTAAAAAGAATGATGCCCCACCACCAAAAGGAAAAGGTATTTTGATGCATTGATTTCGCGGTTGACGCAATGTAATTGATCAATCACATTACTCTTGTGCTACACATTCTCACCAAGTTTTTCATTTCAATTTTTGAATCCCTCACTTCTTATTTTCTAGCTTATCGACATGTCATTGTCCCATGGTATCGCTCTATCGAGAGCCAAATTCATAAATATGTGTGGACTGATAGTTGAATTGGACAAAACTCAATGATTTTCAAGAAATCCCATCAGCAGTTGTTAGCATCTTAAGAACGATAGTAATGTCCATGTCATAGTGATCACGCATGTCATTCTTGGCCCTTTGGCAATGAAACCAAAACATGGTACATCAATGATTTTCAGATTGCTTGGATCATAGCCACAAAATGTAATTAGTCATTTTCAATCTAACTCAGCGAACCATTCATAATCTTTTCTTGCTTCTTCACATTGTTCCATGACCCACTTTTCACCCCCCTCCACACAAAGAATATGAACCAACAGAAAGATGATGGACACCCTTTTGGAGCATATACACGTATATGTTTGCTTTCTTTCCCTGCACATCCTGGTATATTCTGGAGACGGTGACAATAGATTCAAAGCAACCCAACATCATTATTCGTATTCTCCAATCCTCAACTTTGTGAAAGATGCATCTTATGTTATAACTACATTCGTTAAAATACGATAATCTCAATTTTCTTGAAAAGAATTTCTTCGTATTGGGAATTTTTTTCAGGCTGTGTTGATTGTCTCCCCTTGAGAATGAAGAATCCTGGCCATTCGAGCGGTACTTTCCACTTACTACTAGCAACATTTAGGTCCTAACGCGTAAGAGTGATGGTACAACAAGTTCAATTCAAAGAACACTCCATGAACCAACTTCTGCAAGTAAATTTAATTATCTGCACTGTCTGTAACGGTTAAAATTTAATGATATGTCAGGGGGTAAGGGACAAAAGAGATGCAGAAGGACTCCTTCAGCATTTAACCTAACCTAGAAACTTCCTGTTGTTCAAGAAAAAAAAAAAACATTTTTTTTTCGTTTACTTTTTGTAAACAATTCGTGCATGCTCGTTCTCTCTGTATACTTCTTCAAAATCTTGACTTGTCATGACAAGACCTAGCTGTATAAGCTGGCTTAGGCTTGATAAAATCATGTCCTCTTCCTTTAGAAACACTTCAAGATTCTTGTCCTTTAGGACTTCAATCGTCTTTGTGGGACCCCATTGGGGTTCATGGCACGCTGTTGGCCCAATGCACAGGAGCAAGTAATTACCACACAAGATCAGGTTGGTACAAGACAACAACCGTGTCAATTCAATCTCGCACCACTCACTCCTAATGATTCAAATGCACATTTTCCCCCTTCATAAGCTTTAAAGACCACCTAAAAACCTTATGCAAACTCCAAATTGCCTCACTTTGTGCACTGCTCTCTCCGGAAGCAAGGACTTTATAAGCTTCCCCACTATAAAAGAGACTCAGACGCAAGCCAAAGCTCTTACCCCTCCATTGTGTAAGCCCTCTCTTCACAATTTTCCTTTTCATTTGCTTCAAAGATCGGAACTTCGGTTTAGAATTTGATTCAACATTGTCACACACAAATCGACATGACGGCGAAGGAATGTGACCACCACGAGGAGGAGGAGCACCGCCTCTACCGGCAGCTATTCTCCCTCTTCCTGGGCTCCATTGTCCTCATCCTCTTCATCATTTTCCTCATTTTCCTCATCCTCCGCCCCGCCAAACCCACCTTCGTCCTCCGCGACGCCACCATCTACCAGTTCAACGCCTCCTCCATGCCAAGCCTCCTCACCACCGACATGCAGGTCACGCTGTCGTCCCGGAACCCCAATGAGAGGATCGGCATCTACTACCAAAAGCTCGACATATACGCGTCGTACCGGGGGCAGCAGATAACGCTGCCAACGCTGCTGCCGGAGAGCTACCAGGGGCACAAGGAGGTGATCGACTGGTCGCCATTCTTGTACGGGAGTGCCGTGCCGGTGTCGCCGTTCCTCACGGGGGCTTTGGAACAGGACCAGAATACGGGGAGTGTGCTTGTGAACATAAAAGTGGATGGAAATGTGAAGTGGAAGGTTGGGACGTGGATCTCAGGCAAGTATCATCTTCATGTCAACTGTCCAGCTTTGCTGGTGTTTAAAGAACCGACTGGTGGTATCGCCGCTGGACCCTCCATGAAGATTCAGATCACTCAACACTGTACTGTTGATGTGTAGAGAGTGTGCGTGGAAGTGTTAGATCTCACCTCTCTCTCTCTTTCTCTCTCTCTCTCAATGTACTTTGTTTGCTTTTTCCTTTCTTTTTCTCTCCCCGTCAAGTGAAAATGAATCAACTGAAGTAAATTTCAGTTTATTTTCTTTGTTTCCTTGTTCATCTTCTGGCTTCGTCTTGCTCTTCTATGCTTGTTTTAGGCAATGTCTTTTATGTGCTCTGAAGATGAGGAACTGCGAACATTATTGTGGAAACAAGAAATAGGGGCACGAGGAGACCATTTGAGCTCGGCTCGCAGATTATTTGCACTCGATTCGATTTGTTTTCAAATAGCCGGTAAGCCTAATCGAGCTATTGCATTTTTTCAGATACTTTAATCATACCGATGACTAGGTAAATAAATATATTATTTTTCATTGTGCGTGTACGATTACGATTCGAATCTAAATTGAGCTAGGACTAAAACACGTCGACTATTCAAGCGGGAGTTGCATCGAACCCATGCTTGGAGTTATTAACAGCTTAACCAAGTCGAGCTATCAATCGAGCTCAAATAGCATTCGTGTCTCATGGATTCCAGTCAAATCGAGCCAAACTCGAGCATTAAACTGTTGCATGTTGTCTAAGTTACAGCCCTAATTAGAAGTGCCGTACTAAAGCAATCGTTGAGGGAGGGCCGACCGAGACGCCTCATGATGAACTGGGTTTGGTCAAGCGAGATAGGTTGAAGTAATTTTCTTGGGCGCTGCTTATCTTTGTCACACGTATCAAGAAGTGATTTTATAAGATCTATCGAGCAGCATGGATCATGGATCGTGTTCAACGGGGGATTGCATCGTATTCATGCAACCCTATTTGAAATTTCTACGAGTTCATGCTAAATTTAATAAGCAGAACTAAATTAATCTTGCACTGGTTCTATCATTAACCTTTCTGAGCATCTTTTTCCCAGTCTCACCATATTAAATCTTCTCATTAATGTAAACCCAGTATATATTAATCCCTCCAATTTATCTAAGGGAAGTCAGAAGTTTCATCTAATCATTGGTTATATCTAACTTTGGTCGTGGTGCTCTCGAAATAACCACAGATTTGCTGCAAACCCCGTCAAGCCCACGACTGAAAATCGATCTCAACCATCGTGATTCTACTCAGGTGACCAACTTCTATCGGCTCCATAAGGGCCTATTTGTTAGAAATAAATGTTAAAATTTATTTCTATTCTTGGAATAACTTTTTTATTCTTTTATTCTGAAGAATGAAAAAAGAATGAAAACCTGTTTAATAAATTTTTTGTTCTCGAAAATAAAAAATTAATTTTTTTGTTCTCGGAAATAGATTTGAAACAGAAATAATAGGCTAAAAAAAGTTACTTTTTATTTCTTGGAACAATTTTTAAAATCTATTTTTCTCTCACTTCTCTCTTTTCTTTTTCTCTTTCTTTTCTTCTTCTTCTTCTTCCTTTTGGCCAATCACCGGCCTTTACCATAGCCGACACCGGCGACCCGCCAGATGAGGGCCGGCAACCTTGCCAAAGCGTTAGCGCCCCTAGAGACGTCAAGCCATGGCGAGGTTCGTTGGCCTTAGCCTCCACATGGCCGCACGAGGCTTAGCCTCCCTAGCCAGGTGCGAGGCTGGACCTTGACAACTAGCGAGGTCAAGGCTTGCCATGGCCTAGCAAGAGGCTCCGACAAACTCACCAAACCTCGCCTAGCTAGTCGCCAGCCACAACGGTGGCTGATGACCAGCCAAAGAGAAAGAAAAAGGAAAAGGAAAAAATAAGAAAATTTAATAAAAGAATTAAAAAAATTAAAAAAAAAAATCTAAGAATCTTACCAAATGTATTTCTATCTCGGGAGTAGAAATTTTGAGAAGTTACCAAACGCGTTCTTTTACTCAGAAATTATTCTCAAGAACAAAATTAGGAAAAATCATTTCTCATAAAAAGTAATTATTTGGAACAAAATTGTTACCAAACGCACACAAAGCAATCAAAGTTAATTATCCAAGAAGACAAACACCTCCCTCTTCAACTTTCCATTTCCATGATTCGGAAAGAGGAAGTCACCCACTGTCTCCTCTTTCGAACTTCACAGATCAGAAGAGAAATGAGCTTCAACAACCTTCGCCATACAGCAAGGTGGAATTGAATTGCCACCACCTAAACCGGGTGGGTCGTCACATTCCATCTGCTAAAGCAATTTCATGCAATCGCAATAAATCTGTCAAGTCCTGCTTACATAATAGTCCTTCGAGTTCGTAACCACTTCAGTTCAATCGTTCACAGTTCACATGCGATGATGTGGGAACCGTCATGAAAGTTATCGGAAGGTCAGGTCGTAGAAATAGTTTTTACTACACTTGACTTCATCAGGTAGCTACAGAAGAAAAAGCACATCTTCAGGACCACATGAACCGAAACCGTTCCCAGCTATGTGGCGTTCGAGTGATTGCACATACGCCAACGTAAAAATTATGTCTAGTTAAGATGTCAACCATGAACCTGTAATAACATATGCACAAGGATGGAAAAGCCGTAGTGTGAACTCTAAACACAGCTTTAGCTTGGTGCCACTCGCATATTTAAAGCCACAGTGCAATAACGCACACGTACAGTCGGTGATTTCGAGCACAACACCATGTAATGCAAAACTCACTCGGAGAGACTTGCACATGATGCTTGTACTTGGAATAGACATCATCACTTTGAAGATGTAAGCACAGCAGAATTGATGGAGTAACTAGCCAAGAGTTTCAAGATAAGTGGAGAATAAATACATACGGCTGTAGAAAAAGCAGAGACATCTCAGGTAACTCTGCTTAAGATGCTTATTCACAAACTGGAAAGAGGGGACACATTCCATCCACATCACACAGGGTAGATGAAAGCAATATTTTGTCCTTCAACAATCATGTTCTGTTGCGACTGTCGCTGAAAAATTTATTCATGAGAAAACCAGAAAAACTTCAAAAACTCTCTGTGGCATGGAATAAATGGTAACTGTGTTCGTTTAAAGTTTTAAGTAGGCTTAATTTGATATGGTTTCAAAGGCTTGACCTATAAAGTTACACGGGCATTCTAAATCAAAGAACTCAAAACTCTTCTTTTGAAGAATTAATCGGTTACCACCAATATTCCTAGGATTGTATAACAGATACCCACTTCAGAGGGTTTGCCACACTCTCGACTGGAACATGTTTCTACACAGTACAGACTCTACTGAAGGCCTCAGCAGCTGCCAAGAAGACAATTAATTTATGGGCTCCTTGGGGTAACCCTTTTCCATGCCAAAAGCAACAGTGAAATTAAACACCAGGATAATGAGCCAACATGGAAGAACATGCATGATCAGTTGTATACTGACTGAAAGTCACGTTAGAAACATACACAAAACCCCCAAGCGTTGCTTCACTGAGAGAGCTGGAAATTGCTCAAGCCATCATTGTTCTTTAGCCTTCTTCCGTGCCAAGAAGCGTTCTTTAGCCGCAGCAAGAGCATCCTGACTTCTTTTATGATGGTCAGGCAGTGGTTTATTGGAGGAAGATGGTTCAGGTTTTTCTTGAGCAGAAGCAGCAGTAGCCTGTTTCTCATGGATAGCTTCAAAACTCTTCTTAGAGTCAGGAGAAGCTTCAGCTTGAAGCCCTTCTGGCATTCTAGAAGGTTCTGCATGAGAGTTTGTGGTGATCAATGAAGAACCTTCCCCAGAAATATTGACATTCATTTTCTCTTCGTGCTTATCAGGCTTTTGCAACTCAACATGCTTCTCAGGCTTTTGTAACTCAACATGCTTCTCAGGCTTCTTCGACTCGGCATGCTTCTCCATTTTTCTTGACTCGGGTGTACTAGCACCAAATGCAACATTTTTCTCAAGATTGACATAGAAGTCAGTCAAGTCTTTCTTCTTGGTTACCTATAACAGAACAGCAAAGATATTAGAACACAAATGGTACTAGAAAGCTTCCCAGCAATCAGCACATATTACTTAAAAGTGGCTGGCAAACTCCATCTAGAAAAGAGGACACAGTATAGGGACAAAAAGTCTGCAGCAAGCAATTTGACTAACCAACAGACTCCTGCATTAAAAACTTATCCTCTCTATCTATCTATCTATCTATCTTTTTTGTGAGCACATGCCTTCTAGGAAAACTTGTTTCCACAGTGATCGATATAAGATAAAAGAAACTAGTTGATATTAAAGCATAACAAGTGATCAAAATTCTCCGATAATTATGGTACAAATGCAGGTAAATTTCAGTATGACTGTAAATGTGATGACATGAATTATAACAGGAGTATCATCATTGACTTCAAGTAAGGAAAGATCTGTAAAATCAGTCTGCACTTGCTGGCGCTCATGATGCATACTGCTGTATGTGCATTGTCAGTTATTCAATTGTCAGTTATCATAGGAATAACTCATTAATACTGCCAAACCAAGTGAGTGACAATTCAGATTTTACAAAAGGAAGGCTGTTAACACAATGAATTTACCCCAGAGCCTTTATCAACACCTAGACTGGCCTCTCCTATAAAGCAGGAAACTTTTTGTAGGAACTCAGAGTATGGCTGATCAAGATGCTCAGACAAATGCTGTAGAGTACAGCCAGCACTAGATGACAGGAAAAGATTTTTAATAGACATGATATACAAGATTGTCACCATAGTCCCATAGCATCTATAGCAACTAAACAGAGCCACATGGAGGCATGCAAGTTCAACAGGAAAAGAAACATACATCATCTTTCTCTTCTCGAATTTGCCGTAGCCGCTCCTCCTCCATCCATTTTGCTTGCTCTGCAAGTTTCTTTTTATAAGCACTCGTCACGAATTTGTCCTTGTCAGCATAGAGGTGATCTTCTTTGCTCCTCTCTTTAGCCAGCTTTCTCTCATAAACTATTTCCTGTTCCCTCTGTCGTTGTTCTGCCTTTTGAAGCAGTTTCTGGATGTATTTAGGCTGAAAATGGAAGAAATTCCTTGTTCAGACCTAGTCAAAAGGAATAAACAGAGAATAGAAGAGAAATAACCCAAAGGATAATCTTAGATTGACATCAAATTATAAGGGAAAAATCAAAGTGAAAGATATCTGCTGCCCCATTAAGATTTTAGAAAATATCACCCGCTTTTTCCAAAATTATCACCAGTATCAAATACCCAAACTACAAAAGCAGATTTTGTGTTAACTAGTAGAGAAATATCACTATACAGCACCAGCAGCTTCCAACCATAGAGAAAATAAGTTGATGGCCCAAAAAGGGAGGAATGTTGGGATATGCCATAATTCCAGTCATAAAATGTTACATATTCCTACAATTTCCCATAAAACCAACTCTATCGGATTAGCATATAGGAAAATCACTTGACTGCCTTTGTCTCACACCTCGTGGAGAAAACTAGATGGTGGAAATCTCAAATCTCATGTAAGTCATCGCGGTAGTTTCTGACCATAAATAAGACATTCCTGATGATATGTGAAAATTTATGAGTATTTTAACTTCAAACAAGAGGATATTCAATCATAACCTACATAATTTAAAAGATTTGACTGGCCATTTTTTTTTTCACCCAGAATGAAAGATAAGAAAGTGGGTTTTTTTGCCCCACAATGGATAAAAAGTTAAACAACAGGGCACAAGGGGGTGCAAACCCATATACAAGAAGAGCTCCAAAAACTAAATTCATAAATGAAACAGCTCCCATGCTGTAGTTCAAATCCAGGATAAATCATCAACTATATCAACCAAGGAATTTACATCCATAAACAAAGTTTCCACTAAACAAAGTGTAAGACTTTAAGGGAACTTCCAATAAGAACAGAAATGGGAGATTTTAAGCTGGAAAAAGTAAGCGGGTTTCCAAATAGCAGAAACAAACAAGAAGCTTCCTCCAGCACAAAAAGATTCAATCTGGAGGTAAACTAACACAGATTTTCCCTGTTTTGAAAGCGTATGCTACTCAAGCAAAGATTAACACTGGATGGAGTGCACTTGCACTAAGAACTCTAAGCATGTTTTGAATGCAGTCTTGAAAAACTGCATAAACTAAAAATTATTTCGCTTTCAAATGCATCCAACATCACAGAAATTCATACATCGGGACAGTCCAAAACTTGACGACGAAGCCAATTCATGAAAAGAGATCCTCAAACAAACTATCCATGCTCATGATTCACAGATCAAACATTTGATACTAAGGACAGGACAATGTAACTCTTGCTTAACCCTTCGGTCCCCACGAATGAGACGCGACTAACCCTTCCCTTCCCAGCTCAACAAACAAATTCCCGATTCAAACTCAATCGCGAATACAAGACAACAAAGAGCGAGTTACCTTCCTTTCTTCGCGATCCAAGGCTCGAGGTTGAGCAACTTTCGCCTTCATGTCATCATAGACGCCGTCATAATCGAAGACCGACGGATCCTCCTCCAACGCCTTCTTGTGCTGTTCCTCAATCTTCGCAATCCAAAGACAAGCGCATGAGTGAAAATTTCGATAAAAAGGAAAGACGACATGAAAAAAAGAGGAAGGGGAAACACGGCCGAAGAAGCCGAGGACTAGGGCACGGCAAAACTCACTTCTCTGAGGGCCCTGTTCTTAACAGACTGGCGCGCGATCTCACTCTCGACGCCGTCGTCGTCGTCGTCGTCGTCGCGGAAGCCCGCCGGAGGGGGCAGCGGCGGCCGGGTCGGCTGCTTCTTCTGCTGCTGCGACGGCGGCGCCCGCAGCTGCAAGCCGTACTTCTTCATGCCTTCCGCGCGCGGGTGGCGTCTGGATCCGACGCGACGAAATTGGGGGCGGCGGGCGAGCTATCGGCGGCGGGCGGCGGGAGGAAGGGGCGCGAAGCCTGGTCGGCCACGGCGGCGCTCGAGCTTGCGGGAGGCGCCGTCGCCGAGATGAGAAGATATTCTACGTCGATTTTACAATTTCTTCCGCCTCTCTCTAACCGTTTGATATTGCTTGAATTTTTGTTTTTCACTGGGTCGGCGACGCATTCTGATTTTTCCTTGCTTTCTCTTTTTGTCTTTCTGGCTCGAAACCGTTTGATATCGCTTAAATTTTTATATAAGGACCAAAAATTTTTTTTCTTAAATAATGACCGCTCAGTCGGCGAATAAGAACGCATTTTGATTTTTCAATGGCCGAATATGGGCAATTTTGTCAAAAAAAAATATAGATATAAATTGACAAATCCTTTCTTCACATTCTTTTGATCTTTCTTCATGTTCTCACGTTTTTATTCTTCTACTCTTCATCTTCTCCGTTCTTTGTCCTCTCTTGCTTGGAGCACATAAATTTTCTGTTAATGGAATACAAATTGAAACACAACAAGAAACCCCTACCTTTGTTTCTTCACATCTTCTTTTTTCGTTTTCTGTCTTTGTTTCTTTTCAATGAATAAGACAAATCTTGAGTAAAGCCACATTTTTATTATTGAGATACTCGTGTGTAATACGAGAGCCTCGATTCTTCATTATATTTTCCTAGGTTCACCATACACTTTGATTTACACTTCCGTTAAACTGAGGTCCGTTTTGTTCAAATGGATGGAGGGAGGGAGGGAGGGAGGGAGGGCACGTACCTTTGGAACTTAAGAAGACAGGAATCGTGCTCCATCAATAGAGAATTTGGGTTCTCCAAACGAGATGAGACAAAGAACGTAAAAAATGAAGAGCGGAAGAAGAAGAAGAATGCGAAGAGTTTGGGATTTTGTTTTAGTCACACCCTTTTGAGACTTATTACGGCTTTTGGTTTTATTTGAAAACAAATGTCTTATTATTTGAAAAAAAATAGGCTTATTTTGGGTCATTATTTAAGATTTTCTCCATAAATTATAGCAAAAAAATTCAATGGCAATTTTTTTTTTAATCATGGCATAACTGATCTTTCATTTGCGTGTGTGTCATTTTGCTTTGTAATATTAGAGATGAAATCTTAGAGCATCATTTATCGAGCATTCTTTTTAAATTTTGAGCATGAAAGATATTACATCTATATCGAAAAGACACAGAAATTTTATACAAGAAGTTAAAGACCACACTTGAAATATTTTGAAAGATTGAATGGGATTTTGCTTTTCAATTGAAAAGTTAAAGAATCATGACTTAAATGTAAAAAATAAAAATCAAAAGTTAAAAAGTAAAATTCATGGTGAGAGATAACTTAACATTATAATATAAAATAATAAAACTAAAATAACTCCATTTTTCCATCGCTATAATTTCAACAACTAATTTTGAAACACAATAAAGTGAAAATAAAATAAATAAGAAAAAATCCGGGGAACCAAAATCATTCGCCGAGGCTCTTTCTCTCGTTATCTGGAATCCTCCATCTCGTCCTCGTCTTCTTACAGCTTCGAAAGGTTAGTCCCTCTCTCTCTCTCCTCCCTCGAAACCTCTTCAAAATTGAGGAATAATCGCTCGATTCTGCTGAAAGTTATGCTTTGTTGGATTGAAACGATGGCGGGATCGAATCTTCATTCGCGTTGTCGGGATTCCGTTGCCCCAGAAATCGAGCTGTTGCCTCGTGGGACCGTCAATCAGTAGCCAAAGTTACTCCTTTTCGGCCGATTTAGTATTTGACAAACGCGCATTCCGTGGACGGAATTTCTGGGTCTGTTCAATTTGTGGGAAGGGAGTAGGAAATGGGTTGGTTCGGTGGGACTGCGGTGAATAGATGGACTGCTCGTGCACTCATAGTTGTCTTGCTTTGGCCAGTAAAGTTTGGAGGGAAGTCGCCATAGACTGGTTGGAGTAGCTTAGTTGGAAGATGATTCATCGATCTGGCCCTGTATCTTGATCTGAACATTTATGTGGGAATGAAAAGCGTGGACTGGATTGGTTACTGTCATTCGCACCATCATCTTTTTGCCTGACTCCGTAGTCTTCTCTTTAGGGCTCCCTTTTGCTGAAGAAATCGAACTGTTCTTGCATATGATAAAACTGAATCAGCAGCCAATCCCAAAGATAACTTTTTCTTAGCAGATTTAGTGCCGACAAATGTGTGATTCATGTAGGGATTGCCTGTTCTGGTGAATGGGTTCAATGGGACTCTGATGATGGTTTTGTGCCTTATGATGATGGAGATGGAAGACAATGTAGCCTAGTTAGAGTTACTTAGGAAGAATAAGCCATCTGGCCTTTTGATTTAGAATCTAATGACATTTCCCATATACCTTAAATCTGTTTGAACAATTATTTTGGGAAGAAAAGGACTTTGGTCACCAACATTGCACTATCATCTTTGCCTGATTATACGGTGTTTCTGTTTGAATTTTTATCATGACTGTTGTGTTTTCATATTTGGGTTGTTTTCAATGAACCGAGAAAAAAAAGGGGATGCCTGTATGTTTGATGCATGAGGATTCCAATTACCAAGTTTGAACCTTCCATTAATTTCTGTTCAGGATTCATGGTGGGCATAACATTTTCTTTTCAGTATTTGGTACTTGTTTTTTGTCTGTCTTTGCTGGGTGGATGTGGAAGTTAGGTCATGGAAGGGTGGATAGCATGTATAGACTTGACTACATGTATTTATGTAATCTGGTAGCTAGACTTTGAAGGAAAGAAGCCATTAACAATGTACTGGTCATGAAGCTTAATATGCATTTGACTTTGCACAAATGTCACGGAAGAGGCCAATGCCCCGTGTTACTCAGTTTCCTTGCTATTTATGAGTGCCTATGCTCTAGTCTAGGCAATGATTGCCTTATAAGATGTTCTTTCCATCTTTGAAACATGATCAGTGCTTGCGGAATATGCATATTATAGCTTTGCCCCTCCTGTTTTGTCATACTTGATTTGCAATTCATGTTATTATGTCCATGTAACGCATTCCCTGCTTAGTATTGGTCTTCCAAGCTTTGCAAAGTATATGTTTCTCCAACTTTCATGAGTTTTTGTCTCTCTGCTTACATAATACAACCTTTGGAAGTAACCAGATGAGATCTTTATAATTGACCCCTTTTTTTCAGATTCAACTAGAGTGAATGTGAAAAACTGGATTTATAGAGTTGCCATTTGAGCCCTCCTAGGAAATGTCTGAATCTTTTGCCATTTCCAATCTGACTTTAGTTACTCTATATGCCTGGTGATGCTTGTCTGCTGTTGAACAGGTTCTTAGAGCATGGGGAACAAGCCTGTGAAACAAGAAAGGGAAGAGATTCTTGTGAAGGTTGTACCCCCTCTTGACCGAGCATATGTCCGGTGGCTTGCACGGGACCTAGAAAGGATCCATGGCTTCACCCCAAGGAAACCCTGTGCTGTGAGGCCGCCGGATCACTACATTGAGTACATGCGCTTGAATGGGTGGCTGGATGTAAGCTTGGATGATCCTGATCTAGCACACTTGTTCAAGTAGATAGATCGGTTTGCAAGGTTTCGCAGTAGAAAAATGTTGAGCCATCTGCTGGGTACCCTTTCAAAAGCGCAATGAGCGCAACGCTCAGCATGTTCTAGTGTTATTTCTTATGCAAATGGATCGTGAGCATTCATTCAGATGAGTTCCCAGCACTTGAGCTCTTTTCCAGCAGGAGTTTTGTTTCCTTCAGTACTAACGGAGGGAAAGAATATCCTCTTATCCCCAGCTTTTTCCCTTCTAGATGGCTTTCAAATTGAATTGTCGAGAAGAATAATCAAAAGAGAAAGCTGATAAGGCTGAATTGGCTTAGCCAGGCAAACCATCAAACTGAAAATTTGGGATCATTCTTGAATACAGGAGATCTCTATTATTGTGAAAGGACGTGGTCTCATGGAAATCCAAATGATTAACAGTTGGAAATCGACTGAGCACACGCGTTAAGAGCCTGTGAGGTTCTTTAGAAAATTTAAGTTAATTTCATTGGATAATGAACTTTGCAGTTTGGATCCTGACAAAACTAGGCTTTCAAGATGCTATTGGGTGCTCTTCGATTCATGTGGAAATATCTAACTTTTCTCTCCCGAATTGTAGGGTGATTCTAGTATATTCGAAGAAGTCATTTATTTATTTATTTGAGCTAAATTCGAAGAAGTTATTAACAAGCTTGAAATTTTCGCTGTTTAACTGTCTCTTTGTCAATTTAGTATAAATAGATGGTAAATATCCTTTTTTTTTAAGGCTCTATTTGTTTTTTTAGAAAAATTGTAATATTTTTCGATATTTTGCTAAGACTTGAAAATGAACAAAAAAATATTAAGGCATTGGTGACTTGCGCATAATAGCCAATGAACCCAGCATAGGTAGTTAGGCACTGGGGTCTCCCAAATCCCCATTCTTGGGCACAAGCATGGCCACTAGTTTTGGGTCCATTGAAACCAAGCTTGAAACCTCTGTGTCATGCCCAATTTCCTAGCGTTTTAGATAAAGTCTATAAAGCCCCAAGCCTTGGTCCACAACACTCAGAGCTTGGGTCTATCGAAGTTGAACATAACGCCCAATTTCAAGACCCTAGCCCTCAGGCTTGGCTCAATCAAGGCGCTTGGGACTTTGGTATCAATACCACTTGGTCCATTGAGGTTGGATCCGAGACCCTAATTCTAATGTCCCATACTTGGGTCCATTAAGGCAAAGCTAGGATCCTTCAAGATTGGGCCTAGGTCCCCATTGCTTGAGCTCGAGTCCTCGACAAACAAGTCTAGGCATGGACATTAGGGTCCCAAGCTTAACCTCTGTGGACTTGTGCTTAGATACCACATGGGCCTCAAGCCGAGCTCCAATGAACCCAACTATGATAGCTAGGATCCCAAGTAAGGCTTCAATGGACTGGGGTTCGAATGGTTGGGACCTAGACACGAGCATCAGGGTTTGGAGCGTGACCTTGATCAAATTAGATGTTGGAGCAGAGGTCTATGGCTTGGTCTTGTTGGACCTGAATTCAAGCATTAGGGACTTGTCCCGGACGGTCAGCGTCCCGATTTCGACTTTAATTTGACACAAAATACCGTTCAAAAAGATACAATTAGCGGCATTCCTATTTTAATATTAATTTAATGCGAAACTCTTAATCCGTTCTAAACTCGATTTCGACACTTTATCAGCAGCCAAAAAAGAGAAAAAGAAAAGGCATAAAAAAAGAAAAAAGGAAAAAAAGAAAGGACGACTGAGGTGACGTGTGCGAGTGGCGTGCTGAATGATGAGAAGTTGACATCTTGAGGTGGAGCAGTGGGTAGGCGGGCGGGGGGGAGTCGTGGAAACTGGAGCGCGTGGTGGATCCGCGCGCGCGTCGCCTCACGCGCCGGTACGGTTCATGTGAAGTTCGCGCCAAATTATCGCCCCGCACCCCCGCTCTTTTCCAGTTACCGTGCCCGATTGATTGGTCGCCGTTCGTTGAAAGGGCGCGTAATCCTCCCCCGATTCGAACCGACTCCCATTCTGCGCGACGAGAAACGCTCGACCTTCATCCAACTAGGGAATCAATGAAAATTGATTTTTCTTTTTGATCGAAATCAATGAAAATTGACTAATACCATATAATTTTTATAGCACGTCCTCATTAATTTCGTCCGTCGCATTATTTAAACCTATTAAAATCTCCTTCAAATTTAGCCATTGAGATGATTTTCCTTTTGAATTTCTAAATTAAAAAGAAGAAAATACCAATTATTATATTTTATTTACCCATCTCGAGGATCACGAGCAATTTTGCATTAAGCAATTAGCTCCAATTTTTTTCTCCCGTAAATACATAACTCATTAATCGTCTTGAGAATCTATCTGGTCTATAAGGTGATCCATGTCCTAATAGGAATCCATTCCCTCAAATTGCGTAGCTTCAGCTTATCGAGTTTATTAGTTAGGATCAGCTCGCCTAGCAATGAATCATTGAGGAGTTTGTTGCAAAATATTGTATGATTCTTCTGTTACCCCTCATCTCTTTTTAGATCAAATACATACGATAACCCAAAATTTAAGATACTTTCTTACCATCAAGGCTAAGCGAGAGAACGGGACCACTGATAACAGTTAACTAGCAGCTGATTAAAAGCATATTCCGTAATCCTTTTTTTAATAAAAAAGAAGTGGATTCTGAATTTGCAAGTGCTCTACATAAGCTTTTGGGAGCATGCCTTCCATTGGTTACGTTTATTTTCCATGATCAATGTAGATTTTCCCAGAAAAAAATTATTAAAAAAAAATCACGTAATTTAAGTGAGATTGGGGAATTGTGAATAAAAAAATGATAATAGAAAAAGGGGGAAGAAGGGAAGAAGGGGGGCTTCCCTCCACATCTATATCCGAACCAAATTCCCTCCTCCGCCTCTCTCTTCCCTCGTTTTCTGCTCTCTCTCTTTACCCGCTTTTTTATTTTGTTTCCTTCTCCCTCTTCCTCCCTCCCTTCCCTCCATCCCTCCATCCTTCTCCCTCCTCCCGCTTTCTCTCTCTAGAACCCCCACCCCACCCCACCCTTCGCTTTCTCTCTCTACAATCCTCCCCCCTCTCCCGCCTCCGATTCTAGGCAGCTCCTCCGCCGCCGCCGCCGGCCGCCCTCGCCTCCCTCTTCCCGCCCTCCAAAACCCCAGCTCGCCCCGCCGCCCCGCCGCCCCGCCGAGTCCTCGCCGCCGATCTTCGGCCCCGATGTCCGATCACGCGGCCCCCAAGCAGCCGCCGCCGCCGCGCCCGGCCCCGCCCCAGCCGAAGCCGCCGGGCGCCCCCGTCGTCGACCGCCACCAGTTCCCCTTCTCCGCCGTGGCGAAGCCGCCTTTCGTCGCTCCCCCCGACTACCACCGCTTCTCCCCCGAGGCCCCGCGCCGGGTCGCTGATCACGAGGCCGACGCCCTGCTGGTTCGATCCCCGGTGAGTGGACCCCTCCCTCTCTCGATCCGCGCGCGCTCGCGCTTGGCGCGCGGTTTTCTTTTTTTGGGGCTTTTGCCGATTCGCGGCGAGATCTGCTCGGGTTTTCGCGCTGGTGGCTCGTTTTGAGCTCGGCTGCTTTGGATTTCGTCTCATTTTGTCGGGGCGATGCGTGCGGTCCTGATTGAGGTTCCAATATTCGATCTTTCATGTTGGTTTTACTAGCTACAGTGGGTTCGATTGGTTTTGATCATAATTGGAGTGGCTCCTCTTTCTACGAGGAGTGAGTTTACTTACCAGAGTTCATGATTTCGAGGTCATGGTTCCTTTCCTAGGAGTCGGTAAAATGCAGCTGCTGACGAATTAGTGTATGGACTTAAAACCAGTTGTCTTGAAAAGGGTTGTGGGGCGAACTCACTTCCTTTTAGTAATTCGAAAGACTGTCAAAGTCGGTTGCATTGCTGGTGAATACATCGACTTTACAGGGAGACAGACTGCTGGATTGGGACAATGGATGTGTCTTGGACCCTAGCAGTCAAACCTGCATCTGAGGGACAAGATATTAATCGTTCTTGTAGTTTTTCAAAGCCAGTTGCTGTCATTCCTGTGGCAGTGATTCTTCCGCATCGACCAAGCGATTTATTTTTCAAGTTGATTTTGGATTTAAGTTCTTTGTTTTGTTGTTGACAGGAGATCCTCAACTATCTGTTGGATTTCCTCCCCCTCTCTCTGCAGGGGGACAGGAAAAGGTTGAGTAGCTCCATAATGTTGGCAGTATTCAATTACCTAGAAAGACTCTGGTTATCTCTTGTTATATTATGTTAAAATTAAGGGATTTATTTGGCTAAATAAGTGTATAAGATGCACTCATGAGTCATGAGTACTTCTTCATGGTGGAGTTATACAGATTACCCTTAATCTTGCATTGACAATGGTAGTACTAGCGTAAAAACGGGGTTTGCTACACGTCAACACATGGGTGATTAAAAGTTTTTCAGATCCTGTGCTCTCTTTGAATTCGAGTAAAGCTAAGTTCTACTTTAAATCACTGTTAGATAGAGGAAGTTGAATAAATTTATCGACTTATTGCTGTGCTGCACAAATTGCTTTCATTGGGTTAGGGATATAAAATTTTGCGGGGAGCTTGAACTCTTCTATCCTTTTAGGGAACTTTATGCTTGTTCTTTCATAGACAACACAACCTGGATCATCCTTAGTTCATGTGAAACTGCGGTTGTCCGTTTCATGAACTTTCTTCTTATTTGTGTTCCTTTGAATTTTTTTAGTTTGCCTTGTGAACTCTTCCTCCATACTTCTTTACGGGGTTCTTTTCTCAGCCTCTTAAGTGGCATTCTTTGTTATGTTTCTCTTTTGATGTCTAAGGAAGCTGATGAAGTCTAAATCCGTTTCACACATATGTTGTCACACACAAATGAAGTCCAGATATATATATCGCTGTTACATATCATCCATGTTAAATATAAGTTGTTCAGACATGTTGCTAATAGATTTCAATATGGTTTGATCAGCAGCTGAAGCGGAAAAGTGACACGGTAGATGGCAAGGCAGAGCAAAATGATTGGTCAGCTGGAGCTGGTTATGCTGAGGTTGTTAGTAGTCCCGTTCAGACGCCCGTATCAGGAAAAACAGCTAAGGGAAATAAAACTTCAAGGATCTCAAAGAACAATAGATTAGGACCTCAAACTCCTATCTCAAATGCTGGTCAGTTGAGGATCTCAAGTGTGTGTTCCTTTTTCATCAACCTGCTGCTTAGCTCATGCATAAGCCACTTACATAGGGAAATAAGGATACAGTATATAGAGTTTGCTTTCACCCTATACACATTGATCCCATAATAATTTCAATAGTATAAGATTGATTCGGCATTTATTGATAATTTTGTAGGTTCTCCATCTGGCAATAATCTTACTCCAGCGGGTCCATGTCGTTATGACAGCTCTCTAGGTAACTTGGGCTTTTGTCAGACAATTGAAAGACAAAACGAAGCACATAAATTATGTCATTTACAGTATTTTGTATTTCTCTTGCAGGTCTTTTAACAAAGAAGTTTATCAACTTGATAAAGCGTGCTGAAGATGGTGTTCTTGATCTAAATAAAGCTGCTGAGACTTTAGAGGTAAGTGTAACTGTTCACTTTCTGCTATATCTCATCTGCTGATGTGAGGTACTTTACTCAAGGATATGATGTTGCTATAGGTGCAAAAGAGGCGAATATATGACATAACAAATGTCCTTGAAGGCATTGGGCTCATTGAGAAGAAACTAAAGAACAGGATCCAGTGGAAGTAAGCAAATGTTTTATTGGACTCTTCATATTTTGATTTTAATAGACTTAGAAAGTGGTCCTAACAAACAAGTGATACTAAAAGCTTGGTCTTCTATAAATCAGGGGACTGGAGGCTTCAAGGCCAGGGGAGATTGACGAAAGTGTCACAAGCTTACAGGTATCCATGAATAGATCTTTTTTTCGTGCTAATGCTTCGATGACTTTGGTTTTAAATCGTAGAAGCTTTTGTACATGTTGGCACTTATCCAACAATGATTCTTCTTCCTGCAGTTTTTCTTTCTTCGGCCTTCATAATTAAAATGGAGATTGTTATCCGAAAGTATTATGGGCTCAGTGATTTTAACTTGCTTTCACCACTGTCACTTTCATATTATCTAGGTCCTTAGACATTATTACTAGGTTCCTTGACACTTTGCTTAATCTCATTTGGCAATTTATTTTGCAGACTTTGTCCACACCCCCTATAGAAAGAATTTAGGGAGACATTACTGACTTTCTAATCCAAATTGTTTACCCTTTCCTTCCATTGTCAGGCACAAGTTGAAAGCCTTGGGGTGGAGGAACATAGGCTGGATGAACAAATAAGGTGGGTTATCTTGGAACTGCTCATGTCAATTCTCTCTCTATGATCTTTTAGCCCTTGCCTATTGTGCTGAGGCAGCTACATCGTTGCAGAGAAATGCAGGAGAGATTGAGGGATCTCAGCGAAGATGATAACAATAAAAGGTAGAATTTGACCCTTGAGGACTTATTTGATTGTGCGGATCTTTGAATTGACCACCATTACCTTTATAGGTTGCTTTTTATTACTGAAGATGACATCAAGGCTTTACCATGCTTCCAGGTTAAAATCACTCCTTTGCTGTATGGGGGTAGTATAAATAGGCATTTTTCTTGGTTTCTGTGCATTCGCCAGCAGCTTTCACCTAAGCTTATTGATTATATAATGCACTGCTTTTGTCAGAATGAAACTCTCATTGCGATAAAAGCTCCCCATGGTACAACTCTGGAAGTTCCAGATCCTGATGAGGTAAATTAAAACCTGATGAAGTTAGTATAACTCATTTTATGTAACTACAAAGACCTCCTTTGATGTGTAAAGCATCGATAACCAGTAACCTTTTTAACCTTATGTCCCCAGGCGGTTGACTATCCCCAAAGAAGATATAGGATTGTCCTTAGAAGCACAATGGGTCCTATAGACGTTTATCTTGTCAGGTACTTTCTTTTTACCCCTCTTTTTTGGTTAGCATCACTATTGCCTCGTACTTGTTCATAAATTTTGCAAAAGTATGCTCCTGAAAATGGTTGTCAGCTGTTTAGAAAGTTCCAACTTCCACATACTTGATCACCTCCCCATGACATTTTTAATTACAGTCAATTTGAAGAGAGATTTGAGGAGATTAATGGTGGCGAGGCTACTCCAAGCATTCAACCAAGAGTTAACGAGAAACCAGTGACAACTATGGCCCAGGAAGACTGCAGCAGACCGGAGAATGAAATGCCAGGCCAACTTGCTGACTTAGCATACTCAGATTTTAGTACCTCCCAAGACATTGTGGGTGGATTTATGAAGATTGTTCCCTCGGATGTCGATGTAAGTGTTCCTGTAGCCTGCCTAGTAATATGGCTTCTTAAAGATGGAGGTTCCAATGACAAAAATGTTTGTTTCCTCAGTGGAATTAGAAAAATGGCCGGTGTTATATACAATGTAGAGTATCCGAATATGGGATTAGAAACTGCAGAGTTCTGTGTTCATCTATAATATGCTGGAATGTGAATTCTCGCATTAGTAACTCTCACTAATTTGCATTATTACTTTACCTTCTCCTGACAGAGCGTTGCAGATTATTGGCTCTTATCAGATGCAGATGTTAGCATCACAGACATATGGAGGGCAGAGTGTATCCTTTTGCTTAAGATGCTTCGTTTTGCAGCCTCATTTTCTTCACCTTTTATTCTCCATTGTCCCCACTGTGCTAATGGTAATTGAGCCTCCTTAACTTTCGATCATAGCTGGAGTTCAGTGGAATGGCTTGGGTTCACTTCATGATGACTACGGCATGGCTAATGTCAGTACCCCTCGGGCCCAAACACCGCCATCCAATACGACAGAAGTACCTGCTGCCACTTCTCCGGCAAGATGAAAGGCATCAACTGTTTTGGTATTCATGGACATGTTTCACATGCAAAACAATGACATCTCATCGTCTCCTGGACATATTCTGTCATGGAGATTGCCAGGTTCAACAGTTTGATGGAGGCAGCAAATTCCCTTCACCTCATCCCTCGGAGTGCTATAGGGAAATCCGCTCGGTATATTATACCCGGAGGTGACAATAGTTGAGGAGGTTTATGTACAGATTAGCCTGCATAATCTCATGTGATTTGCGAGCATGTAATAAGGCGCACATATTTTTAGGCGTATATCCATGTATATTGTTCCATGTCGTGGTTTATTAAGTGAAGCATCAGATCATTCTCCAGCTCTTCAAGAAATGGGTACCTGTTGCATTTGTATGTGGCATCTGACATTGGAAGTAGGTTTCTGTAAAAAATCATCAATTTTTCTGCCTTGTAAGATCTTCACAAGTCATCACGGAAGATGTTTCCATTATTAACTTCAGTAGACTCGATTAATCAAAGTTTAAAAGACAGGAGGAGCTCACAAAGATAAATTCCAAGTTCATGCTTACGGGAAATACGTTTCTGTTTTCCAGTACTCTTAATTCATGAGTATTGCGTATTGGCTCTAGAACAGGTTCAAGAGATTTTCCATGTGCACAAGCCAATGTTGTGCGGGCGAAGAGGCATCATAACACCGATAAGCCATAATTTGTGCCGAGAAAAATGTTAAAAAGTATGTTCTACAGCTATTAAGTGTAATGATACAGAACCATGGCTATGGAGTATCAGAACATCTATGTGCAAATTCACTTCTCCTTATCAACTTTCTTCCCAATCCAACCGGCGACAATGGGAGTGAGGGCCACAGTTGGAGGAAACCGAATTGGGGACGCGGCTTTGTGTGCGGCATATGCCAAAGCAAAGGTTCCGACCTTCTCTCCGGTCGCATCCACCGAAATTCCCACCTGCAATCAAAGATCCATGAACCACGATTCCAACCAAACATTCCTAGGTAATCTGCGAAATGCGCAATGCCTCAAAGTTGCGAATTACCCTCTGCAATAGAGCTTGTACGTCGATGCCGGCATTGATGAGGACATAACACAGCGAGAATGAGATCAGGGAAAGAGTAATGGAGGTAGCTAAGTATGCTCCCCCATATTTCGCAAGGAGTTCCTTGGCTTGATCTGTCTTTGACTTCTTCTTCTTCTCGTCATCCCCCTTTTGTTCCTCTTTTGAACTGAATATCTGCACATGATCAACAAAGAACATTTGCTAATCATACTTCCAACTTCCCAGCAAGAGCAACTTGTCACTATTAGCATCACTAGATTGATAATGGGGTTTGGTAATGTTCGTCTGCTCCAGCAAATTTCAAATATTATTCATGTTTAAACTGAAGAGATCATAAGAGAACTGACAATCAAAAAATTAAAAAGGTATTAGGCTTTATCCTAGCCAGAAGGCCATGATTGGACGGCCAGAAATAACTAGGGAGAGAGAGGGAGAGCAATGGTTTTATCCTATCCATTCCAACAAGGCCTAGAACGAATTTGAACATGACGAGAGCTAAGAGAATGAGCCCAAAAAGGCAGAATCAGGCTGCAACTCACTAGCTTCATCAATTCAAAACATGACGAGGATCGCCAAGTGGAGAAGAAAAAGAAGAGGTAGAGAGCGAGCTCAAATTCACCTGCCAGAGACCAGCTTCGAGGCCATACTTCTTGGTGACTTCATCCGCCGAAGCGGACGACGGAGACGGGTTCCGGGCTTCCTTCGTCTCCTCTCTAATGGCCCTCACCGCGACGCGACTCGAATTGGGCTTGCAGGGTCTAGGCGAAGGAGCGAAGGAGCGGTACCCGTCTCGCCTCAAGCGAGGAGATGAAGGAGAGAGGGCGGGAAACAAATTCACTGCCTCCATCTGTCAGCCGAATCAAGAAGACCCAACTCCGAAATCCAGCCTCAAGCTTTCGATCATTCGAAAAAGATGAAAACTTGGTTCTTGTGATGAACTGAGGGAAAGCTTTCCTCACCCGACCACGAGAAGCAGTCAGCAGCAAAAGGCTGAAGAGGAGGCTGGAATTACATTTGTAGCCCGGAATGAGCTTTATCTTCTCCTCCCTGTTCTTGCTGTCCACAGGGTTATTTTGGTAATTGCGCGGTTTAATGTCACTTGGGTAATGCCTCAACCAATGGCCAGGACAGGAGCCAAGTAGCAAGACGAGGACTACATACTCGCAAATAGAACGCTTTTCTTCTTTATCGTTATTCTGTCCCTCTCTCACTAGTTGTGCTATGTATTTTTGACAATATGTTTATCTTAAGGAGTATTTGATGACGAAAATTGCTTCTCGGGAACCTCTATTGACATCATGCCGGCCTTACCTCATAGTTTGACATCGTCAATAGAAGATCGCAGAATTGTTCTCCCCAAACTTTTAAGTTTCGTTTTAAACTTTGCACCACATCTCATTATGTCTTTTCAATGGAATTTGCCTGATGGGGGCTAAGAATTGATGTGTGAGCACAAGGAGATATAGGAGAAGACATTACATTTGGAAGAGCTTGGCCATTTGATGATGTTCAAGAATAAGTTTGTGGTATGTATTTAGGGTTTGTGACCATGCACCATATCTTCCCGTATTTATATTGCATGTGCACCTACAATAAGGAATTCATTTAATTAATTTTCCCCCCTATTCCAGCACGGGTCAGGCAAAAGTTTTGATTGAATGAAATCGTTTGATTACATGCAGATTTCAAAGATTTTTTTAGCCACTAATTAAGCAAATGGAGTTAGGGCATGTTTGGGTTTACGTGGAAATTAAGATTACCGGTATGCATATTTTAGCCACTAGTTAATGCTTATTTTAATGTTACAGCTTTTCGCCAAATCACTTAAATATCAAATTAAAGAAAAAATAATCATTTAATGCTTTGTATGAGAAATTCCGGCTTTTTATTAAAAAAGATCAAGTCTTAACACGAATGATGAGATAGCCATTACATACCTAAACATGCTGCACCTGAATTTTTCTCTCGAATAGACAAATCTCTCTATGTTGACTTGGACTTTTTCTTGTTTGCTATTCGCACTCCATCCCCTGCTCACTTGTTCACGCGCTGTCTCTCTCTCTCTCTCTCTCTCACTCACTCAATCGACGTCATCCTCTCTCATTCACTCACTCAATTGGTGCAATAAAAAATTAGGGTTCAACTCAACGTTTGGAGGGAAAACGTAGGGCTCGGAGCCAAATCGGCAAGCATTCTATTTGTTCTCACCTTGGTCTTTGGCTTTTTTGATACGAACTTGAGCAGCTTCCGTTTATTCTCTTCTCCATTAAAGTTGACGTACAATTGCAGTTCGTAATTGATGGTTGTGGGCTTTAATATATTTTCCTTTTAAGGAACGATTGCGGTTGAAAATAAGAAAAGTGCATACGCATTAAGTGTGTTGAAAAATTGATTTATATATATATTTGCAAAATTGCATTAATTTGAAATATCTGATTCACTAAATAATGAAAACAATTAGTTGACACAATAAGAGAAAGTCGTACACATATACGTGGAATGAGGAAATTATTTCAAGATTTGAACTTCCATTGGTAGGTTGTCAATAAAAGAGAAAATATTCAAATTTTAAGATTGAAACATGTTGAGAGATAAAATTGAATTATTAATTTGGGCATTTGTCCATTGATAAAATAAATAATTAAATATATTTTGATAAAGAACATAAGGATTGTAATCCCTTAAAAGCATAAGACCCTTTTCACTTCAGCTAATAATTTAAATAATAATATAGATAAGCGTGTATTTTTTTAAGAAAATATTTCTAAAATTATTCATTTTTTGCAAAACAAATGGAGTTTTAATGGTTATTTAATAGCAGCAAATAGGTCTACAAGATGGTAATATATCAATGTAAAGTGAATTATGTTTCTTCCACTCGTAGCCTCTTGCTTAATGTCTTACTGGTAACGAGAGGAAAGGGAAAATAAAAAGTGAAAAGGAAATTATAACCCTACTAGTTAGCAATATCATAATACCAGCTAAGTCAACATTATATAAAATTAAATAATTGAAATTTAAGCGTGTATTTCCTTTACTTTTTTCAAGTATTGAGAGTTTTATGGTGTTGAAAGTGATTTTACTTTCTTTCCAATAGTGCAAACCTTTCATTTTGGTATTCATATAACTTGGAACACCCGAAACATTTCGAAATGTAAGACTATATATATATTGAATATCTAATTTGGATACTTCAAAATTTTAAATGGGAAAGCCAATAGCAAACCATTTGCACTCATAAAGAGCTCGTTCGGGACAAATTCTATTCCATTCTTTTTTTTTTTTTTAAGTTTGAAAAATTACAAAATAATTTTGAATACTTTGAAGAGTATCACATGCTTTGTATTCGATAAATACCAATCGTGAGTGCCACAGAATTTACAAAGAATATAAGATTCATCTTGAATAAAGTTGGACTCACAACCTTATGAAAATTGTATAATCATAACTTCTTTGCACTCAATTACTAGAAAATCATAAACTCATGAATATATATATAAGTTGTAAACCACAATGATATTTTCTCCGTTTACTTAGTCAGACTTCAAATTTATAAACTCATTCACCCGCGCAAAAACTATATCGTGGGCCATAAATCTAGCAACATATTCAAACTTTATATGAGATAAATATTATGACGCCCTGTAGTTCTTGATTCAATTATGTAAAAGAAGTCATTTATTTGTTTGTAGTGAATCGTACCACGAGAAAATAGAAATCACAGGGCTGCTCCTTCCATTGAAATTTTCTAGCAACCTCAACTTTGTCTCCCAGCCCTTTGCCTGCCCTCGGGTGGTGGATCGAATGATCAAAGTTATTGTCGCGGTACAAATGGAACTTATTTGTGTACAATCCAGGCTAGTGGGTCTGGCGAAACATTAACATGGGATTCACCAAAACTTAGCAACATCGACGCAAACTCTTATCTTTTTCCAGCTGCTCAATCCTCGGACGAACGAACAAATTCATGTACTGAATCAATGCCATCTTCTTCGTAATCATGTGACTAGTCAATTAAGGCGTGAATGATAATTATTCTTATCATAAATTGATTTCTAAAATAGAAATATAATCTATTTTTATTCTTAGATAAGTTTCTGAACAAAAATATACGGTTAATTATGACATAAATTTTTGTTCCTGGAATAAAAATTTATTTGATAATAACATAAAATTTCTCCCCTAGGTGTCAATGGACATCGGCGACTGGTGGTGGCAACCGGCGGTGGGTGGCGGATGGTGGGCGGCCGGGTAGGGGACGGCGGGTGGGCGAGGGGCGGGTGGGGGACTGCGGGCAAGAAGCCGGCGAGCGGGCTAGAGGCGGGCAGCGGGCAGGTGGGCATTTTCTTTAAGGCACGTCTCCGTTTATCAAGCGTCCCGACCACGATCTTCTCCTCCCGCCTCCCCCTCCCCCTCCCCGCACCACGGACCTCCCCTCTCCCTATATAAGGCACGTCTTCTTCTTTCTTTCCCCCTCATCCGGAAACTATAATCATTCATGGCATTACCACCTCGGTTGTGCCACCATGTTGGGGAGAACTCGGGTACAACAATTCACCACGTCCAAACGCAATCCAGGATCAATTTCTTTCCCCGAAGCAAAATCAACTAAGAATTTCTTAACCCCTAGCAACAACCAGCAATGTACAGCCTCACAAAATGCAAATATAACGCCGAAATAATAAGTAGACAAAGCAAATAACGACACCAAGGATTTAACGTGGAAAACCCGATGCGGGAAAAACCACGGACCGCCCAAAAACATCCACTAATCACCAAGAATAGCATGATACACAAAGTATTCTTCTCTAGTCACAACTAGAGGCTCAACATCAACATTACAATCATCTTCTTCTCACCACATAGGTAGACAAACAAGTTTGGAGCAAGAAAACCTTAACCGCAACTAGAGAATTTGGAGACGGTTCTCGACGAACAAAAACCATCAACTCGTAGCCCTCGGTCTCACGAACAACATACTGAAATTTGAGCCGATTCCGACAATATTTGGCCTTCGAATCAAAGCCGCAAAGTTGCAGCGCTCTTCTTCTCTTCTCTTTCTTCTTTGTGCAGTTTTTTGTTTTCTCTCTCTCTCTTTGTCACTTTTCGGGCGCACACCACGTACGACAACTTCCACTTCTTTTTGTTCTTTTCTTTTCTTTTTCCTTTTTTTTTTATTTTAATGCTGGCTGGGCCCCACATGAAGGTGGACCCAGCCAACAAATCTCCCCCTCCACCTCATGTGGGAAGATTCGTCATGCCCGCTTTTCTTCTACAAGCATCAAGCTTCATCACGGGCAAGGCTTTGGTCATCATGTCGGACTTATTATTGTCGGTATGAACTTTCTCAAGTAGGAAGAGCTTCTCTTCTAGCTTTTCTCGGATCCAATGATACTTCACATCAACATGCTTCGATCTTGAATGAAACACCGGATTCTTGCTAAGATGGATGGCACTCATGCTATCGCAATATAGAACAAACTTCTCTTGTTTCAAGGCCAACTCTTGTAGGAATTTTTGCATCCACAAAAGTTCTTTACCTCCTTCAGTAATAGCAATATATTCCGCTTCAGTTGTAGACAAAGCGATACATTTTTACAATCTCGATTGCCATGAAACAGCTCCCCCTGCAAAGATTATTATAAAACCCGATGTGGATTTTCGGGAATCAACATCACCGGCATAGTCCGCATCCGAGAAGCCACTCAACTCAGGCTTTGCATTTCCATAGCACAAGCAAAGTGTAGAAGTGCCTCTAAGATATCTCAAAATCCATTTAACAGCAATCCAATGCTCCTTACCTGGATTAGAGAGAAATCTACTTACAACACCAACTGCATGAGCAATATCCGGTCTTGTACAAACCATGGCATACATCAAACTACCCACGGCCGATGCATAAGGAATTTTCATCATCTCAACCTTCTCTTTCTCACTTGAAGGACACTCATTACTACTCAACTTGAAATGGCCTGCAAGTGGAGTACTCACCGGTTTACATGTGCTCATGTTGAATCTTTCAAGCACCTTCTCAATATACTTCTCTTGAGATAACCACAGTTTCTTATTCTTCCTATCACGAGTAATTCTCATGCCTAAGATTTGCTTAGCCGGGCCTAGGTCTTTCATTGCAAAAGCTTTACTCAACTCATTTTTCAAGCTCTTGATTTTCTTGGCATCATACCCAACAATCAACATATCATCCACATAAAGTAGGAGAATAAGAAAATCATTATCTGAGAATCTTTTTATAAAGACACAAGAATCGGAGTTTGTCTTACCGTATCCTTGTTCTTCCATGAATGACTCAAACTTCATATACTATTGCCTAGGCGCTTGCTTGAGACCATATAAGCTTTTCCTCAATCTACATACAAGATGCTCATTGCCTTCAACTTCAAAACCCTCTGGTTGCTCCATATATATCTCCTCTTCTAGGTCTCCATGAAGAAAAGCCGTCTTTACATCAAGTTGTTCAATTTCTAAATTCAAACTGGCGGCCAACCCAAGAACAACTCAAATAGAAGACATCTTTACAACCGGTGAAAAAATCTCTTCAAAGTCTATGCCCTTCTTTTGACGAAAACCCTTCACAACAAGTCTGGCCTTGTATCGTGGTTGTAAACTATTTTCTTCCGTCTTCAACTTGTACACCCACTTATTTGTGAGTGTTCTCTTACCCTGAGGCAACCTCACCAATTCAAATATGTGGTTCTCATGCAAGGATTTAAGCTCCTCTTGCATGGCTTTATGCCACTCATTCTTTCGTTCACATGATATAGCCTCTTCATAAGTTTCTGGCTCCCCTGCATCAGTGAGTAACACATATTTATGCGGTAAATATTTTTGAGAAGGCTTACGCTCTCTTTCAGATCTTCTAACTTGAGGTAGGATAGATTGCTCTTGCTCAGCTATTTCACCTGTATCAGCTGAAGAATCAACATTATGTGAGGACTCACCATCTTCTTGACTTCCATGCACTTCTCCCCCATGATTTCTATCAACATTAGAAGGATTTGGGCTGAAACTAACTGAACGTTGAGCTGTATTCTTTGGTCTCTCCACCTTGTCAATGTCTTCAATAGTTTGATACTCACAAAACACCACATCTCGACTTCTAATGACTTTCTTTGCAACTGGATCCCATAACCTATAACCAAACTCTTCATGTCCATAACCCAAGAAGATACACTGTTTAGACTTGTCATCAAGCTTGGATCTTTCATCTCTTGTAACATGCACAAATGCCCGACAACCGAACACTTTTAGATGGCTATAGGAAACATCTTTGCCACTCCAAACTCTTTGTGGAACATCCCCCTTAAGAGGAACAGATGGAGATAGATTTATCAAGTCCACTGCTGTTCTCATCGCTTCACCCCAAAATGACTTAGGCAACTTCGCATGAGAAAGCATACACCGAATCCGATCATTAATTGTCCGGTTCATTCTCTCTGCCACTCCATTATGCTGTGGTGTTTTTGGAACAGTCTTCTCAAGCTTGATACCATAATCCCTGCAATAGTGTTCAAATGGGCCTCTATATTCACCACCATTGTTAGCTCGAACACATTTAAGTTTCTTCCCGGTTTCTCTTTCCACATTGACATGAAATTGCTTGAATGCCTCAAGTACCTGATCTTTAGATTTCAAAGCAATAGCCCACACTTTTCTAGAACAGTCATCAATAAATGTCACAAAGTATAATGCACCTCCAATAGTTCTAGCATCCATGCAACAAACATCAGTGTGAACTAAATCAAGTACATCTAATTTCCTGTGTGGAGAGGAACTATGAAATGAGAATCTATGTTGCTTACCAGTCAGACAATGAGTGCATTCCTTTAGATTTTTCTCCTTCAAAGGTAAAATGTTCTTTCTAGCAAGAGTTTCAAGTCCTTTCTTGCTAAGATGACCCAGCCTCATATGCCATAAATCAACCAAGGAATCCTCCACTGCATTTACCTCTTCTTTAATCAAGTTAGCTTGAATGGTGTAGAGAGAGCCTGTCTTCTTACCTTTTGCCACTACCATGGAACCTTTAGTCAACTTCCATTTGCCATCAAAGAATGAATTACGATAACCATCATCATCCAAGGCACCCGTAGAGATCAAGTGAAGTCGAATATCCGGAACATGTCTCACATTTTTCAAAATCAAATTACATCCGACGTCAGTTTCCAAATAAACATCTCCCATGCCAATAACCTTGGAAACATCACTATTTCCCATCCTTATGCAACCAAAGTCGCCGCTGCGATAAGAAGCAAAGTAATCACACCGTGAGGTGACATGAAAAGAAGCCGCGGAATCAACAACCCACATAGAGTCTTGGCATGTAAAATTCACATATCCGTCATCACATACAAACACAATATCGCCATCGGATGCAACCGCCGTTGTAGCTTGTTTCTCTTCTTTCTTTTGATCTCCATTTCTATCATGGAATCTATCTCTCTTTGGCAACCAACACTCTTTTGCATAATGTCCCATTTTGCCGCAATTATAACACTTGACACTCCTCCTCGGTCTTGATTTCGACCTTCCTCTTGACTTGCCTCGGGTATCATTTCTTTGAAACCTTCTTGATTGACTTCTCCCCCTGTTTTCTATAACAAGAGCATCCGATGTAGAAGCATAATTCAAGCATTTTCTTCTTGTTTCTTCATTGAACAAGCTTTCTTTAACCATGCTCATAGAAAGCACACCAAAAGGAGCCGAGTTATTTAATGCCACAACCAAGGTGTCCCAACTATCAGAAAGAGTACTAAGTAATAAGCATGACTGCAATTCATCACCAAGATCAATCTCAAGATTTGTCAATTGATTTACAACATCTTGAAATTCACTCAAGTGTTCCGCCATGTTACTCCCCTCCTTGTATCTCAAATTCACAAGTCGCTTAACTAGAAGAGCTTTATTTTGTGGAGTTTTTCTCTCATAAAGATCTTGTAATTTCTTCCACAAAGTGTCCGCCCTCATTTCTTGAGCAACATGATGAAACACACTATCATCAATCCATTGTCGGATAAACCCAACTGTTTTCCGATTCATTCTATCCCATTCTTTATCTTCCTTATCTCCTTTGGCTTCATCACCATCAATAGGATCAAATAAGTCTTTGCAATATAACACATCTTCCATCCGAGGCTTCTAAATAGAATAATTCGAGGCATTTAACTTAAACATGGTGCTGCTGGTTTCTTCCATTTAACACTAAAATTCAACCGGGCTCTGATACCACTTGTTGGGGAGAACTCGGGTACAACAATTCACCACGTCCAAACGCAATCCAGGATCAATTTCTTTCCCCGAAGCAAAATCAACTAAGAATTTCTTAACCCCCAGCAACAACCAGCAATGTATAGCCTCACAAAATGCAAATATAACGCCGAAATAATAAGTAGACAAAGCAAATAACGACACCAAGGATTTAACGTGGAAAACCCGATGCAGGAAAAACCACGGACCGCCCAAAAACATCCACTAATCACCAAGAATAAGTATTCTTCTCTAGTCACAACTAGAGGCTCAACATCAACATTACAATCATCTTCTTCTCACCACATAGGTAGACAAACAAGTTTGGAGCAAGAAAACCTTAACCGCAACTGGAGAATTTGGAGACAGTTCTCTACGAACAAAAACCATCAACTCGTAGCCCTCGGTCTCACGAACAACATACTGAAATTTGAGCCAATTCCGACAATATTTGGCCTTCGAATCAAAGCCGCAAAGTTGCAACGCTCTTCTTCTCTTCTCTTTCTCCTTTGTGCAGTTTTTTGTTTTCTCTCTCTCTCTTCGTCACTTTTCGGGCGCACACCACGTACGACAACTTCCACTTCTTTTTGTTCTTTTTTTTTTTAATTCTTTTTTTATTTTAATGCTGGCTGGGCCCCACATGAAGGTGGACCCAGCCAACACACCAGTGCCACTGGGGCCTGCGCCGGCCGTGTCCCACGTTGCCCCCCGGCCGTCCCCCGCCATCCCAAGTAAGCTGCTCCCGTCCACAAGGCGGCCTCCAACCCCTCCTGGCGATCTCCTCGACTTCCCCGATGTCCCCTATGTCCCCGGCATCTTGGACGACCCGGTGCCGCACCCGTGCATCATCCAACCCTGGTGGTCGCCGAACTCCTCCTCCTCCTCCTCCTCCTCCTCCTCCTACCATGGCGTGCAGTAAATTGCCTTTAATTTTGTTTGTTTTTTGTTTTTTATATGGAATGAAATGAAATGAAGCTCTCTCTCTTACTAATATCATGAATCCAGGATTACTTAGGTTTACACGAGCATATGCCCAAAAGTCATTCCATATAAGTTTTGACTCGCAACCTTTTGGAAATTGTATAATCATTAAAAGTTCTTTGCACTCAGTTACTAGAAAACCATAAACTCATGAACATAAATAAGTTGTAAATTGAATGATGATAATTTTCCTTATCTACTTAGTCAAATTTTTGAATTTACAAACCGATTTGCCCGCACAAAAACCATATTGTGGGCCATAAATCTAGTAAAGTACTTTAAACTTTACACGATACATTATGACGCGCCACAATTCTTGATTCAACTATGCAAAAGAAGTCATTTATTTGTTAAAAAAGTCAATCGTACAATGAGAAAAAGAAACCACGGGGCCGCACCTTCCATTGACATTCTCAATCAACCTTAACCTTGTCAAGTCATTGTCGCAGTACAAATGAAATTTATTTGTGCATTATTTGGATTAATGGGTCTGGCGAAACATTAACATGGGATTCACCAAACTTAGCAGTGTCGATGCAGTTTGTCCTTTTCCAGTTGCTCGATCCTCGGATGAACAAGTGAGTTCGGATAGGGAGGGAACCGACGTCATCTTCTCCATGCTCATCGCGACCAGCAGGTCAGCTGCTCAGTCGACTTCGGAGAAAGAATCAACGTCTCGATTCCAGGTTTTCGAAGAAGCAGATGAGAATTCATGACCCTTAACCATCCGACTTGATAGATACGATTTAACCTAATCTCGATTATCAGCAGCATAACTAACTTCCCCGGATCGCATGGCCTCCCGAAACTTCTATTTAAAACAGAAGAAGAAGGAACAAAGAGAACTCATCTCTCTCTCTCTCTCTCTCTCTCTCTCTCTCTCTCTGGTGCTGTGCTGTGCAGAGCGGTAATGTCTTCCAGTAGAAAAGGACTCCTGAAGACCATTTTCACACCGAGTTTGGGCTGCGGGTGTGGGAAGCCAGAGCCCTCCGATGCCGTCGAACCCACCACAATTCAACCCAGAAGAGACTCTTCATCTTCATCGTTCTCACTCCATGACAAGCTCAAGCTCGTCAAGATAGAATCTTGCCCTGGCCCCTCGTCTTCCTTCGCTTCCCACACCACCACTACCACTACCGCCACCACCACATTCTCGCTCCCCAACGCCGACGCGCCCCCGAACCGCCGCCCCGACCCGGAGGCGCCGAGGCCGATCATCGGGAACAGCATCGCCGTCGCGAAGGACTCCGACGACCCGTACCGAGATTTCAAGAACTCGATGCTCCAGATGGTGCTGGAGCAACGGATTTACTCGAGGGACGGCTTGCAGGAGCTCCTGCACTGCTTCTTGAAGCTCAACTCGCCTCGCTACCACGCCGTCATCATCAGGGCCTTCACCGCGATCTGGAACGGCGTCGCTTCCGCCGCCGCCGGCGATCTGGATGCGTTGCCGCCGCCGCCGCCGTCGCCGTCGTCATCGTCGTCGGGGTGTCAGAGTAATAATCATGGTGGGGATGGAGTTGAAGGAGGGTAGCGTGAATGAGAGGCTGTAGCCACGTGAGAGCATTTCTCTCGCACGTGTGAAACTTCTTCTCTCTTATCATTTTATCTTTTATTTATCTCTTGGAATGTTGAAATTTTTTGGTGGTGTGAGGAGGAAATAGTGTCCATATGATCCATGAATTCTTCTAATATATATGATTAGAAATATAGAGTTTTTCATTTTAATCACCCGATCACTCCTTGTTTTCTGCTCACCATTATCTCATGTTAAAAAAGAAAAAAAGTACTTCCAATGTTCAATATTGTTAGATCTCTTGCACTAACAATTTTTAACTTAGTTTTATTATGAAGCCAAAAAAAGGTCAATTTTCCCAACTAATATACTTATGAAGCCTAAAAATCATAACATGATCCATGTCTTTCCTATTATGAATTGACGTCAGTTTGTTATTGTTTTTTGCCATGTCATCGAGCGAAAATGAATGCAGACAGATAACTTAATCGAACAAGAAAGAACTTAGAGGGCCAAACCACACAAGTAACAATGACTTTAAGAGATGAAGACATACACACCGGGTGTGCAAGGATAGCAACTTCATGTCTAATCAAATATTTATGAGATAATAGCACAAGCGATCCTAAACTTTAGTTTAATATGTAATGCCGTTTTTGAACTTTTAATTTATTCAATGTGATCATTTAATTATTGTTAAATGTTAAATGTAATTCTTAAATTATATGAAAATATTTAACAATTCAAGGAATAAATTCAACCTTGAATAAAAAATCAAGGATCACGTTAAATAAATAAAAAGTTCATGAACACATTACACATTTGATCAAAATTTAGATATCACATCAAACAAATTAAAAATTTAACATTGAATCAAAATTTAAGACGAGATTGTACACTGTGTTGTTTTTCCCCACATTCAATTACTTTCGGTGGGGGGAAACTACCAACTGGCCGTGCCAATGATTACTACAACGACACAGCAGTTGTAGGGACCGTCGCCCATACTTATGTCTTGCAATGCCCACATCTTCATTTCTTCAAAGGCCCGCAAGGCACGCACTCTTGCCATGCCTACATCTTCATGTCTTCTTTGACCAGAAAGATCAATAGATCAAAACAGCAAAACAGAACCAGAGTCCAACAGGAACATGCTCCAGAACAGTAGTTCGTGGCGGATGGTTCGGGAAATGCATCATTTCTAAAGCCAAAGCTATGATCCTTAGAAGCCACATTTGACGGGACAAGGCGCCGAGACTCGACATAACCGCTGAGACAGGGGATGGGTTATATAACTGGTTGGATAAACACACAGCAAGATATAGCAAAAGCGTTTTCTGAGTAATTCACCCCCGCGCTCTTCCAAGCAGGAGGAGAAGAGGGCCTCACACCGGCATTCCAATGCTGCAATGTGTTCGACATTGTTTGGCATCAAACTGGTGAGAGCTGTGAAGAAAATGGGAATATTTGATTAGAAATAAGAACCCCATTTGCTTTTTTTCTCTTCTTTTCGGTAAGAACTTATTCAATTGTGCAAGCGATAGTCGCAAAGTGCTTACCTAGGAATATAGGACGCTGCAGAAAGCCGAAGATGGTTATGGCTAACCTCAGCAAGCCGAAAACCTACACTTAGAGGCTGATTTCTCGAGTGCTCTCTTTGTTCCATTTGATCGATCCACAGCAATGCTGTTGCAGAACAGCAGGTCCTGCACAGAAATTACCACCATGAATCAGAGGCAAACTGTTTCTAGGTACAACTTCATTGTCACATGGTTTAGTTGAACTAGAAGATACAAGTCCAGATTAGGAATAGTAGAACCAACTGTTTCTGAAATGCTTCCCTTAAATTTTGTCAGAAATACTAGTAAGAGAATTCGGGAGGGGATTTCACAGCAAGAGATTGCTTAGGTTTGAAGAAACAAATAGGAGGAATTAACGGTCCGATTGGGCTCAAAAAGGGTCATATTCATTCGAGACTCGATTTTCCTCATCCTTTTACCTTCTTCTCACGAGGATAGTGCAAGCTAGAAATCATCCATAGATCACCTAAAGGCAGATATAAAAGTGACGAAGAAATGAACTGAAACTTTGACCTCCAGCAATGCTCCTGCACAACAAATTTGTAAGCCAATGTCAGTATTTGATGCAAATAAAGCTGTGGAACATAAACAACGGTCTCGAGTATTACGGGTACTCTAGATACATACAAATAAAAAGATGCCCTGCGTTTGCCAGATGATCAAAAGAGTTTGCAACATGAAACTGTGTACAATTACGGGGGGCAAGCAAAGGGATGAACTGAAGAGTCTACAGATCAGGCAGCCAGATCAGATCACTGGACCTTAGCTTCTTCACAAACTAAAATAAGTGGTATGAATTTCCCCATTCTTGGCATGGTACCAATCACTAATGCACGACGACGCACTATGAAACAAACTCATTCAGTGTTGTTTCGACAGAAGAATTCCAATCCCGATCAGGATAAGAACTAGGTCGAGAACAGGCTTTTCTATTTTTTTTTTTTTTTTCATTCTGCGAAGTTCGAAGTTACACTGAGAAAATCAGGACATTGCGATAAAACCATGTCCAGAAATGCAAGATAAGCTGTCCCGGACATAGAACCGGCAGGTTATCCTGGTCAATTACGAGAAGTTAATGAACATAAGCAGTCCCGCAAGAGGTGAACAAGTTCGTAATGACCCAGCCATGTTTCATTCTTCACCAGTTGTAACTCCGCTGTCATCAGAAACAGGACAGTCCCAAATCATATACGCACAAGCAACGGCACAAAAGCCAGAGGATCGCAGGCGACAATTACCAATCAACGCATTATGTGATAGCATGAAGCAAACATACAACAGGCGATCGATTCGATAAATGTATGCTTTTGGTATTTTGATTGATTTTGACGGGCGATCAGCTGACAGATTTCAATCTTGATTTGATTCAAGGTGCAAATTTGAGTACACCGGTGAATAAGATACCGAACAATATTCACAAAATGTACCAACTAATTTGGTACGGTACAAAAGAATGAATTGAATTTTGGGGATTGATCCTAATAGACCTCTAGGCCGTACAACACGCCGGCGTGCTTCTCCGGCCCGTCGTCGTTGGCGAAGTAGACGTCCCTAATCTTCCTGAACGCTTGCCACGTCAGCAAGCTGTCGGAACCGGCCTGGTGGCACTTGCCGACCGCCCGGTCCAGCTCCAGCGCCGCGGCGACCCGGTCCAGCCCGCCGTGCAGGCTGTGGCAGAACCGCATGAGGTGCTTCACGTCGTACACCCGGTCCCCGAAGAACACCCGCACGACGGCGAGGAACTCCGGGAGGTCGCCGGGGAGCTCGCGGCGGGTGAGGGCCTTGACCAGGTACCCGAAGTCGTAGGCGCTGTGGAACGTGACCCAGCTGACGGCGTCGTTGCAGACGAGGCCGGACGACATCACCAGCTCGGCGAAGCGGGCGGAGTCGATCCCCTCGGCGCGGTTGCGGTCAAAGTCGACGCCCTGGCGGCGGAGGAGCTCTATGGAGTCGGGCGCGTGGGGGTCGCGGGCGGCGTCGAACTCCCGGAAGTTGAACTCCCAGATGAACCCGGGGAGGCCGCCGCGGGCGTCGGAGAGGGTGAGGCCGACCTGGATGAGGGAGAGGGCGTCGACGTTGGACTTGAGGAGGCGGTAGTGGTCGGACGGGGAGAGGCGGGCGCCGCCGGAGGCGGGGCGGCGGAAGACGAGGCCGGGGAACTCGGTGTCCATGGAGACGAAGGGGTAGCGGTCGATGAGGTCGCGGATGAGGCCGAACTCGGCGTCGAGGTTCCAGGCCCAGACCTGGCGGATGGCAACGGCGGAGGCGGCGGAGGAGGGGCGTTCGTCGGGGGTTGCCATGGCCGGGATGGGGGAGGAGGGAAGCGTCGGAGATGGGGAGATGAGGGAGGGGAAATGGAGGGGGCGGGGGTTATATAAGGGCGGAAAGCGGAGGAGGAAGAAGGTGGTGGGAAGGAGGGGGCGAACGTGACGGGTCAGTTTCAGTTCTCAGTTCAGTGGAGGAGTCTCCTTCCTCGTCTTTTCCGAAGACTCGTCCAAGTTCAACGCGCCTTGGGCGCTTTGACTGGACCCCACCCCCCACCCCCCCGACTACTCCCGAATAACGACGACTGAATTGGCGCCGCTCGTTGCGGACCCCACTACTGTAATTTAGTGGTGATTTCTTTGATTAAGAAAATCTCTCGCCTTACCTAATTTTTGCATACTTTTGATAAAAAAAAGAAAAAGAAATATATTCTTTTGTTTTTAATAAATATTCGGAGGAAGAGAAGAAAACAGAGGAGGAGCAGGGAGACCGGGTGTTTCGTTTGACCTTTCGGCTGCCCGAACGAACGAGAGTAGAGTAGAGACGGGAAAAATCAGGCAATTATTTTGTTTTTTTTTCTTGCATTTCCTTTTCGCTGACGTCGGACGGCGGCTGTCGTTGCCGGAAAACGTGTTTTGCATTTTCGGTGCTTGCACCATGTATCCGGACCATCGCCCAATAGCGACGAAACCGTTTTCGTCGCGTGCTTATTTATCGCGCTTGACCATTTTCCTGGTTTCTGATTTTAGCAATTTATTTTTGCTGATTTAAAATTGCTGATAAATTTAACGACGACACACCTGAAGGCATACGAACCATCTCATTAAATATTTACTAATATAAAATCCGCATGATTTCAGCGCACGTCCTCATCCTCATCCCCTTCGTGCTCCTCTTCTTCTCTGAGCTGCTGCTCTCCGTCGAAGTTCCGGCAGCGCATGTCCGGTCGATGCGTATGGCAGGTCCAGAAAACCCATGATTCCAGCGCATGTTCTTAGTCGACGGGCATGGTAAATAGATCTGATCGTGGACTTGGCGGTGGTGCATGGCGATACTTGGATTGACTAGGGGGTCTGGGTGGGTTAGTCCCAACAAGGCTACGTAGTTTGAAGCCCCGGTCGAGCCCTTGGCCAAGCCTGATCAGGCCCAAATACTTCTTGCACGAGAATTTTTGGGGAATGTGTTGGGCTTTTAGATGACTGATTCGACACGGCATTAGGGACCGGCCCGTCCAAGGACCTCCTTCGATTGGTTGATTACGGAACGAATTCAAATCAATCTGACAATCTCCCCGACCCGCCAGGCACCAAGGAAATACCGTGTTCGATGGAGTTCAAAACGTGCACTCTATTGCAGATCTGAATTGACCCTCTAGGCTCTATTTAATGCTTTAAGTGTGGTGCGAGGGAGGGGGAGAGAGAGAGAGAGACCAGACACGTGAGACTTAATGGCTTGTAAGCAGATCGACGCCTAACATTGCCGGGATTCGCGACTTGTCTCGAGTCGTTTGGATCATCGTTGCGGCAGTCAAAGTATGAACGCAATTACATTGACTCTTACATCTGTGATATATATATATATATACTTGTGATTGGGGAGTAGCCGTGTAGCCATGCATAAATTTCCAGCTAATGAAAGTGATGTTTAGATTTCATTAAGGCATACCGGTCTTTTTTAAGTTAAACGATGAGTATGGACGTGTCAAAATCGATCCACACAAGGTGGCATTTAATGTCGGCTTTGGTTGCGCACTATCGTTTTCGTTCTCGGGGTAGATCGTTAGCTCAACCACCGCTTGGCTTTGCATTGATTTTGGGCCGATGCGTTTGAATGAGCTAACTGCCTAGGGCTTTACGACCCTTAATGTGACAGCTTCTGGCCTTCTATTTCCAAGATTAATTTGCATTTGATTGATTAATTGATTAATTAACTGGCAGCATACCTAATTCTACGTACCATGACTTTCCGACTGGACTTCACACGTTCAACGTATTACAAACGTGTGTAGGTTTTCCACTATTTTGTAATAATATATTCGAGGGTTTGCAAGGATTCCATCAACCAAATAATTTTAGACAGAGAAATTTAGTAACACGACATTAGTGATAGAACTACCTTTTAACTAATAAATTAATCTTTTCTAGCTAGGCAAATCAAAGTCAAACCGCATCACAAGAGGAAAGCAGACAGGAGAAAGAAAAGAGAGATCGAAACGAGACGCGTGCAAAGCGAAGTAGATCATCGACTGAGTCACCACGTCAAGAGGGGCGACTACTGTTGTATAAAGGCACTAAGCAAAAGAGCAAATCCCGTAGGGATTTCCGGGTTCGAGCGCTTCAGATCCTGTTCTTCTTGGCAGAGTGATTGTCTTCGTTGACGAAATCGAGCAGGACGGAGCTCTTGCACCTGGGGCACTTGGGGTCGACCTCGGATAGCATCACGTACATGAGGCATCGAGGGCAGCCCACGACCACCATCGAAGCGACCACTCGAGGTCGAGGATCCTTGCCCAAGTAGCCGATGCTGACGTTGCCATTGCTGTTGCTGTTGCGGTTCGCTTCGAGCCCCGTTGGTGAGGAGGAGATGCATGAGCTTTCGCATGAAGAAGGTGATGAGTTTGGCGATTCCTTCGTCTGGAGATGATAATGGCCATCGTCAGCTCTCGGTGGCGACAAGTTCAGCCTCAGCTCTAGCTTGGGGCTCTTTGCTCTTCCGCCGCTCATCTTGGAAGCTGTACCTGGCTTTTCTCTCAGCAATATTTCCCTTCTTGGAGCTCACCTTAACACGGGAAAAAAAGAGAGGAAATACTAAGAAAATATCCTATGCATCTAGGGAAAAACAAAAGCTATTCTATAGTTAATATCGCCCATGAAACTTGTTACGTAAATTCGAAAACTTAAAAGAGAGAGATGCTACATCCTAACTTATGATATTCTATTGTAGTAATTAGATGATTCACGAAACGTCGGGCTTCATTCTTACCTTGAGTTTGAAGAAGTAGCTCTTCTCAAAAGAAGACTATCTGGGATTAAGACAAGAAGAAAAGGAATTGCTGATCAAATAGCAATGTTGAAGTTGTCAAGGAGTCTCGTACCGCAATTTATAATGCCTTGCATAGAGAGAGAGAGAGAGAGAGAGAGAGAGATAGAGAGAGGTTCTCTTTATAGCCTATTACTTGTGGGTAGGAAAGGAGGGTATTTGAAATTAGGTAAGTAAAGAGAGAAGGTGGGATTGAGATGAAATGAATTGAGAGGTCGCACAATGGGTGGAAGAGAGCCAAGAAACCAAAAAGGGCTGAAAAATGTTCTTAATGTGGAAAAAAGTTACTAGGATCGACTCATTGCCTTCATTCATTTATGGGAGAGTGGTTGTGTTCATATCCATCACAATTTAGTTAACCTAACAGCTATTATAAGAAATCTGGAGGCATTTAAAGCTTCACGGTTCATGTTTAGATGGAAAGCTACTATAGTCTTGCCCCATGAGAAATAAATATATAGTTAGGCTGGTTGATGCCATGCTTCTATTGAATATGTACGTGATTTTCGTGATTAATCGGATGAGATAAAATCATAGAGGATTGTGTTTTTATTGGCTAATTAGCTAGGTAAATGCATATACTCGATAGTCATACTCACAGTTCGACCGACTGTGAGAAGCTACTCTGTTATGATAAACACCGTTGATGTAAAGAAAAATTTCGCTCGAGCATTATTAATCAAGCGGCATGTGTGCATGATAGCTACCTATCGATAAAGTTAATCGAAGCTAGTAGTCAAGAGATTAAGACAGCGTGTCTAATAATTAAATGTTCATTAAAGTTACCCGTTGAAATCCCTTTTCTCATAGGTGCCCAAAAAAGTCCGTACAATCACCCGATGGCGGTTTAGAATTTCTCAAAGGTTGCTCCACAGACCTTTAGTCTAATGGCTATCGCTGCTACCGGATGTCTCGTACGTACTCGATTAACCGCCCTGATCGCGTAGTACCCTGCGAGGCTATAAAGGCTGTTTGGAGTATCCAGGATCCCTTTGAAGTGCCAGTTGCATAGGGCGACCGGGCCAGGCCGAGTCAGAAAGGCTTTGATGACTCGAGGTTCATCTTAGGGAAAGGAGAGTGAGGGGAGCGTGTGTCGCCGGAGAAGTGATCGGACAGGGCAGGGTCATCAATGAAATGGCAAGAACGGAGGTGGCCATAAAGGTATCATGTGGACGTTCGATTCATGCAGTTGTTATTTATGATTCAGTAATCAGGCCAGTGGCATTCAACTACTCCATTAAAGCTCCCCAAGAGGAGGGGGGCGAAGAGAGATCTTTTCGAGACTGAGAAAATGTTGTTGTTATCGTCCCGCTCCGAAAACGAAAGAAGCCATTGGAAACTGGGAGAGATGCAGGGGCCAGTGACGTCGAGTCAACCGAGGGCTTACGTCGTCATCTGGGTCGAAGTCTCAAGCCCTAATAAGAAACCGATTCGAGTGTCTATTAGGGGTGGACATGATTTCAAGGTAGAATCGAGAATCTGATAATCAGACCTATGAGAACTGATCCGTTTTCAGATTCTAGGAGATGTAGTGCAGATTCCACATTCCAAAAATTGAGGAATTTATTCCAATAGATAGATTTCAAGTTTCAAGTAGAAATAAGAACCTAGAACCTAAAATAAGTCTTTGTGTTCTTCTTATTCTATGTATTTGCACAAAAACTACTTTATTAAAATTTCATAGTCTTCGTGTATCTAAATATAAGTTGCGATTAATGGATCGTAGCAAATAATGTTTATTATAGATGATGATTTACTATAACTGTTCAATTAAAAGTATAGATGAAACTTAAATAGATCCCAAAATCAACTTTAGAACTTGTGATTAGATAAGTTCCAAGTTCTTGAGTATGCATGATAAGTTTCAGATTACAAAAATTAGGAAATACATTTTAATGAGTAGGTTTCAAATTATAAGTGGAATCAGGTTTCAAATTATAAGTGGAATTGGGACATAACCTAAAACAACCACTCACCTCTTGACGTTCGAAACATCATAGTTCATGCAACTTGGAGACTTTATAAACGTTAAGTTGGTACTTGTGTTTGTTCAAAAGTGTAGTGGCTAGTTATGACGATTAGGAAGACTTACCAACCAAATTTGAAGACAGATGCATTAATATTAGTTGCTCCAACATGGAGCCATAGGACCCGACGACGGACCTGAGGATGCCAGCAAGATCCGCTGCTGCCCCTCGGCCCATCGGGTGTGCGGCAAGATGTTTTCTACCATCACCCAGCGATATATTAAACTCCGTGCGAATCCTTTTTTGTTTCGTCGCAAGTAGCTAATATTCCCTCAAAGGTATCATCTTGCCAACCTACCGGAAGCCGTAACACCTTATCCAGATGGCCATTGCTCTGTCCTTATGGAATGGAAGCTGAGGGGTGTGCAAAAGAACTGAAATCCGCCCAGACTGCTTGGAACCAGACTGGAACCGTCTAGAACCGGTGGTTCTTAAGGGAACCGATCCGGTTCCCGGTTCCATGGGTGGATCCGTCCACCTGTCCACCCGGACCGGACCGATTAATTTTTAATATTAAAAAAAATTGAAATTACTAATTAACAAACCCAGCATCGAAAGGCAAGTGGTGCACGAACCAAAATTAGTCCCGATCTTTGCATGCAGAAGAAAGTCCCGATCCTCTTGAGGCGCCGCTTAGCCCCTGACCTTCCGAGACCGCCAGAGGGACGGTAAGCCTGAACCCGACTCCCGTTTTGGGGTAGTGTAGCCTTTGTCTTCTGGGTATCTTCCTAGAGTGGGATCTCATCTCTCTTGATCTGCTGCTGCACAAGTACTCGATGCAACGGTGGATTGCATTAGCTTGTATGTTTTGTCTCGTTAGTGATTGGATGCGAGTGTTTGAGCTTATTTGAGCTAATCTTGATCTGGGTTTTACGTCAGGTTCGTTCTTTGGCTTGCAATTTTCTTGACAAAACACCAAGCAAATGGAGACGTCCAAAAGTTAAAAAGTCTAAAGCGGACCTTGACAAAACACCGAGCAGTTAGTGCGCAAAACTCAAAAGGCTAGCATGCGAAGAAGTAGGCATCATTATTGTGAGACCGGTTCCATGGATCCACTCGGGAATTGGATCGGACCGGCGGTCCAGTTCCCGGGTGGATCCATGCAATAAACGGGTGGATCACGGTTCCAATTTTTTGGAACCGGTCTTTAGCGGGCGGTTCCCGGCTTTAGGTCGGGAACCACCCACCTAGACTATGCACACCCCTACGGTGACATGCCTAACAGACATGTCAAAATGGTGAAGAGACTGACTCAACATAATTGCCCAGGCGGCCATTGGACAGAGAAGGTCATCAATAAAGGTGGCCGAACAATTAGGTGATGTTCAGAGGGAAATTAATGGATATAACATCACCATCACCTTCTTCTTCCTCTTCTTCTTTCTTCTTCACCTCCGTCCCCCTTCCTTCAAGACACGAGATGTCCGAGCGGGACTGTCAGAGACTTCAATGCATGTTATAACCAAAATGCATTCTCCGGAAGGAAGAGAAGTTTAAGAGAGATGGGTGACGCATTAATCACGGGGTTCCAAAACAACTAAAGTGACGGTGTGGTGTACGCTACTAGTTAGGCCGGCAGAGTTCGATAGTGTCCCAAGAGAGCATGTTCTTCTCAATACATGGACGGGGAAAGATGAGATTGATCGAATTTAACCGCCACAATCTTACCCCAGTGGATTGTGGCAGAAGAAGCAAAAGGCAAGCGGTTCTAGTATTCATGAACTTCTAAAGAAAAGAAAAAAAGGCATAGACCACATACATTGAATGATGATGATGCCAAAGCATCCAAGTGGGCTCCGATTTGATAGGATTTGTGAAGACGATATTGCCATCTTGCACAGTGAAATTCAAGCCATCCCGAATGTTCTGTTGTATTAATTGCTATTTTCTGCCTATTGTTTCCATTAAATACACTTAAAGATGAATCTAGCTAGTAGATAGGTGGTCCACATAAATGCTTACATATCTCAATCAATTATGAATGTTTCTAATGTTTTCATGCACACCATGCACACCTTTCTATCGTCGGCTCCTCTGTTCCCGTGCTAATCTCAAAAATCGCCAGAGCATTCCAGTTTGACAACTAGGATTCTTCGAAGCTTCTATTTTTACACTATCAATTACATTGGCTGCAAAGCTGGACTTTGGCAAAGATTAAGAAAATCATTATTGCTTGCTTTGATTGAGGTTCTCAGGGAAAGTTATCCTGTGAAGAGAATTGACTTAAGAAGAGAATTGACTTAAGTTGGAAAGGATAAGCAAATAACCAAGAGCTTTTCCTAACAATCCAAAGTTGTGGAAGATCTCACCTAATCCTCTAGAACCTGCTTTTGTTCGAGCTCAATAAAATGTTCGGGTAGAGGGATCGTGGTGCTATTTCTTGTCTTACCACTCCTGCATTGCGAAAGCTGCTCCTTAAGGCTCCGGACAAGCTCATACAGTTTTTGGATGCGTTGCTCTTGCAATATGATGATCTGCAAAAGGCGATGACTACAATTACAAAATAAAGCAAGGACTAGAAGCTATCTCTAATTCAGCAGCAAACTAGCAGATTGATATCCAGATGACCCGAAAGTGCAATGAAGATGAGATAGAAAGGAGCTGCAAACACCTGAAAAAAAAAAAATCAACCACTTTCAGAGGCCAAATAGCAATTGATTTGGGATTGAATGAGTTTCTAGGAGCAGAAAAGAAAAGAGCTTTGAGCCGTCGAAATTTGGCAATTGGTGAATTGTGGGCAAAACTGAGTTAAGCTTGGAAAAGTTTCTTCTTGTTGGAGAAATCTCCCCATTTTGAATCTTTCAAGGGGAGAAGAGATCATTCCTAACTACAAACTGGATGTTTTGCTTCAGGAAAATCAGTTTCACCAAGAAGTTTGATAACAGATTAAAAAAGGCTGACTTTCTAGCAAGCATCCACGGTTGAAAAGTCCACATTCCGCCTATAACAATTCTTCAGAGTAGAATTCCTTCTGTTATCTTCAAAACAAGCTATTCATAATTACACTTGATCCCTACATTTAAATGACACTTTCTTTCCAAATCAGCCATTACAATTGAGGCTATACTGTCCATGGCCAAAGCATCCTCATGAAAAAAATAGAAGATGCAATTTTTAGGGCACTCTTTTATGGAAGTAACCACATTCCGAGGTGCAAAGGAAGACATGATTTAGTTGGTTTGGTCATTTGTAAGTATGGGGCCAGATACACAAGTTATGAGCATTGATTCAAAAATAGTCCAGGCTACAAAGAATGACTAGCAAAAGAGAGGGAAGAAAGAAGGACATCTGCCTGAAAGCTGGGAAGAGAAAGACTGTAAGAATATAATGTTAAGTATCCACTTGACTTGCAACTTTGCCATTCAAAGAGCAAGATGGTGCATCAATATCAAAAAAACAGACATTGCACGGATTCTATAAAGTGAAATAGAACCCTCTTAAAAGAACTACAGAACAACATAAATCACCGGTACAGATATCGATGAGAATTACGCTGTCATACTTTATGTTCTACGTCTTCACTTTAAATGCCATTGGAACTAACCATGGGGGGGACATCGCATACTGATTAAGACGGTACAACAGGCAGCAAAAGGAAAACCAAATGAAAGGCAGAAAAAACAAACTTCACATTATTGGCATGACTGAGAGGCTTCGATTAAGCATGGCTCCATTCTGAGCAGATAGAATCAACCCAGTAACAAACAGTAGACGCGAGGAAAAACTCGACAGCATTTTATCGAACAGGAATAAAGGAAACAACTACCTTCTCTTTCACGGCTTCTCGCCTCACTGAAACTCGGGTTTGCTTCTGGGCAACGCTCAGAGTGTGTTCAAGGTCAGTCACGAGGGGTTGCTTCCACTCAAACTGGGAAGTGATAATGAGGACTAGCAACAGAAAGGCAAGTAACAAGGGACGGGGCATCGTCACAAAGTTTCACGAAACCTGCAAATTAACTTTTAACTTAGACTATTAAGTGTCATGAACTTGAACACGTTCAAGAATACACATGGTAATAGCGACTTCAATAGTCAAAAAGCTGGGAACTTCCTGTCTCGCTACTATCCCAAACTTTCGCCGGTCGAACATCAGAACTACCAAGGACAGAAACACGAAGCAAACACGAAAAGCGAGACCTTGTCTTGCAAAATGAAAATTAACCAAGATCGTCATATAAATGTACTCCTTAATGCAACCGACGTGTTGACCAGACACAATGCAAGCCAAAACCCAGCTCGAATAAGCAAAACCCATGTTTCTTTTGTCAAGAGAAACGCACAAAGTTCGGCAGAAGGATGCTAATTGTTCACAATGCAACGAAGAGATCGATCATGCCTCGCGACCCAATAACAAGATCGAGCAAGTAGACCCTTTTGTCCCTTCCCCATTTTCAACTTCTCAAGATAAAAGCAACCCCCCAAGAAAAAAACCCTGATTTCGAATTCAAAAATGCTCCATGTACGGGACAAAGAAGCACTAATTAAGCAGGAATCGACTTTCGCAATCCATCGACGCTTCTCCAACTCAAGCAAAAACCCGCACGCCCCACGGGACTTCATTCCAGAGTAGAGCGGGACATTCCACGCTCGCTCGCGCGTCCATTCGCAAACCAACGGAAGGAAGAAAGCGCCGATCTCGATCGACCCAAGGCACGCTAAACGCAGCGGAAGGAAACGGGGGAGAAAAAAGGCGACGAGACGAAGCAAGATTCGATTTACCCAGAATCGACGCGCGCCTGTAGAAAGAAGGAACGACGACCTCATGATCGATCGAGTGACATCGCCGCGACGCTCGAGCCACTTCAATTCAAGCTCTCAACTACCGTATGCTGACTTCTCCTCCTCCTCCAGGCTTCGTTGCTTCATCGTCCGCCTTTGGTTTTGGTTCGCGTGCAGTGCAGTTCGGATGACGAAAGCGGGTCGGGTCATTGGATATCGATATCCGGGGCGGGGCGAATGCGTATGCGCATGCGTGGACTAAGGGCCGTTTGGTTCGGCTTTTGGGAAATGCATTTGCCAAAATGCAAATACCTTTGGGTGAATGGGGTTTTCCGAAATGCAAATGTCATTTGGTAAAATTTACATTGAGATGCAACTTTGGGCAAAATACCGTTTGGTAAAATTTGCATTTGTAAAAGACTTTTATTAAATTAAAAAAACAAAAAAACATTTGTCTTTTTTTTTTTTTTTGAGTCCGGCCGCCGGACCGCCGGACCGCCGGATCCGGCCGCCGGACCGCCGGATCCGGTTGCCGGATGGCCGGATCTAGCCGCCTGGGTCGCGCGACCTCAGGCGACCGTCGCCTGGGGTCGCGCGACCTCAGGCGGCCGCCTGGTTCGCTCGACCCAAGCGTCGCCTGAGGTCCGGCGACGGTCGCCGGGGTCGGGGGACCCTTGGCCGGCGGTCGCCGGTGCATTGCCGGCGCGTGCGACCCCTTGGCCGACGATCGTCGGCCTCCGATCGACTTCTCTCCGGTGAAGATGAACAGTAGAAGTTGCATTCCACAAATGCAACTTCCCAATTGACCTCTCCCCCTCCATTCCCCTAAAGTCCCTTCAAGCCCTTTGGAGATGCAATTGCATCTCCCCAAAGTTTCCAAAATATTGAACCAAACACCACTCACTTTTGCCCAAACCCCTTTAGAGGCCAAAAGCCTCTTCTAAATGCCGAACCAAACGGTATTTTGCGTCAGCCTTGGACCTTGCTATATATCTTTTTTCCAATGCTAGATAAAGGTGGAGATAAAATGAATTGTAACTTCCAATTCATATCGTCAACAATAAAAGTAATTTAGGGTTTTCTTTTTTTATTCACTTTTTGAAGAAATATTTCATTTTGATTTCTTTATACATTTATCTGATTATTATTTAAACTCACTTAAAAATGAGAATATATATCTCACAAGAAAGTTTACGATCATATCTACTATTGACAGGCGATTATCGGTCTGCTTCTATTTGGAAATCTACTGGCATTGACCTAGCTGGTCCAGTTTCAGGCTGCTTCATGTTCCTAAAATAAAAAAAATGAACTCTCCTTCGTTGGTCCTAAAATATTTGGACATCTTTCTCACAATATCCAATTATCTTCCTCGAACAAGTATCAAAAATGAAAAATCATCGCACAATTAGATACACACACCTCCCCTCATTGAAAGTGAAGATAAAAATGTTATACTTCATGTTAGTAGTATTTTTACTGCGGTCTAACTATTATTGATTATTACTTGGAGAAAAAAGATTGTACAGTAACACTTGTAGAAAAATCTGATGTATCAATGTGAGCTAAACGATGGATTGAATGGGACATCATTGAACACAAAATTCTGAAAAGTGAGCTACAAATATTTTTATAAAAAGAATTAGGAATAAATCACATCCGCTGTGATTGGAAATTTCAAAAGGAGGCTTGAAAGGGCACTGGTCTGTCATGTGTTGGCTAGATGCATTGATGGCCTTCCATGATTCAAAGGACATACTGAGGATTTAGTGTTAATTCTGAAATATTTTGTTCAAGTTGGCTGTGATTTTTCCGACCCTATGGGCCATTATTACAGTCGAAATTCACCAGGAATGAGAGAACAATAGGATTTTTTCATACTACTCGCCTGGGTGGTGTTGCTGGCGGCGAGCTTCTCCCCTAACACAAGGGGAGGAGTTCGATTCTCGAACGTCGCAAAGGCGATTTACTCAGGGTACGAGGGGTGGTGGTGACTCACGTGCCTCCCCAGGGTTTACTCCGCCGCGCTATCGGCGTACGGGGCTTCCCTGGATTATTAAAAAAGAAAAAAAAAACAGGATTTTTTCATAATCTGAAAAGTATTATTGAGCCTCTTTGCAATGCAACTTGCAAATGCAGTGATTACAAAAGAAAATAAAAATCCCCCTCCATTCATCTCTTTGCTTAGCCCAGTTACTTTAGCCAGTTAAGAAGGCCAAAGAATGATCACAAAATAGAATCAGCAAAACCAAAACAAGAGAAAAGAAGAAGGAAAAATGCTTTCAGTTAAAGTCAATCCGAAAGTGAGAATGGTATGTCAATCAGCACTTGGGAAGATCTGCAGGTGGAGGAGGCAACTTCTGGTTGGGTAGCTTCCCATCCAAGACAAGCCATGCCATCTTCAATCCCCAGCTTGTGTGAACTTCCAGGTGGCAATGCATGAACCATACCCCTACATGATGATCATCACTTTCATCAGCATCCATCATTAAAGATGGAGATTGCAAGGTCTAGACACGATACCAGACCACATATGATTCTACCATGTTCTTCAGAAAACATAAAAAAATGAAAGAGCAGATTGCAAAGTGCATTGTGATCCTCTCACCTGGGTTATCAGCTAAAAACCTTATGGCCACCCAGCCCCCAGAAGGCACACCCACAGTGTTCCTCTCAACTGGGTCGACAAGATTGAACTTTCTGGGGTCCTTATTCGGGTCGAAATTGCCAAATCCTTGTCCCACAACAAAGAAGTTGAACCCGTGCAAGTGAAGCGGGTGGCTCTCGGCACCGAGAATGCTCGTGTCCTGCATAATAAGCTCGACGCTGGTGTTGAACGGCAGGACCACCAGTTTTGTTCCGTTGCCCACGTTCGTGTTGTTGGGCGAGGTCCCGGTAAAGTTGAATATGGATTTCGGGTAGCTCGGGAAGTCCGGGCTGTAGACTCCGTTCGATTGGCCGGTGTAGTGGGCTTGAAGGAGCGCGGTGGTCGGCATCGTGAACGATACATTGTTGATAGCAGCATTGAACATCGTCCCGTTTGGTCCTTGGCAAGTTTGGTTGCCTTGGCATGGCATAGTCCCGAGACCGACGGTGAAGAAGAACCTCCGGTCAACCTTTTGAGGTACATTGGCAGGAAATTGCGGGGTTGCTAGACTCCGGAGCTTATTCGTGAAATTTGTCGCGAATGCGGTGTCGTTCAGAGGCGGGAGGGTCGGTTTAAAGAGCGGAAGTTGCTTAATTGAAGAAGACCGGTGAGGTTTGTTAAGGGGTGGCTTATACTCCAAAATGCCGGCGACGGTAGAGTTGTCGAATGTACCAAGACCAGTCACATAAGGCCTAGCGGTCATGAGGAAAATGGCTTTCGGGTAGTGGGGCTTTGTCTTAAGAAGGACATTTGTGGTCTGTGCAGGGGCGATTAGGAGGGTCTCGGTCTCAAAGGGTTTCACATAGACAGCGTCCGCTTCGACCACGGTGAGGGTGTGGTTTGCAATGCTAAAGAAGAGCTCGTTATTAAGTGCAGCATTGATTAAGCGAAGAAGGTAAGTCTTTCCTGGCTTCACTTTGAGCCTGTATGTATCTGTAGGAATTCGTTCAGTGAAATATCCAGTCGATCAGTTACCAATTGTACGCTTCCAGAGTTTCCATGGAAGTGAGATTTTCAGGAAATATAATCCGTGACACAAAATGTGGTACCTTTGGCAGAGCAGTTATACATTGGGCCTGGAAGTCCATTGATGGTATAGGCATCGGAAACATTAGGTCCTCCACCGGTTTGCAAGGCCTGACTAATGATTGCCTCGGTATCTGAATTAAACCATTCACCTGAAAATTTGTGCTCTCTGTTAATTCTCGGTAATCAGAAATGTCAATGAGAAAGTAATGTCGAGCTCGGATCAATCTAATCTCTAATGCATTACCAAAGACGATGGGAATTTCTTTGTGAGGCTTGGCAAATGGGTAAGAAGCATTATGTTTGGGAAGGATGATTAGAGGACCATAGAGAGTTGACCGTAACCATGATATATGCGCATGCCACCAAAGAGTGCCTCTTTGGCCTATGATGGTGTAGTTGTACATGTAACTCTGGCCAATTTGGATCGGGCATTGAGTCACATACGCAGGACCGTCAGCCCATCCGGATCGAAGTTGTCGAATTCCATGCCTGTTTTGTGCAGAAAAAAGAAGAAGGAAATGAATCCTCTACAACAGCCTAGGACTAGACTATGAAAGTGCCTCTCTATTTGATTACATCAAGGTTGAAGGCTTGGCTTGACCCTATTTCATCTCCTGGTCGAAGTAACCTATTGGCAAAGAAGCCTCCTTACACCAAAAAAAATAAAAAAAAATAGAGAGAAATAAAGAACCAAGGACTAGGCTATGAAATTAAGGCATCTCTCTATTGACTGCATCAATTAACAATGGCTTGTAGGCTATCTAATGCAGCGTAATTTATCATACCAGTGGATCGATACGTTATTCGGGACATGATTAACCACTTCAATTAGAAGCCGATCGCCTTCCCTGGCAATAACTCGAGGGCCTGGCCATTTCCCATTTACGGTGATTATGCTTTTGGTGTGGCATAAACGCGTCACATTTTGCAACACGACCTGCCGAACACATTTTCACTTGGTTATAAAGAAACAATCGCAATGGGAGTTGTCAACACACGAGTCCATGTACATATCATATGTACAATTCGTGTCTAGAATACAACCTCCTTTGAAAAAAGTATTCGAGGATGCAGCAAATACATACATTGAACTTGTAATGCCTGGTCATGCCTTCGCCGGCGACGAGAGAAGGCTCGGGACAGAAGCACGACACTAAAAACGCGACAAGAAAGAAACCGGCGAGTGGACATGATCGAAGGAAAGAAGCATCCATTCTCTCTTCTCAGCCTCGATTTCTCTTTTAGCTGAACAGAGAAGAGACTTGATTGAGCGTGATGACAAAGAAAACTTGTCGATATGGTTCGAAGCGCTTGTGGATTCAACATTACCAATCTCTTGAAGTATATATAAGCAAGTGTTCCTAGCTGATCTGGTAGTGCAAATGCATAATTTATTACGTAGAGAAGCTGGAACAGCATATCATCGGTTGTTCGAACAACCTAAGAGTGATGTCAAAGACAATCCACTTTTGACCTCCTTCCCCTCCAAGTCAAACTTCCCATGTAGGGTGAAGTAATATAATCTTCGTCTCAAGCTCAAATCAAATTGTCACATCCATGGAAGGTATTGGAAACCAGCTACCACGCTAGATCCCCATAATTATATTGAAGTGCTGAGAATTCCGTTGAACATCACGAGACGTTTCAAATAAGAGCACTTCATTTTTATTAATTACTATTTAATTCTGTCATTGTTATTGAATTGTTTGTTACCTTCATCAGTCAAGTAAAATGGATCATCTATCTGGTGAAAACAATCAAATTGATTCATTCTCTTGTCTAGCAAAAACCAATGACCAAAATTTATTATGTGCAGATACAATGTTATCCCTCAAATTAGTAGTATAAAGTTATCATTTTTTTTTCTCAGTTTAATTATTTTTACTCTGGCCAAGCTATTGATTATTACTTCGAAAAATGCACTTATATCAATAATTAAATAATTTGTCACTAAATAAGGAATCTTTTCTCGTTTATTCATGCAATATTAAGGCATAATGTAAAGTTTTATCTTGATATTAACATGAACAATTTCTATAATTTTTTTATTAATTTTTTTTATCATGTATTCTATCCTTTGCATGTTCTTTTAAATAGTTATCTTCCTAGAGGGCCGGCGGGCCGGCGCAGCACTAGACAAGGGTTGCAAGCCCTCACCGGTAATTGGGTGAGGGCCAAGCATAAAAAGAGAGCTTTGTCAATGAGGTTCCTGACAAAATGCCTAGCAAGATATAGCTACTTTAACCATGAAAAATTAGAACAAAAGAATACACTGAGTCAATCAATCTAGGTCTAGGTGAGGGCTTCATAGTGCATAATGGCTAACAAGGGCTTGTAGGCCCTCACCCAATGGCCACCACAGTACAACTCTATTGGCCCTTTTGAAAAGATGAATAGTGAAAAAAGGAGAAAATAAGACAATAAAATAAAAACGAGAATTAAAATTTTTTTGGAGAAATTACATTGCCAAAATTGACTAGAATGACTTTATTAACAAATCATCAAAAATGTTTCAAATTGAATTGGTCAAATTTAAAAGCTTACTATCGAATTACTCGCCATAGAATAGGTTTTAATAAATATATATATATTTTTTTTGGGTTTGTCCTTCTGTTCTTATTAAATACATACATCTCCTCCGACCAAAAATAAAAAAGACATAAATGTTCCTTTCAGAGTCTGTTCCAGAGTCCGTTCACTGTTTTTAGAGAACGTTCATTCAACGCAATATTTTCGGAGTTCCTAATTCGCGGACTAAATTTAGTCTTTAATCCTATTGCATCATCTAATCCCTTTTGAACAAATAAGATCACCTAACTAGAAATAGCTTTCCTTTTCTTTTATCTTTTCAATTTACGATTATCAATTATTTTGCTATTGCAAACATTACAATTAAGTTTAATATCAGAAAGCATGACACCCTTAGAAAAATCCTTTTAATACAACTTCAATAATTATACTATTTAAGAAATATTTGCTTCTCTCTACGCGGGTAATGAAACTAGTTTTCTATACGTACTTTTTTGGTATACATGAACACTCCTCCGATCCGCCAACCGATCCTCCGGCATCAGACAAGCGATCGAGACGCACCAACTAAAGTTTACTTCCAAAAGTTAACGTAAAACCCGAAGTCCCGCGCGACCGTTTTCGCACGCGGGTACCCTCCTAGCAGGAGCACCAGCAACCCAGCGAGGACCGCAATCGCCAGGACCGCGGCCGAAAGCTGGCGACCAAATGTTTTCCCGGAGAAAATGGTCGTGAAGAAGCACGTCTGTGATTGCTCGTCGCTTGGTTTGTTGCCCTTGTCGGCAGGGTATTCCTTGTTCAGCTCTAATCCATCCAGTGCTGACGTTATCGCTTGTTCCGGCGCTCTGGGGTCGATTCTTTGGCCCGGCTCGGTCGGGAAGTTTAGGACTTGCAACAGGGACGCTTTGATCGACTCTTGAGATCGCCTCTCGGCCTCCAGTTGACGGGACTCCATAGGCAGGGGAGGGGGCGCTGGGGAAACCGCGGACTCGTCTAGTTTGATTATGTCGTCTTTCATTATGTCCGCAAATAAATCTTCTTCTTCGTCGTCAGGGTCCTGAAATTTCACATCGGGCAACTCCGTATCATCCTGGGTGAAAAGCAGAGGCCCCAAAGATCAAAAACTACAGCACTCGAAAGACTGGAATCGAATCGACGACTAACCTTCTGGCGGATGGAAGATTCTGTCATCGTCCCTTCGTTCAATAAGTTCTGGTTGGATTCGGATGCCGAGTCCGTCTGCTCAACAGAATGAGAGTCGTAGCTGCTCGGGCACCTTCTTGCGAAGCCTTCCCCTGCTTCAGACAGAGTTATCCCTTCAATGCCGCCCTTGGATGCAACGTTGTTTCTATCATCTACAGAAGACAGCTCCCTTTGGCTCGGAGAAGCCTGATTCGTGCCGTCGTTAATCCGGAACTCGCTATTCCTGCGAAGACGGCAGATGACTGGAGAATCCTGGAAGTTCACGGTAACACGATCGATGAGCATAATTAGCTATTATTGAAAACATATGAACAAATTTGCTCAAGAACCTTAAAAGTAATTTAAAGAGGCCATTCGATCGATGAAAGAATACGATGGATATATATTACCTGCGACTTCCCATCCATACAGTACTCGTGCATGATCCATTCCGTCCTCTCACCTTTCGGCGCACGGCCCAAATGGAAGACGAGAGTCCTCTTAGTACCGATAACTCTGGAGCCAGCCTTGACGTTGCGCTCCTTGCCAGTGGCCTTCCAGTACCCAAGTTCAGTCGCTCGCCTACTTTGTGTGCCATTTGGGTATTTCCTTCCACGAGCCGAAAAGAAGAACCACTCGTTGTCTGACTTAATAATGGATTTTGCTGTTTCAATAGTAAACCGGCACTCATCAGTCAATTATGCAACAAAGCATTCATACTGAGGACTGGACAAGTATACTTCCATTTCTGATATGCCTTGGCAAAGGAACAGAACATACATAATACCATGAGAATGCCTAGCATTGAACTCGCACAAAGATGAATCGAGACAATATTTGCCGGTAGCTTCCTAATTCCTGGCTACACTGAAGCATTTCGTCTTTCCTACCGTAAATATGTACTTCCGCATGTCTGTAATTCTGGAACATATGCCGTTCTACCGATTAAGGTTACACTGCAAAAGATGGGGGACTAACTGACAATAATAAGTTGCACAATGCCGTGGATCTTTTACAGCTATAACATATAACTTGAAGAGAGCCAACTTCAACTTTGTCACAAGAAGATGGAAAACAGGGTTCGATACTGATCAGACCAGCAACCGGGGCATCGATGGGTAAAAGAATGGGAAGCTCCCTCTTCACACCATGGCAAAAACTCAGGCACGGTTTCTCTGCTCCCGCATTAAAATCTCAACGAAGCTAAATGCTGCATCATGGTTCAAAAAATCTTGTGCAACGGTATAAGAGACGAAAAGTTCCTTCCTTTCCTAGCCGGTTTGCTTCGCCGGAAAACCGCAGATTCTTGGCTTCATCAGGATTAGATCAGAAGGGCTAGTACGTTGAACAACGAGCCTAGACATCAAGCCTACTCTCTGCTCGAACCGCAAAAGCGTCGATCGAATCGACACCGAACGGGACAGACGCAGGACATAATACAAACCGGGGCAAGATCGGTGGCTCCTGTACACACTACCAAGACGATGGTTCTCGTGGGATTCAGAAGATAAAAAAGAAGAAAAAATCAACCTTTTTCCGCGTTAAACGCTTACCATCCAGGACGAACACGTAAAATCTTCTTGCAACGTAATGGAAATGCTGCAGCACTTGCATAAAACGTTTGATCACATCGCAAACTAGTCAAAGACGTTCAATCAGGACCAAGACCAACCTGGCAAGTCCCAGGGCTCGTGGCGGCAAATCTCGACCTCGGCGATGACCTCGACGCGCTCCTCGCAGCCGTCGAGCTTCTTCCTGAGGTAGTACGAGATGAGCTCCTCGTCGGTCGGCGAGAACCTGAACCCCGGGAACATGGAAGACGCCGCCATCGTTATCTGCGGCTCTCTCGAAGAAGGCCCCGCCATCTCCGCTCTCCGCTCTCCCTCTCCCTCTCCCCCTTCCATTCTTCTTTCGGCAGAAGAAGCCAAAAAGGCTCTCTCCTTTTATGGCTCGTCCGACCCCGACGCAAGGAATGAGTGAGCCCCGCGCCTGTCTTCCTGCGGTTCCTTTAACTTGTGGAGAAAGAAGAGAACCAGAATCCGAAAGCAGCAGGCACGAGAGCAAGGAAGAAAGGACGGATGGAAGGAAGGAAGGAAGGAAGGCAAGGTAACTTGGGTTCGTTCGTGCTTTCGTCGTCGTCTGTTCCCTGCGTCGGTGTCAGTCTCTGTGCTGTGCACGCTTTGCTTGTGCGTGTAGTGATGGTGATGGTGTTCTGCGTCCGTGCCCTCCTCAATCGGCGTGAAGCGGCGTGAGGACGTGACGTCGAGAGGGCCCGCCGACAAGGAGTTCCCGGCCGTACGTGGCGTGGAGAGCCCACGTGTTGCGACCCCGATTGTTCTTTATTTCTTGTTTTCTTTAAATTTCTCGGGTGACCGTCCGTTCGTTTCAGCGTCGCCGGCGGAGCGAACGGAGCTCGCCGACGTCCGTCTGCGGCGTGACCCCGGCAGGACGAATCAGAGTCGATTGCTGGTGAGGACTTACTGGGAATTTGCATATGTGAACGGGATCTAATGTGGCTACTATAGAATCTTGAATTATAATTTAATTTGATAAATTTATTGGGAGCTAGTAAGGGTGTCAACCATTCAATTCAGTACGGATTTTCAGGAAATTTGAATCGAATTGAACCATTTATGTGTTAACTTTGAACCGAACCGTGCTACAAATTGAAGATAACCTCGGTTTGGATCATATCAATTCAGTTCTTTTTTTGGTTTTTTTTTTTTTTGAAATATTAAAAAGGTTCGGCGGAAAATGAGAAACATTGTGTAAATTGTAATATTAAGAAGATAGGTTATTTTCCGTTCAATTTAGTTCATTGAAACTATTCAAATCAAAATAAAGAATGGTTATTTTTTTTATTATCCAAACTGAACCAAAATTGCATGTTTGTTCATCTTGGGTTTGGTTTTGACACCCTTTGGGTCAGGCTATATTCATGCATGTACTTGTAATAGAAGGGTGTTAGACAATCAATCCAAAAGTTGGGAATAATCGCCCGTTTGGTTCAATTTTGGGGAAATGACTTTGGAAAAATGCAAATATCTTTGAGATAAAAAATTTTTTTGAAATGTTACACCATTTGGTAAATTGTAATGTCAAACAACATTAAAAAGTAACTTTAGCATAAACACTATTTGGCAAAACTTAAATTTGTAATTGGTTTTTGCGATATATATAATTTTTTTTTCTTAAGTCTGAAAATCAAATTCGGCGGTCTGCTAATCGTCGGCCAACTGTCGGACATCCAAATTTGGTTACCGAACCGCCAAATCTGGCCTCAAGACTGCTAGATCTTGGCCTCCAGACGACCAGATCTGGCAATTTGAGGTCGCAACCTCAAGCAGTGTCGCCTAGCGCGCGTGAGCTAGGTGACGTCACCTGGGTTCGTGCGACCTCAAGCAGCATCACCTAGCTTGCACGCGCCAAGCACCGCCACCTAGGTCGCGGGTCACGCCACCCTAGGCGATGGTCACTGGGGATGCACGACCCCTAGGTGGTGGTGGCGGCGGCGGTTGTCGAAGAAGCCTGACTCTCAAGCGGGAAGGACAAAGACGAATGGGGAAGAAGATGAATAGTGATAGAACTTGCATTTCCAAAATGCCCAATGCTCAAAGTAAGTCTAGACCTGTATTGCGAATGTTGATATTTGACTAATGAGTTTTCAAAATTGTTTGCCAAACACAAAATATTTTTCACAAGAGACTTTAGAGGCCGCCGACCCTCGCTGTCCATTGCTGCTTAGAAGGCAAAATTTTTGTTTCTTGTAAAAAGTAACCCAAGTCCTAGGGGTGAATTGTGTGATGAGGAGATAGAGTGTGTGTGTTAACTTGCCAGTTCATGAACCAAAGATCCATTATCAATTTTTGGCTTTTAGGTTGGTGGCGGATTACAGCACATCCAATCAAAGCTTGTACTCTTGCCATATCTCCTCTCCCAGGCACAGTGATTCTTAAAGAACGCTTAATATTTATATATCAAATGCCTAAGTTGTGAGATGGTCTTCAAAGCAAAAACAGCGGTCTAAGCGAGGAAAACGGGGCGGCGTTTCTCCAATGCAGTTCGCTTTGAAGAGAACTAAACATGTGAAAGATGCTAAAAGACATGTTTTATTCTTGTTTCTTACTTTCGTTTTCTTCTCGAAGTATTTTATTATTATTATTTATTTTATCAATTTGTAGTGAACATGAATATGAGCATCTTGGACTTGGGTTCGGGTTCTAGGGATTCATTCTTTTGTCAAAGAATGGATGCTTCTTGAAGAAATTCGAGACTCAGACTACAAATTCGAGATTGGAAGCCTTTCAAGCTCACTAGCTACCTTCCGAATAGAACCATAAGTGTTACCCAGAATTATGGCGCTTCAACAAACGGACGTCGAAGTTCAAAAGATTCGAAAGGAAATCTTGGAAAATGTTTCGTATATCTAAATTAAGTCCAAACTCAAAGTGTTTATAAATAAACTCGAGATGGTGAAGCCAATAAAGATGAAGTAATGCCATCTTTGGTGAATGTACATCTTGAGAGGACTATCATAATTGTCAAGAGACCCTTAAACTCACCTTTACATCTGGTTTCCTTTCGACCTTATAACAGTCAATCAGGATGTGCCGCAACGTCAAGGTAGGGTCGGTTGATCCTAGCCTTGTAGTTTTAGGGTTCACCTATAGATTTCTTTTCTATTTCTTCTTTTGTCCAAACCCTATATAAATTTTCAAGGTATCATAAAAAAATTCAAATCGGTATATTTGTGACAAATTTATTTCAAACTGATACATTTGCCCTCCGTTAGTTTTTGTTAGATTGAATTATTACTATAAAAAACTGCAAAATTGGTACACCCATGATAAATAAAGGGTAAAACCTAAATTGGTACATATGACAACTGTCATGTATTATTCAATTTAGCAATTTGACGATAAATTTAACAAAAAATAATGAAGGTTAAATTTGTCATGAGCCTAGACTCTTCTCAGGGTTCCAGCGGAGGGATAACGGTGCGTGGAAGGATCGGACTCGATGGGGGTTGGAGGGAAGGAGCAATCTTGATGAGTGTATCAAAGGACAGTGGATGGACAACTGCTAAGATGTTTAGGGAAGCAAGAATCAATGCTAGTAATGGTTGAAGTACGTGAAGGAATATGTGACGCACACCAAGCCGGGATAAAAATCACGCCCAGGTTTTGCATCGACCGCCGCGCCCTCCTACTCATCAAGGCCTGGCACTTGCCTTGACGACCGAGTATAGGTCGCGCGTGCTTCAGCGCTATCCATTTTTGGGACTAATTGAGTCGGCAGGTCCTGTGTGCCCGCTATCTTTATGGTCAATCCTCCTGAAGCAGAGATGAAATCAAATTCATCCGAGCTAGAAATAGTACATCCTCATGAATCAAATCATAAATAGAAGTCTTCAACTTCAAAATACTACTTCACACTCTATGACATTCCATATTTCAGATGGCCAAATAAATTGCTTTATTTTTTTTTCTGGGGTGTGTGTGACTTTGGGATTCAAAAGTTGCTCGCCCGATGGAACTGCTGATAGTGCACTTTCTCCGCTGCAAACAGAAGCGGTTCTACTAGTTTTCATCTCCTGATCGGAAAGACCAGAGAAAGATTACCTGTATGGGTGGCCGAAAGCCACGAGCGGATCGCCTACTGAGGAGGTGGCCTGGTTGAAGTTAACTCCAGCTAACCTGATAATCTCTTCGGAACCTCGTCTGTCGGGGTGTTCTCATCAATGTCCTCATTCAAGCCGTGAGTTTCCTTGCCATGATGGCGGGGCGACTTTTTAAAATGCATAATTCCTTCGATCTCCTGCTTCGCTTTCTCAATGAAATTGGGTCCTTTGCCATCATTTTCTGCTATTGTGACAGATTACACGATCTGGTGGTTCCGTTGTCATTTTATCAATCAGTTTCCTTTTCTTTCTCTAGCTAGAGGAGATTAAAAAGAAATCAAACAAAAAATCCAGTCTCTTGGTATTGGAATCAGTCAATGGCGCCTATATCATCCAAGGAAAGAGATGGACAAGGATAAGTCCCGATGTAGATAGAGATTGATTTGGCATGGTCAAGAAAGAGCCGATCCTTCCTTTTGACTTGAAACATCGGCGGTCCGATAGCAATTACACCTCCTCAAGTTTCCCCTCAATGAAATAATAGCGCGCACGATAGACAAAAGTTCCCGAATCATTAAATAGACTCAAGACACTAGCTTTATCAGCCTTCCACTATTTCCGTTCTCCCTAAATCACAGCTACAATTTGAATTTTAATTTTTCCCCTAAATAAACAAATCGTGCTTTTCCTTATGAAGGAAGAAAAAATTTCATCAAAAATTTGATAAACCTGTTGAGATTTCTCTTTCCCTTCCCTTGCGCAGAGAGAGGGTCACAGAAAATGTCCAATGCGAGCGTGATGACAAAAAGCTCGAAGGAGAATCCAAAAGTGAGGCTGCCTCCGAAGAGAGGACAGATCAAAGTCGGGATCTTTAAGAAAGACTGCTCAGTGGAATCGAATTCCCAAAAAAAAAAAGAAAGAAAAATACTAAACTCAGTGAACACATAATGTAGATTATAATTAACCTAATCCTATATAGTAATCAAACATGGTAGTATATCTCTAACACCTTCGATGCACGCAAGAAATGTCAAAGTCAATTTGGGGGTCAATTTATCATTTATTAGCGGCCTTCGGTGGTGTCTTAATCATTGATTTTTACCTATATTAATAATCGAGAAGTGATTGTGACACTAGTGGAAATATCGTGTAGTGTATATGATCTTGATTCTGCTTTGATATTTTATAAGGAGCTTCTTTTGGGGGTCCATTTCGATGAGCACACCCAGCAACAGCCAAACCTGATAATGGGTTTTCCTTAAAAAAACTGAGAAATAACGCACAGACGATCAACCTCATCGAGTTTTTCCAGGTGGGTTAAAGAATACATGATAATGGAGGAATTAATTGAGTCCGGACAAATAGCCGTCACGAGTCATGCACTCTATTTGCCGAGAAAATATTAGATGGTTTACTAATATTGCATATGGCTTGATTGTATCTGACAAAGTACAAATATATGAGCTACGGTTGTGCTCCGAGAAGATGGCTAGTGCTTAGTAGCCAAATGTTATTAGTGGCAGAAGTATAGCGCAAGTACCATAACTTGGCACCGAGAGACACTTAAAGTACCATAACTTTAAAATTGTACACTTAAGTGCCAGTTTTGAACTTAAATAGGACACTTAAGTGCCACTCCGGCGAAGATCCGGCCAAATGACTTACGTGGCGACTTTCCGGCGAGCTTGGTCCAAAACGGCGTCGTTTTGCATGCTGACGTGACGGAGAAAACGCAAAAACGACGTCGTTTCGTAATACACGTGTAAATAATAATATATAAATTAATTAAATTAGATTTCAAATATTCAAAAAATTTAAAAAAATAAGAAAATTTTAAAAATTTTAAAAAATTAAGGAAAATTTAAAAAATTAAGAAAAATTTTAAAAATTTTAAAAATTAAGAAAAAAATTAAAAATTAAGAAAATTTAAAAATTTAAAAAAAAAAAAAAATGGAGGGGAGGTCGAACGGGGCGGCGAGGGAGCCACCCCATTCGAACTCCACCCCTTTTTTTAATTTTTAATTTTTCTTAATTTTTTAAATTTTTAAATTTTCTTATTTTTAAAATTTTCTTAACTTTTTAAAATTTTAAAATTTTTAAAATTTTAAATTTTTCTTAATTTTTTTTAAAATTTTTTGAATATTTTAAATCTAATTTAATTAACTTATATATTATTATTTATACGTAGACACAAAATAGCGTCGTTTTTGCGTTTTCTCCGCCACGTCAACGTACAAAACGACGCCGTTTTGGACCAAACTCGCCGGAAAATTGCCACATCAGCCATTTAGCCGGATTTTCGCTGGAATGGCACTTAAGTGTCCAATTTTACTCCGATATTGGCACTTAAGTGTACCATTTTAAAGTTATGGCACTTAAGTGTCCCTCCGTGCCAAATTATGGCACTCCAGGTGTCCCAACCTCGTTATTAGTTCGTAATGAACCTTATTTGTTCTCTGCTATACTTTTCATTCCGATTAATATCGCTAAAATAATCCTTTTATTTGAACTTCAATTTCGTTAAGCCGGTGGCATTAAATTTTCATTCCCCCCTTATAATTAACGTCCTTTGACTGAAATTTGGGCTAATTTTCTGGCAAAACCCTAACGACATCTAGAAAACCTATCATTATTTACTCGAAATAATCAACTTTTGTTCCCAGGATTATTGTGCGGATGTGTCTGTCTGGCTGAAATCCGGTGCTAAAATGTGGTATGTCGTGTCATCCCCGATTCTATCGTAGTTGATTAAATGGCGCTTCCCAAATGAAATCAGCTTATAGAAGAGAACAACTCAAAACGGCAAGTCCATGGTTTACGCGCCTCATGGAAAGCTGCAAACCAAGCACCCTCCGAAATGGACTCGGATATAGAGAGCTCTAACCATTTGCTAATGCGGCAATCTTCAGGGTCTATGCGAGAACAAATCTCACTTACTTATTTTAGGGGCAACGCGACCCCTATTTCCAACGCGTACAATCTTGCCGTGCTCCAAGGAATGCTAATGAGGTGAATGGTTCACGAAGATGCAATTGAAATCACCTCTCTTTCGCAAGTATAAACTACGTTAGTTTTCCCTACTCCATTCCAGGTGTGCTCCTCGGGTCTAGACTCAGAATAGTAAAGGGCCAATACCCGAAAATTGGGGAAGGCTAAAGGGCCTTTACGCCATTTCACTGGGTTCGAACCAGTTGCAGGATGACTCAAAGTTTTATTTCTTCTTTGGCTAATTGTTCCAACTTAAATCTTCTCGCTGTGGCCTCGGTTCACTGTTAACTTGCTTGAGCTTTCTCGAGTTTCCAGTAGTAAGGCTACGTTTGGGAGTAGCTTTTCAAGGCTACTTTGAAGCCCCAAGGATCTTTGAGCCAAATATGGGGTGTTTGGCAAAGAATTTTCAAAGCCCCTTTGCAAAATATTAGCCTTGTGAAGGCTGAAAGCCCAAGGCAGGTGGGGGGCTGCCTTGGGCTTTCAGCATGCCGAAAATGCTGAGAGTGAGGGGTTAAAAAAAAAATTTCTTCCTAAATTATCCTTGTCGATTCTTCATTTTTCCGGTTTTGCCCTTTCATCGTCTTCTTCTTCTTGGGTACTGTTCATCTTCTTCGCGGAGACCTTGCTCGCGCCGGCCACTGTGCCGACAGCCCTCGACCGCGCCAGCACCACCCGCACCGGCACCCGAGCCGCCGACCATCGCGACGCCAGCCCTCGACCACACCAGCACCACCCGCGCCAGCGACCCGCGAGCCCTCTCTGCTCCACCGCCGCTGCGCCTCCACCAGATCTGAACCCGAGCGGACCGCTGCCCCTTTCGAACCGCACCTGCAGCTCGCGACCCAGCACCTGAGGCCCTCACCGCTCGACTGCTGCTGTCCCGATCTCGCTGCTTGAGTGCCCCGACACCAAATTTGAGCTCGCCTCCGCCCGACGCCGTCGCCGCCTAGGAGCCCACGACCTAGCGCCTGACTCCACCGCGCCAGGACCTCCGCCTCAGCAGCTCGCCTCCGTCGCGCCTATGCCCACCGTCCTCCGCTCGGTCGCCGACCCCCGCGCCCCGCTGTGACGCTGGTTTTCTCCCTTCAAGGGAGCCCGACGCCACCGCGCCTGGGCACCACCACCCGCGAGCGGTCGCCGGCGAGGTCCTCCCCGACCCCAATGCCCTGGATCTACGTCGCAGCGGGTCGCCAGAGGTTGAGGCAGTGTCGCACGACCTCGCCGCCCTAGATCCGGGGTGGCTGGAGGTCGTGGCGGCGTCGTGTGACCTCGGGCAGCCTTTGCCGGTGGTCTTCGGGGGTCGTTCGACCCCAGGTAGCCCTCCCCAATCGTCTCCGGGGCTGCCTGAGTCAGATGTTGGCTGCCGGCGACAAATTTCGATCACCGGTGTTCGCTTGCCCTTGCCGGTCAATTTTTTATTTATTTTTATTTTGATTATTTTTTTATCACAAAAGCTCTTTGTAAATATAATTCCCCCAAACACCATTTTGCTCAAAAATACTTCACAAAGGGGCTTTCAAATTATAATTTACCAAACACAATTTGCATTTTGGAAAACACCATTGGCTCAAAGGTCTTTGCATTTCCCTAAAGACTTTCCCCAAAAGCTTTCCCAAACGCACCCTAAGTCCTTACACTTGTAAGCTCAGTTTGGCATGATTGCATCCAAGTATTGAGAAACAATAAATAAAAGTACTTTGGCACAAAAGTGAAGGCACTGGCACAATTCATCCTCCACGGTTAATTTTAATGTTGAAGGGTTCCACATGGATATATCCTTTAGCACTGTTCTCGGTGTGAACTTTGGCGACGACAAGGGAGTCTGCAAAATAATCTATTCTAAGTAAGAAAATCGTCCTAGTGGGATTGCACTTCAATTAGCAAAGTCATGAAGGTCCTATTAGCTCCTTAACCATTAGCGCATCTGCGTTATATGGCACTGGCATAGCCTTTTGTTTTTCCCTTTTTTTTCTTTTTGGGAGGGAAGTAGCTACTTAACTATTATCATATCTACTTTATGTTGCATGTGCCCATTTAGTAGCAGGCGTATTTTTCCCCCTATTTTGTTAAATTTTTGGGAGGGGGACGAGGGGGATTATGAAGTTAAGTTCCTTTTTTTTCCCGGTGGCAATTTTGCAAGCTGGAATTCTGGCCCCTCTTACATATATGTGTTGCATGCTTCAGAATTGAATTGCAATTCATAAAGCTAGAATTGTTTGAGATTTGCAGGATTCAAGTCGTCATCGAATCAGCGCTATGGCTTTTCTATTGGATGAAGACACAATGGCTCTTCCGACAAACCACCGCACGGCTCCGCCTCCACCTAGAAAGGTTGCCTTGCTTTCTTTACTTGTTTCATATGAGGCTTTTAGCATCAGTATGAGCTTCAACTTTCTTGCTCATTAATACCCAACAATTTATGAACAAAATTATGCTTCAAAAGTGTTGATTTGGATCTCCATTTGGTTTAGCTTTTCCAAGGGGCTTTGAGCCCCCAAATCTTAGCAGGGGGCTTAGTCTAATTGAGTGAATTACCTAAATTAGGAGGCCACAGTGATGCACTTGACTCATACGACCCATCAATTGAATGCTTGATGAGCACTCAATTATGAGTTTTAAATGGGCAATGGGCTTAATTCAAGTGAATTGCATAACACGTGGCAATGGTAAAGTGACTCGAAGCATGCACAAAAGTTGAAAATTAAGTCGAGGAGGATCCATCGATTGGGTGATGACCATCACTACGAAATGGGGAGCACTTAAGAACCATCCCTAAAGTAACATGCGAGCCAAGATGGCGAGAGATTCTTGCGAAGGAGGACCGGAATGCATGACGGAGTGGTCCATTTAAAGGCACAAGAAGAATCAACGAGGAGGATATCAAAATATCGCAAGAGCACATCCAAAAGATAACAAATCACAGACAGACCAATCATCTCTAAAGACCGAAACTTTTGACTTTGCACATACAAAGATGAGATGATCATTTATAGTAAATCGGATTAGGTTAGTTTCTGCCTGAATTCGAATTCAAAATAAATTTTGAATTAATATTAGATTTCCTGATTCCAATATTCATCTTTGTTTATAAAAACATTCTAGTTATGCTTCCTTAAGTTTTTACCTTCTCTGCACATTCCGATCATGCATTAGCAACTTATGTTTGTTTTAGGCATCGAGAAAGCATGGCCTCTAAGAATGTAATCTATTATATAAAGTTTCATGCAACTTCCTTATCGTTTCCAAGTCTGCTGTTCGTGCATTATTAGCAAACTCGAATTTTACAAAGTCTTTGAGTTTTCAAAGTATATTACAACCCATTTACTTCATATTCGAACTCGAATTACACAAGTTAATCGGTTCTCAATCACCCGCTATTGGACTTTAATTACTAAATGAAACTATTGAGTTTCCAAAGACCACGACCTTGCCAAATTTCACCAAATAAAGGAAAGATTGGTTGGAGAAAGATTCAATCCAATATTATCTAATATTATCATGTTGAGCGTCATACCCAATTGATTACCTAATAGTATATACGATATAAAGGATTCAATATAATATTATCTTGTTCCATCTTATCAAATAATCCAACTAAATAAGTAACAAAAACATGAGCCAGTTTCTATCCCAAGTTTATTTCGTCAACACTTCCGCAGATTATAAGGTTTACCAATTTGGCATCGTTGTATTGAACCAGCAAATCGCTTCAACATCGTCGCTCCGACAACGACTTTTTAACCAAGTATTCACCATAAAACCTCAAAGATTAGGAATTGCAAAGAGTAGACTGGTTCAAAGTTTAACAACTCACGAATCCCAATTATATCATTTAGGAATCGGACGACTATCAACTACTCAATTAAATTCATGAAAAACTATTATACTCGCGGACCGCTTGTCAGTGGTTGAGTCAATTGCTTTTAATTTCACATACGATTTGTTTTGATGCCTGAGCTGCTAGGAGTGAAGAAGATTTTAATATTGTAGAGATCGAGTTGACCTTAAATTGCTCAACTAATTATTTACCAGAGTAGCTAGGCTTGGTCAATTTTCTTGCCTAGACATCAAGACTCAATTTGTTTGTGAAAAATGAATTATTTGAAATGCTTTTAAAAAAATAATTATTCGTATTGCTTACAAAAAAGAATGAACGAGAAATATATCCATCATCCTTTAAAATGTTTAGAAATAAATTATTATCGATAATGAATATATTTTTCTTTGACTAAATATTTTAAACAATACAAGTGATCATTTTGGGATAATATTTTCCAAACATCCGTTTTCCATAAAACACATAGAATCCAAATTCAACTTGAATTGCTCAACCAATCGTAGATTAATAATGCGTCGGACGCAAGACAAGCGGAACCCAAATTCAACTTGAATTACTCGACCAATCCACTCAATTTCTTATGTTTCCACTTAGTGTTAAACTGAAAAAAGGTTTTTTTTTTTCCCATCAAAAGATAAAAGATCATTTACTTTCTCATAAAATTAAGAAAAACAACATATGTGGATTTATATATACCATGAAAATCTTGAAGTGTTTCGATTTAGGAAGACTCAAAGAAATGTTCAGAAAATAATTTAATGTTCAAAAAAATGATTTAAGTAATATATATAAAGTGAAAGTCAATGTGAGAAAAAGCCGAAAGTTTCGCGCTCTCGTTGCTTTCATCGACATGGACGCTTCAGCGACCACCTTCCTTAGAAAATTTCGGATAACTCTCAACAACTCATGATGCATTTTCTTCTCCGGAATGATTTAATAATATGTATATGTATGTATATATAGATATAAGCATGTGATCGCTTCGACCAAGACGAAGTTACCGTACCATCAAAACACAGACACAAGCTCACCATGTCTTCTTCTTGTCCCCTCCTATCAGCAGCGAGATCGACATGACCGGCGTCGACCCTTCTTCCCCCTGCTGCACCCACAACCGTTCGAGCCACCATCGTTCAGGCCGCCACCGTCTTTTACGACACGCCGGCGACTCTCGGTCTTGATTTTCAACATATGAACTCTCCCTCTTTACGTTCTTCTTTTCCTTTGTTCTCTCTTTTTTCTTCTTGACCAAGCGTTTCTCTTTCGAGTGCAGATAAAGCGGAGAAGCTGTTGGCAGAAGCAGCAGCACTGGGGTCGCAGCTGATCGTGTTCCCTGAAGCCTTCATTGGTGGATACCCTCGGGGGCTGAACTTCACCGACCGCACGGCGAAGGGCAAGGAGAGTTTCCGCAAGTATCACGCGTCGGCCATCGATGTGCCTGGTGAGGTCTTCTCTCCACTTCTCGGGAGAACCAGTTAATAGGTTATAATGTTACTTCTGTCTGAGAGCACCTGTCGGGGGCTGAAAGTGTTGGTTGCAGGGAAGCATGGTGGGGAGGTCAGATTGGAATGCCTCACCGCAGTTTCATTCGTCTTTGACCCGGATCTATGTCCGCGGATTAGGCAAAAGACGCCGTCTGCATCGCCGAATGCAAAGGATTTCATGCTTGAGTCGCATTGCGGACTTTGGCTCCCTAATTAGGATGGATTTTCTCGTTACTTAGGAGGAAAAGAAAGAACTTTTGGCAGTTTACTAGGTTCAGGAGGGAAGTTTATCATTGACCCTTACGAAAAAATTGTCTGTGATGCATACTCAAATTGATGGTTAGTGCCAAAGAAGAGAAAACGCTGAGATTGGGTCGGCTTTCTTAGCACCCATATGTAGAACTAGAAAGACATCTTGAAGGTCCTCTTCATTTGCCACATAATCTGCACCTGTTCATCTCTGTGATTGTGATCAAACGCCTGCTAACATGTCCACTGAGAGGAGTTTTCACCTTGCAGGACCTGAAGTCGAACGTCTGGCCGCCCTGGCTGGAAAATTCAAAGTGTACCTGGTGATGGGTGTCATAGAGAGAGACGGGTACACGCTCTACTGCACGGTCATCTTTTTCGACTCCCAGGGCCGATATCTCGGGAAACACCGCAAACTCATGCCGACTGCTTTGGAGCGTCTCGTTTGGGGCTTCGGAGACGGATCGACGATCCCTGTTTTCGATACCTCGATCGGCAAACTAGGCTCCGTCATCTGTTGGGAAAACAAAATGCCGCTGATGAGGACTGCTATGTATGCCAAAGGTAAAACAAACTCGCGATTTATTGAGTCGAAAAATTACCTCTGCCCCTTGAAAAATTAGCAATCACATCCGAAAAACTATCAGTCCTGAATTTGTAGAATTTTTCTCTTTTGGAGCTGCGATTGACTTGCGAGGTCGTCCTAAATTCTCCAGGCATTCAGATATACTGTGCGCCGACCGCTGATCCTAACGCAACCTGGCAATCGTCCGTGATTCACATTGCCCATGAGGGCGGATGCTTCGTGCTGTCGGCCAATCAGTTCTGTCGAAGGAGCGATTACCCTCCTCCACCGGAATATGTTGTCAGCGGGACCGATGATGATCACAAGCCGGACTCTGTCGTATGCACCGGCGGCAGTGTCATAGTTTCGCCGTTCGGCACAGTCCTTGCTGGACCGAATTTTGAAGGAGAGGGTCTCATCACAGCTGAGTTAGGTAATTCAGTTGCTCTGAAGAACTTTATATTCTGAGGATAATTTGATCGGTGAACTTGGTGATCTTGGGATTCATGGTCACTTGTCTTGGAGAAAAGATGTGCACACTACATGCTCACTTCTGCTATTGATTGAATGAAATGCAGATCTCGGAGATATTGCACGGGCGAAGTTCATGTTCGATGTCGTCGGGCATTATTCGAGGCCTGACGTGCTGAGCCTCGTCGTGAAGGACCATCGAGCTAGTCCTGTGACCTTCGCCTCGACGGAGCAAGCCTCTAAGCCTTGAGGCGCGAGAGGCGTCTCCCGATTCGCTGCTTCTACTTCATGCCTAGTTAGTAAGCGTCCGATCGGCGATGTCTTCTAAGGCCATCGCTTTGCAACTTCAATTTCTATGTCGAATAAATCCAGTTTGTGTTGGCCAACGGGAATGGTCGGCAATTAGAGTTGCGGCCGTTGTCTGAGACGACTCGTCTCGGATGTTCTCTAAGTTGTCTAAGTTGCCCAAAGACCAGTTCGTTATCTGTACTTTGTATTTCAAGAAATTGTGTATTAAAAAGAAACTAAATCATTAACTAGGCTTTTTCACGGCAATGGATTTATGTGCATTTTCACATTTGAAGATTCTTATGTACAAAATCAAGAACACTTAATTGAGAAAATTAATTGAAATTACATCAAAACAAGAGTAATTTAAGCATCTACAACACATAATAGTATGATTTTTACAAAATGATAGTTGTAAGACCATGATTGTGTGAAAACATAAGAATTTTATTGTACTTATAAAAGAAATATAAAAAATCCCTTAACAATTTTTCGGTGCAAGAAAAAAAAAAAAGTAGTTTCATGAGTTTTTATCGAGCACCGCCATTGCGAAGAAAGCAAATCCCTTTTTGTCTAAAAAATCTGCAGTTAACTATTGAGTACGGTTGCATCAAGCTGTCAAGGGTGTAGCCCATCCGCTAACAAGTTCACTAAAGGGTGGTATGGACAAGCATACTTTGCGCGAACTTACTTACACAAGGTCACGGAGCACATGAAAAAATGGGCTAACAAAAAAGGATGGCACGTGAAATATCTCATCAAGCACATCTAGTGTCTTCAATATCGACTTGCATAAAAGGTTGATTCATTGTTATGCGGGCTTGTTCAAAGTGTTGCTTTGAATCGAAAAGGTAGCATACAAGCCAGAACTCTTGCCAAAGTTAAGGGTACATTTGGTTCTCCATGTAAGTATGCATAAATCATTTCATGTAGCTAAGGAAGATGCGGATTGAGAAGAGTCGCAACGAGCACGTTTTAAGGCTAAAACCTTATATGAGTGAAATATTGATCTTATCGTGGCAAATCGAGTCATGTGGTATTGTGTATTGAAGCAAGAAAATTTGATAGACAGGTCTACCGGAGTATGAAGAAAGTTGGGAACAAGAGAAATCTCTTTGGCAATTCAAGAAACATATTGATGCCCTTCACGCCAAAGATGCAACGAGAGCATCGCTAGATTAGGTGAAATAGAGTCTAGAGGTTTTCAACACATGAAAGACCGAGGACAATTCAAGCAAATCCGACGGGCCTTTGTTTCTTTTATACTTTACAATTTAGGGGTGGGCAATATGAAAACATATACTATTCTAGAAAATTCTTATAATTAATGTGAGTAATTGATAGGTGGGATGTAAAATCGCTACCTTTACATTAAGAGTAGGTCCACTGTTGTAATTATAGGAGTGCTTGTATAAATAAGAGTTAGGACCTAAGCAAGTCCTTAAAAGGCTTAAGGAGGATGCGAAGCGGGAAAATCATTCTCAATCGGAAGATCCCGTGCTGTCCTACATATTCCTTCTATGTCGAGAAGACAAAAATAAATAGGGAATTTGGTGGCCCTATGGTGGGGAAGGTAGACTTCATGATAGGATTTATCCCATCTACCACCGAGTAGGCTGATATAGTAGCCACCCGCGCCTAAGATGAGTAGGGGTGAGTGAAAATCCCACTATGATTTTAAATCCATTGTTGTAATTATGGGAGTGCTTGTATAAATAGGAGTCATTTCCCCTAATTTGTATCATCTCTCAAAACTTTCTAACAGTTTCAAGGGCAAAAGAACATTCCAAGTGTCAAAACTTGGATAAATTGATATTTAAATATCAAAACTTACGAAAATGACATTTAAATACTATTTTTTAATGAAAAATGGAATACTTGAGTGTCACATTCGGCGAATCCCATCGGAAATCTTATATAGCAATTTTTTATTAATTTTCTCGCTTGCGTGGCTCGCCAAAAGGCTGACTCAGCAAAACACACACAAAAATGATGTCGTTTTGATATAATTCGAATTTTAATACAAAAATTAATTAAATTAAATTAAATTTAAAACAAATTATATATATATGACGTCGTTCCGGCTGCCTTCCTCCTTTTAAAAAAATGTTTTAAACTTAATCTAATTCATTTTTATTTATTATTTACTACATCAACACTAAAACGACTGTTTAGCCATATTAACGTGCAAAATGAAGTCATTTTGTACTAAACTCACCAAAAAACTGTCACATTAGATTTTTGGTCGAATTTTCTCATTATTGACACTTAACTAATTTATTTTCCTTTGATTTTAATATTTAAATATTACTTTCGTAAATTTTAACACTTAAGTGTCTCTTTATTTTGACACACCTCATGTCCTTGTGTCCATTTCCAAGTGAAAGGCTATTCTCGCTCTTGGTTCGATTCACTCTCGAAAGGTCTAGAAGCCTGCTGCGGCTGCTAAGTGGGAGGACTAGCAGAGACAAACCAATCTCCACACGTCTCTCTCTCTCTCTCTCTCTCTAAGCTATTGGACTAGACGGCGACAAAACTGAGCTCCGGCTCGGAGCAACAGCAAAACCCAAGCCACACAGAAAGAGAGAGATACACAGAATAGCAATGGCACTGGTTCCGTCCGATCCCATCGACAACGGCCAGTCCCTCCCCCTCATCGCCGAGGTCAACATGTCCTCCGACTCCTCCTCCGCCGCCGTCGTCCGCGCCACCGTCGTCCAGGCCTCCACCGTCTTCTACGACACGCCCGCCACTCTGGGTACCCCTCTCTTTCTGTCTGTCTTTTTTTCTCTCTCTCTCTCTATGGGTTCAGTAAATTTGACGCCTTTTTTCTTTGCTTCCCCTGTGGGATGCGATGGCAGATAAGGCGGAGAGGCTGCTGGCCGAGGCGGCTTCGTACGGGTCTCAGCTCGTCGTCTTCCCCGAAGCCTTTGTCGGCGGTTACCCCCGCGGCTCCACCTTCGGCGTCAGCATCGGCAATCGCACGGCGAAGGGCAAGGAGGAGTTCCGCAAGTATCACGCCTCCGCCATCGATGTTCCAGGTACTAGCGCTACCGCCATGTTTTTATGGTTAGTGGGCGTTGGTTCTCTTCTGGGTTTTTTAAGGTAGTTCGTTCTCACCCAGATACGATGATTCGTAGTTTCCGATGTTCGCCCTCTCTTTGAGCTCTGTAGCTAAGTGCAGAAAGTGGGTCGACTTCCAAGATTCGCAGTGTCGAAGCAGAGTCTCTTGTTTGGTCCGTAGGTTGATGAACTTGCAGCAACCTGGATACTCATATTCTAGGGAACGAGTGTCGAAAGAATCTCTGCTTCTGAGCTCCTTGAAATGGCTGCTTTGTATATCATGCGATTGTTCAATATGTCGCTCTCGTTTGTGCCGTCCTGCCACACGGCTCTTCTTATGCCTTCCGCATATGTTCCATGATTGATGCTTATGCAGGCCCTGAAGTTGATCGCTTAGCAGCGATGGCTGGAAAATATAAAGTTTTCCTAGTGATGGGGGTGATAGAGAGAGATGGATATACATTGTATTGCACAATCCTGTTTTTTGATCCTCAAGGTCGTTACCTTGGGAAGCACCGTAAAGTCATGCCCACGGCTCTGGAGCGTGTCATCTGGGGATTCGGTGATGGGTCGACCATTCCAGTGTTTGATACGCCAATTGGGAAAATCGGTGCGGCCATTTGCTGGGAAAATAGAATGCCACTTCTGAGGACAGCAATGTATGCTAAAGGTTAGCTATTCTGCATGTTTGTGGCTTGTTTTTTGCCTGACCAGGTCAAACTAGAATTCATCTCCCGGTCTCTTTCATCTCTATTGAATGGCATATATCTGCTCTTCGTGACCATGTGGACTTGAAGGAAAGTATAGAATTAAAAAATAGACGCCCGTGCCAACAATTGTACACATTCTTCTGAAACTTTGCTGCATGACACAGCTGGTGATCTGATTTTGCCTTGTAACCATGTTCATATTTACGTTCTTACTTTAGCATAGATTTCGTGTCAGCTGGATATGATAATGATATTTCTCCCACCCTGGAATTCTTGGTTATAAGTTTTAAAGCCTGTATTAGGCTGTCAAATTGGTGTCCAATCCATCTGATCAGGCTAACTTTCGTTACCTGCATTGATGTCATTGGAACCAGTGTTGGGGTAATGTTCGGAAGTTTAACCATCACAATCCATATTAGAATGTGATTCCATGGATTGTTGTCTGTCAATGCCTTGTTGGATTGCAAAACCTTCGTACCTCCTGTTGAGGCTGGGCTTCCATGAGCCATAATCTTGAAATAGAAACTGCAATTACCACAGGAACGATGTTAGCTCAACTTGATGCAGAAAGAATTGAGAAAATCCAGTCTTCTTTATTTTGCAGGTGTTGAAATATACTGTGCACCGACAGCTGATGCGAGGGACATTTGGCAAGCATCTATGACCCATATTGCTCTTGAGGGTGGATGTTTTGTTTTATCAGCCAACCAATTTTGTCGTCGGAAAGACTACCCGCCTCCACCAGAGTATGTTTTTGCAGGAACAGATGACGATCTTAACCCTGATTCTGTCGTATGTGCTGGAGGCAGTGTAATTATATCTCCATCAGGAAATGTTTTGGCCGGACCCAATTATGATGGCGAGGCACTCATCTCAGCTGACCTTGGTATGCTCCTTTCACTTGCAGCTCGTGTGCACTTTAAATCTCTGGAAGTTAGCTAACCAAGGGGATTATGATCTCATTTTAGTTGTGAGGGCTTCAGGTTTTTCCTCATGAGCTTGATTTACTTATGGTGTAATGATGTGCAGACCTTGGAGAAATAGCGCGGGCCAAGTTTGATTTTGATGTGGTTGGGCATTATTCGAGGCCTGAGGTGCTTAGCCTGATCGTGAGGGACCATCCGAGTAACCCAGTTACCTTTGCATCGACATCTGGGAAGCCTGAAGGCCCTTACAAATAGGTTATGTTTTCTTTCACGGAGCCAGGTCCGAATCATGGGAAATAACGGCAAGCAAATGTTGGTCCCAGTGGGAACCTTCTGATTGTTTGTTTCAACTTTTTGGACTCCTGATTGTTTGTTCTACTTTTTCGACTTCATGAGCTATTGTAAATTCTGATTGCAAGCAACATAGTTCATGAATACTTCCTGCTTGATAGTTGAGAAAGCAATGTTATATTTCAGTTGCACAGTAAACATGTCTGTATCCTGTGCAGTAGGACTCTTGTAACTAGTCTGTATCTTGGCAATGAAATAAGAACATTAATGACTGTTCTCATGAATTAATTCGATCTTTTCTTTTGGTAGCTCAGTGACGAGTTTTTTGGGTGGTGTGGGGTTGGTGGGTGGGTTGGGTTTTCGCCGTTTCAATATTTTCCAGTTCCATGCACCTGGTCTTATTTCGACAGGCGGTTTGTCTTATAACAAATGCTGGCCCTCATGCCAGAGAATCTGTTCGGCCAGTTGACGACGAAATGAGTTGTTAAGGAGCACATGGAATGATGAAAAGCATAGGTGGAATTATTCTCTCGTGTTGATCATAATTCTCGTGGAAATGTTTATTTTAAGTTCTTTCAGGTAGATGACACTGGTCTTGCAAACTGGGACAGCAGCAACATCAACATGGTACTTATCAGCAAGAACCAAAATTGCGAATTGGGATGGTTTTTAACATCAGCACTAGACCAGCAACACATATACAATTATAGTATCAAAATTCTTGAATAGGACTAACGCGAGGACATCGTTCGCTAGCAATTTCTAGTATTCCCTGCTTGACATGGAGATGAGCGCAAAAGGAAGAAGGAAATAAACTCTTTAATCCCGACTCACTTCGATTTCGCATTCATTACTCTCTCCCACAGTCCAACTCTCCATGCCGTGATCTTGCAGAGGCAAGGACTGGCTCCATGGCCTGATCGGACTGGCGAAATTCGACAGCTGATGGTCCTTCAGGCCTGCGAGCGCTCTGTTTCTTCTGGTTTCGTCTTCCTTGTTGCTGTCCATTTTAGCCGGCGAGAAGAACTCTATTAGTCTCCCTGCGTCGAACCCATTCAGGTTGTCATGAGTTCTGCCACCGTCGTGAAGATTCGCCCCTTTAGAGTTTCCTCTTCTTAAGGAGATGCTCTCCCATTGAATTTTGTCGGATGAAGATCTCCTCCCATTGAAGTTGAACTCATTATCTACAGAGACCCATTTCGAGTTCTCTTGATTAGTATCGTCGTGCGCGTAGCTCCACTTGTAGCTCCTGGTGTTGTTGTCCATGTTCAATTCAATCGAATGAAGATCGCTGTCTGCGGATTCATTTCCTTCGCAGTCCTCTCCATCAGCTTCTTCTTTATTCTCTCGGAATAATTCGTTTTCAGCGCATTCAAGATCGATCTTGTCGCTCAAGAACGCCTCGAGCTCCTTGGCTTTCTCTGATTTCGGAGAACTCTCATCTTTACTCATTTTGGATCTCATGTAGGCCTCGAGCTGAGCCCTCAGCTTTTCGACGGCGGCATTCTTCTCTTCAAAATGGTACTTGGCCTCTGAAAGTTTCATCTGCACTCTCTCCTCGCGCAAAACATCCGCTAGCTGAAGCATTTCCCTCTCCTTCTCCACCTCTTCAAGAACTTTGGCGGATTCTCTCTTCAATTCTTCCGCTTGCGCCCGGTCCTCTCCAATCCCTCTCGCTAACTCGTCGCAGACCTGCTCCAATATTTCCTTAGCCCTCTTCTCACTCTCGAACTCTTTCATCGCCTTGGAAAGAGATGACTTCGTGCCAGCCAGTTCTTGGCCAAGCTTCTTGTTGAGTCTCTCCGTTTGTCTTCTCAATTTCTTTTCCACGTCGACTTCCTCAGCCATATGTGAAATGGTAGAGCGGATTCGTTCCCGCTCCTTTCTTCTCCAAGACGCCTTTTCTTCTGCGAAATTCTTCATGAGGAAATCAATCTGGTGAGAATGAGACCTCTCTTCATGGATCAACTGCTCAACCTGGATGATGGAACGATCGAGCTCGACTCCTAAGGCCGAGACGAGGGCTATAGTCGGTTTGTGTTGCTTCTCGAGACCACCGACCCGAAAAAGAACTTTCAGAAGCTCCTTCGACGTGGTTAAACTACTAACGACGTCCTTTAGACGAGTCCTTCTATCTTCGGCCCGGTTCTTGCCTTTAGGAGCTTCGATCTGCATTTCCCATCAGACATACATAGCATTAGTTCTCTCACCTTTCAAACAGAGAGACACAACAGAGGAGAAGTCTCCTTTTCATTTTCTTCAGTTCATTCAAAAGAAAGTCTTGTAAATTTTAAATGTCCAAATACTCGTGTAGGAAAAGCAAAACGATTCACAGAGATCTCGAGTTCATTTGTTCGACTTGCAAAATGCAAAATTCAGCGAAAACTAGCAGCAATACTGTTCTTTCTGAACACGGGCATCAATCTCTTCCCTCATATATACTTTCGCTAGCCTTCACAGATGGTTGGTTTATCAGCAGTTTTGCCATTTCAGCATTTCATTTTTTACCTCTATCACGCTGGCATTGCTATAAGAGTCCTGGCCTCCTTCGACGAAATCTGTGATTAGAAGTTTCTGAGAAACTGCTGACGATCTTCTGTGGTGATTGCCGCCTCCAGCTCGACCCTTCCTCTGCAATCAACAGACAAAAAAGTTCGCAATTCGCAAGAAGTTCCGAAAACCATCCGGACAAGCTAACATTCCCACGTGAATTCTCACAAAAACAGAGCCTCCTCAGTCATGAATCGAACGGAAACAAGCAGAGGAACGCATCCATCAACGAAGACAATTAAAGCCTCACCTCAAGCGCAGGGCTGTGGTTCGGATCAGGCAACCGAGGGACCAAAGAGCCCGAATGCGACAACCTCGCGTCCTTCTCTCTTCTCCTCGACAGCTTCTGATCCATCGTCGCGTCCAAGTCGCTCCCCTCTCCGGGCGACGTCACTCCATTGATTTCCCAGAGAGTAGCAGCCAACTTCCTGGCGGAGACCGGCACTTCCTTCTTGGCTCTACCCCCGCCGTTCTGGGCCGCCGCCGCCAAGCAAGCGCTCGGCACCATCAGCGGTGGCGACTTCGCGCCCGTCCTCCACGTGGGAACAGGGGTGCTCGACCCCGCTCGCTTCCCCACCAAGATCGCCCTCTTCAGCCGGTACCTCCTCACCAGAGACGACGACGAGGAGGACGAGCAGCCCCTCTTCCTGATCTTGCACTGCCCTCCATTCTTTCCCTCCATGAGTGTGGAGGAAGCAGGGGAGGAAGCAGCAGCGACGTTCGTTTCGAGAGGACCCAGAACACGCGAAAACACAAGGAAACAAACGTCAGAACTCGGAGCAAATCTTGACTGCGACCGGTCCGCTTTCGCAAAAGCTCGGGAGAGAGCACATCATGGGCGCAGATGGACTTGACCCACTTTCAAGAATTTTGAAAGGGGACGGGGGCAAGAGAGAGATTGAGACTGGAGGAGGAGGAACAGGGGAGGGAGGAGGGTGGGGGGAAGCGTTTCTCAAAGTTCCATGGGAGGGAGTACGGGTCGTTCGTTCGATCAAATCTTTTCTTTTTGGGCAAGTCCGGGCTGTCCGTCACACCTTGATTTCCTCAAAGAAAGAGACAATCAAAGATTCTTCCGCCCCAGCAGTCTTAAAGATCGACCAGAGGAACTTGGAAAGCGGGGGGGTGTTCGGGAGTGGTGGGCTGTCGAATTATTGGGGTGGCGTTTGGGAGAGAAAACGAGAGAGAGAGAGAGAGAGAGAAGCTTTGGCTGGCAAAGATTCAGAATTCTGGAGAGGGAAAAAGCAAGGAAAAGAGAAGTAAAGTTGAGGAGGAGAGAGAAGGAGGGAGTATTAGGATAGGCTGGTTTTGCTCTCCTTGCATGTGGAGCTAATGATTGTATGGAAATCTATTTGTAATCCCCTCGAAATTTAATAAGGCGTGCCCCGTCCTTCTCGTTCAAGATTTTATCTGACTTTATTTACTATTCTTTTTGGTACGAAATGAGGGCGAATTATGCTAACTCAGGAACTAAACTTCTCGATGGCTTATCTAATGCTAAAGTGTCGTTTACATCGAAAGTTATTATTAAAGTATGGAATTATAAAGGCCGGTCCCTGAAAATACGTGTTGTTAAATTTAACATGAAGGTGAGCAACAGTGAAAAGGACACGGTGATGTGATTTTCTTCTTTCTTTTTCGTCTTTGACGAGCATTTTGATTTAAATGTGGCGTGTTGATGACATGTTATATGCTTTAAGGTAAAAATATAAATTAGTCAAAATTGAAAAGAAATTTCCGCAAAGTATGTGATGAGGAATGACGGAACAAAATATATTTATCATGACATTTGATTTTGCAAGAGTGGGATTACTGTGATTTGACATGGGATTAGAGATCTACCTTATCACCGCACCGTAGCAATCTGAATCCAGTCTTTGACATGGCGTACGCATGCACAAAGCACAGTCCAATGGGAGACATGCATGTGTAAGCTTTTGGAATTTTGACCCAGTTCAAAGTATTAAGTTTGTCCCCCATAATTGGAATTGCCAAAATCTCCTTAAATTTGCATCGAAAGTTCTCCATGACTCAGCAATATTTTCGCCCTCCCATCGATGCACATCGAAATTCATGTCATTTCTCTATAATTGGCTTCGATAATTACTAAGATTCGAAATCCACAAGAACATTGATATTCATAGATTGAATACCATATTTGTCTCTAACGCCCACCTCAATGAAAAGTTAGATATTTTTTATCAACCAAAATTTGTTTCATCGACCCGTGAAAATTAGATCTTTCGTTAATTATGGAGAACGGGAGGTGCTTAATAAGAAAAAGAGGGGAAAAGAAGGAAGCCACAAAAGTCACAGGGGGAGTCTGTGACGGATCACATGAAAGGAGAAAATCTCGTTGCCTAACACTGTCAGATTGAATGCTTGACTTTGTCTTTTTAATTTTTGTAAGGGTGCAAGACTCTCTAGCAATCTCTAGCAACCTAACCTAGCATGTGCCTTTTCACTTAAATGGAGCAACGTGGCCCTCTGCCACATATGGATGCCTTTCAATAGCTCCCCTAATTTTGCTGTGCTTGGTGAATTTTGATTTTTTTTTTAAATGGAGAGATTTTTTTGGATATTTATAATAATAAAATAAATTGAGGGTATAAGCCCTTTCTACACCTAGAGAAAAAGGCTGCTTCCTTAGGGCTTGATCAACCCCTAGTGTCCCGGCTTTTCCTTTTTTTCCCCATCATTGACTCCTCTAAAAAATCACCAGACCGACTTTGACCGGAGGAGCATTTCGAAATCAAATCGAATCGTTAGCCCCTATGAACGAACATGGTAGGCCATGGAGCAGTAGGATCTCCCTTTGCAAGATGTGCAATTTACTCATGTAATTATGCTTTTGAGGGCGGGAGAAAGTACCCAAGATTTTGCAGATTCGTACGGGACATACATCTCAGCCCTCCGTGAAAGTTAACATGGGATTACGTATTGTCCTCGATGAACATCATAAATTCGCATTATCAATTAGCTCTATGATGGTCAAACTTTTGAGGAAAAAAGGAAAATGAGTGCATTATATAGTTGTGGAGCTTGAAGTTGAGTTTGAAGTCTAACGGGAGTCACAAAACCTAGGTATGTTATATTTTTCACAAGTAAAGATCGACTTATCTATAAGAAGAGGGAAAATTCGACACGTACTGTGATTCGGCCAATAAAAATTTGAGCTTTATTTTTTTGGGGTGGGGGGAAAGATGGATTTGTAACAATCATGATGCAATTATAGGAGCCATATAAGATAATGCAAAAAAAAAAATTAAATTTGAAGAGCAAGAGGGGTCGTGGGAAAGAGGAAGGACCAATTGACGAATAGGAGAAAACTTGGAAGGGAAAAAAAAAAAAAAAAACAGGGTACGAAATTGCAATAATTGCCGACCATCTAATCGGTGCCAGATGAGACCATGTCCCGGGGAAGAGGCCACGAGGTGGGACCCTCCCTTCCTCTGGGGCGACTAACGGCTCCATTTTTCCCATTTTCTCTTTCGGACTTTAGTTGGCATTATTTCAATATTTCGGGATAATTATTATTTATTTTTTTTTGGTTCGATGTTTCATTAAACGTCTCCTAAAGGGCATGAATCCTTTGCCATGGAGCAGTGTCGTCATGTACTTTCAAACACTCCCAAAATGGAAAAGGGAAAAAAAAAAAAGGAGAAGAAAAAAAAAAAAGAAGCACATACTTAATTGTTGTATAGCAACTTTGATCATCGGTGATTCGAGAGTGTTGTTATCAAATCATTATCTTGATAAGTCGGGAAATCATAATTAACAAAATGACATCATTCTGATTGTGCGATAAAATGTCACCCACCGAAAGTATCGGCTAGAAAGGTCAATCGTATTTTTTTTCGTGATAAATGAGGGCGAATCATCTATAGCTTATGTCAATGTCTTTTGTTTCGTTGTTATAAATTCTTATATGGTTTGCGACATGACATAGTGTGTTTTTGTTCACTTTAGATACATTGTCCATAGGCAAGCATGCTGTGTGTCATGCCAATTATTGTGTTTGTGATCACACAGTGCATGAAGTCGAGACGGAAATAATCACATCGACATAGACCTTTTTTGTAGAGTCTGAGAATTTCGTGTCATATTAATTTCATAAGCTTAGAGTGACATCATTTCAAGGATAAAAAGGTAGGCGCTATTTTTGTCTTGAGCCTTGTAGCTTGAATCGAAAAGAACTCAATTGTAAATAATAATAATAATAATAATAATAATAATAATAATAATAATAATAATTGTAGTAACTTAAAAGTTTGAAATCAATATTATTCATGACACTTTTGTTAGGATTAGAAAAGTTGTTGGTTCATAATTCATTGGCTTAAGTTTTTTAATGAAAACAGGTTCAACTGAATATATTGATGAGCTTGAACTTAAACTCCTTTTTGGCAATCTCCCTATGTAAAGGTATTAGACTTTTGCTACGCATTTCCAACGAATAGTATTAGAGTTAATGGTTGCAATTTTTGGACAGAAATTGTCTATAGTTGTAGTTTTTGGATAGATAGATATTGTGATGTAGTAACGCAAGCTTGCAAAAATAAAGTTGGGCTAGAAAGATACTTGAATTAAGGGGAGCAGACCTAACACTAGAGCTTACATGTGAGAGAGAGATTGTTAGAATACACATGTGAGTTGTATTAGAGAAATCCCACATCATAAAATTGATGTGATGTGGATTAGTTAATATGTTTATTATAGTTGACCCATAACTCATTGACTTAAAATTTTTAATGAAAATGCAAGCTTGAGCTCCCTTTTGATGATCTTTTGAAGTGAAAGTATCAGACTTCTATTGTGCATTTACTCTAAACTCATTTTATCTCAAGAAATCCCATATGAAAAAAACTAGAACACATTTCCTCTAAACTCATTTTTCTCTCATGAAAAATTCTTAATTGGTACCCATTTGGGTCATGTGTATTAACTTGAGATTTTTAGTAAGATGAAAATTGATTCGTGATTAATGTTTCGTGAGGTATTGATTTGGGATTTTTAATAGTATCAATAAAAAAAAGATTACGAAGATCAGATGCAACTCGATAGACTGTATTGTTCGGCACGGACGAGGGGCTGCGAGTTTAGATTTTGATTCGCGTCTTATCCGACCCGTAAATTTCAATGCGCATTTATCGTGATTTTGGAGTTTAGCCATGGCGAGTTTCTTGGTAGATTTGAAAAAAAAAAGGAAAAATAAATTAGAGTGGGGCCCCGCGCGAGGACGAGGGACACAAGGTCTGGCAATCACATGGGCCAACGTCATCGGGCCACATTCGGTCCAAGTACAATTTTGGGTGGGTTATGCATGGGGTCCCACCCGGACCTGCTTGACCGCGGGCCCACCTTCAATCAGACGGTTTTCCATTTTCGAGCTTCTCTCTCCTGTGGGCCGCAGATTTCCCCAACGACGACGCTGAAGGTTGGCTGAAATTGAAAAGAGGGAGACGTCTGATTAATTCGTATACCCGATTCCCCGTTGCTCTTGTCCGTTTCTAGATTGTGATTGGCGCTATCTATCACATGACAGCCGGCCTTATTGTTTTATTTCCCTATTCATGATTGAGTTATTTACCGGAACTCCCGATTTGAAAGAATTAAATTTTGCCCCCTCCAAAAAATGGTATCTTTCATCCTTCATGTTCCCTAGAGAAGTTTGGGGGAATTAAGCTTCAAACATGGCCATGACTTCGGCCGATTTGCACGCAATTGATGATATCCTAAATAGAAAACCTTTAAGTTTCAAAATTGAAAATCCTGTTATACCCAACCAGCTATGTCGTCATTGGGGTCAATATATTCTTTCTTCGATTAACGGTAGTCTTCACATGATCAAATGTCTACCCATATACGAATCGAATATCGTGTGTTCTTGATAAATTAATTACATTAGAAACATTACCAATATGCAATATTACAATTGATCAATCAATTGGTATATATGGTCTTGTGCGAGAATAGCAGCAAAAGTTAATATTTTTCAACTTTTATATATGCAAAACACATTATGAATTTCATATGATCTATTAAATAATGCTGCATGATCTAACAAGTGGGTCATGAAATAAGTACATGCATAAGGGTGCTAGTGCCCGGAGACAATAATCCGTCGGATAATTGTCGAGGGAAGAGGCAATTAGTATATCTATTCTATTCACGACTCAATAATTCAAAACTTTTTCAGCAAAGACAAATAATCGTACTATTCAAACTTATTAAGTGCCTCGTATCGAGCATCCTACACATGTCCATGTCCTTCCCATCACGTAGGCCCTAGATATAAAAGAAGCGAATCCACCCACACAGTGATAGCAACTTAGCACGTAAAGTTCAATACCATCTATTTAGCAAAGATTAAAAAAAGAGAGGACAAATCTCTTGATAGGACAGCTTTTCCCTAATTAAAACAACAAAACATCCAATTAAAAAAAAAGCCGGAAAAATCCCACCTGAATACTTCCAAAAATCCATGTCTGGAAAATGCGATTGATGATGGGACAGTAACTACACTTCACCAAAAATTGTTTGATGAGGTGGTCGAATCACTTGTCTCAAAAGGACCCAGGTTGCATGATGGACCATCGCATTTATGGAAGTGTACTATAGTCGGTTTCTATCAAAGCACCACCTAACATGGGCTTTTCTCCTTTAAGCCCTATTCCTATGTGATGATAACCAGCGACAAGGTGCATGGCTCCGTCCGACTCTTTTGGAAGGTAGCTCGTGCTTGGATTTCAATTATTTGTGCATGGCAGTAGGTACCCATCCCATTGAATCGTATTAGATGGAAAAGATGTGTTGATATTTAATGGGTCTGATGAATTTGTACTGTAGGGAACATGCGACAGCTAGGATTGCGTTGGCGAAATTCTTACAAATTTTCCGTTGAAAAGTAAGTGAGATTATCTGTCCGAACTCACATATCGAAGGCCCCTCAACACCATCTCCCTCGCCATCACTTATTTGTACTTAGGGCTATCAAATAGACGGGATGTGTCGGGTCGAGTTAGATTTGAGTTGGATTGAAAATAACCTGACTCAAATTAATCAATTTATATATAATACAAATTTAGTGACTCCTACTCATAGATGATATATTTACTAAATTCTTGCATATTTAATCATGCTTTTGGAAATTTGAATCCACTTAGCCAACCCTGCTCTTCATGTGTATATGTTATTCAGATAAAATTGCTATTTGCACTATAAATGCTAAAAAATTAACATTCAATATTCCATAGAATTTTCAATTTTTGTATTGATTGACAAAAGAAGCTATCTTGATATTTTACAAAATGGTGAATTCGAGCTCATCAAGACTTCTCCGCATTTGGAACAGTTTGAAAAATTCATTATTTTCTTATAGAAGGTGAAGAGAGGATCACAAATGTTGGTAAATCATAAATCCATTTAACACTTGATTTTGTTATAACCAACACATATGATTGCTTAATCTATCAAATACAAGTTAAAAATGAGTTTATGACTCATTTGACAGGTCTTTCCATATTGTAATATCAACGTCTGGCGCACGAGTAATTTACTGCCTTAGTTCAATAAATCGTTGTCACAAAATTATCGTAATTCTTTGTTTGTGCAAGATATAGTAAGTAGTTGCCACATACATTATCCATTTGTGAAATATTTCTCGGCGAGCTTGTCACAAATATAAAAATCGTGAAAATACTAGAAAAATCACCAAAAAAAAAAAAATGAAGATCACAAGATATGTCCATATTTCCTGTCCAATAACTCCAATCTTGTGCATTTTTATAAAATCACAAGATGATAAGAAAGATCACATGACATGTACAACCACGATAATCCACAATGTAAGAAGGAATTGCCTTATAAATTATGCAACGAAGAAATTTGACATTCGTGAGATCAAGGTTCGCCTTATTTTACCTGTTTTGTTCCGACAACATTTTGGGCTTTTGTCCAAGACCAAAGTTGGTGCTTATTCGCCGGCCCACGAGGAGGGTAGGACACAAATGATGCGCACATGCCATCCAATGTAAATTAGGTTTTCTTACATTTTCTTCCCATCGTATGTACTTAGCTAATTGGGTACATGCCATGCGTTCGCCAAAAATAAACAAAAGAAGGAAGATAGAGATATAACATCGCACTGCAAAAGATTTATTTGGTAGATGGACTTGAATGGTGTTCGAAACCAGGGACAATTCGTTTATTTAAAAGAAAACTGTTTTCGAGAAATTATTTTTCGATTTCCTAGTATTTAGATGACGGAAAATATTTTCCATGAATTGAAAACAGCAAACTTAGATTAGGGGAAAATGACTTCTCCTTCTGATAAAAAAGAAATCATTTTCCCTAAACAATCAAACAGATTAGAACTAACCATTTTCTTTCAAAATGATTTTCATGAAAAAAAATACTATTCATTATCATGAGGTTTTCAGTAAATAAACGTACCCTGAATGTGATAAAAAAAAATGCCAGATAAAACTATATACATCATTTTTAAGTCCCTACTCCTATAAAGGCAAGTTGCCCCATTGATCGTCACTCCATCACTAGACTTTTTATCTTCCTTTGGGACTCTCTTTTATGCCTGGGAGAGCAAAAAGCAGGACACTATATCCAAGTCCATTGCAGAGGCAAAATACTGGGCTATGGCTGTAGCCACTAGTGAAGTGGTTTGGTTACACAGGCTTCTATTGATCTAGGGATTCATCTCACGTTGCAAGGCCTTTTCATTGTGACAATAATAGCCCTATGCAAACCATTTTTTTGGATTTTGATGACGAGAAGTTCAAGGAGGGAAGGAGGGAGGGAGAGAGAGAGAGAGAGGACATGAATATTAGGGAAAATTACCACAAAAATTCTAAACTTATTATTGTAAATATGACAATTCAGTTTTAAACTTTTCAATTTAATAAATTTATTTATAAATCTTTTAACAATTCATCAATTAAGTCATTTTTAGTCAATTTTGATTGAAAATCACCGACATGAGGTTAGCTATCCTATATGACATGGCTACTATTGATGCTAACGTGGACAATTTTTGTAACTTTTTTTTAATCTTTTTAGACTTTTCAATTATTTTCTGATTTTTGATTTTTTTTTCTTTCTCATTATGCCAACAAGGATCACTCATGATCCTCACCAAATCTAGGTGAGGACCTTGAAGACCCTAGGTGAGCCCATTGAGGCCTCGCTAGCCTTGGGGGAATGCCTTTGTGGCCTTGCCCCGCTCACGACTTGCCAGCACAATTAAAAAAAAAAAAAGGCAAAGAAAAAGTAAATTTTTAAATTATAAAAGTTATAAAAACTGTTTATATTGATATAGGTCATGCTACATAGGACAGTCAGGATCTACATAAATGTTTTAGGTCAAAATTAACTGAAATGACTCAATCGATAAATTATATAAAAGTTTAAGATTAAATTGATCAAATTAAAAGATTTATGATCATATTAATATGGATGCAGTAAATTAAGGATTTTTTTATTTTTTTTATAATTTTTCATAAATCTCGCGTGAAATCGAAGTGTCCAAAAATGACGGGGTGGGACGATCTATCGCTTTTCCCGGTGTTCGAAACTCGAAGTCGAAGATCCTGCAGAATCTTCGTGTCTGTACATGGGAACGCCAAAATGCTATGATTACGTTGGATGGAAGATACCAAACGAACGCGTGTCCATGTCAAATTCATTCCCTTACTATTATTATCATTGGGCTAATTTATTTGCTTCTGTTAATTACGCCTATTTTCTAGGGCCCAATCATGTGCGAAGTACCATGGTGCTAGTTTCCTGGACAAGTTGCGGACAAGTTGCTAGGCTTATGTTGGAGACATTAAAATTATTCTTCTTGCAAAAATCGAGGTTGGTTAGCTTAGAAGTTTGATGTATATTAGTTTTCTCTACATCGACGACCATGCTCCTCATGCTTTCCCCTCCTTTACGAAGAATCCCTAATTGTGTGCTCAACCTTTCTTGATCCTTATGAGAGTTGAGGGAATGAATCTTTAGTTTAAAATAGCGTAGTAGTGATTTTGGTAATCCATGTCATTTACCCAGTTAACATATGATGGTCGTTGTTCACTAACAAGTCACCAAAACACTTATTAGCCATCACTAGATAATTGCTTTTCCTAAAGAGTTAAAGTGTTTAGAAATAGAAATGTCAAAATCGAACTAGAAAATTGAACCAAAATTGGAACGGACCAAAATGAACCGATTTTTTGTGCATTTTCGGTTCGGTTTCGAATAGGATAATGACAAAAATAACCATTTTTAAATATTGATTTAGATAGTTTCAACAATCGAATTGAATTGAAAATTAGCCATCTTCTTAATATTACAATTTGCATAATCTCTTTTCTTTGTCACTAAACCATTTCTTAATATTACAAACAAAAAAAAAATACTGAAAAACTAGGCCAAGTCGATCTGAGTCTTCGGTTCAGTTCAAATCCAATGCACAATCTAAATCAAACCGAGCCAGTGACGCCTTTAGTTAGGAAATGGACGATGATGTATATATCAATAGATTTCTCAACACATCCTCTATGGAAGTTGGGCCAGAGAGCCTCACACTCAAAAGAAAAAAAAATGTGCCAGATGTAATCATGTCAAATAGACAACCTTACTAATGGAATGACAATAGCATCAAGAACGACAAACGTATGAGGAATTTGGGATTTGAACACCATATGAAGTCACTTCAGAAACCAATTTTTTTGAAGAACCAAAACATCAATCTATATGGTATAAAGTACTTCTTCACGAGATATAATGTGAATTTATCTATAGATAATTTGTTTGTTTGTTTGTTTGTTTTTTTTTTTTTTTGGTATGAATCTATTAATAAAGTTGGAAGGGGATGGTACTTGGCATTATAAAAACGTGGTTGTGTTCTTTTCTCCGTCGTTGAGGGAAGGCAGCGAAAGCGATACAACGCGACTTTGCTCGGTCAGCACCAGGATTCCACCAACCACCTTCCCGTTATCTCTCGGCCAAGTCAATGGTCAGGATCGGCGTGCTGAGTATCGTGGTCTCTTCCGTTTACACAATTTTTTTTTTTTTTTGGTGCCAAGACCACATTTTTCTACTCCATGAATTGACCCATTTCCGCACCCGATCGGCTGGTCCATCTCGAACCACGAATCGCCGGCGAATTCACCCACGAACATGGATAACGTTGTCGAAGAAATCGCAGCTATCTATGCTATATATCGCTCGAAAGAATTGCTTCTATAAAAAACTGTTGATGACAAATGCTATATGACCTTATACGGCAGACAGAAGCAGCTCGTCTCTGTTTTTATTTGATATACAGCCAATCCTCGACCGGCTCGGCATCGGCCATTCCATGATCCGACCCGACGCCGGCTGGAACAAGAAAAAGAAGAAGAAGAAGAATGAAGGAATTCTGTGAACCCTAGCTAATAATCTCTGCTATCGTTATCTCTCTCTCTCTGTAATGCTATAAACCTTGTGTTTACTGTTTGAACACGCTGTACTCGATTGCCGATCTCGTTCGGTCCTCATCTGAAGAGGATGAACGACCAGAAGCCGACGAAGGCGGTGACCCCCACCACGATGCACAGCAGGTCGAGGGCCCTCTCCGCCCTCTGCTTCCGCTCCCTCCTCTCCCTCTTCCTCGCCTCGTACTCCTCGAACCTCTCCTTCCCTTCGCTCGCTCGCTTCGCCTTCTTCCTCTCCCCGCTCTCCATGGCCTCCCCGAGGATCGCCAGGCTGTCCTTCCCGCTCAGGCTCTTCCCTTCCATGTCCTCCACCTGAAAGCTCACCTCCCTCACCTGCAGCCTCCCGCCCTCCTTCCCCCCGCACGTGACCGTCGCCGTGCACTGCACGTGCTCCGCGGCCGACCCCGGCGGTCCCCCGGCCACCACCGTCAGGTACTGCACCTGCACGTCTCCGGTCAGCCAGTGCCGCTGCACTGAGACCGGCCTCCGGGTTGAGAAGTTGGCCGCGCGCTTCCGGGCCGGGTCGACCACGATCCAGCTCAGGGACAGGCTCTCCTCCAGGTGCCTCAACCAGGCCTCATCGGGCGTCCCCCCGGGTTTCTGGATCCGGGTCGGGACGGACTCTTTCAGGTCGAGTAGGTCGACCCGGAATGGCGAGCACTCGAACCACCCGGACGCCGTCTCCGTCTCGTGGACCTTGGAGAATATTGCCTCGCCCTCGTAGTGGACATCGACAGCCGAGATCAAATACTCGGCCATTGGCGGCGGTGGCGAGCGGCGGCGCCGCAGCTTATGGTGGTGGAGGACGGGGTAGGAATCGGAGAAGAAGGAGCGGAAGCCGGAGGGGAAGGTAGCGATGGCCTCGGCGACGCGGGGGTCACGGACAGAGGGCCACGCAGCGATGCAGACGTCTCGCCAGAGGCAGTCGTTGGAGGAGGAGAGGGAGTGGAGCTGGGAGGAGGCGGAGGTCGCGGCGACGAGGGCGGGGCCATCGAGGCGGGTGAGGATGTGGGTCCGTATCACGTCCGGGTGGATGGAGGTCAACACGGTGGTGGCGGTGGCGGTGGCGGCGTCGGCTCCGGCCGGGGGCGTGGATGGAGAGGGCATGGTGGGTGTTTCGGGTGTTGTTCGTGGAAAGTTAGATTTTGTTTCGGTTGATGTTGTTGTAGGGAGAAAAGAGAGTGGGAGAGAGGACGATGGTTCTTTTTGAGTGGAGACAAAGGAGGGAAGGTGGGATTTTATAGGGGGCGGAATGAGATTGTGGGAAACAGTCAGCACTGGCTTGTGCTGAATAATAATAATAATTTTTTTTTTTATCTAAGAGCCTAAATAAGAAATATATATTTTATATTAACTTCGTTTTGCACTGCATCGCATAAAATCTTACTATATTTAGCGTCGTGGAAGGTTGACTGGCTCAGTATATAAAACGGGTTTTCACATTAGGAGGAACCGTAAGGTGGAACAGCATCGTGCTGGCAAAAGATTTTGGTCAATCAAAAAGATACCATTAAAGTCATACTCCAACTACCTAGACATATCTTTTAGAACGCGTATGTTTTTCAGTAAATAAATGACTTGAAAAGTATTTTTCTGAAAATAATCATCCACATCCTTAAATTTATTAAACAAGAAAATTAAGATATAAACAGTAACGACGGCATTCTTTTGACTAATTATTTTAAGGATACTATTCGGAAAATGTTATCCAATGCGAAATAAACATACCCAAAAAATTACTAATGCTAATGAGCCGCACATTTCCGGGTATTTTCGTCCGTGGTGTGAATCCTTAATCATTAGTCAATTAATCATGGCTCGTTCAAACGAAGCAGCCGGCCTGCAGCCGGAAAAAGTCCATGTTCAACTTTGGCAGTAGCAAAAGGAAGTGTGTGCTGAAGTAGCAATCATGGTCAACGCATGTTAACCCCCCCGGGCACCGAATTCCAACCCGATGCGGGTCGGGATCCCGTGGAGGGATCTCAAGGGATAGCCCCTACTCCATAATCGATAATTGATAGCGAGGTCTCCCTCTCCTTATTGTTTAGTTTTCACGAATCGCTTGATCTTATAATTAATATGTCGAATCATTGACTGTACCACTATTTATAATGTCAATGCATCGAGTGTGTGAGATTTTATGAGATCATAAGTAACTAATTTAAAAGCTTAAATTATCACTGCCTTGATAGCCGTGATGGTTTGCGCTCTCTCCCCTTGACGAATGGGAGGAGTTCGAATCCCCTCACAGTCGCTTGGAGTCTTAAGTGAGACGACAGGGGTGATGGGTCCTCCCGTTTACGTGTCCCCCCAGATTTATTCGCCGGCTGTCGGCTGTACGAGGTTCCTATTTTACCAAAAAAAAAAAAAAAAAAATTAAAAGCTTAAGTTGTTTAGATGAAGACGTAATTTATTAGTTAAATATTCTAATGGTCTAGATTTTGTGAGATCAATTAACTGTTCAAAAAGTTTAAGTGCTAGATGAATGCGTCATTTATCATTTAAATATTCAAATGCTCTAGATTTTATGAGACCCAACCAACTATTTTAAAAAGTTAAATTGTTAAATAAATGTATAATTTATTATTTAAATATTCTAACACTCCTCCTCACGTTTAGTTTTTTTTTTTTTTTTTTTTTTTTTTTTTTTGCATAGAGGGGCAAATAGAACTTGGAAAGATTCAAACTTAGAACCTCTAAATTGAATACAATCAATTGTTTTAAAAATTTAAGTAGTTAGATAAATACGTTATTTATTAATTATATATTTTAATAAAGTACGGATCGCGCACGGCTTCAAGAGTCGTGATGATGTTACTGAGGGGACCGCGTCTTCATTCATGGGACCTCAAGTATCTAAATCGATGGAAAGTGATTTGAAGTGGGAATCCCCCCGTTCGGAAGTTTTTGCTTGTCTTTAATATCCCTTTTCGCATGAGAAGAAGTTGTAAAACAAGAATATGCTAAACTTGCCTGCTAAGCTGTCTATTATGTTGAATAAGAATATTTGTCTTGGCCAAGAAAGATATCAAAGGGGATATTTGAGACGTGTCTTTAAAGAATTATTTGTCTCGTAAGGTTACTAATATGGTTATTAAAAAAATCGTTCAGGATACAACAAAATAATAGGGAAACCTAATAAGAGCGCACCTGCACATGAGCACCGAAGGTACTAGGCCATTTAGCTAATGGTCTTCAATTGTAAAGTTAGAAGTAAGAAGCCTTCGACTTATAACTTTTTAATATGGGACAAGATACCTTTTTATTTGTTTTATAAACAAACTATTAATAGCAAATTGAATGATAGAACTATTTTTCCTTAAGTGACTGAATCGTACCATTAAATGATTGAAATTATCTAATCGGTCTTGTACCTATTATACAATGTCATTAGTTCTTAATTTTTATGCATGATTTTAATATAAACTTTTTAATTGTTGAAAATCGCACACCTGGCAATTTTTTTAGCTCATGAAGCACATGAAGCAACATGCATTGGGCAACGTGGCGTGATGAGAAGGTCGACACTTGAGACTCCGACCAGACCGGCACGACGACATTTCCTTTTTTTTTTTTTTTTCGCTTTGAATGCAAACAGCGATACGCATACGGGCCAGAACACCGAACCTGAAGCTGCTCTGATTCACTTCTGAAATGAAAAAGAAAAGGTAAAATGGAGCCCGCGTGCTAAATGTGAGCCCATGTCATCTGAATCATCGGATCGTGTGGATTTCGGGTGAAATCCACGCCATTCAACGGTCGAGATGGAGCGGACTCACATGATCGTGATATGTGACAATAAATTTTCCATTATCGCGTCCCTGTAGGCTTATCCAAGCCGTACTGACTCGACGCATTAAATGGGCAGGCCAACATGCACAAATTGGGGGGCAAAGGGTTAATGACAATTTGAATCATTCATGTCCCTTACTTTTCATGTCTTTAATATGCAATTCGTGTTTGAATAAGTACATGCTTGGAAATGAACTTCCGTTAGCTTTCTTCTCCTCCTACTCCGATACCGTGTGTGAACATAATCTTCATCTTTTTTCTAGCAAAAGTCACATTTTATATCTGTTCAGATATTTAGATTAGTGGGTCCCTTTGGATGGTTAGTTCATATAATTCTTTCTTTATCAAGAGTTAGTACTGAAACTAGAAAAATTAAATACTTTACTCTATTAGCCCAATCCTTAATTGATTTGGTTATCGGTTTTATACCCAATTCAATTTTAGGGTTACTTCCTGCTTCTAAAAATTGGGAACCAATCTAACAGGATAGGCTTCAAATTTGGAACCAATCACACCTCTTTTAAAATGTTTGTCATAAAGGGATAATGACAATTTGCATCATTCATTTCCCCTGCTTTTCATGTCTTCCATATGCAATTCGTCTTTCAATAAGTGCATGCTTGGAAATGAACTTCCGCGTACTTTCTCCTCCTACTCTTCTCAATCTTTTTTCTAGCAAAAGTCACTTTTTATTAGGGATGTGCATGGTTCAGGCAGGCGGTTCCCAACCTAGAACAGGAAAGTGCCTGTTAAGAATCGGTTCCGAAAAATGGAACCGGGATCCACTTGTTAGTTGCATGAATCCACCTGGGAACCGGACCGGACCAGCGGTCCGGTTCCCGGGTGGATCCATGAAACCGGTCTCACACAATAGTAATAATATCATTTTCTCGAAAGCTCCGATTTTAACGGAAAACAACTTTGGTTTTCGACCAAAATTGCTGGTTTTTCGCCGCCTGACCTATTCTTCTCCTCCTCCTCTCGTAGCCCTGCTTTTTCACGTGCTTGCATTTTGCCCACCAATTACTTGACATTTTGTCAAGGTACACTTTGGACTTTTTAGTTTCAGTGCCTCTCAATTTGGTGTGCTCTGGACTTTTTCCCACTTTAATTAATTTTTTTAATTATTTGATTTGGGTTTGTTAATTTGTAATTTCATTTTTTAATATTAAAAATTAATATATTATTTTAATATAATTGGTCCTATCTGAGTGGGCAGGTGGATGGATTTGCCCAGGGAACTGGAAATCGGACCGGTATTCACCGATTCCCATAAATTAGAACTGAAAACCGGACCGATTCCCTCAAGAACCACTAGTTCCAAGCGGTTCCGGTCTAGTTCCGGGCAGTCCGGGTGGGTCCCGGTTCTTTTGCACACTCTTACTTTTTATATATATTCAGAGATTTAGATTAGTGGGCCCCTTTGGACTTGTAGTTCATACGATTCTTATTATTATTATTTTTTTTTTTTGGTTGCTGGAGGAACCGCTTTGGCCAACAGCCGTCACGTAAACCCCCAGGTGTCGCTAGTAGGGAAACCACCACCCCGACGCCACGCTTAAGTCACCACACAGCGCTTCAGCCTCCCTGCTTCACAGGGGCTTCGAACCTTGGCCTCCTCGATGGAGGACAAAGGATCTACCATTCACGCTGCAACGGCTAATGGTACGATTCTTATTTTCTTTGTCAAGAGTAAGTATCAAAACTAGAAAAGTTTAAGTACTTTGCTCTATCATCCCAATCATAAATTAGGAGTGGTGAATCAGGCATGAACCGGCCTTACCTGATTAGTTCAAAACCGATTCATGGCCGGCCTAGTTTCAGTTTAAAAAACTAAGAACTGACCTTGATCGGTTCGGTTCTCGGTTTTATACCCAGTTCAATTGTAGGGTTACTTCTTGCTTCCAAAAACTGGCACCAATCTAATAAAATAGATTTCAAATTTGGAACCAATCACAACTCTAATAAAGTGTTTGTCATAAAGGGATAATAACAATTTGCATCATTCATTTCCCTTACTTTTCATGTCTTCCATATGCAATTTGTCTTTCAATAAGTGCATGCTTGGAAATGAACTTCCGCGTACTTTCTCCTGCTCTGATACCGTGCGTGAACATCTACTCAATCTTTTTTCTTGCAAAAAAGTCACTTTTTATCTCTCTTTAGAAATTTAGATTAGTGGGCCCCTTTGGACTTTTAGTTCATACAATTCTTATTTTCTTTGTCAAGAATTAGTACTGAAACTAGAAAAATTTAACTACTTCGCTCTATTAGCCCAACCATAAATTAGGGGTGGTGAACCAGGCATGAATCGGCCTTACGTGATTGGTTCAAAGCCGGTTCATGAGGGGGCAGTCCAGTTTCTGGTTAAAAAAAAACTAAGAAATAGCCCTAACTGGTTTGGTTCTTATTTTTATACCCAGTCCAATTGTAGGGTCAATTTTTCCTTCCAAAAACTGGGAACCAATCTAACAGAGTAGGCTTCAAATTTGGAACCAAAATGTTTGTCAATACACAATCGAATTGATATTCAGAGATCCCTACAATTAAAAAATGAAAGTTGCCTTTTAAGCCCATATAAACGGGCCAAGTTATATTTTTTTTATAGACCCAAAAAAGTTCAATTCAAACCCTGAAATTGTTACTCTCATTTTCCAAAAAAAAAAAAAAAAAAAACGGAGTAGTGTAGCCCTTTTGTATTGGCTTAAAAGCCGATAAGTTCAACAATTTTGCTTTTTCATAAGTGCGAAAACCTCACATTCTGCAAAATAGCCATGAAAAGAAATATTACGCATCGCCAACATTTCCTTTATTTTCAAAAGTCTAGACGTTTCAGGTTTTGAACAAAAGCGAATGCAATTCAAATTGGAAATGTGACAATGTAAAGTTCAACAATTATTGACGATATCGAAAACACGTCCGAACGATGGGATGGCACATTGTTTGGGAACACAAGCCCAAAGAAGTCGGCTGTTTCATGTTCCGTTAGATCGAGAGTCAAATCCAAATGTGGTAAAGTTGGCCAAAAGATGGATAAACAAAGGTGGAGGAGGGGGAGTCGAAACGCCATTGTCATTGTCAATCTCAAAGATGATGATGATGGATTTTTCAACCCTTTTTACAGCTGTGGCTCTTGACTGGAACGATGGAGGAGCGAAGTACTTTTGAAATGAGATTGATCCACGCCTTGTGAAGGGTCAAGACATGAATCTTTGTCTGGAGAAGAGTCCGGCTAAGGCCGGTGGTTGCCCCTGGCCAATGCTTGCCCATAAGATGTCAAAAGAGATAGGGTCGGATACTTCTACACATATAAGTTAAAAAGAACTTTTCAATTGTCGGAATTATGTACACCTTCAGGTTAATGCATTGTGAATCTTCGACGAATGTTAAGAAATATCACGTGCTGAAATTGTTGGCTAGCAATTCCGTAAATGTCTGATAGATGCGTTTTGTGACTATTCAATAAACGGATTTGATTGCACCTTTTAAGAAGTTAATTATATGTTGTACATAAGATAAGTTTTAGGATTTGAATTGGACGTTTCTCATTGGGAGATATGCATGGCCAAATAATGCCATGGAAGAGATGTCCTATGTGAGTCCCCAGTTGGACAAGACTTGATTCAACTCTGCACACTTGTGTATGACATTGAATTCCATCATATTTTCCTCCAAGGAGTCGATTTTGCAACCATCATTTTTCTTTTCTTTTTGGTCATCTATTCCTCCATCCTATCTAATTTTATTGTGCTGTGCGGGAGTGTTTAAACCATTCGGCACTACTGATTCTTGCAGATACACACTAGTTGCCCCCGTCCATATGCATTGGATAAGGTTCACTTGCAAGGCGCTGGACACAGTCACGAAATCTGCTTCAGGGGAGAGGCAATGTGAGTTACATATTACTCTTCAATTCTTGATTTTACGGTAAATTCCCGAGCTGTCTCTACTTATGGTCGCAACCATGAAATTTCATGCCAGAGACCAAGATTAAATGCATGGGCCAAGATAGATAGAGCGCTTGAGGAATCGCGTTTAATGCACATCGAGCGGCATCAATTCTGCAATCAACCAAGTGGTACGAATACGATGGCGACACATAATAGCGTCCTCGTGGCAGGATTCGTTAACGGAGAGGAAGGCCTAATCCACCCTCGATTTGAGGGTTAACCATATTACTAATGTCAATGCACGATCGATGCGTTCTCTTGAAAACTCAAGTTTCACATCAAAAGCATGCGCCATGGATATCTCGACGGCGGTCATCAGCCGTCGTCATAATCCAATAAGATATTTGAAGGATCGCTAAAGTTGACCGGCGATCAGCGGAAAAGCATTGCTGCGTAGAACGACCCGAAGAGAATTTATCGTCCAGGAAGCCAACTTTGACTAAACCTCTGTACGGTCTCCACTAAACTTGAGCAAAAGTCAGCATCGCAGCACTGAACACTTTGAATAAGTGAAGGCTCTTATGATTGCTTGGCCGACCGCCGAAAAGGGTGTTTGTTTGCCCTTGCGATCTGATCAATCATTTCGAAAGGGTGGAGGAGTTTTGGAGCACGCGATAGAAGACTTTAGTATGGACACGGCCACCATTCTTTTGATTTTCTGGTTATTTTGGTACGTGTTGAATTTTGAGCTCTGAAATAGTACAGAAGTCCATATGAATCGAGCTCTGCTCTTGCGAAGTGCTTGGATGTTCCTTCTCAGGGTACTACTAGAACTTTTGAGTGGCGAACCACTTGTCGAATGCCGAATTGTCATTGCCACCGTGATTGGTCTCATCAGATTTATCTGACTTATGGTATAATCAAATCGATCATGCGATTATATTTGTACCGTGTGTGATCCGGCGCAAAGCATAGGGCAACGCCTATAATGTTGCACAGCGATGGAGTATCTTGACGTGCTATGTATCGAGAAGATCATGGAGACAGAGATGGAGAACACCGTAGTGGTCGGGTGGCCAGCAGTATATATGTCTTGCGAGTCCGCAAACTTTCGAACAGACAACTCACCCTGTTGAAATGCTCTTTGTAATAAACATTCATTCGAAGAGCAAAAATGGATTTGATAGGGTGCATTGAAGCCTTCAACAGGAAAAGAAATGGTCATTAGGCTCAAGAAGTTTAGAACCTATTTGATGACCAAATTGTTTTTCTGTTCTTTTGTTCTTGGAATAGAAAAAGAACCAAATTAGCTAATTTTTCTATTTTCTGGAATAGAAAAATAGTCAGGAATAAATTTGGAGCAAAAACAAAAATTTACTTTTTATTTCCAAGAACAGAAATAGAAAAAAGCAATAATTAATTTTGGAAACAAAAGGTCATCAAATGTACTCTTATAATCTTTCAAGTTCTCGTAGTAGACCAAACCAGATGAAAAAGGAGTTTGATCTTCAATTGTTGACAATATTCTTTAATTGAACAAGATGAGCGCCGATGGTTTGAGGGTTCAACGGCAGTTTGAGATGGTGACGCAACGGTGTGATTAACCATGTAGCCCAATCATCCCGGCTAGCTAAGCACCCTGTTCCAATTTCGTCTGTCGATGATGGTAGTTGAGAAGGATCAAAGAACCTCTTCTTTGGTTTCTTCTTCTTCTTACTAGGGATGCAAACCAATCCGCTCAGCAAGACCCCATTTTCCACATCCTTACCATTTCCGCCTTCTTCTCCATCTCCTTTGGGATTATCTGCGGCTTCCTCAGCTTGGAAAAGCTCCATAAATGCGGCTTCCTCTCTTTCTGCTCTGGTGCCGCGTCGTTATTGTCATGGACGGGACCTTCTTTTTCTTGGCAAATCATCCTTGCTTTTCTGCTTCTTCCGCTTCCGTCCTTGCGTCGACTGTTCACCATTTTCGCTATAAATGCCCATGGTCACGTTATGCTTGGATTTCTTGTTGCTTCGCTCTTCCTCTTTGATTTCTTTACCATCAGCAACGGGAGGAAATTCATATGAAAAGAAGTTGTAAAACAAGAATATCTGTTCTAGCCAAAGAAAGATAGCGAGGTCCCCCTCTTCTCCTCATTTAGTTTTTAGCAAAATCGGCAGATCTCATAGTTAAAACGTCGAATCGCTAGCAGTCTCCCAGCTTCGTGATGATGTTACTGAGAGGACCATGTCCTCATTCGTAGGATCTCGAGTAGCTGGATCGGTGGACAATGATTTGAATTGAGAATCCCCCACGTTTGGAATTCTTTGTTTGTCTTTAGTATCCATTTTCTTATGAAAAGAAGTTGCAAAACAAGAATACGCTGAACTTGCCAGCTAAGCTGTCTGGTATGTTGAACAAGAATATCTGTTCTAGCCAAAGAAAGATATTCAACCAGCAAATGTCAGGAAATAATTTCGAAGAATTTTAAGGCACGTCTTTAAGGAATTATTCGCTCGACAAGATTGCTAATGATTATTCACGAAAATCTTCCATGATATAACAAATATACAGTTTTAAAAGAACACCAAAATAATATAATAAAAATAATCGTTAATCGGTACCTAATGATCGCACACCTACGTGGGTACCATAAGCTCTAGCCCACTTAGCTCATGATCTTCAATTGTGAGGTTAGAAGCCCTTCACTTATATATTGATCCACATAATTAATTTCTTTGTTATCATGGCAAATCGAAAAACATTACTAATTTTCCTTTTAAATAACTGAAATTATCTAGCTGATTCCGATCCTATCGTGTAATGTTAATGCAATTCCAAATTTTATATTTGCCATTAGTTTTGAATGTTTGCGCGTACTTTCAATATAAATATTTCCATTAATTGTATACGGCTGACCCGGCGATTCTTTTGCTGACGAAGCACATGAAGCATCATGCATTGGGCAACGTGGCGTGAAGAGAAGGTCGACACTTGAGAGTCCGATCAGCCCGACACGACCACTTTTCCCTTCTTTATTTGTCTGCTTTGGATGCAGCGAGCGACACGCATACGGGCCAGAACACCGACTTGAAGCCGCTCTGCTTCACTTCTGAAATGATAAAGAAAAGGTAAAATAGGGTCGGCCTTCTAAACGCGTGGAATGCACGTGAGCCCGAGTCATTTGAATCGTCAGCTCGTGCGGATTTCGCAAGGTACGCATCGTTCGATGGCTGAGATGAAATGGACTTATGCGATCGGGATGTGCGATGAGAGGTCTTCCATTACTGCGTGGCCGCAGGCTTATCCAAGCCGCGCTGACGCGGCGCATTGAATGGGCAGGCCAACGGGCACAATTTTTTTAATTGAGGGTGGGGGGAAGCGGGCTGAGGGATTTTGACAATTTGCACCATTCATCTCCCTTACTTTTGTCTTTAATATGCAATTCGTGTTTCAACAAGTGCATGCTTGGAAATGGACTTCCGCGTGCTTTCTTTCTTCTATTCTGATACCGGCCGTGTAAACATCATCTCGATCATTTTTTTAAGCAAAAGTCACATTTTATTTTTGTTCGGAGATTTAGATCAGTGAGCCCCTTTTGACTTTTAGTTCCTACAATTCTCTTTTTCTTAGTTCATAAAAGAAAATTACTACTTTAGTAGCCCAACCATATATATAATAGGGATGGTGAACCGGGTTTGAACCAGCCTTAAGCACGGTTCACAAGGAGGCTTGTCCATTTCCCGATTTCAAAAACTAAGAACCGGCCTTAATGGGTTTGGTTCTTCGTTTTATATCCAATTCAGTTGTAGGATTAGTTCCCACCTCCGAAAATTGGGAACTGACCTAACAAAGTAGGTTTCGCTGTTTCAAATCTAGAACTAGTGACCCTTCTTATAAATTGTTTGTCAATACACAACCGAACTAGTATTCGAAGATACCCACTATTAAAAAATGAAAGTCGGCTTTTAAGACAATACAAACGGGCTACACTACTTTTTTTTCTTTTATCGACCAAAAAAAGTTCAAATTAACAAACCCTGAAATTATTACTCTCATTTTCACAAAAAAGTAGTGTAGCCCGTTTGTATTAGCTAAAAAACCGATAAGTTCAACAATTTTGCTTTTCATAAGTTCGAAAATCTCACATTTTGCAAAAAGCCATGAAAAGAAAGTTACGCGTGGCAAAACTTCCTTTCTTTTCAAAAGTCTAGATGTTTCAGTTTTTGAACAAAAGTGAATGCAATTCAAATTGGACTTGCGTCAATCCAAAGTGCGACAATTTTTGACAATATCGAAAAACAAATCGAACGATGGGATGGCACGTTGTTTGGGAACATAAGCCCATAGAAGTCGGCTGTTTCATGTTCCATCTATTTAGATCGAGAGTCAAATCCAAATGGGGTAAAGTTGCCCAAGAGGAGTGGAGAAACGAAGATGGAGGAGCGGAAGTCAAAACGCCACTGTCATTGTCAAGCTCAAAGATGATGATGATGGATTTTTCAACCCTCTTAACAGCGGTGGCTCTTGACTGCAACGATGGAGGGAGTGAAGTACTTTTCAATGAGATTGCTCCACGCCTTGCAAAACGTCAAGGCATGAATCCTTGTCTAAAGATGATGTGGATATCGAGCCATATTGAGGAGGAGATGCTAAGGACCCATTGTCTATTCCTACTAGTTCGATCATTCGAGCGCGGGCCAAGCAATTTAGGCAAGCTATTGGTGTCATGGTTCGTGATCTTTAGCGTGGAGATGACCTTGGATCAGATCTTGAAGAATCTTGGAAATCTTGGCGGAATTTGATTATCTGATCACCAAATATGTGACCAAGTCAAATAGGAACACTCTTCTTGTTTAGGAATATTCTAGAATATGATACATTAGATTTTTAAGGTTTGTGTGGCTGCTAGAAGGCCTATATATTAAAGATTGACTGAATTTCTTTGAGATAAATATATTATATTTTTGAGGAAAAAGTTGAGAGATTCTCTTCTACTGTTCTTTTGAGGGCTTGACCTAATCAATGTTCCCTTATGATGGTCAATTTGACTTATCGAGCGAGATAATGAATTCTTTCGCTTGTGGCGTCTATAACGTTAGTTGGTTGACACGCGTTTGTCAACAGGTCACGTTCATACCGAGGTTACCAATCACAAGTTTGATTGGAGGTCGAGGTTCACAATTCGCACCATCCGGACCTTCGTAGAACGATCCTTCCGCAATGATTCACATTAGGAGATGAGTCTGGCTAGGGCCAGTGGTTGTCATAGGCCAATGCTGCCCTTGAGATGTCACAAGAGAGAGGGTCGAATACTTCTACATGTATAAGTTAAAATGAACTTTTCAATTGGCGGAAGGATGCTAAACCTTGAAGTTGATGCATTGTGAATCTTTGACATATGTTAAGAAATATTGCATGCTGAAATTGTCGGCTAGGCAATTCTGTAAATGCATTACAGACACATTTTGCGATTGTTCAATGAAAAGATTTGATTGCACATTCTAAAAAGTTAATTATATGTTGTACACAAGATAAGATTTAGGATTTGAAATACATTTCTCATTGGGAGATATGCACGGCTAGATAATACCATGGAAGAGATATCCTGTGTAAGTCCCCAATTGGACAAGACTCGATTCGACTTTGCACACTTGTGCATGACATATTGATTTCCGTCAAGTTTTCGAGTCAATTTTGCAACCATCAATTTTTTTTGTCATCTATTCCTCTATCCTATCTAATTTTATTGTGTTGTGCGGGGGTGTTTAAACCATTCGGCAATACCGATTCTCGCAGATGTACATTAGTTGCCCCCGTCCATATGCATCGAATAAGGTTCACTTGCAAGGCGCCAAACACGGCCACAAAAGCTACTTAAAGTGAGAGGCATTGTGATTTAGATATAACTCTACAATTCTTGATTTCACAATGAAATTCCGAGCTGTCTCTAGTTGTGGTTGCGACCATGAAATTTCATGCCACGAACCAAGATTAAACGCATGGACCAACACCAAAATTAAACGCATGGACCAAGATAGATAAGGCGCTCGAGGAAACACGTTTAATGCATATCCTGGGCGACGGCCTTCAGTCGTTATCATAACCCAATAAGTAATTTGAAGGATTGCTGAAGTTGACCGGCGATCAGCGGAAACGCACTGCTGCGTAGAACGACCGAATTTATCGTCCAGGAAGCCAACTTTGACTAAACCTCTGTATGGTCTCCACTAACCTTCAGCAAAAAGTCAGCATCGCAGCACTGAACGCTTTGACTAAGTGAGGGCTTGCGTTATGATTACTCGGCCGACCGCCAAAAAGGGCGTTTGCCCTTGCAATTGGATCAATCATTTCAGAAGGGTGGAGGAGTTTTGGAGCACGCGATAGAAGACTTTCGTATGGACAGGGCCACCAATGTTTTGATCTTCTGGTTATTTTGGTAGGTTTTGACTTTTGAACTCTAAAAATAGTTCAGAAGTCCATATGAATCGAGCTCTGCTCTTGCGAAGTGCTTCGATGTTCCTTTTCAGGGTTCTACTGGAACTTTTTTGAGCGGCGAACGGTTCGACAAATGCCTAATTGTTGTCGCCATGGTTGTCCCCATCAGGCTTATCTGACTTATGGTGTCATCGAACCAATCATGCGTTTATACTTATACCGCGTGATCACGTACAAAACATGGGATAACACCTAAAATGTTGCACGGGGATGGAGTATCTTGACGTGCTGTGTGTCTAGAAGATAATGGAGATAGAGCTGGAGAACACCGTAGCTGTCAGGTGGCCAGCAGAATATATGTCTTGCATGTCCGCAAACTTTCGAACAGAGAACTCGCCCTGTCAAAATGCCTTTCGTGATGAACATTCGCTCCAAGAGCAGGAATGGATTTAATAGGGTGCATAAAGGACTTGGAAAAGAAATGGTCGTTAGGGTCCAGAACATTACAATCTTCGAGTCCTCCTAGTAGAAAAAATCAGATAAGGCATTCGATCTTCAATTGAACAAGATGAGAGCCGGCAATTCGAGGGTTCAACAGCAGTTTGAGATGGCGATGCAGTAGCATGATCGACCATGTAGCCTAATCATCCCAACTAGATAAGCCCCCCATACCAATTTCATCTGTTGACGACTGTAGTTGAGTAGGATCAAAGGACCTGTTCTTTGGTTTCTTCTTCTTACTAGGGATGCAAACCAAGCCACCCAGCAAAACCCCATCTTCCACATCCTTACCAATTCCACCCTTTTCTCCAACTTCTTTGGGATTATCTGCAGCTTCCTCAGCTTGGAAAAGCTCCATAAATGAAGCCTCGGTGTTGTCGATAATATCAAGTTCGCTGGTTTTTGCTCTCTTGGACTTTTTCCTCTCTTTCTGCTCTGGTGCTGTGTCATTATTGTCGCGGACTGGACCTTCTTTTCTAAGCAAATTATCCTTGCTTTTCTGCTTCTTCCGCGTCTGTCCTTGCCCACCGCTTTCACTATAAATGCCCATGGTCATGTTACGCTTGGATTTCTTGTCACTTCGCTCTTCCTCTTCGATTCCTTTGCCATCAGTGACAGGAGGAAATTCATCAATGACATCGACATCAAGCCTCTCAATTTTGGTGTTCTTATTGATGGGTTTTGCATTGAATATCTGCAAACTTGGTTGAGCTTTCCTGATCTGCAGTGAGATGTTAAAGATAATTGTCTAACAGTAGGTAAAGACTGGACATACATGAAAATATGGGAAAATTCACAATTAGGTAGTGACCTTGTTCATTGATTTCTCATTTTCAGCAATAGGATTTCCTAGTAAGTTGAGGTTTCTGAGGTTAACAAGCGATTTCAGCACCTGCAGTTTCTAGCATTAGAAGAGATGCAGGGTAGTTTAGTCCCAAGAACCATGAAAAAACAGCTAGAAATCCCTCACCTTCACATGCGACCAGCTCACAATCAAGTTATTTCCCAAATCCAAGCTCTGAAGTTTAAAATTCTGAGCAAGTTCACTTGGCAGAGACTGAACTTTGACCGCGACAGAAGAAGAGAGGACAACCAATTAGGAACACAAAGGTTCACTGGACTTGGGAGTGAGACAATCAGCACAATTTCATAGATAGCCTCAATTCAAATAAGCGACCCATAAAACCAATCATACCGTAATCTGATTGTGAGCAAGTCTAAGTTCTTTCAGTTCAATGCAGAAGGTGAGTGAAGTATCAATAGCTTGGAGTTGGCAATTTGAGAGAGAGAGCTGATAACCAACGAGAGATCAAATACAGGAAATAGATACATCTAGGTAAAATATGTGCCTATAATTATGTCAATCAAATGCATACCTTTGTAAGTGACTTCAACTTCATCAAGGACTTGCCAATATCTTCTATAGCATTCCTAGAAAGAACTAAAAGCCGGGAAAAGGTGAACAAAAGTACTCTAAGTTTACTCTAAAAAGCAGTATTAATTCTTATACTGAGAATTTGAAGATCAAAATGGTTCAACTGAAGACTTAGCCCAGAACTTATGTGTTTCCCTATCTCTACAAAATTCCAGTGCAAGTAGATAATGGCTGAACATGTTGAAGGTTTACCGCAGATGAAGACACAGTCAAATGTGGAAGATATCACAGAAAAACATATATGAATAAGAAGCTAGAATAGATATACTTACACGCATGCATGCCATAAAGTACATATTTATAATTATACGCATTCACCTAGTCGAATGCAAACCTTAAAGATCTTATACCCGTTATCTTCTGGCTAAGACATGACAATGGGTAGGCTTACTGTCTGGTGCCTAGAAAATCGAAGGCATCACCTAAATGAAGTTCAATGTGGATCCTTTTATCCATCTTTTCTTGATGGTCAAGAGTCAAGAGCTCACTTTCACTGGGCAGAGCAGTTTAGACTGTAATTACAACTGCTTTACCTGTTTTCCAGTTAAAAGTGTTCAGCACTTCCCACTGAACTCTCTCCCTCCTCCTCTCCCAAACAAATACCAAAGACAACATGTCACCATATTTTACAGTGGTTATGGAAGGAAAAGGATACAATAAGCAAGCAGTATGAGAAAAAAAAAATTGACATGCTGATGATATTAGAAAGAAGAACTTAGATGTCATACCAAGAGTGTTCAGTTCTTTCAATTGGTCAAGCATGCATATGGAAGCAATCTCGTTGTCTGTAAAACAAAGAAAGGAAAACTTGAAAATGCACGATTATTAAGCCTTTCGTGTCCAAGAAGTTTTCTCATATAACTTACCGTTTAAAATTAATGCACGTAGACTCACAAGCGACCTAACCTCATCCATGGATCTAAGCTTGTTTTTCCCAGCATTTAGCACCTATTTAAAAATGGAAAAAAGTAACTTTCTATCTGTAACTAGCATCAAGCTTTATCAGAAACATAGCATATTGAGGAGGTCCATTTCCAATTACAATGAAGCAGAAGAATATGCGGCCAAAAGTCTCCCCATACAAAAAGTAAAGGTTCCTGCACTATTCTCTGCTGGAAAAAAGCATAATGCTCTAACACAAAGCGAAGCAACGCAACGACAACTCCATATATCAGACACTCCCTACATATCAGAGTTCAAATTTTAGATACACAAGGATGCATTGCATTTGCCTGTATCCTTCTTAAGCTTCTTTTACCATCCACCTAGAGCTGTCAAAATGATTCCTCAGGTCCATCTGATGAGAAACCTGGATGAGCATCTTACCCAAGAAAAAACAACCCATTTCTTTTGACAGATAATACAAAATGGGGTCACTCGAATGCAATCGCAAAGTAGCAGGTACAGACCAATTAGCCCCCGAATCTTTCAGAGCTATGCCATAAAATTTAGCTAACAAAGAGATACCCACAATCTTAGCTTCTGCATTGACTCCTTTCAAAGGCAGACTACCCCACAAATCAGTTCAGCCTTAAGAAGAGCACACACCCATGGTAACAGAATTTACAGGGGCAAAAATGCTGCCCAGGACTAGCCACCCCAACTCACTTCCCAAGCACAAGGTAATGACTTTCCCCCAATAAACCAATGAACTCATCAGAAAGCATTGAAAATAAAGCAACTCACGGTGAGCTTAGGGAGCCCTTCGATTCCTTTCAAGCTCCGCAGCTTGTTCTGGACCACGGACAACCACTTCAAGCCGACGCACGGCCTCAAATCCTGAAACCCACATGCAGCAGCCATCAAGGCTCAACCTCAAAGCACTCGAAACCTCTACCTCGACGGCACAACGCCACTACCTCGAGCGAAACGAGATTGTTGAAGCCGAGATCGAGCCTCTGCAGGTTCTTGAAGTCCGCCAGGCACGCCACCTGGTGACGGCGACCGATGCAGAGCAATGCTCATGAGAAACGATAAAGCGAGAGAGAAATGGGACGACACACAAAAAAAAAAAAAAAGGAATTTCTCCGAAGCCGGTCGGAAACGGGAACGGGTAGCGTTCTCGTACATCGGTGAGAGCCTTCTGGTCGAGTTTCAAGGACGAGACGGAGTCCGCGTCCTGCGCTTTGCTGTCTTTCAGCAGCTGCTCGGAGCTCAGACGTCCCACCGGCATCGTCAACGTTCGAGGGAACGATGCTCTCTTCTGAAACCCTAGCTATGGCTGCTCCGGTCGAGCAGTACGGCCGACGAGGAACCTGGGCGAGACCGCCAGCGGCATAAGTGCCGGCGAGTTTTGTTTGGGTCGGCTTCGGGTTGAACCCGATTTACCCGAGCTGGGTCGGGTTTGGGATGAACCCTATTTGACGAGAAAATCGTCGTCCGATGCAAGCCTTCGCTTAGGTAATGAATCGGTAAAAGTATGCATGATAACTATTTTATTTTAAAAATTAAATTTTAATAAAGAAACAAATTTCTTATTTTTATTTACCAAATCGTCGTTTGATGCAAGCCCTCTGGTAAGGGTATACATGATAATTATTTTATTTCATAAATTTTTTGATAAGAAATTAATTTTTTTTTTATTTTTTTCGCCAAACAACCTTTTGAATAAAAATGTGCATATGATAATCTTGTAAAATTTCTCTTTTTGAAATAAAAATAAAAATTTTCTCTTTGGAGTTGTGGTAGGAGGCATTCGATAGCCAACGACTCACGATTGGCAGTAACAAGCAATCGATGAGGGGTGGCGGCGACTAACAATCGGTAGTGCGCGTGGCGTTTAGGGCGGGTATGACAAAATTTTTGTTTATTTATTTCTCTTTTTTTTGTTTTTCGGAACAGGTTTGAAACAAAAATCCGTTTGATAATGTAATTTCATTTTTCTATTTCTAGAACAAATTTCTATTTTAGAAATAGATTTGGAGCAGAAATTAGAAGTAAAAATTAGTAACTTTTCTATTTCTAGAATAGAAATGAGAAATCAAATTTTTTCTCATCATTTACTCTCGTTACCGTTCATCGCTCACTTGCTGCTCGTGGGATGTTGGACACTCGCCAATAGTTGCCGGCAGGCCAGTGGCACCAACCGTCGATCACTGGCCATTGGACGTCGACTATCAGTCATCGCACTCCGGTTGCCTGTTGCCAACTATCGGTTACTGGATGTTGGACGCCCATCAGTTGTTGGCTGCTCATCGCTGATCATTAGATGCCGGAGGCTCATCACCAACCACTAGATGTTCGTTGTGCGACCGTCCACACCTCACCACCAGTCATCGAATGTTAGCCGCCCACCACCTGCTGTTGGACTTCGGCCACTGGCCACCTACCGCTGGCCTCCTATCGCCAAACTACGAATGTTGAACGTTAAACATCGAACTCTGGTGTCGGACTTCGGACTTTGGCCGCTTGCCGCCGATCACTGAATGCCGAATGCCGATCGCCAAACGTTAGACTCCGCCCACCAAACGCCGGTCGTTGCCGCTCTCAGAAATATAAATTTTATTATGTTATCAAACGGATTTTTATTTAAAAATATAAATTTTGAATTGTTATTAAATGCATTTCTTTACTCAGAAACTCATCCATGGAATAGAAATTGATTTATATTATAGAAATTTTGTTATGTGCGCTCTTAGTGTCTAGGAGCCAGCATTGGCAATCGACGACAAGCGATTGGAGTCTAATGATCGATGGCAGGCAATGTGTAGTTAACGTTTGGTGGTTGGTGGTGGGCGTTCGGTGTTCCACAAGCAACAGGAGATGATGAGCGTAAACAATGAGAATAGTTATCACTTCTCACTTTTATTCTAAAATTTGAAAAGTTAAAATTTTAACTTCTAATTTCTAGTCCAAATCATTTATGGAGTAGAAATCAATGAAATTATGTTACCAAATGAACTTCTATTTTAAAACTGTTTTGGGAAATTAAAAAAAAAGAAATAGAGAAACAAAATAGTTATCATACGTAGTCTAAGAGATAAGCATTCCATTTAATTTGTTTTGTGTAAAATTTAACATTTTTAAATAAAAATTTCTAAAAACATTTTTAGAAAAATGATAATATTATCTGGTGTTTAACTAAAAGACCTTAAAGTGGCTTGAAAAATATTTTGTGTCATTTTGATAAAGGAGATCTTGTTTGATTTTCCTAAATAGATATATATATATATATATATATATATATATATATTATTATATTATTCAGCCGCTAGTAATTTGCGCACAAATAGTAAAAAAAAACTTGGATTTGGCACCCGGGTCTCAAGCCAGAATTCCCAAATCCCGAGTATGATCATAGGCACTGGTCTTGGGCCCACTGAAATCGAACCCGTGGATTCAATGTCTGTGCTTGGCTCCTTGGCCCCCCTCACCTGTATCTCTAGAGGTAGGCCGAGGTCCTTGGTGGCGAAGCCTGGGATCCATCAAGGATGGGCCCTAGGACTCTGATACTGGTGCCAGCACCTAAGCATGGGCGTCGAGTCTAAGGCCTAGGCTCGATGTTACTGAGGCCCAACATCTCGAGTACGTGCATCGCTGTCCTGGATTTGACCTCAATAGTCCCAGGCACGACCCCGATGGATCTAGGTCAAGGCGTCAGGACCCAAGCCTGGGTGCTAAAGACCCAACTCTACTGCCAAGGGCCCAAAAACATGTGCTGGACTTCCTGTGTTCAAGCACAGAATTTCTGATGGAAATGCCTATATCTACTTATATTTTGAAAAATGATTTCCAATTTTTCAATCATTTTCCTCGATTTAAGTTTGGTTGCAAAACATTTCCCATTGACTCATTTTCTTTAGAGATTTAAAAAGATATTTTTTTCATTCATAATAGAACTTGCCAAGCTCGACGGTTTATTTCGTACTCAAAGTACCGACCACAATCCCGACCGAGTCCATAGTCAATTGCCGGCAAGTTTCATTGCGTCGTGTTTGGATCGAACTCAATTTTACCCGGGCCAGGCCGAGTCATCCAGTATTATCGTGGAGAATGCCCACAGTACTAGAATCGTCGTCCAATGCAATCTCCGCCAAGGTAACATACAAGTAGGATGTCCTGACAAGCACACAAATGCCTCTCGATTCATTAGAAGACCTAGCCATGTTCAACGGTTCATGTAGTCCTAAAGTCCGAGCGCTCTATCCACGCAATCGGTTAACAAGGCGATGTAACGGCACAGCTGTGTCATAAGCTGGCACGTTTTTGCTTGCCTTGGTTGCAGCTTTCGTTTAGCAAACCCAGTGGATCGAACCGATCACAATCCATTGCGCAAAGCCAAGCTTGAATGCTACTAGACAAAGGTGCACAAGTCACAGAATCATAAAGCACCAATAATTCCAGCCAGAACAAACTGCCATTTAGGCAAATAAGATTTGATAGCCACCACCTCCTACTCGTCCGTCGACAAAATTTTTTCTCATTTACCGTGACATATCCGAATCACCTTGAGTGGACGACATTGTAAGCCCAAAGACCAGAAATAAGTTATATTGCCTCACAGACCAAGAGATCATACACTAAAATCAGTGCCTAGCAGCACAAGAATCTAAAGAAACATTTCAGGAACATACACTCATAAGTCATTCCACCGTTAGCCTTCTGTACGACAATCAATCAGCCAAGAGAAGGAGCTGAATTCTTCGAAGTGAGGACCACCAACTTTTACCCCAGACATTGACACCATTTGAAGGATGGCATCTTTCCAACATCAGAAGTTGCAAAATTTTCATGAGATGTACCTTTCCTGCTGCTCCTGAAGCAACTTAGCTGAAGACTTGGCATCACGGTACAGAGAAGTCACTTCGTCAAGGTCCGCCTGAACAGCACAATAAAAGACATCAGGATTTTAGGATATAGCAAATTATGAGGTTTTGTAAAATCATGTCTCGATACATCTTAGATAGATATTCACCTTGCAAATGCTATCTCGGCCATTCATCTTGGCCACGACGCTGCCCGGTGATAATAGTTGTACCGCATGCCTACAAATATACTCTATTCATATAAGAATTATGAATCACATATATTCCTTTGGCAAAAAGTCAGATATTAAAAGTAGACCTTAAGGACGTCATTTGACCAATTTCTCCCAGATAGGCTAAACTTTCTTCGTCCACAATTAATTCCTCCACCTGAGCACGAATTGCTATAATCTGGACAATCACAGGACATACACTTGCTTGAACATTTTGATTTCAGAGCAATGGAAAAGAGAGAATACATGAAATGGAAAAGAGGTAGCGTCTCACCTGTATCATTTCAGCAGGACCATATATTTGTGTTCGAATAATCACCAAACGATCCAACAAGTCGACAGGAATGCCATGAGGACTAGTCATATCAGTCCCTCTGCAAAAATCACGCACAAGTTCCTGATTAATGAAGAGTCGCAAACCTCCATAGTCCTTTAAGTTCCTCATAACTCAGAAGCTACTGTTGTTCCAAACAACCAAAGTCACAGATTTGTGATGGACATCACCTTTAGTCACCAATTATGTAAACTCAGAGGACAGAGACGTCAATGATGACAATAAACAAAAGAGCCTTTTCTCATTGAGTAAACTCAATTACTAATCTTTCTATAGATGTAAATTGCAAAAGGACATGCAATGTGACGATAAAAATTATGTGATTCTAGCTGATGCAAATCTTCTAAAGCAGCAAAATAGATTTTTATGTTTCCTCTGGAACCTCTTGGTACATTGACAACTAGCTGACATATATCTTCCAAAGCAGCGAAATAGGTTTTCATGTTTCCTCTGAAACCTCTTGTACATTGACAACCAGATCATATATAAGATGCATCATATATGACCCAAATGAAGAGCCATCAAGATACTCATTAGGCCTACCTAGTGCGCGCGCGCACACATACTCTGCCTCTCTCAAGTTATTAGTGATCTTCAAAATTAGACATTTTCTCAAGGAAAAAAGCCATACCTAACATTACATATCCCTCTATTTGTGGCAAAGATCACTATTGGTGATAGTGAGCTCTCTAAAGCACGATTCAGGTATGAGAAGCACTCCATATCCAGCATATGTACCTGAATAAAAGGGAATCAGTAAATTGCACACTGAAAAGTTATACCTAGACATATCCGTTTTAGACAGAAGAAAGAAAAAGGACCTCATCAATAAATAGAACACCAGGAACGAGCTCAGCAATGCCTTCATCTATATAACGGTTAACAACCTGCCATCACCAGAATTCCATCTTAAAAAGTTGATATATGCGACAAGTAGTAATTAATGATGGTGTACCCAGAAATAAGACAATATCTGCCCTATATCACTTCATAAGAATGTCAAAACTGTCATCTCACCCATAATATGATACTGATCGTATGTTTACTTCAAATTTCGTGAAAGTAGCAATCGAGTTTTCTAGTGCCCCAGGTCATCTAGTCAAGCTGTACCTTATTTATTTCTTGCCTTAACTTGTCAGTTATCTCTGTCTTTCTGGGCTTCATCATCTGACCCATTAGAGATAATATGTCCTGTCCACCTTGAGGCCGTGCATTTGCAGCATCCAGATCATGTAATGTTACATCCTGGAGAATTAAATGTTAAGAAACATGTAAAGAATTCCAAATGGAACTTACAAAAAAAAATCCTGGTAGCTAGCCCTTATGGCGAGGTTTTATAAAACTCCGCAGCATGTTTGCCTCTTTGGTCCAAGTGACCTTTACATGGTTTATGGTTTTAGTACCAGTGCTGACCTCACTGAAAACTTCAGTCATAAGTTAAAAAGGCCATTTATAACAGCTACCGAGAGCTTTGTTTTTGTTTTTAAATACCATCCGGCCATCCGGCCACTACATGAAAACCAAGATATTTCCCTCACCATTTTGCTGAATAGCCATAAATATTGTTACACATAGCACTATCAACCAAGTTCTTCAGATAGAGAGATGAATAACCTGAACTATCTCCTTCTTTTTGTGAACCTCTCCTTTAGGGAGTGGGACATACTCTTCTGCTTCAAGGTCAAATTCTGTGGCAAAAGCATCACTTCTCCCAACTCTTTTGACTGCTCCACTATTTGCTTCGATGTATATAACATCGCCAACAGCAACCTGCAAGAGATTTTGACAATCACAAGTTTAATCTCATATTGACCTGTAGATGATCCTTCAGCAGTTGGATCCTTGAAAGAGAATAGCATAAATAAAAGCTCTACAAGTCATGATATCTAAGCAGAAAAAGTACATACTACAAATGGCAGTGAATTGGAGAAAGAATGAAATAGCTTAATAAGGTCCTGATGAAAAAGTGCCTCAAATAGAAACAGGTAAGGAAAAGCCCACAAAAAAAGAGAGAAGAAAAACAATTCCTCACTTTTTCCTTGATCAAAGCATCATATATGGTCGGGTCCAACTTTAGTTGCTTCGTTCCTTTGACAGTTTTTAATCCAATGATCACATGGCTAATGCTTTTGCCATAGCCACCAGTCACGCTCTCAGTTTCTTCTGGAGAAAGTTCAGTAACCTAAAAACCGCAGCAAATATCATGAGCTCAGTCCAATACAAATACAAGAAACTGCGTGAAAGAAAAAGAAGAAAAGTCAAGCTCCATAAGAAGCAACTTGCCTCTCCTTCATAGACCTCTTTATTTTCCTTTATACGTAGACCAATAGCCCGCCTAAAATTTTCCATCAAAACCTCGGTTTTCTTCACTTCTGAAGAGTAAACCTCTGATCCGACCATGGGGCAGAATGGTACCTGCAAGTGTGCAACAAAAATCAAGTTGTGCGAAACAGAATGAACCATCGAGCATGTTTCACTCGTAGATCCTGCTAGAACGACATATAGAGCCCTCGAAAGAATATATCACAAAAGTACCTTGCTCCCAAGTTCTTGGGATATCCCAAGGGCCAAGGCCGTCTTCCCAGTACCGGGTGGACCGGCCAGTAGAAGCGCTCGACCAGCCATCCGTTTCTGCCGTATCATGTCAACCACGAGACCTGCAGCTTCCCTGGCCTCCGCCTGACCCACGAAACCAGAGGCCAAAGGCAGCGCCTTCCCACTGGCCTAGTTAAAGACGGCAAGCAAAGAAAACAATTAGGGAAAAATCACACCCGAAAACCCATGGACTCGTCAAGCGCCGTATCAAGCTGAAAGAACAACGCTTCAGCATGTTGCGGCGGCGACCCACCATCACCAATGGCCCCAACCATTAGCAACGGCAATGACCCATCCACGAGCTCGCAGAGGAGCTTCGATTTGCCCAATTGCAGCTACGTGGGATGTGACGACGGGTGTTTGTTTCGCCGCTCGAAACCCATAACAGCAAACACGCCTCAGCCTAACTTCGAAGTAGAGACGCGGCAAACTAAAACGACATGGGCGACGGACGAGCTCTAAAACCCTAAACCCTCCGATGGGCAAGTCGCCACGCGAGGGGGGTCGAGAATTCGAGGGGAAAGGCGAGACATTTTCGAGCATAAAGTTGGAGATTTTACATCGAGGCCGAGGCCCTTGATGTGGGTGTGGGTGGCGATGCGCTGCTTCTTCGTCGTGGACTGGACCTCCTCGATCTTCATCTTCTCCATCCCTCGCCGCGCCGCTCCCCTTGCTCAGCTGGCGAGATTCCACGAGAGAGAGAGAGAGAGAGAGAGAGTCGAAGGCTGTTGTGTCGGGCAGTTTCCAGAACGAAAGACCACGGTCGCGTCGTCGCAGAGCGGCTTTCAGAAGCAGAGCCCGAACAGCGGAGGCCATTGTTAGGGGTTTGCATATAAGGGCTCGTGGCTCCAGACTTTTCAAATACAATATATATTTTTAATTTCGAAAAATTATAAATACTTTTAAATTAATATCATAAAAAGTCTCAAATTTAGATTTTTTATAATATAAAATTAGTTTAAAATAAATTTGTAACAGATATATTAGTTTAAGATTTTTCATGATATTACTTTATTTATTTATTTATTTACATTCTAAGAATCTTAAGGGGTTACTTTTTTTCTGTCAAAATTTAATAAATTTTTCCAATTTCAATAAATTATGAAAAAAATTGATACCAACTTACGTGTTAGAGAAAAAAGTTGACACGCGCATAATGTTTTGAACTTAGTATGCGCTAAGCACGCAGGTGACTAATTAGGCTAGTATGTCAATTTTAATATGTTATCTCGTTCAACTCATGGTTAAATTATGAACAGTATAACTACTCATGACATTTATCTTACTTACATCTGTGAATTTAAGAAAAAAATTATAGGAATGATGAAAAGGGGTGTTAACTAAATTGTAAATGGCAAAAACAAATTGATTGGATTTTTGTGGAATCATGTTTTTATATGTTAAAACTTACTTAAGTGGTAAAATCTAAATTAACTCTTTAAATGAGAAAATGACGAAATTAAACAATTCTTTGATTTGAAAAACGATGTAGACAGTAATGAAATTTTTCGATATGGATGTCAAGAACCTATATTCGAAGCCACCAACTACCAACTTCGTAGTAAATAATCAAGTGCACCTTATTAATTGTAAAAAAGAAACCGTATTTAAAATATGTAAATCAATTATCAATTATATGTGTATATATAAATATGCACAATTCAATTTACGATGTTTTTGCCCCCAATCCCACCCTATATGCAGAGGGAAAACCGTTGGATAAGGGGAAGTTCTCAACTAATAAGCCACGTCACCCTTTCCCCGACCTCTCGCCCAATCGGAATCCTCCTCAGCTTCGCCGTCGCTGCCGCCCCTGCGCGCAGCGCGCAGAAAATCGCAGAGACAATTTCTCCGTCGTCACGCGATCGGAACTTCAATACTTCAATTCAATCCCGGATTTCCGGCGGAGGAGCGAACCACATCGCCGATGGAGGCCCTTTCCAGGGTCGGATGCTTCGCCACCAGCCCCGGCCTCCGCCTCCCCGGAGCCTTCCCGCTCCGCCGTCGCCGGAGATCGGTTCTCACGGCGACGCCGTCGGTCTCGGCCCCGAGAGCAAGCGCCGGGCTAGGTAACTGCACCTTCTCCGGTTGCTGATTGCTTTCAATTTCAGAGCCTTAGCCCTTGTTTAAACTCCCGAGTGTAGTAGTGTAAGTAGGAAAATCCCGGTGGTTCACTTCTCGATCAATGCGTGAATGAGGATTTCGATGCCGAGTGTTTGGCGAAGTTGAGTTGAGCGAGAGTGATAGCTCTGAGCGCCTGTGATCATGAGAAAGCTGATATGTCTCGGTTTTTTGGCTGCGCTCAGTCGGTGAACTGGTCGAGGAGGAGATACTGAAGACATTCTTGAAGGAGAGACAATTGAGTGGGGATTTCATCTCCAAGGCTTCCGATATGCTTTGGCAGAGGGAGGCCCTGAAACTCGTCGAACCGGATGTTGGGGTGCTTCCGGACAGCCCGCAAGAGCCAGGCCAGGTTTAGTCAAATCTCTTCATCGTTTTTTCTTTATCGTGTGTGATTGCGTCTAAGAAGTGGTGGTGGACCTTTCCTGACTAGTTGGACTGTAATATACCTTTAGTGAATCTCTGTGTAGCTACTTGGAAAGTCTATGGAAGGTTTTGCCCAACGGAGATATGTGTTTCCATGTCTGAGTGGAGAAGTAACACTTCTTTACGTAGCTCTTTTGTCAGAGTGGATTTGCTATATATTTAGAAATTGAGGAAACTGCCCATCAAATAAACTAGCAGCATGAAGTGACAAGGGTGGGTGGAGACATAATTTGGGAACGGTAACGCCATTTATTGAACATCAATTTTTGTATGTGATGGCAGAGAATAGGAGGAAAATCAGACCGACAGTGTCACTAAGTTCCTTGACATGTCAGATGGTGATGTACATATATGTTCGAGGATTGGAAAATGCAGAAACTCCCGATTCTATTACACAATTAAATGCGTGGAATTTCCTTGTTGAATTGCAAAAATTTACTTTGAATAACCTGAAAGGACATGACTTGACGTATTTTCCAGGTCTTTGAAAATGATGATGATGGTGGGTTCTTGAAACTGTCAAAAACCAATGAATGGATCTTAGGTGACGACTCTGCACCACTGAACAAGAAAGTCATTGCTAAGGTAAGCTTTTTGTTGTTCGTTTTTCAGGTTCTTGAAATCACATTGTATTTAACTTATTATCCCTCACAATCCTCCTCCTAACAAAAGGAATGCAGGGAAAGATCATGCATCTCGATGAAGAAACTTTTTGATTGGCTCTAATTGATTGTCACATGTTGTAACAGGCATTGCAAGATGATAGAGAAAAGAGAAGGAAGTTAAACCTACTCCAATATGAAGCTGTATGATACTTTTCTTTATTTGAGTTGGCTGATTAAACATATTTCTGCAGTTTGTCTGCTATATCTTCTGGTTGTTTAACTCATTGAAACTAAACAAATGAAGTAGACTTGGAACCATTAGGATGGTCTGGCCCCTTTCATTGTGGGCAGGTTCTCCGGTTTTATGATATATCATTAATGGTTGGTTACTTGGAATAGTAGCATCCACATTGGCATTTCTGATCATTTTGATTAAAGAGTTTCAGATAAAGCAGAGTGAACTTATCTTTGTCATATTTTGGTCCACAACCTCCGACAGAGGTGTCAGAGCACCTTCTAGAACTGGATGATGTGTTGCTGCAAATTACTCTAGATCTCAGGGTATCATGGTATTATTCCTGTAAGGCCTTAATTATCCAACTAACGAGTTAAGCTTTGGCATAGCTACGTGATACGCTGTACTTTTTATCACATATGTCGTAACTGCACTTCTAGTCATCTCTGAAGTTCCCCAAATGTTGTGGATACTGAGAATCCTATCTTTTCAATTGCAGTTGAAGAGGGAATTGATGCTCTTGTCCATTGGTATTGGAACTGCATGCAGTGGATACTGTTTGATAGTTTTGTCAATCCAGGTAAACTTGGTTTTGGAAAACAGGAATTGCATAGGTTCGTGGTCCACTATTTTTAATTCCTCCACTTCTTCAGATCAACTTATCACATCCTTCCAGCTCAAATTGGAATGATTAGTTTATTTCAAATTGAAAGGGGAAATGAGAATAAACTGGAAAAATCAGACATTTTCTTTACTGGTGCAGGCTGCTATCAGTTATGCTGTGGGAGTTCTTTTCAGGTACTTCTTCATTGTTTTCCTGGGGACAGGCCTTTTCTTTTGACTCGATCATGGTGTAAAATTTGTCGAAGGGGTTCTTTGGTGTACCCAGAGATTTTAAATGAGGGAATTTCATTTTGGCTTCAAGTTACACTCGATTACCATTTTATGGGATTAATCATGAGGAGGATAGCTAGACAAGCAGATTAAGATGTCATCTCTCTTTGCTTGCTCTTATTGCTGTTCTGGTTTGATAGTTTGCCTTTTCCTTTCCCCGCCCCCTCTTTTAGTTAAGTCAATGCATGCACTCATTGTCTTTCTGGTAGACAAAAACTCTATGCTGCTGAAATAAACTATTCTTCACTTGGTTTGTATGTTGCACCGCCCAGAGTAATTCATTAAACTCTCCTGGATAACATGGACTTGTTGGTCCTTTGCTGAACTCAGCAACCTATGATTTATCTCCACTCCACATGTTCTTGTGAAAGATACTAATGAAATCAGATGGGTGACTGCTAACATGTTGGTAATCCTGGTTATCGGTGCTGGGGTACTCTGACATCTTTTTAACTGCAGTTGCTTGTACCTTCAGCTCTTGTGCCAGCACGTGGACAACTTATCTAGGGAAATGATTGCGCAGATTTTCAGACAGAAGAAGTTGAAAAAGTAATAAGTGCAAACCTTTGATTGGATCTCTTTATTGTTCCTGCTTCTTCCATGGAAACTTCTTAATGTTCATACAAAACTTTGCATTACTCTTCTCAGAATAGGAATACGAAGTGAGGATCTAAGTGATTTATTGGAGAGAACAATTAAAGGAAGCACTATGGCTCTTTCATCTCCGAGGCTTGTAGTTCCCGCCACGATATATGGATTATGGGTCTTTTCTCATCAGTATGTTGGCAGTGACTTCTTCGACTTCCAGGTAGTCCTTAACATCATTTTCTTTGTGGTGAAACATATTAAGACTGCAATCAATACCAGCAATGGAGAAACTTGCTCCTCATACCTATTTAAATGCCTTCTCTATATTTCACAGATTGTTCCAGCCATGCTTGGGATGTTTGTGTATAAAGCTGCTGCGCTGGTTCAAGTTTATCGAGACAATGAGGACCTTGGGTTTGTGTTTCCAGAGAATGAGGAAGGTTCAAGCTACTGAATGTGATAAATCTGAGACTCAGCATTTCCAGGGCAGTTTGTCTGCCCATCCACTACTGTACTCTCCGCAGCAGAATCAATCTGCTATCTGGATTGCCAAAGTCTACTATGCACACGATCCATACTCCTGATATCATTGCTGACTTGCCTTTTGGGTTGACTGAAGAAGATTCAAGCAGGGAAGCTCATTCGTGGTGTCACCTTTCAAGTCAGTTTCATGGTCCTAGTTGAAAAAGCCTCAGCCTCTCTCCTTCAACCGAGAGAGACTTCCTAGTAGCGGCAGAGCTTTTTTGTCTTTCTTTGCTCGTGCTCAGCTGTTTTATCGGATTAGGATTAGAATGAGATATGTGCTCCAAAGATGTATATGAGTGAACCAGCATATCATACCAGTCGTATGCTCTTTCTTGATTTGTCCACGCGGGCTAACCAAACCATCATGCTAGTTTTATTTGCTTTGGTTGGTATTGGTGTTACTTTTCTTCACGGTCCGACATTGGACTCCATGACAGCTTAACTAACCATGGGGGAGCGTCACTTGAAGCAGGAGCATGGAATCATTTTCGTATCAAGTCAGGAAATCGAATTAGACTGCCATTCTTTTTTCATTTGATTTTGTTGGGTGACTTGAGCGGCGGTGTCAAGGGAGAATGAGTGCACAAGTTTGAGCTCAATTTGAGCCAAAGAGATAACCCATGATCCAGGACAGAATTAGATTGTTGGCCCATTGTTCTCTGGTTCATCCTTGAGATAGGTGACAAGTTCTGCTGATAGTTACGAGTCTATGGTCAGTGTCCAATACCATTGGAAGGCTTTCATATCATTCACAAGACCAAATCCAACATCCTTGTGGAGTATTCTCATGAATTGGTGAATTATCATTTTTCATGATAATTCTAGTCATTTGATTGGTTAACTTGCTCGAAAAGAGTAGGGATAACACGTGAGTATATCTTATATATATATGTGAACCACTGCATTTAACTTAACTAAAATTGTTCACCAAATGTTTGTTTACCCATACAATTTTTTCACCCAATCTTAAGAGAAAATTTGACCGGTTGGTTCACATACTTAATGCTTAGCATACTGATAATTTCAAAGCGGTAGATTGATAGGGGTGGCTCGAGCTATTCACTAGCTTGATTCATGGAAGAGTAAATGCAAGTCAAGACGAAATGTTTAAGGTGATCCTATCAAAGATGATTTGAATTAATCGCTCAAGATTAGATCAAATTAATCTAGCATAAGCATCTAATCCTACACTCTACATATGATGTCATGAGCTCACGAGGGACTGCAGGCAATCTACACTAGCGGAGACTCCCGAGTTTATAATACATAATAACTACCCAAGCCTACTCTCGCTCGTTCACTACCTCAATAGCTCGGCGTCAGCAAATTCAGATCGATCGCTCGCTCGCTCCCACGCCGAAGAACCCTAGATCCTCCCTCCCGCCCCCGATCGCCATGGCGACGAGGGACCTCGGCGGCCGCCCGGTGCTCGAGTCGGTGTACTCGGTCATCGCCCTCGTGTTCGTGCTGGTGGCCTGCGCGGAGCTCTGCGGCGCCGCCACCGTCGTCGACGTCTACCGCCTCATCCAGTACGACATCGCCGGCGCCCCCTTCGGATCTCGCCTCGCCGGGCTCAACCACCACGCCTCGTCCCTCCACTTCCCCGCCGGCGCCGATCTCTCCCGCTCCGTGCTCGTCATCCCCGTCCGCGATTTGAATCTCGGCTACGTCAAAGGTGGGGACTTTTTTCCCCCGTCTCTTTTTCCGCTTCGTCCTTGGCTGAAACGAATGGTCCCGCGAGCTTTTCTGTAAATAGGACGCGACGAATTGGCCGAGTTGGGATTGCTCTGTTGCTTACTTGGTGGGCTTTTACGTACAGTGATTTGCTACTGGACATGAGCGGAATCCAATCAGTTATTTGAAGTGGTTGAATATGCTCGGTTCTTAAGAAGCTTAAGGAAACCAGCTATCCAAAATGCTTTCTTGTGCTCTTACTAGCAGGGCCTTCGAAAATGTTCCCCAATTTAGTTGCTGTCATCTTATCGCACTTTTGGCTTGGGATTTGGACATCGTGTGATCGTTTTCTCGTGTGGGGATAGAGTCTAATAGTGGTGCACATGAGGCAGCTTGCAATTCGCATGCGATGTAATGTGAAAAGTCAATGTGGAGACTCCAGTCTGGAAATTTACCTATCTGTCATGACTGAATAAACGCATGAGTTGTGTTTTTCTTTGATGCGAAATTTGGATGTAAATGTGATGGATTGTAAAACAATCGTGAACGAGGATCCATCAACTGTTGAATTGGATGATGTTGTACGTACTTAATGAAAATTTTCTATTATGATGCTTTCTGCTTGAATATCGGTCTTTGTGATTTGGGATAATTGTTATTCATTGTTCTTATGCTCGTTGTTTAGCCTCTTTCACGTTGGATTCTCTCTTAAACAAATAGATAACCTTTCTTCCTTTGATGTTTGAGCCGCAGTTGTGATGTTTCCCATGTCATTCTGTAACATCTAATGTAGAGCTTTCTATACGTGGTGACAAATTGCAGATTATTTATCTCAAAGACAGCCATTGGGTGGTCTGCTGTTTCTGCTTCCTCAAATATTTAGTTTTGAGAGTAAGGAAAGCAGTGGAAATGGAGAAGAGCTGCTCAAGAACATAGTGATGGAACTTGAACAGTTGCTTATACATACCAACATACCTGTGAGTTATATGCATGAGATGTCCTTTCTATTGCTGGAGTTCAGATTTCTCATTCCCCTGCCCTGGTTGATGAAGCCTTTACATTTATTCATGGCTTTGATTGGCCTTCCTGCTTGAGGATGATGGTTGCTTATAAACCTTTGTGCATATGATTAGAAGTGCCCATGACAATATGTCTCTTTCGTGCTGGTCCCACTACCTGCTTAAAGAAGGTTTTTGGTCTGATTCATACTATTGATGAGACTTTGCGAGGAGGTCATTATCCGATGCCTTGTTGGAAAATCCCTTTGCCTGAAGACCACATTATCTTCTTTACAGCACTGTCACCTAGAAAATTTCCTTGGGACAATTTTGTGATGATTCATCCAGTGCTTTTTCAGTGGCATCTTAGTATTTTTTCTTGTGGCTAGTCCCTTTTTATTTGAAATATCTGTCCTAATGAAAGGTCTTATGTTGAATGTTTTTATTGCAGTATCCTGTTTATTTTGCTTTTGAGAATGATGACATCAATACTGTTTTGGCTGATATAAAGAGAAATGATGAAAGTGGACAGCCGGCTACTGCAACAACAGGCGGGTGAGTTAGCAACTTGTAACAAATCTATTATGATGGTTTATTTTATTTTTTTACACTCGTAGCTGTCAATTCTATGTTTTGTCGTGTTATTATTACTAATTTTCTAAATTAATATATCATATCAAATTTTTGGGAACAATCAGCTCTGCTTATACTTTATTAAAGAAAATGTATATTTTGATGAGCATTATATGATGTGTATCTAAAATTTCATAGTGATTGAAGTGCATAAGGGGAGTTCCTCTTCATATTTGCGTGCATGGATGCTTTGTCATGACACGAAATTTCACTGAATGAAATTTAAGTTCTAATTTGCCTGTTGCTTTTACTCAATCTAGCTGCCACTCCATCTGCTTATAGAAGTATATAATTCAAGTGGACAAATCAGGTGATTTTGACCAATTTCATCATGCTCCTTTTCTGGCACTCCTTTTCTTTCTTTCTTTCCTCTTTTCTGGAATGGCGTAGGGGTGAGCATAGGCAATTCATGAAGTGCACTTTTCCTCATATTGGTTGATTTTTCTAGGCTTAAATTTTCTTGCTTATTGCTTCTACTGATTGCTGCAGTTTCCTTGTGTCAATCACATATCTTTTATTTGTTTGAACAATGTTTCAAGGATCTGTATTCCAGAAAATAGTCTACCTGGTCACGCTTACGTGCTTCAGTTCTCTATGATGCCTGAGGGCAAGTTCCTATATATAGTCTACCTGATACATGTTATTTTTGTATGTTATTACAGATATAAGCTTGTAGTCTCAACAACAGAACCTAAGAAAGTTGCATCTCCCGTCATTTCAAATATTCAGGTTTGAGTTTATGTTACTTGGAATATGTTGGATTATGATCGAGGTGAAGACATGTAGTGTGTTAGATATGAAAAAATTATTAAAAGGAGCATATATTGTATCCATTTTATGAAGAGGACCGTGTAATGTATTTTCAGTGCTTTACCTGTAATTTGAGAACCCAGTTAATCATTGAGTAATTGATATGAGGATTTCTTCTTGGTTATTAGCATCTTATTTTCTCTGAAGCTGCCTTGTCTAAGGAAAATATTCCTGAAATCACTCAGTTTCTTTTAATGAATTGTGACAGGGATGGTTGCCAGGGCTGAAAGCCGATGGGGATCCGAATCAACTCCCAACCATTGCCATAGTGGCATCTTATGATACATTTGGGGCTGCTCCTGTATGTATTCCCAAAACCATTTTGTGATTACTATGGTTGCTGTAAAAGTCTCATAGTTCCTACATGCAGGCATTATCAATGGGGAGCGATAGCAATGGAAGTGGTGTTGTGGCACTTCTTGAGATTGCTAGGTTATTTTCTCTTTTGTATTCCAATCCCAAAACTAGGGGAAGGTACAATTTACTCTTTGGACTTACATCCGGTGGACCTTATAACTACAATGGAACACATAAGGTACTTACTGTTGCAGCACACTTGGTGAATGTATTTTACTCAAAATCTTTGCATATGACTTTAAATTACTTTTGGTTATCTCGATAATGTGGCACCCTTTGTAGATCTTGTTCCTTACAATGCACTACTTTTTGCAGTGGCTTCGGAGTTTTGATCAACGTTTGAGGGAGACCATTGACTATGCTATTTGCTTGAATAGCATTGGCTCATGGGACAATGAACTATGGATTCACGTGTCAAAACCCCCAGAAAATGCCTATATAAAGCAGACTTTTGAGGTATCCTATTCATGTGTTAAATGAAAAGTCTAGTTGCTTATTTACTTGTTCTACAAATTGATGATTGGAGCTTTTGCAGGGCTTATCAAATGTTGGAGATGAGTTGGGCATTAAAGTTGGTTTAAAACACAAGAAAATAAATATATCCAATTCTCGAGTAAGCTCATAAAACCTGCTGTTTTTCAATCATGCTATGCTTTTGTTGTGTTCCATGCTGGGCTCTTTACAATGATTATCATGTAGCTAACCTTCATGTAGGTAGCTTGGGAGCATGAACAATTTTCAAGACATAGAATCACTGCTGCCACCCTATCTGAACTTTCAACTGCTCCTGGATTGTTTGAAAATACCGGGAGTTTAGCAGATAGCAGGTAGAGTTTTCAATCTTTTTTAAATACAATATCACAGAACTAAGATATACACTGGCTGAGAGTTTGACTTTTGATGCAGGAATTTTGTAAATGAAGCTGCTGTTATCAAGAGCGTCAAATTAGTTGCTGAAAGTCTAGCAGTGAGTTTTATGGTCATGTTGCAAGAGCTTTGAATTTGACTGCGCTTGAAAATTATTTAGTAGGTTTTACTGTTTTATTTCCTCAACAATGTAACATGTGCGCCTTCAAGACCATAGTGAAAGTAATATTTTGCATTTACATCTATCTAGTAATTTCTTGTCTTCATTGTCTATTTTCTGTCTATACAGAGGCATATCTATGGCCACCAGGGGAAGAACATTCAGATCTTTGCTGACGAGGGTAGTTTAGCTGTCAATCCTTCCTACATACGATCCTGGTTAGATCTTTTGTCACGGACCCCTCGTGTAGCACCATTCCTCTCAAAGAATGATCCATTTGTGATGGCTTTGAAAAAGGTTTTACTCTCTCTTCCTTCAAATCTTTTTTCTTTTAGTTTTCTTTCATTTCTTTCATTTTCTTTTCCATTCTCTCTGCCATTTTGTTGAATTTTTGTTGTTGTGTAGATCTAGATTTTCATTCATTTACAACTGTACAAATGACATGCATGATCATAGTATTGCAGTAAATGACAACATCATCACATTGGTACGGTTTTGTTGTTGTTCTTTTTTCCTCTCAGCTGGGGTTTGTGTGTGTTTCTTTTTGGGGTTGGGTTGTCGGAGGGGAGACAATCCTGATCATTCAAGCCACCGGTACAATACCTTTCTTTTCTTATATTACAGTGTTCAGTTATAATAACTGTCAAGAAATGTAATATCTCTCGATATAGAAAATCTGTTGAAGGTATTTTTAAACTGAATTGACCACTGATCTTCAACTCTAAGCAATGTCCGGGGGAGATTACGCAAAAGAGACGAAGCAGTTATCTTGCATTTTCTGGAAATTCGATTGCAAATTCATTCTTCTGGAATTTGGATCACCTTTTTCATGTTCTTTTATTACATGATATGTGTTAAGTGCTTCAATGATAGAGAAACTGTTGTTTTAAACTCCATGCCCTGTTACCTGGACTGGTAGTTATGGGGATGCATGTATCACCTCATACTGCAAGCGTCAGCCCCTGCAGCTTTGGTGCACTGTTGTTAAATAGTCATCATCTATACAGTGTTATACATGTATGTGGTCATATACTCTAATAGGTAGTCCTAGAGTTAAACGGAAGTCCAATCCTCAAAGAGGGAACATCAAGTGTGGAGAGGATGGACTTTCCGGTACATTTTACACTGCCTGAGTTCGTGAGATGGGTTCTCGAATTGTCCTGCATTAACCTATGACCTTAAACTACGAAGATGGAAAGTGTACTTTGTTCCAATAGTTGCTAAAAGTTATCTGACCTTTTCATCTCTTCTAATTACAGGAATTGGAAGAGCACACTGAAGAAGTAATCTTGCAGAATGAGGTGCTTGATGGGATGTTCACATTCTACGATTCTACAAAAGCTACGCTTAATATATATCAGGTACTTAAAATTGTGCAGTGGGCCATTGCGGAGATTGATCATTTTGTCATTGGGTTTGACAAGTTAGTTGTGGGCTAGCAACCTTACAGTGTGTTTGTTTATGCTTAAGCAAAAGCAGCTTTCCTTTTAAAATATTATTGAAATTTCAAAACATCACAAGAAATTATATGTGAATTTATATGTCAAAATCTGTATATGTGAGTTTTAGATATTTTGGGTTAAGAAATAGTCAATGCGTGTCTGTGGCAAAATTTGGATTAAGGAAAAAGCAAAAAATAAAAACTTATTTGGACACACTTTGATCTTTAAATATATAGATGGATTAGATCTTTCCACTATGAAGAAAAGGATTGAGTAAAAAGAAGGTTCAGATTGCAAACAGAACTATTAGATACTTGACACAATAATCAAAACATGATAAACTTGATTTTGTTTTCGTCTGCAACTAAAAGAAATTAAGTGGCAGTTATATTTAAATTTTGCCGGGGATGTGTTTTCTTGTTAAGGATGTCTGTACTATAAGACAGTTTTAATTAATATAGGTGCCTAATCATGGTATGATTTCTTGAAGCTAACTGGAACAAAAACCACTTTTATTATTTGACTTCATTGTCCAATAATGTAGGGAAAAGTGAGATAATATAGGAAAACCTGATTTTTTGTGGTTCTTTCCTTAACCTTTCTTTCTAACCTTTTGTGTGATTCGAGGTGAATGACTTTCTAATTTTGGAATCTCTTTATTCATGTAAATTTAGTTTAAGTCTAGAGTTCAAGTCAAATTGTTCGGAAAAGAGCTTAGAGGGATCAAGGTCCGAAACTCTGCGATTTAAGTTGTCTGATATAAATTTTTTTGTATATAATCTATTTTTTTCAATTGCATTTTTAGTGGTTCTGACTGAATTCATGAAAGAACCTCTATTGTTAAGATACTGGCTCTAGCTCTTACGTGTCAGATGAGAAGTTTGCCATCAGGATGAGGATGGCCAAAACTTGTAACTTGCTCCTAATTAAAGGAGATCTTTGCTCAGTTAATCTAATGCATCTATTGCTTCACTTTCTTTTTAACCTTTTATTGCTTGAAGCCTTGCTATGGTCAAGCACGGGTCAGCTACCCTGGCCTTTGTTCTAATTAATTCCATTGTCTGGTCAACTTTCCATTTTTTGGGTGGAATAATGAACAAAATGATTATTTTTGCAGGTTGCTAGTGTAACATTTGATTTGCTGTTGCTTCTGGTTTTGGGATCATATCTGATTGTGCTCTTCAGTTTTCTCATCATTACAACTAGGGTAAGTCCCTTCATACAGTCAGTTACACTGATAAGTTGCATCTCTTTTTTGGGAAGCCGCTCTTGTATCTTTAATGAGGCCTAGACAGAAAAGGGAACTTGCCAATCTGCTTATGGCTTGCTGATGTTGTTTGACAGGGTCTTGATGATCTTATCAGTTTGTTTCGACGACCTCCCTCTCGCAAGGTCAAAACAGCTTGAGGAATGTTGTGGATCAGGGAGCAGCCTTCAGTTCTGTTATTTTAACCCTAAGCACTTCCTCTGCAGCTTCAACTGATAATCTATTGGTGCTTCTTTCGATGTAATTGTTGCTTTCTCGTGTTTTTTTAAGGGGGGGAGGGGGTGTTGATCATGCAGTCGTGCAATTTGAAGTTTCTTTTTCTTTCCTTATAAGCAGCGGTGAGATCTACCGAGTTAGGTTAGGGGATAGATAATCACTTTTCCCTTTTGCCAAGCATTGTAGCAATGGAACAGCGAGAAAATTTTTGCTAAATTCGAGTTGATTGTAGCATTTGAGCAAGCAGATTATTTCCTGCGCTACTTATCTGTGAAAGCAAATAGTTGTAACCAGCATTTTCCCCGTTGCTCAGTCTTTCTGGTCTCCTCTCCTTAAAATAGATATGCTTAGTCTTTTAATTTGCCAATGGCAAGACAGAGATTGCACTTCATCATGAATTCTCTGCAGACTGCACCGGGTTTGTCGGGGATGCCTTTTGTGGTCTGTGTACAATTTCTGACTGTCGAACTTCATTAGGTTCTGCGAAAACGAACTTTGGTGAAACTGGTGCGTGTTTGTTGTTCAAGCGCTTCTCTCTCTCTGCTCGTCCCTGAGTGCTTCTGATTTTCTAATCGCCAGCCGCCTAATGGATCAAGGCTACGAAAGAATATGGCGTCGGCAAGACTTCTGCTCATCGGAGGTCAGCATGTCGTAAAACCCATTGAAAAACTATCGTGGATTATCGTTGCTCTCAAACAATTACATTATGATCATCATCGATTGTTGTTGCTCTCAAATGATAAATTCTACAATCGGTACTTCTAAGCACTCGGGATGCAGTCTGATTTCGCCTTATGGCCACATCTCCTTCTTGAAGAGTATAAAACAGAGATTTGTCAAAAACATGACCGGGCATTGAGGCTGCCAATTCCTGGAAAGCCTAAGCCACACGCATCTTTTGGCCACATAGCTTGGAATAGCGTGATCACATGGATGCTCAAATGCATCAGGACTTCGAATTATCTAGTCTCTGTTATATATGCTAGAGCGGCCTAGGCTGCAGTTGGAAATCCCTGCTTCTCTCTCTCTCTCTCAAACTCGTCTTTACATTTCACGACGTTGCCTTCCAGTTTACGGAATTCCTGCATTCGGCCCAGGATAATGCCGCGTTGGTCTGCACCATAGGAGCGAATAGATGGTCGTTCGCGCATTAACTCTTTGCTCCAATCCCGAGACAAGTGATGCTTAGTATATTGCAATGGAGGACCTATTCTTTAGTGGCGCCAGTGAAATACGGAGCTGGAATGAAAAGGAATTAAGCTAAAAATATCTGGACGATTGAACCTATAACGCTGCCCATCCAATCACACTGATTATGGCAAGTCCATGGATTGGTCTTGGGGGAGAGAATTATAAATATGACCATGTTGAGAGAAAATATAAGGGGGAAAATGCAAAAAAGGAAGTACTTTGGCGTGAAGGAGACTTGCCAGTTGCCACCATCCTCCTCTTCCTCCTCCTTACAGCCTCCACTGGTATAATATACTCTAAACCCTCTACTGCTACAACAAAGCATTGGATTGTTTTCGTTTCATTTCCACCGTTAAAAATTAAAACCATTAAAATATTTTCATCGTCTTCGAATAATAAAAGTGTCCTACGTGTATTCTGCATGAGTTGCATGTCACGATGCTTTGTATTGCGCAAGATAAAAGATAGTGAGTTTATTAAGCATCTTGTATAATATTAATAATTTCTTAAATTATTTTCAGAATAGGAAAAGAAAAGGATAAAAAAGGAAAACATTCAGAAAATTTTTAAAAAAACTCCAAAAATCAACATGTTAGTGCCAATCATGTCACATAAAGTGGCCCATGTCCACCATCTGGTCCATTGATTGGGGCATCCACCGACTGACCCCTGCCCTTGTTGCCTCCTAGGTTTCCTCCCATGCCCCCCAACCTTTAGTCCGCCGCCCGGGTCCTCCTCCCACCCCGCCATCGACTGACGGGTGCTCATGTGCTTTCCGCAACCTTGAATAGTTCTGTATCTAGAACTCAATGTGGAGCCCAAAATAAAAAGAGAGAGGGTTGTGTATCCTTTCTTACGTTTAATGCTATGTCCACATTTTAGTCTTGCACTTCTTTCCCTTGCCATCTCTCCGTGTTTTATATTACGTGTAGATGAAGAAGGAGATGCAAAATATTAAATTAGAAAAGAGAGAGTGCTCCGAGGTTCACACGGTAATCGAACAAAGTGAAAACTTTTTGATAGAGTTATAGACGCTTCCGATTTTTCGGAACCTTATTACTTAGAGAATTTAATGGTAAAAAAAAAAATGGAAATTAATTGCGACGAAATACAATTTTCAGTTTTTTTTTTTCCCTTAGTGCTGTTGGGCTGTTTTAAAATCAGAAAGAGAGATTCTTGTGAATTTATTGACACGTTTAGAACGTTAGCAACAGAAAAAAAATGAGGGTTATTGAGAAATTATCTTTCGTGAATGGAAAAGGAAATTCTATACCAACATTTTTAGGAAATTACTAATACAAAATGCGAAATTATTGGAAGAAGCTATTCTGAAATTACCGGCACAGAAAAAATTGTGACAATAACCAACATGGACGAAGAATTATCATCTTTGATGGAAAAAACACTTGCAAATTCTCGAAGTACTTGAAGATTCATGATTATTATTACATTTGGAAGTTACTAATGGAAGATGAGTATTTGAAAAATTTTCCATCACCTATGAAAAACTATCAACTGCGAGTTAAAAAATGTAATTTTGTTGACCTATTTAAGGAGATATTGATAAAAGAAAAGTGGAAGTTTTTGAAACAAAGAAAAAAGCTAATGTGAACTCAATAGGAAAAGCAGGGTTAATTTTTGGCTTAATTAGACAACTTCTTTCTCCTCTCCATGCTTGTTTAAGAGGTTTATAGGAGATTCTTACGGTTTTGGCCGCCATAGCCACTATCAACTGCTCAAGACATGCCTTCTCTGCTGCAGCTGCGTCTTTCTCTTTGAAGCCTAGTATTCTTATCTCTCAGTTGTGCAAACTGTGCCTCGTTATGGTCATGATTCTCCTGTAGATATCCAAGAAAGCCATTTCAACATCCAAAAAGTGCACTAGCAAAAGAAACAAAGGTCATTTACAAAGAATTCAACGTGACAATCTCCTCCAATTGAATTGAACATGAGGAAGGGAAAAGAAAGAGTTTCATCAAGTATTGCGACGGGCTGCTCTGAACTATCTTCAACACAGCACTAAGGAAACAGAAATAATACAATAACTCTAACCGCTATGTTCTGCGCAGAAAAATACCATCAGGTTCCGTCCGTCTGATTAGCAATCTTTTGGTTTGTTAGCGTTTTACTACTGAAATATCAATATGTGGGATCCCGACTAGCTTCAATTGCTAAAAAATCTTGATCTTACACATGATTCTGCAAGAATCGAAGTCTGCAGGTATACCTTGTTTCGTTTCTTGAGTTGATTCGAAGATGATATATACGATGCACCCAAGTCAATTAACTGCAGAACAAAAAGATGACATGCCTGATCAACATGGGTGTTATGCTTTTCTATCAATGGAAAAATCCCCCGAATACAGGTACTCGATATCCTTTCACATTAGACACGGATATTCGTCAGAATCTACTGTCCTGGAATATACCTACTCGGTGAAGTTATTCTTGATTTTGTTCAATTCTCAGAGGTTTCGCGAAGAGATAATCCTCTGATTCCAATTTTCCATGGCTACCAAGCTTTTTCCGACTCACTTAGAGTCGGTTTATATTTGGGATAGCCACCATCAGATATATGGCGGTTTAGCTAGAGTTGTTCCGCTTCTGTTGGAACAAAGATAGAGATTTCAACCATGGTTGCACTAACGTTCTTCGGGCTTCTTTTCCACCTTTTGTGAACTGTCGCCATACTCTCGACCTTCCTCTTCCTTTTCTCTTTTCGTCCGTGCTCGTCTCAAAAGAAGTAGCATCTACATCGACAATGATTCCATTTGCTGCATCAACCAGCTACTCAGGGAACATCCATGCTGAAGACACCACTGAAAGGGAGAGAATTGAAGGAGATGACAGTCGAGAAGTTGCTTCACTAGGAAGCTCCCGCATCAGATCAGATGCGCAATGCCGTCACTAACTAATATCCAGAAATCATGTTCAATGAGACATAACATAAAAACCGCTTCGAGTTCCCATGGATCATGTTGATCTTACGATTTGCACCTCTTTATTCACAATGAGGCAGGCCACAGTTGAACTGGCGAATTTTCCTTACACATACCAACGAACTGAGACAAATGAAACCAGAGTTGAAACAATAACCAAATCCATCCTCCACCTTCTGTTGTAATTATGGTTATAATTATGGTTAATGGATCAACGGAAGCCAATAAATTAAGATACGTTTTTTTTCTTTTTTTTTTTCACGTATCTCTTTTTGGATTCATGAATTTCCTATAGTTTTATGTTCACGTATCTATTCAATTCATGAATTTCCTAGATTCATGTATCTTTTAGTTCATGTATTTATTGAGTTCATGAATCTCTTGAATTCATGTATCTTTGGATACATGAATCTCTTGGATTCACGTATCTCTTTATTCATGAATCTCGTGGATACACGCGTCTATTTAATTCATGTATCTCTTTAGTACATGAACTAAAATTCTCTATAAATAGATATGAGCATAGAGCTTCATGAGTGTGTTGAGTTTTGGTTTTTCTGACTCGATTCCAAAAGGCTTTACTCTTATGATTTTTCTGAGTATGTTGGTTCAATTGAACGGTTCGACAGAGTCCTGTTTGCATAGTGCTAATCCAAACAGGTTCGAGGTGTTGTATCTTGGGAGGCATAGTTCGTGAATCTGCGGAGCACCATTGGTAGGAACTAATCGCCTTAAGGAGATTCGGATACCTCACCTCCAATTTTATGTTATTTTTCAATGATATATTATTTTCTTCTTCTCCAAGATTTGTAAAAGGAAGAATATTATAAAGTTGTTATCATCTTCTTTACATTGATGTTCTGTTTATAACAAACATTGTGTATTCTCTAGATATAATTTCCAACAATCTTAAGGCGATTAATATCACTCACTGTTTGTTGTTCTTGTCACATTATTGAGATGGCTGAAATCAATCAAGTGCCATTCAATGTTCATAATGTTTCAAGAGACGTTCCTATAGTCGATTCGGCTGTTGCTATGGAAGATGTTCAACCCTCAGGGTCTGAATTTGTAGCGGCTAATGCTACGGGCCCTTGGGCTAACACCAATTTTGGTGGTGCGGGTACAAGTCATACGACTGGTATGCTCGGGACTGTTTTTTAGAACAGTATAGACCAAATGGCTTTTGGCTCTGTTTCTGGAGGAATGGTTCAACGAACCTTGCCTACCGTGATGGCAACACCTCTAGTTACAACTAATGAGAAACCGGAGAAATTTATCGGAGTGGGCTTTAAATAGTGGCAACAGAAGATGTTCTTCTATCTGACCATGCTCAATCTGATGAAATATTTATCGAAGGTGTGCCCGATAATTAGTCCAAACGAGCAAGATGTCACGACGCTCAATGCATTGGAGGCTTGGAAGCATGGAGACTTCTTATGCTGAAATTATTTTCTTAACTGTTTAGTGAATTATCTATATAACATTTATTGTAATATTGAATCTGCTAAACAGTTATGGGAGTCCTTAGAAAAGAAATACAAGATTGAGGACGTTGGCACCAAGAAATTTGTGGTTGCCAAATTTTTGGACTACAAGATGGTGGATTCTAAATCTGTCATGAGTCAGGTCCAAGAATTACAATTAATTCTGAGTGACATCTCTGCTGAGAGAATGATACTTAGTGAATCATTCCAAGTGGCGGCTATGATTGAGAAATTGCCTCCGGGCTGGTCAGACTTCAAAAATTATTTGAAGCACAAACGGAAGGAGATGAGCCTTGAAGATCTCATTCCGCGCCTCAGAATAGAGGAGGAGAATATAGTTCAATCAATTTCAAGGAGTTTTGTGCTAGCTTTGGAATACTTCTCCAAACAACTGCACATTATACTCCACAACAAAATGGAGTTGCCGAACAATTGAACATGACACTAAAGGAGATGGCTAACGCCATGCTTTTGAGTTCAAGTTTACCTCAGAACTTGTGGGGGGAGGCAGTTTTAACTGCAAATTATATTCTTAATAAAATACCCCACAAAGAGACAGGTAAAACTCCATACGAGTTATGGAATGAAAAGTTGCTATCCTACAATTTTCTAAAAGTGTGGGGGTGCATAATGTGATTTATAACGGTAAGTCTAGACACATTCGTCGTAGACACAATACCGTAAGGCAGTTGCTCTAAATAGAATCATTTTTTAGACTTTGTAAAGTCTAATGAAATTATTGCGGATCCACTGACAAAAGGTTTGTCAAGAGAGCAGATAAACTGCGAATCGAGGGGAATGGATTTAAGAGCCTTAACCCAATAAAGAGATTCCAGGGTGGAAACCTAACCTATGCGATTGGAGATCCCATGGACTAGGTTCAATAGGACAACGAAAATTTTGGAAACTGAGCACCGTCTCCCATTCCTATGATGCAACAGTGCTTTCCTACAGCGTTATTAAGGGTACGCTATGCATTTAATGATTCCTATAACTTGGAATATAATATCCAAGTAAGATATAGTAGGATATCTTTAATAGGAATGCACCTATATGCGTGGAGTTGGCCGACTCTATGAAAATCTCTAAAGGCTAGATTTTCTAAAACATGCATGAATCCCGAGAGGTTCAGGGCCGAAAGAACGAACACAACCGAGAACCAATCTTGAATTGGAAATACTCCGTGTGAGGTTTATTGTCTAGGCTTACACAAACAACTGGCGATTCAAGGCTTAGTCCATCGACTAGTTAAGTAAGTCCGATAAGCTTTCACTAAAGAAGGTTCAAAGCGAAAGCTACCTATCTTGATGCGGTTTATTTCAACAGGCATGCTCAGATTCCTTCGAGTCAAAAATGTTTTGTTGATCCATTAATGTGGGGGATTGTTGTAATTATGATTATAATTATGGTTAATGGATCAACGGAAGCCAATAAATTAAGATACGTTTTTTTTTTTTTTTTTTTTTTTTTTTTTTTTTTTTTTTTTTTTCTGTTCACGTATCTCTTTTTGGATTCATGAATTTCCTATAGTTTTATGTTCACGTATCTATTGAATTCATGAATTTCCTAGATTCATGTATCTTTTAGTTCATGTATTTATTGAGTTCATGAATCTCTTGAATTCATGTATCTTTGGATACATGAATCTCTTGGATTCACGTATCTCTTTATTCATGAATCTCGTGGATACACGCGTCTATTTAATTCATGTATCTCTTTAGTACATGAACTAAAATTCTCTATAAATAGATATGAGCATAGAGCTTCATGAGTGTGTTGAGTTTTGGTTTTTCTGACTCGATTCCAAAAGGCTTTACTCTTATGATTTTTCTGAGTATGCTGGTTCAATTGAACGGTTCGACAAAGTCCTGTTTGCATAGTGCTAATCCAAACAGGTTCGAGGTGTTGTATCTTGGGAGGCATAGTTCGTGAATCTGCGGAGCACCATTGGCAGGAACTAATCGCCTTAAGGAGATTCGGATATTCGTACCTCACCTCCAATTTTATGTTATTTTTCAATGATATATTATTTTCTTCTTCTCCAAGATTTGTAAAAGGAAGAATATTATAAAGTTGTTATCATCTTCTTTGCATTGATGTTTTGATTACAACAAACAGTTTGTGTTTTCTCTGGATTAATTTCCAACACCTTCCTCACGATTCACAGTACATACACCCTAAATTAAGCTCTCCCAGAACAAATACATGGCAATGTCAGGTTTCGCCTTTGATCTGTTTAGAGCAACGTTCACCCCACATCTATAGAATCAGCACTCAAGAGACTCTTGACACTTTATTTATTTATTTTGGGTTTGAGATGTACGTGTATTATTCATAAGAAAATGCACAGGAGCTTAGGGCCAATCTCCAAAATTACAAAGATAACCAAGAATGTGAAAAAAAATGGACTGAAGGAGTCTCCATATAATAGCCAATATTAGATTTGTTTGGAAGATCTAAAATTTTTGTAATATGAAGCTCGCCCTCTTACAAGTTTACGAGTTTTAGCCATGATGATGGGGACATCACTTGACTTGTTTTGGAAACATCTATAGTTATGTTCCATCCAAATTCAACATATGGTTGTTAAGGAAGTTACCTTGAGAAGCCTCGCCACCAATTTCTTGTCTTTGGTAACCCTGGTCATCTATTGGAGTTCATCATTCCATCCTCCTAAAGAACAGTGGATTCCATATTGTGTGTGGATAATACCCCATATGCTTCTAGTCCATGTGCACTGAAAGAATAAATGATATCGATTTTCTAGACCAACCAAATAGAAATTACAATGGATTGCTACTGTAGGCATCCAACATGATATGATCTCCATTCTAGGTAGTTTATCCATACAAACTAGCCATCCGATAAAATTGTGTTTGCTTTCTCTACCTATCCATATCAGTTGATACCATCCAACAGTTGGCCTCACACTCCTAAGTTCATCGTATAACTCTTTGCAACAATATCTTTGCCTAGATAAGAATACCATGCTAACTTCACACCATACTATCCTTGATTTCAAGCTGCATAATCGAAATGCCTCTATCTTTGGTACTATGAACCCACTTACTTCATAAGGAAGACAACGGACAATTTACGCAGTTTTCTTGACACATTTTCGAGCAATAAGAACAAGAATAAAAAATAACATGACTTTGAAGCTAGGAGACGAAGAACCCACGAATGTCCTTCAACCAACCGGCACTACAGTCCACTAGGGATCGAAAGATATCACAGCCACCAAATTCCTGCTGCGAAACGGGAAGCGAAAGTGGAGGAAATATAATCGAGAGGCTGGAAATCAACAAACTCGAGGCTGGGTGCGAGGGGATCCGATTAATGCATTCGAGTAGTTAGTGAAAATAGTGCGAAACTTTAAGAGATAAAGATTCTCCACTTGATAGACGAATAGCAACATTTTGTTCTAAGAAATTATCGATGCTTTTTCGAGGTGTTTAAAGAGGGATAAATTCATGTTGACATAAATATTAAAGTCTTTACTGACGGGAAAAATTTCGTTTTTCTAGCTCGATCAAGACATGATAGTTTCATGCAATGATTTACTAGCGGCTGGTATTATGTCGTCCCTAAATGGCACATTTTCTTTTTGTTGCTTTTTTGGCAAATTTCCTCTTGCTAAATATCATTCTTACTTACTGTTATTGGAGTTCATGATCATGACTAGTGCCGTTATTAAAAATAGATTTCTTTTAGCATGTTTTGAAACGATTAATGATTAGAAAACATTTGTCATTGTTTCGTCCATTAGCAGATTCGCGTTTAAAATGAAAGAGGAAGGTAAAATGCCTCATAAAACTAACGCAAGAAATGAGAAAGTAGCTTCATTGATAAATGGGAAATTCCATATAAGGGTCTGGAGTACTATCATTTTCTTAAATAAGAGTATGGAGTGGATTTTGTTTCAAATAATTACTTGAAGTGTCCTCATTTTCTCAAATAAGGATTTGAAATGAACCTCGTTTTAAATAAGGGTCTGAAGTGGCTATGTCAGTTTCTAAGAAAGGCCAACTCATCAGTTGATAAGAGTGTTTTTGTCCTTTATTTATTTTTTTTCCTTTTTTCCTTTTTCTGTATGAAAATTTATAAATAAAAAAAAATGGAAGGGGAAGGGAAAACGGCGATGGTGGGGACTAGTTGGCCAAGGAAGGGTGAGAGTTGCCTGCCCTTGCCCAAGTCTAGTCGAGGGCTAGCAACTCTTGCTTGATCTAGGGGAGGGCAACGACCCCTACCTAGATTTGGGCAGGGGCCTATAGGCCCTTGGTTGAGGTTGACGAGATTTACCGGCCATTGGCTAGAGCTCGACGACCCTTGCCGATGGTCGGCCATCCCCTACCATCACTGGCCCTTCCGATGATGGTAGGGTAGTGGTGACGAGGGCTTAGGCCCTCGTTGTTTTCCCTTCCCCTGCCATTTTTATTTTATTTTATCATCTAATATAGAACATGAAAATAAGAAAAAAAAGGAAAAGAAAATAAAGAATGAAAATGCCCTGATTAGCAAGTGAGTTAGGCCTTGCTTTGAAATTAACATGGCTATTTTAAGCTTTTATTTAAAATAAGGTTCATTTCGGGCTTTTATTTGAGAAAATAAGGGTACTTCGGGGTCTTATTTGAAATAAAGTTTACTTCAAGCTCTTGGTTAAGAAAATGATGATACTTCATGCCCTTATTTGAAATTTTTCCTTAATAAATGAATAATTCGTTTGTGAGAAAATTGTCCAAAAAGTCTTAAATTTTTTGCACAATGGCTAATTCAGTTTTGAACCTTTCAATTGTGTTAATTTAATCTTAAAATTTTTGACGATTTGTTAATATAATCATTTTAATCAGTTTTGGCTAGAAACCATTGATGTGACAATCCAGTTAGCGTTAGCCATCCTATGTGGCATAGTGAGCTCTGATGTAATTTATTTAAAAAATTTTCTTGAACTTTAATTTTTGTCCATTCTCTTTTCGTTCCCTTCACCTATGGCCAGCCTCGCTAGATCTAGTGTGGGCTGCCCTCGCTAGCCACACCTCATCTAGTTTTGGTGGGGGCTGCAACACCCTTGTAGCCCTCCCTGGCCATGCCTTGCCCATGGCCGACCATTGGCCATGGCCGAGAACCGGCCATAGGCAAAAAGGAAAAAAAGAAAAAAAATCAGAAAAGTTAAAAAAATTCAAAAAATCAGCCTTGTCCACACTGACCAGCATCCATGTCCATGACTTCCTGCTAAAATAGGCCAAAAGAAATGTATTGATAAATCGACAAAATGTTTATGGCTAATTTTACCAAAATTGAAAAGTTTAGGACTAAGTTGATTGTCGTACAAAAGGTCTATGATTTTTTGAACAAATATCCAGCTCTTCCGCTACAAATTGGTTTTGCATGAATAACCATGATCCTAATCGAACAAGATTTTGACAATTTTTTTTTTTTTTCATTTTTAGAAGTTTTGCAAAGTAGCTCCATACGATTATAACTTTCATAGTGAAAGAAATTATGCCGTAAGTCCAATTCCATGGGGACCCTATGAATTGATCTTCAATTCTCAACTTTACCGATTGATAATCATATTTTCCGAAACTAGATGTGACGTACCTGAAAAACTGATTGAAAGTTTCATAGAAGTTTCCTATGCGTCACATTACAAGACTTCGTTACTGGAAGCTTAAAGACACCATGGGTCGGTGAACGTGAACAAACTACAAAGACCAAAGACCAAAATTTTGTGATAGATTTGGCTTCGTCATGTCTGAGATCTCTATTTCGACCAAAAAAATAAAAAATGTCTGAGATCTCTATAGATTTGGTGGGAAGACCGTCACTTTGGAGAGATTTATCTTGGCATCATGATTGAGCTCAAGTACATCGAGGATGAAAGTAACTTCTGGGGTAAAGATGAGTTAGATCTTGAGAATCCCTTCTCTACTAGTAAATAATTGCCGAAACCATAGTCTTCTTCTCAATGATATATAACAAGACAAATATATGTATAAAAAATACCCAACCTTTCGCCGAAGGAACGGCCACTTTCATATTTTAACTTTGCTCATTAACATCTATATATAATGCCATTTACAGAAAGGTGCTTTCTCCTGCCAGTAGAAGGCCATAAAATTTTTTGGGGAGAGTCCATCTGGTCATTAAAATATTGGTAAAGTGGACGGTTATTTGGAGGAATTGTTTGGGATGAGTGGGACGGAAGTAAAGATATAAAGGAGGCCATCACCAGACGCCAAATTGGAATGTAAGTGATAAGAGGTAAGTACCTTGAAAGAGCTTCTTCTTTCCCCTAGGGAGGAAAGGAGATTAGGAGAAGATCCTACACTTAAAAAACACCTTAATTGTAGTATTATGAATTACAGTAGTACACCCTACAGTCTTGCTACAATGCCTCATAAAATTTCTCTATGGAGGAAAGAATTTAACAAATGAAGATGCACGCAAGTCTTTGAAACGGAAAAAAGGAGATGAAAATGAAAAGAGAATACTTGCTTGGCGAGTGTTTAGGGTTTTCTTGTCTGGTAGAATACTTAGGACGTATCTTTTCTCTTCATATCCGTTCTTATGTGTGACTATTAAAATTAGGATTTTGTCTCTTCTGTAATTCTTATTAATCGCGAAGCGAAACAACTCCTCCTTTTGTCCACGAATGTAGCTAAATAGCCAAACTACGTAAGCCCTTGTTTCTGGTTTTTGCTTTATTACTTGTTCAATATTTTCGATTATCTTAATTTGTTCGCAATTGCACGCTCTGTACCCACTTTCTCCCGACACGCAAAGAACAAAGTGAACAATCATTTGCATGTCAGCTAGCACTACTTTCCGATGTTTATCCTTATACATGGAGTATAGACACCTATATGAGCACATAAAATCAGAAAGAAAAAGGCTCATCAGATCTATACTAGCCTTACTGGATCTTGATCAATATGATTTGTTATTCACTTGCAGTTGCACATAATTAGAGGATATAGCATTATCATTAATTCCATGGGGAGTTCTTATTATTTCCATCCACAAATAATATGGATTCTTCTAAGCAACCAATGGAAACTGTAAAGGAAAAAACATCATTTGACAAACAACTTTCATTCAACATCTAGAGAAAATCTATTTTCTAATGACTCTCCTAAAACCAATTGAGTTGTTCCCAATCCCATATAGGTTCTTCTTTTTCCATGCTAATCGTCTTCATAAAATGGGAAATTCCAACATTATTTTCTATCACTGATCCTGATGGGGAAGCAGATTCACCACTGCTGCTGCCACCACCATCTCCATCTTGTATTGTCTCTCTAGCCACCAACTTCAGAGGCCGACGATCAAATGCTCGGGAGCTCCCAGACACAACGTACACTCGGCACAACGTGAATTCATGCCTCAACTACAGCGTTCCAAAGGGGGAAAAAAGTAAAAACAAATTAGTTGCACTTGGAGAGAATGAGAAAATGAGAAAATGAATGTTTTCTCATACACTAGTACAAAGCAATGGCAAATTAGGCTAAGTGCATAATGATTTTAATTTACCAGTGCTAATCTTAATTTCGTCCAATCGAGCCTCTAGTAGGTGGGTTACAAATATGAACATGACTCACTTCCTAATTTAACTAAAAAATAAATCTGATAAAATACGTGAGTATAACCTACTGGTCAAAATAATGGTTTGTCCAATTAAGGAAGAAGAAAAATATGACTTATCTATTCATTTGCATTGGCTAAAAAGAGATGACGAGCGCATGCATAAATTCTACATATCACCCTAAACATGGACAATACTTCTGATTTTAGTTATTTATGTCAAATATATAGAACTTTACGATCGATTAAGTAATGCATACTTGTGAAAATGATGTTTTCCACCGCTGATATCTCTTACGACAGTCCAAGACTGATCGGGCAATTAACTAAAATGAAGATTGAAATTCAATTAGTTCATGCATGAGCTTACCCTAAACATGGGCACGCTAGAACTTGAAGAATTGGAAGCGGGAGGCGAGATTATTTCTATGGCTCTATACTCGTTCAATTTCCATTTGGTTTTTCTTCCTGTTGGAGCTTTTCCCACGTAGAAGACCATAGACTTCTTCATCCCAATCATTTTGTTTTCCGACGAGTAGACTTGACAGGGCGATCCAGTGGCCTTCCAGTAGCCCACCGCTGTGCTTCTGCTCGGTCTCCCTCCTCTGGCTTGTCTCTCCTGCATAGGAGCGAAGAAGAACCACTGCTCTTTGTCTTCTCGGCACATCTCTCCGGAAAGCTCTGCGGCAACAAAACACACAACACCACAAGAAAAGTCAAAACTCTAGGTACAATTTGCGATGAGTTTGCACAATTATCAGAACCCAAGATTTCTTTCAGTGGCATGAACGAGAAACATCGAGAAACGAAGAAATGCCATGCGTCATTTCTTGTTCTTTGACCTGGGAGATTCCATGGCTCGGTGGCGTAAATGTCAAGGACTGGAATGATACGGTGGAGCTGGTCTTGTAGCAAGCCATCGAGCTGGTTGTGCAAATAGAAAGAGATGAGCTCTTCCTCCGTTGGATAGAACCTGAAGCCTGTTGGATGGTCCTCCATCATATTTCTCTTTTACTATATCCTAGGTTTTAAAGTAGGGATGCGGTCGTATGCGTTGTTCTCGACAACACAACTGGTAGATTGTGTTTTGGAGAACCTAATGGATCTGGATAGACCCATATATAGAAGTGGACCGCTTGGTTTACAAAAGGGGAAAATTTTTTAACGTATGCAATGAGTTCATAAAGAGGACCGAAAATAAAATTATTAAGCACGTTCTATTTTAATTGATTAAAGGTCCATTTGGAGTGACTTTCTTTTTAAATTTTTTCACTTTTTAACATTTGAGAGGTGCCTTTTTTGATAATGAATGCGTGGATTGAATTGTTAAAAACTCATTCTTACGAGCTTTTTGATTGCCGGCTAGATTTTATCTCTTTTATTTCATAGAAAATGAACTTCACTGAAAAATATTTTTGCAAAAAAAAGATATTTTAGAAAAAAATTAATTTTCCTGTATTTAATTGCCTTTTGCAAATAAGATAGAAGTCATTTTATGATTTTTTTTTTTTCAGAAAACTCTGATTTTTTTGAGGAAAAAAAAAAAAAGAAGCTCAAGGAGAGTCCTTGGAATTCAGGTGTGGATATCGAAGTCTCGAGTTTGGGCCGTCGAGACCTCGGATCGGGGGCATTGGGGTCTCAAGAATCCGGGTGTCAAGTTTCATTGTCTGACAATCGGGTGCCTGTGTATAAGCACTCAAGATGACCTTATCTTGAAAGAGATCAAGTTGTAAATGATTTCTGACTTTCAAAACTGCAAGTCCGTTTTTCGAATCTATATTTGATTTTTTAGTTAACTATCAAAAGAAATTTCTTTACTTATTTCCTAAGTGAATCAAATGTTGGAAAAGAGGGTGAATATATGTCCCCACTATTAATTTTTGCCAAAAACAAAATATGAGCATTCATCTCGAAAACTTTTTCGCAAGATTTTAGAAGTTAATAAATAGTTTTTTTCTTGAAATACGACAAACTAATGAACAAGGCCCTAATAAATCTCGAATCATGATTGATAGGATCACCATTGACACTCCACATAATGAGACTCAAAATCGATGGGAAAATTACAAAAAAAGTCCTATACCTATTGCAATTGTGTTAATTTAGTCATAAATCTTTTTTTTTTTTTTTTTTGGTTGGTCAATTCAGTCCATCTGACCACTTTTAACCTGCTGGAGCTGACATGGATGTTGGCTATTCGGTCGATGCTGACATGAATAATTTTTAATAAAATTTTATTTTTTTGATTTTTTTCTTTTCTTTTATTTTATTTTTTCCTTTTTCCTTTTCTTCCTTCTTTGCTTCTTTTCCCCATAGTGGCCGGTGAGCCTTCAGTAATGGTTGTCAACCATTGGGTGAGGGTTGTGAAGCCCTTGCTGATTGCTAGTGAGGGTTGTGGCCCTTGGCTGGTCTTGCCTAGCTTGGGCAAGGCCTAGGGGTTGCAAGTGAGGCCAGCCTCATCATGGCCTTGGGGGCTGCGGGCAAAGGTGGCCTTTTCCATGGTTGGCAAGGCCATGGTCTCTTTCACCCGTTGACGGTGAGGCCCTAGCGGAGCGAGGCTGCCTGCGCCTATAGATGGGGAGCCCATGGTGAGGGCTTTATGGCCCTCGCCTAGTGGCCGGTGAGCCTGTGGGGACAAGAATTAAAGAAGGAAGAAAATAAAAAAGAAAAAAAATGAAAAGAAAAAGAAAATAAAAATTAATAAAAAATAAACAAATTATTAAAAATTGTTCCCGTTAGCATCACTGTCTATGTTTAGCTCTGACCAATCAAAATTGGCTGGATAGATTAAATTGACACAATTGTAAAATGTTTATGATTGAATTAGAAAAAAAAATGTTTAAGGTTGAATTGGCACAATCATAATATATTTAAGACTTTTTCGATAATTCTCTCAAAATTCAACATGTACAATACCTAATGACATCTATTTATAGAAGTCGCATCTCAGTTTTCACTTAAGAAAACTAAATCAGTTGAAAATGTGCAATAGTTCCCCGATGCAATATTGGGTGGATGCTAAATGTGTGAAGAATCATCATTTAGAAATTTCCCGGCAATAGCATTAGTGAGACAACCTTTCCCTTTTCGCACGTCGTGTTTCTCATCGGAAACGCTCACGTGGGGGAAAAGAACAGAAGAACCAAGAGAGAGCAAGACAGAAAAGTAGACTTCTATCTTCGACTTCCAGAACATTAGGTGTCTTAACAACGACGACAACAACATGAAGACCACAATAGTTAATATTCCTCGCATCCGACCACATGGAGTCAACCTCATCTTCACTGTTTCGCTGACGTGCTAATATTTCCATGTAGTAATTTGATTATTTTAGCCAGTCTATGTAGTCGGCTCATCTCATCACATTTTTCACACTCACATAAGGTAATATCCCATGATCTTCCACGAAGCTGAGAGCCTTTCTTTGATTGGGATGTAATGATTGTTTCTCAAACTTGTGGCGTTTTAAGTGGTTTCAGCCTTTGGGTGGAGGATAGAGATGGAAGAGATGGAAGTAGCATTGAATCAGGACTTCAACTGGTTTATGCCAAGGTCTTTACGGCATGGGCCCCTTTTTTCAACTTTTTTTTTTGGTCAGTCCTATGTATTTCTACTCTACACTCACTCTCAGACTTTTGCCTTGCCTCTTAGGACGTGGGAGTCGAAACCCACTCCTGAAACTTACGCGTCCCCACCCCATCCCCCCTGAGAAAGTGGGGATTTGAACCCCTCACCTCCCCCTTTCATGTTGGAAGGGTGGCCACTAGGCCCCTTTTTTCAACTTGACAATTTTAAAATTAGCACTGAATCTGGAAGAATAATTAGGTCAAGTTTTCTCTCTTTTTATATCATTAAGAACTATTTCGTCACCGTACTCACTTTTAAATTTCAGAAATAGATTCTTCATGCTATCCTTGGTGTCTTCTAACAACCTTTTTGCTTTTCGGCCTCCTTTGTTTGTTTCAACTTAGGAAAAATGGACTTTAAGTAATGGACGATTCTAATGAAATTACAAATTGTTTTTTGATGTTTGCAAGTTACCAACTTTTCTTCATCATTTATTATTTTTAATTCTTTCTTACAAGTTTTTTTTTTTTTTTTTAATTTACTATATATTATATGAATTTGATTGATTTTCATTTGAGTGATTTACCAACTTTTTCCCAATTGATTTTTTTTACCAATCTGAAGTTATAAACTCTCGTAGGAGTTACTTATCAATATTTATTTGATTCTTTTTAAATATATCAATTTTTGTTATCATTTACCAATATTTTTTTCTTACAAATGCCTTAAAATTCATTGACTCTTGTATGAATTCCCAAAATCTTTAAATGTGTCACCAGCTTTTTTCAATTACGTTACCAAGTTGGTTTGGCTAACCAACTCTCATTAGAGTTGCATACACGTTTATTTATATATTTTCCTAAATTTACCAACTTTTCTATTGTGTTACCAACTTTATTTGTCTTGCTTACTACAACATTAAATTAACCTACGTTAATTGCCATGTTAATTAGAGTGGTTATCAACTTGTCTTGTGTTGCTATCTTATTTGAGTTAACTACCGAATTATATATGATTTATTTTAATTTTACAAATTTCTGTTAAATCTAACAAAAATTCGATCCTTTACAGATTTTCATATGCCTTTCTTATCAATGCCTTGAATAATTGTTATATAAAACTACCAGTCTTTATTTAAGTGATTTGCTAACTTTTCTTCAATTAATAATTATCAACTGGTTTCGATTTACAACTTTCATTTGAATGGCTTACCAAGAACTATTTTCTTATTAAATATACCAATTTTTCTATTAAGTTACAGTTCTTATCTGTCTTACTTACCATCTTTTTAAATATACTGATTCTTTTTAGAAATTACTAACCTCAATTAGAGTGATTACTAACTTTTTGCCGATTAGATTACCAAATAATTTTGCATTACCAAATCTTATTTGAGTTTTATTCTTGGTTAAAAAAATCTTACTTGAGTTAGTTACCAATATTTATTTGGTGTTGAATTGTTAACTTCCCTTATTTTTGGAAAAAAATGTCTTCCTTATTGTTTACCAGCTTTTATTAATCCTTCTTGCTAACGGCATAATTTACCCACTAGTAAATGAAATTACCAACCTTTCTTTGTATGACTTACCGATTTTTTTCGATTAATTTACCAGATAATTTTGGTTACTAACTCTCCTTTAAATTATTTACCAAGGTTTACTATTTATTTTTGAAAAATTTCTTATTGAATTTCCACTTTTATTTGCCTTGCTTACCTTTTTTTTTTTTTTTTTTTTTTTTTTTTTTGTAATTTACTCACTTTTTTTAGAAATTACCAACCTCAGTTGGATTGATGACCCGCGTTTCTCCTATTAAGTTATCAACTACTATGCATTACCAACTCTTATTTGAATTGGTTAACAATTTTTATTTGGTTTTTCATTAGTTGGTGAATTTAAGGCTTTTTAATTACTTGCTTTCTTATTTCTAAAAAAAAAAAAAAATTACTAACTTTTATTTGTCTTTCATATAAAAGTTTGGGAAAATTCTAAAAAAGGGCACAGAGTGCCATCGTTTTCTCAAATAAGGGTCCAGAGTAGATTTTGTTTCAAATAAGGGTTTGAAGTGGCCTGATTTATTTCAATTAAGGGCTTGAAATAGCCATGCTTGTTTCAAATAATGGCTTGATTTCGCCGTTCATCGGCCAACTAAATTTTCCTACCGGTCAAGGATGTTTTTGTTCAAATTTTCTTTTCCTTTTTCTCTTTTTGTTTTTGGGTGTCAGCTAATGGCCACTATCAGAGGCTAGTGAGGGCTTGGCGACCTTCGCTGGTCGTTAGGAAGAGCTGGCAAGGGCTTGACGACCTTGCTAGTAGCTAGGAAGGGTTGGCAAGGGCCTGCAAGCCTTCGTTGGCTGTTGGCAAGGGTTGTCAAGCTCTCGTTTGGGGTTGGCGAGGGCTGACCTCATAGACGGCCATGAGGGGCAGCCTCCCCTTGAGCAAGGGTCACCTCGCCTGTGGCCAACGTGGGTGGCCCTTGTCCAACCTGTTGTGGGTATTGTCAATGGCCGACTGATCATCGGCAACAACGAAGAAGAAGAACCAAAAAAAAGGAAAGAGAAAGGAAAAAAGAAAAAAAAAAGAAGAAAAAAGGGAAAATGGTAAATGACGAAAATACCACTGGCCTCGAAAAGTCAAGCCCTTATTTGAAATAGATATAATCATTTCAGGCTCTTATTTGAAATAGACATAACTATTTCAAGTCCTTATTTGAAATAAGATTCACTTCGAATCCTTATTTGAAAAAAGTGACGGCACTTCAGATCTTATTTGAAAGAAGGTCCACTTTGAGTCCTCATGTTAGATTGGTCTTATCTTGCGTGATTTGCCAACTTTTCTACTATTAAATTATCAATAGGCTTTAGATTCCTGGCTCTCGTTTAAGAGAAAATTTATTCACTTTTCTATTGAGTTACCATTTTTATTTGTCTTGCTCACTAACCTTTTTTACGAGGGAAAATCTCAAATAAGGACTTGAAGTGGAGCCATTTTCTCAAAAAAGGACCTAAAGTGGACACTGTCTCAAATAAGGACCCGGAGTGGCTAACTTACTCTCAATTAAGAACCTGAACTTCTAATTTTATTCACAGCCAAGGATACTTTTGTCCAAGAACATTGTTGTTTATTTTTTGTCTCTCTCTTTCTTCTTTTTTCTTTCTTCATCTTTCTCACTCTCTACATCATCTCCATTATTAGCCCCTCCATCGCTCTTTGTGTCATCTTGTTGTATGACCAAGATTGGGTTTTCTTTAACACGAGCCATTACAAGGTAGTCTTTTTCTTTAACACGAGCCATTACAAGGTAGTCTAACTCGTTGAAAATTTTAAATTTCGCTCCTCAAAATGGTTTGTAGACAATTCCACGAAGCTGAAATGAGCCTTCAAAAATAAGTTCTTTTTATTCCAACATTCATCGCAAATTCTGATCTCAAAGCCATAATATGAATATGCTTTTGCCGAGACTCAACTTCTTGTCTAACTCCCAAGCTATGCAACTAATCCTTTGGCGACGTATTTCTCTCGCCTAGAGAGTGCATCAAACTCCACTTATTCCGGGCCTTCCACTAACCCAGCAACTGCAATTTTTTGTGCTGTTTTCGGTCATACTTGCCAACAACAGAGTAGCAATATCCAAGCATCGCCGGATCGTCTTGTTTGACCAACTTATGCCTCTATTCAATTAACACTTGTTGATCAACAATTTCACGCCAAAGAACAATTTTGTTGCAGCTAGTGACTATTTCAACCTCGGCAAGATTTTACCTCATCAATTTCAAATTTGGGTTTGCCTCTCTTGCGTAAACTCAATCTTTCAAAGATCCCTCTTCCCTTTTGCAATGCCAATGGCTCCTTTCAATAATCCCTAGTCTGGAGACACTCACTCACACTCTTGCCATTCTCATTGACACAGCTGTTCTCCTCAATCGATACCCTATCTTGAGATTGATCATTAGTTGTATTTAACATCATTAACTATAGAAATTGTTGTATTTCATTGCCCCATTGCTGCCATTGATAGGTCATATTCGAGCTCTCGATCTCATCGACTGCTACGCCTAATAGAAAATCCAACATCGTTGTCGTCAGAAGGAGGTCAATTCGAGCTGAGTACAAGCAAGTCGAGATTTTATGCATCTTGAGGAACTGAGGATTTTAGCATCCGAGAAGGTGGCCAGTAGCAAATAACTCAAATCCGACTTCTTGTCATGAGGACCAACTACGTGATGACATGAAGATCACGAGGTCACTGGTAGGGGCCTGATTATGGTGTTGAAGAAGGAGGCAATATAGACCAAAGGAGGAGGTGTGAGGAAGATGAAAAAGAAAAAAAAAATTAAAGAAAAAATGTTCTTGGACAAAACTACCCCAAGCTGTAAATAAGATTGAAAGTTTTGGTCATTATTTGAGATAAAATTAGCTACTTTGGGTCCTTATTTGATATAGTGTCCACTTTGGGTCCCTTTTTGAGAAAATGAACCCACTTCAAGTCTTTATTTGAGATTTTCCCTTTTTTACGATTAAGTTATTACCAAGTTTTGCACATGTAACACTTACTTGAGTTAGCTACTAGCAATTATTTGTTTTATATTTTATAAATTACCAAATGCTCTTATCTTTTACAAAAAAAAAAAGTATCTTTTATCAACTTGTATTTATTATTCTTACCTACCTCTTAAATTTGGCAACTGTTATAATAAATTTTCGACCAAAAAAAAACCTGTTATATTAAATTACCAATTTATGCAACTTACCAACTCTTTTATTGATAAAGTATTTAATAGAAAATTTGTTGAATTAAAAAAAGTTGAAAATTAATTAAAATGAGAGTTAGCAACCATAATTAGTTGATAACTTAAACGGAGAAAAGTTGACAGTTCACTTAAGTTAAAGTTAGTAATTTATCTAAGAATTGATAAATTTAATGTGTATTTAAGAACGATAAATAAAATTTAGTAAAAAAAATGGTAATTAAAAACATTAAGTAATACAAATGAATGTTGTGACCTAAAATTAGTTGGTAATTTCATTAGAGAAAAGCTGACAAGTCACTCTAATTAAGTTGGGAAATTTTTATGAAGAGTTAGTTAATTTAAGCCATTACTAAAAATACAACTAAAACTTTGTAGATAATAAGCAAAGTTGGCAAATTAGAAATAAAATAAAACACGAATAAACATCAATAAGTAACTTAGAAGAGAGTTGCTAACCTGGAAGAAGTTAGTAACTGTAAGGGCTTCCTAAGCAATGCAAATAAGAGTTGGCAGCTCAATATAAAAGTTGGTGAATTAGAAAACAATTAATCGTTGGTAAATAAATAAAATAGGAATCTATAATCCAAAGCTAGTTGGTAATTCTTTATAATTTAGGTTGGTACTTTTATATAAGATTTGGTAAATTCAAAATCTTGGTAAATTTGCTGATGTACTTGATTTCTGCCTCGCGGTAGATTGACACTCTGCTTCATGGCAGAGATTATTCGGAGCATCTGCTTCATGAGGAAGATTATTTCCACTACTGTTCTATTTTACGCTGCTCGTCATTGTTGATGATGGCTTCTCTTCATATTTTTTCCGACGCAGGTAATTTGATGAAGTGGATGGTGAGCAAGTACTCGTGGAGGAGATGGTAATGAATAATACACTGGAATGCTATGACAATCTTCATTTGTTAAGTATTTAGTACTTCTGACCATAAGAAGATCAAGAAAGATCATGTACTGGGTCCTCTGTGGAATAAAGCTTCATTTTTTTCTTTTTTTCCTGACTTTGTAATTACGCCTGTCTAGTAGAACTTCTAAATGGTGCGTAAGTTGTTGCTCTCTTGCTCATGACAAGGCCACTGACTTTTACTCTGACTCCTTGATCTCTTTACTGCTTCTTCTGGCATCTGATCTGAGGGAGTTAGTTCAGAAATTGCTCAGGCAAGCAAACAGGTGATATCTATTGTCCTGCCAACGTTCCATATGAGAACAGGTTCACAGAAAGAGGGGAAAGTAATATGCGGTTGCTCTCACATTCAGGTATATAATAAACTATAGGACCAAAAAAGCCTTGGGAGGATTCTCTGCAAATGAACTATTTTCACAGTATTCCATGTATTAAAGTTAAGGTAGTATAACTGCCGCCGAAAACCTATAGGAAAAAATAAAGTTAGGTAGAGGAAAAAATTGAGCCGTCAATAAATGATACCGGTGGTATATGGAAACTCTGCTCCTTGAATTCAAAATGATCTATTACGTCCGTGAACAAAAATAATCTGAAATTCGAGAGATATAGAGCATCAAACCCAGTTCCACCGGTATAGTGCCTCAGTAGTTTTCGGTTTACGGATGGGCTAACGTCATCCATGTAAATTAGCCTTTTGCCTGTTGGCCTATGAACCTTCCTCTGATCCTTTGGACATTCTGCAATCAACTCTGACACGGATGATTAGAGTGGCTCTAGTTCAACTTATCGACCTGCCGACATTTGAATCTTAACTGATCCACGAACAACGTATTGGAATTGCTTTGCCTCTTCTATAGAATTTTCTTTGGGAAACCGTGTCTAATCCATATCATGAGGCAAAATAAGTAAGCCACTCATATAAAGTTGGTAATTATGCAATAATTTGCACATTTAAGGCATTGGTAAATAAGATGAAAAAAATTATTTTAAGATAAGACAATTTTTTTTTCAAAGATAAGAAAAGTAATTAATTTAATAAAAAGGCAAATACCATGGAAAATCCCAAACTTATGAGAGAGAGAGAGAGAGAGAGAGAGAGAGAGAGAGAGAGAGAGAGAGAGAGAGAGATACCTCCTATTTTAATTCCATTCAGGATATTTTTATCACACTATTATAAGTTTGGGATTTTTATGACATAAAAAAAGTTTGTGGTATTTTTATCACAATGGGTAAGTTTAGGGTTTTTACTTACACAAAAAAAAAATCAGATATTTGTGTTACAACGGGCATAATTTGGGATTTTTTGTGATATTAACCACGAAAAAAGATAATAATTAGTAAGTAATTCAAATAAGAGAACTAAATAAAAATGGTAACTAGCTCAAATAAGAGTTAGTGATGCACAACTGGTATTAAGTCACTCAAAAAAAAAAATTGTTAAGTTCATATACAAGTTGGTAAAAAAATATAACAGAATATTCATTTGCATATTGTGCTAATTTTATAATGATGAAGATAAGTTACCAATAAATTATCAAAAAATTAGGTCATCGCTAATTGTCCTAAGGATTTATCAATTCTTCCTTGACGTGTTTAATGACAGATAAGTTAATGTCAACATAGAGATAAAAGTCTTACCAATGAACGAAAATTCATCTTGTTAGCTTGATCATGATAGGATGTCAACAGTCTTTTCTAATGACGGCTAATTGCTCGTCGCTAAGGGTCTATTTTGCAACTGGTCAAACAGTACCCAATTCTATTCATTTGTTTTTGAGAATAAAAAAATAATAGAAATCCATTTGGTAAATTTTTTTTTCGAGAACAAAATTTGGAACAGAATCAAGGAGTAAAAAAAAGTTGCTTTTTTATTCTCGACAGCAATTTTGGAATTCACGATCAAGACCAATGGCATTTCCCAAAGAGATTTGTTTTCGTTGGTTTCAAAAAGATTGATGATTAGATAACATTTACCATAATTTCATGGCCATGTTGAGCAAGGCAAAATGCCTTGTCTAACGAATTCTGTTTTAGTAGATTTGCAAAGTAGGTCCATAAGATTATAACTTTCATACCGAAAGCAATTATGCCGCAAGTCCAATTCCATGGAGGATCATCCGTCCAACCGCCTGAGAGGAGAAACTGATCCCGTCAAATGATTTTCGTTCTTTGACTTTACCGATAATCATATTCCATGAAACTAGATATGCCGTATCTGAAAACTGTTTAAAATGTCGGAAGTGAAATATACGTATTGAACTGAAGTTTCACAGAAGTTTCCTATGCCTCATAGAAAAACTTCATCGCTTGGAAGCCGAAGCCAGGCACGAAGTCGACGAATTGGTGATAGATTTGGCTTTGTCAATTGTCTGAGGTAATTTTCTAGACTCTCTATACATATAATGCTCCGAAAACACGAGGAAAACTCCATCGACGTCTTGAAGATAGTGGGAAGACAGTTGCTTCGGGGAAATTTAACTTGCCATAATATTTGAGCTCGAAAGTCGCTTTAGGGATAGAGACGAGTTCGATTTTAAGAATCCTTTCTCTAGCAATAAAAAGTAGCCGAAGCTGTAGTACTCTTATCGCTGGATGCAGTAGGACAAACACCAAAAACATACCTCACTTTTCACCCAACGAGCAACGACTTACACAACTCTACTTTTAAAAATATCAAGTACATACCTAAATTTTACTTTTGGAGACCATTTACGATTATGTGGTTTCTTTTAAAAAAACACATCCCCAAAATCCCAAGCTTTCACAACCGCAAAAATGCACTCAAAATCAATTAAAAACCAAACAATTGAAATATAAGCAATATGCTAAAATGAGCTTACAAGGAGGGTGTAATTTGGTCTTTAAAATGTGGGTTTCTGATTAAAGATGAGTGGATGATATTTGCAAAAATTGAGGTATGTAAATGGTCATTGAATAAGTGAGGTACATTTTTGATATATTTCCTGTATACTACTAACGAAAGACCATTAAAGACTTTGGGGAAAGTGGAAGCATCGTTTGGTGAACGAAATTTTGGTAAGTGGACGGTCACCTGGAGGACTTATTTGGAATAAGTGGGCCAGAAATGAAGATAATTAAGGCCATCTCAAGAAGCCAAATCGGAATGAAGCGACATGAAGTCAGTGACTTAAGAGATTTCATTTTTCTTGAAGGGAGGAAAGGACATTGAAAATAGATCTTAAACTTAAATAATGCATCCAAGCTTTTATCTATGTACACCTGTTTATTTTCAGATGAGCATTATATTAATGGTAAGCTATGTCGTCCACTGTAGTATTATGCATTACAGTGGTACCCGCTTCAGCACTGTTAATAGCGACTTGTAAAATTTCTCTGCAAAGGAAGGAATTCAACTAAGGAAGATGCATGCAAGTTTTTGAGATAGAAAAAGGAGAAAAAATGGAAAGATAATTCTTGTTTGGTGAGTGTTTAGGGTTTTCTTGTCCTGTAGGGAGACATCTCGTCTCTTCATATCTGTTCTTACGCGACTACTATAATTAGGGTTTTGGATAGTGAGAGTTTGTTCTTGATTCTCACCAGTAATTTTTCAAGATCACATAGTGAAAGAAATCCTCCTTTGCCCATGGATATAGTTAAATGTCAAACTACGTAAGTACATAGTTGGATTTTGCTGTTACTCATTCGAATTTTTGATTGTCATTTTTTTTTTAGCAATTGCACACCCTATACATGAATAGAACAACAAATTCTATATATATGGAGCATACATATCTATATAAGCACACTTAGCAGTACAGAAAATCGAAAAAAAAAAAAAGCTGATAAAATCGATAGTAGACATATTGGATCTTGATCGAGACGTTCTATTATTCTCTTGTATATGCACATAATTTGAGGATATTAACCCTTTTTCCATCGGGATTTCTATTGCTCCATGGATGAGATCCATACATAAACTGGATTTTCTAAGGACTGTGCTAAAACCAATTGAGTTGTTCCCAATCCCATATAGGTTCTTCTATATCCATACTTGTCGTCTCCATGTCACTAGAAATTCCGGCATAATTTTCTACCACTGGCCTTGATGATGATGCCGATCCACCGCTGGTGCCGCCACCATGTCCACCTAGTATTGTTTCTCCAGCCATCAACTCTGGTGGCCGACGATCAAATGCTCGAGAGCTCTCGGACACAATGTATACTCGGCACAATGCAAATTCATGCCTCAACTACAACGTTTCAAGGGGAAAAACATGAAAACAAATTTGTAGCACCCAGAGAAAGATATGAGAAGATGAATGGCGCTAATTCTTAATAAGGGCTTCAGTTCAAAATTCATTCTTTCAAACCTCTAATAGGTGGGTCATTAATGTGAACATCAATTGCTTGCAAACTTAATTACAAAAAAATTGGGTGACATCCATGAGCATAATTGCTCGGTGGTCTTGGGCCTTTGTCACTCCAAAAGTTAGTTTAAGAGGTAAGGTTTTCCCTTACACTTATAAACCGATTACTAGACCCTTCCACAACTTGATGGGGGACAATCTCAATAATCTCTTCCTCACACATCGAGCCTAGGTTGGAGGTGCAATAATCGGTAACTCTCTCGCGTGACCTTTTTTTGTCATAATATTTTTAATATGATCCCATATTCAGTTTAATACTATCCGCATTGAGTTTCATTGATGTTTTATTATCCTCATCAAATTCTGATGACTATGGTTACTGTCTAATTTAAAGATAACTATTTTGATGGGAGACGTTATCTATAAGGTTTTGAATAGGTATATAGATAGGTCATCTAAGCCAAACCCTCTCATTATTCTCATTATTTTGATTATTTGATAAACCGGATAACACACCATCAACATCGAGATGGCAATTGGTTAGAAGTGCCTATTTTCAACAGAATTTTACACGTTTTTACATTCGATCTCGATAATCAAGATCTTGGTTTTTCTCAAATTTCTAACATTTTTTGGTCAAGATTTGTTGGCAAACCTAAGCTTTGATACTAGTGTTAGGTGGTTTTGGGTCTCTCTCACCTCAAAAGCCAACTCAATAGGTGATGTTTTCTTTCACGCTTATAAATTGACCACTAGTCATTTCCACAACTTAATGTAGGATAACCTCAACAATACTTCTTGGTCAAAATATTGGTTCCTCCAATCAAAATGAAGAAAAATGTGACTCATCTAACAAAGTCCAAAGTTCAATTGCATTGACTAAAAGAAGAGATGACGAGTGTATGGATGATTACTCTTTATAGTTTAGTTATTTATATAAAATATATATACATACACACACACACATATAAAGTCATTGATCGATCAAGTAATGCATGCTTGTGTAAATAATGTTTTCCACCGCCTGATATTTCTAACAAAAGTTCAAGACTCATCATGCAATTAACTAAAACGAAGATCGAATTCAAATAGTTCAAGCACTCGCTTACCTTAAACTTGGGCATACTAGAACTTGCGGAATTGGAATTGGGAGGTGAGATTATTTCTGCGGCTCTGTACTCATTCAATTTCCATTTGGTTTTTGTTCCTGTTGGAGCTTTTCCCACGTAGAAGACCATGGACTTCTTCATCCCAATCGCTTTGTTATCCGACGAGTGGACATAACCGGGCGAGCCGGTCGCCTTCCAATAACCCACCGCCGTGCTTCTGCTCGGTCTCCCTCCTCTGGCTTCTCTCTCCTGCATCGGAGCGAAGAAGAACCACTGCTTTTTGTCTTCTCGGCACAGCTCTCCAGAAAGGTCTGCAGCGTTAAAGCACACAAAACACCATAAGAGAAAGCGATAACTTCACTTACAATTCGCGACAAGTTTGCACATTTATCAGAACCCGCGATTCCGTTTCAGTGACAATGAACAAGAAACATCGAGAAAGAAGAAAGCCCATGCATGATTTCTTTTTCTTTTACCGGGGAGATTCCACGGCTCGGTGGCGTAAATGTCAAGGACTGGAATGATCCGGAGGAGCCGGTCTTGGAGCGAACCCTCGAGCTGCTTGTGCAAATAGAAAGAGATGAGCTCTTCCTCCGTTGGATAGAACCTGAAGCCTGTCGGATGATCCTCCATCATATTTCTCTATATCCTAGGTTTTTAAAGTGGGCGATGTGCTTGTATGTATTTAACTTGGCACCAGAATTGGTAGCTTGTGTTTTAGAGAACATAATAGATCTGGACAAGGCCTATATATAGAGATGGACCACTTGGTCTCTAGAAAAGGAATTTGACGTGTGCAATGACATCAATAAGGAGGGTCCATAAAAAGAAAAAAGAAAAAAAATATTAAGTACATTTCATTTTAGTCTATTAAGGTCCATCTGAAGTGACGTTCTTTTGAAGTATTTTACTTTTAACATTTGAGAGTTGCTTTATTTGGTAATGAACACGTGTATGGATCTCTAATCATTTGAGCTTTCGTAGTTGAAATAATAACACAAATAGTTTCTAAACTTTGGCTCAATGTGCAGTATAATCCCCGAACTTCAATTTGTTCAATGTGATTCATAAACTATAACTCAATGTGCAATGTGATCTTCAAACCTTAATTAAGATAATGACATAAATAGATTACATCTCCTTCTGCTTTATAGAATATGAACTTTACGGAAAACTATTTTCAAAGAAATTTACGTTGAGATAGATGGTTTAAGTTTGTCGTATTTGGTTGTCTTTTGCATATAAGATAGAAGTTATATTCTGATTTTTTTTTTTTGAAAAAAACACTTAAACAAATTTTTGGGAAAAAACAAACCTCAAGTAGAGCCTTGGGGATCTAGGTGCAGATGGTAAGGTCTCGGGGTGGGGAGGTTAAGTTGTATTTTGAAAAATGATTTCCGACTTTATAAAGAGCAAGTCATATTCTTGAATTTAAAAACAAAGTTGATTATGAGAAGACTTTCAGTTGGTTCACCTTTTATGGGATTGAAACGCTAGGAAAAATAGAAAAATATTTTCTAACCATAGATTTTTTCACAGACGAATTGAGTATTTATGTCAAAAATTGTGGCATCTTGCTTAAAGAGGCCTAATCAAATTGTGAATCAATATTGATATAGAATCACCACAAACACTCCACAGAAAGAGACGCAAAACTTAACCTGATGATGTCTACCACAGGCAATACTAGATGGATGATAAATGTGGAAATAACCCATCATCTAGAAATGTCAACGGATGATACTTTCCATTATCAGAAACATTCACGCGGCAAATCAGAAAAACAACTTGGAGACAGCAGGACAAAGAGAAAGACCACAGAATATTCTTCGTCGCCGTCCATGTATAGTCAACGTCGTCTTCACCGTTTCGCCAGCTAGCTCCGAAACCCTCATTTTTCATGCAATAATCTCTGTACATTTAGTCAGTTTCTGCGGCGGGGTCATCCATCTAAATATTCCCACTGGCGATAGCTATATCCTACGATCTTCCAAAAAGCTAAGATGTGAACACTCGTCGTACTATAAGTGGTTTTGGGTGGCGGCCAGAGATAGAAGTAGCGTTCAGATAGCGCTCCAATTAGATTTTGCCGACAATACAATTAGCACCGAATCTGGAAGAATATTTTGGTCAAAGTTTTTTCTTCTTCTGAACGGATAAAACTATTATGCCAACATTCTCAGGTTTAAATCTCATTAAAATATTCTTCATGCTATTCAGTGTGATATTCTCCGCCAGGACCACGTTTTGTTTTATTTTATTTTATTTTTACACTAGTGTGGGTTTCAGCTTACGAAATATGAGTTTTAAGGAGTGGACCATCCTACAAAGAAAACGGAATTTTTTTCTGTGATCATATATTTTTAAAAGAGTTGGCACGTGTTAATAAACCGTTGGTAAAAAAAAAAAATTATTGGTCACCTGATTTTTTTTTGGGTGACTTGTTGGTAATTTACAGAAACTTACAATTACAAATACTTTTTTTTTTTTTTATAGTTTGCAAATTATTACTTTTCCTTTATCTTTCACTAACTTTAATTTTTCTTTCTTACCCACTCTTCAAATGTAGTAATTCTCGTATGAATCTATTGATCTTTATTAAAGTGACTTACCAAATTTTTTCCTTTTGAAGTACCAACTCATTTTGGGTTAGCTAATTCTCATTGGAGTTACTTATAGATCATTTATATGGTTCTTTAGATTGATTGACTTCTATTGTGGTCTACCAACATTCTTTCTTGTAAATGTCTTAAATTTATTGCTCTTATATGAATATACTGACATTTATTTGTGTTACCAGCTTCTTTCCATGAGGTTATAAAGTAGTCTTAATTTATCAACCCTCATTTGAGTTACTTACTAAAGTTTATTTTATTTTATTTTTATAAATTTATTAGCTATTTTTGGAATTGCCATTTTTATTTTCCTTACTTACCAACATGTTAAATTTACCAACTGATTTTAGAAATTACCAATGTTAATTATAGCAATTATCAACTAGCTTTGTATTGCCATCTTATTTTACTAAGTTATCGATGTTTATTTGATTTTCTTTTCAATTACAAATATCTCTTACATCTAAAAAAAAAAAAATCCTTATCTTTTACAAAATGTTATATTCCTTTCTTACCAACCCCTTAAATTTACCAACAATTGTATAAAATTGCCAAAATTAATTTAGATGATTTATCAACTTTTCTTCAATTAGAAATTATCAACTACTTATTATTTATCAACTTCTTATTTGGGCTAATTACCAACAATTTTATTTATTTATTTAAACTTACCACTTTTCCTATTGAATTACCACTTTTAGTTGTCTTACTCACTAACTTAAATTCATCACCCTTTATAAAAATAACCAAGCTCATCTAGAGTGATTATCAAGTTTTCGCCAAGATTACCAACTAGTTTTGTGCTTTGAGTTAGTTACCAGTGCTTAATTGTTTTCTCTTAATTATTAACTACCTTTATCTTTGGGTAAAAAGCTTTTTCTGTTGTTTACTAGTTTTCATTTACTTTCATTACCAACGGCTTAAAAGTACCCACTATTTTATGAGAACAATAATATTTATTTGTGTGACTTACCAGCTTTGCTCCAATTAATTATCAACTAATTTTGGATCACTCCTCTTTTAGTTGCTTATCAACGTTTATTTGTTTTATCTTGAAAAGATTTTCTAGTGAGTTTCCACTTTATTTGCCTTAATATTTTTTTAATTTACCAAATCTTTTTGCAAATTACATATCTAATTAGAGTGATTATAAAATTGTCTTCAATTAAGTTATGAACTAATTGTATGTTAGCATCTCCTATTGAGTAAGTACCAAGTTTATTTGATTTTTTAATTATCAGCTTTCTTACTTATGAATAAATGAAAGCTTCTTACAAAAACCTCGAACTCACCAACTAATGAAATAGCCGGCCCTTTGTTGTGTGAGTTTCCAATTTTTTTTTTCGATTAAGTAATTAATTTATTTTAGGTTACTAGCTCTAACCTGAGTTACTTACCCACATTTTTTTTAATTTGGAAAAAAATTAATCAACTCTTCTATTGAGTTGGCACCTTTATCTGCTTTACTTACCAAACTTTTCCTACGATTAAGTTATTACCTGGTTTTATGTAACTAACGCTTATTTGAATTAGGTACCGACATTTATTTGTTTTTCATTTTTCAAATTACCACCTGCTCTTTGACCCAAAAAAAAAAAAAATAATACCACCAGCTCTTGTCTCCAACTAAAAAAAAATATCTTTTACCTTTTACCCACTTTATAGATGGCTTGCTTACTGACATCTTAAATATACCAATTATCAAATAAAATTACCAATCTTTATTTGAGTGATATACCAACTTTTTTTATTATTATGTAATCAATAAAACAGTTGGTAAATCAAAACAACAAACAAATGTTGGTAACTTGATAACTTACTTGGGAGAAACATTGTTAAAACACTTAAATTAAAGTTAGTAATATTATATAAGAGTTGGTAAATTTAAGGATAGTTAAGAAAGGTAAACAAAAGCTTGTAAAAACTAAGAAACGTCTGTAATTAAAAGGAAAAAAAAAAGGCTTAGTAAGTACTTGATTGAGAGTTGGTGACCCCAAACTACCTGGTGCCTTGATCGGAGAAAAGCTTATAAGTGCCTCTTATTAAGATAGATAATTTTAAAAAAGTTGACAAATTTAAGGCGGTCTTGAAAAATGCAAATAAAAGTTGGAAAATTGAAAAAAAAAACCAAATAAATATCGATAAATAACTCAAATAAGAGTTGCTAATCATATACTATGTAGTAATTTACTCAGAGAAAGTGGATAAGTCATGTTAATTTTGTTGGTAGGAGTTAGTAAATGTAAGGGCTCGTTTAGTGATACAAATAGAAGTTGATGAATAAATAAAACTACTAAGCGTTGGTAAATAATTCAAATGAGAATTGGCAATTTAAAGTAAGTTGCTAATGTAATTTGACAAGTTGGTAGTTTATTCTGATTTAGGGTGATAATTTCATATAAGAGTTCGAAAAATTTGAAATATTATTAGGCTATGCAAATAAAAATTGATGGGTTTAGTACAAAAGTGCTCATTTGTAAACCATAAAAAGTTAGATTTTCTATAATAGCGTTGGTAAGTTTTCAACAGGTTATCTAGAAAAAAAGTCACTTGTTATTCCATTTACCAATGTTTTTTTTACACTTACCAACTTTCGTTGAAATATAATGACACAGAAAAAATATGAACTTTCGGACATGGAACAAAACAATTCTATTGAATTTCAATGTTGTTTTTCAAAATTCGGAATTACTTCATAGAACCACCCGTGTAACTTCTTGATTTTTTATTTTAAAGATTCTATTGTCGTTTTGACAGTTATGTCTCTCACCGGTGGAAGTGGAAGTGCTTCCCTGCAATTATGCTTAGCCCCTCAGCTTCCAAAAAGCGATTTTGAAAATTATTGCAAAGTCTTAATTGATGCCATTCAACAAGAGTCTTTACTCTCGGAGTATTCAGCCTTTCGTTGTAGATTCTCGCTTCCTACTTTAGCAATATCCAGGCTTTTGATTAAATAGGTACTGCATCCTCTTTTTTTTTTTTCCCTCCATAATCTCCCTTTTAGAGTTAAAAATATTGTACAGTCGAGTCTTCTTTTATCTATTGTTCTAATATAGGTACTGCATCCATTTTGTAATGATTTGTTTTGAAATGGAAAGTTTATTTCTAGCAAAAGAAAAAAAAATGCAGAGAAAGAATTTCAAGAACACCATTAATGTGAGTCTTACATTCACTGATTCAACTTGAATGTGAACGTGCGATTTGCAAATTATTCACTGATTTAGTTTGTCAAACATTGTCAACACGTTCACATTCATGATCGTGTGATGATTTGATTCAAATACTCACGAGAGTGAGTCTCACATTCACTGATTCAACTTGAATGTGAACGTGCAATTTTTTTTATTTTTTATTTCTCTGCTCGTTTAGAAAGAATCATGCAAAATTCGGAAGCCTTACCAACAAATTTCGACACATCCAAAGTGAAATGCAAAAAACGTGCCTAATATACTGGACAGCGAGAGAAATTTCAATATCGATTCTCAACTGGTTTTAGAATTTTGAAATTAACTGAATATTAGGTTTCTCCACTTTAGAGGGGTTTATTTTTAACGACTAAAACCATCAAATCCATGCGCTATATGATATCTCCTCTTGTTTATTTTTTTTTTCTTAAAACGTCACAAGTTTATTGTACGAATGCCAATTTAATCTTAAACATTTCTATTTGATTAATATAATCTTAAAATTTTGATGGTTTGTCAATGTGGTTTTTCAGGTTAAATTTGGCCTGAAATCACCGAGTGAAAGCCAGTTGTCCTATGTAGCACATTTGGTATTGACATGAATAACTTTTGTAATTTTTTTAAAAGATTTGAATTTTATTTTTTTCCACTTTGGCTGGTGAGCCTCGCTTGATGCCAACTATGGTTGAGGCAGCCTTCGCTAGATCTAAGGGAGGGTCATGACCCTTGTTAGCTACCAGTGAGGGCTGTAAGCCCTCGCATAGTGGTTGACGAGGGTCATTGGCCCTGGCAACTCTCACGGACCACAATGGAAAAAAAAAAAGAAAAGGAAAAATTTAAAAGAAAATTCAGAATTTTTTTGTTTATAATTATAAAAATGTCAATGTAAATGCTAATTGTGTCATGTAGGATGATTATCGTCCACATTAACTATTTCTAATCAAAATTGGTTTGAAGGACTATATTGGCAAATTATCAAAAGGTTTATAACATAATTGGTTAAATTGAAAGGTTTAGGAATGAATTAACATCCATACAATATGTTTATAATTTTTTATTTATAATTTTCCCGATATAAATACCTAGATCCAACACTTAAAAAGTGCAATAGAATTTCCAAATCTTTTGTGTGATGTTTAGTTTGGTGTCATTTCTTCTTACATCGTTTATTTAAGTTTCCTAGCTTGGAAATTTCATTCGTTTGAGTTACATTGGCCACTTGGTTGTTGGAAAAGCTGACTTGGCATTGTTTTAAAAAGCCGTGTATTAGCAATCCTATTGTAAAATAATGTCATGTCACTCTTTCCGCCTATCCAAAACTTAAATAGTTGGAAATAAGAATACAAAAGAGAGAATTGAGAGATTTCAATATATTTTGATATATAAAAGAGAGTAAGGATAACGTATTTATAGGCTTAGATAAAGGAAATCAAGGGAAATCAAATTAGATGTGCAAAAGCAAAATAGATATAGAAAAGTAGACAAAATATCTTAGATATCTCTAAAATATATTTTAATAATGCTAACATTCCCCTCAAACTCAAGGTGACATTGTCAATTGGAGTTTGAATTAATGTCAAACAATGCAACGAGAAAATTGTTCCTCTAATGACATCGCGGGACAGGCTTGTTGATTTGTAGTGGGGCGATGTGTGAGACAACATCTTCTAGATCTTGATTGTCTGATGGCAACGAGTCGTTTGGTGCTATCGCGACCTAAATTTCGGATGCACCACCTAAAATTAGGCTAATTAACTACTAAGTCTAACTTAGCTCGGGCTCTCCCAAGCCCATATCAATTCGCGACTTAGGTTCAATATTTTTTATAAATTTTATCTAGGAGTCGGTACTAATTAGTTTATGGTAGGTCGATTAGACACCTAAGTAAAATAATTGGAGAATTATTTTACTCTTACAAACCATAGACTTTGGGTACGGCGACTTGGTTACACTAGACTTCTTTAATGCCATTTCGGTACCTTTCTCTTTTATTTTGAAAAAATGTTTTGTAAGCAGTTTGAATTGATTTTAATTTTCTTTCCTAACATGTGAGATGATTATGCAGGTACGCAAACCACCAATTTAACACTCAAGAAAGCAATGAATAAATTACGGACTTACCTTGTAGTAACGAAAGCATCTGCGTTGTTATATCAGAATTCACATCAACAACCCACGCAATTTCTTTTTGTTTTCATTTAATTAATGAGAATCATGCTTTATGCAATGCAATATAACTAAATGACCTAATTTTAATGACATGCAATTTCTAATTAAATGGAGCTAGCAACAATCACTAAATGACATGTATTTCATGAATCTAATTTATATGATATGCACATGACATTTTTTATTTTATTTTTCTTAAAAAAAGAATGCAATCTAACCTAGGGATTGAAACTAATTTATCCTAAGTCATTTTTTTTGGTTTTTTTTTTATGAAATTCGAAATTAGGAAAAATGTGAAAATTATCTAGCTAAATTAAGATTCTTTTCAATTTGTATTAGGAATTAGGTTAAGCCAAATACTAATTTAAACTAAGATATTATCTTAACTTAGCAATTTCTAACCTAAGATGCAATCTATCTAAAAAAAATCAATCTAAACTTAAAATGAAATATGCAATTTTATCCTAATATGCAATGACGTACAAAGAATGCCCTAATTCTACATGACATATCCATGATGATTTTTGTTGTTTTTGTTAATTAATTTCGAAATTAAAAATTGCTAAATATAAAAATCTAACTAAAGTGAGATATTATCTATTTTAAGCTAGGAAATAGACTAATCTGAATCCTATCTTAACTAATTTTTTTTTTTTTTTTATCTCAACATACAATTTAATTAAAAGATACCATCTAACCTAGATATCATCTAAATATGCATTCTAATATAATTAGACAAGAATCTAACTATTCTATCATGCAATTCTATCTATGAAATTAATTGTAAGCTACATGATATGCAAATGCAATCTTTTTTGTATTTTCGGGATAAATAAAGCAATTAAAGGATAAGCACCAAATCATTCATAATCATCAAAGATATCATACATCGTTGGAATTGGGGAACAATATCCAAATCAGCTTGATTATTTTGCTAATACAATCGATAATTTGATCTTAAGCCTTAAATATCAAGATGTCAATTTTATTCCCGCGTGATTAATTATTCCATCTAAAGCCTTATAGATGGAATAAAAAATCGGTGTGCGGTTGCGAATTAGGCAGTAAAATATGCAAATATACAATGGATGTGTATCTTACTTAATTTGAGGATATTCTTTCCAAATTTTGACCAAGTGCAATTGGACCAGGATCGCGACCAGCTTCTCGACAGTGAATGGCAGCAAGCGTTACGTGCATGGCGACGGAGCACGGCTCCACGGTGCTTGGCTCGCTCAGAAACCTGCACAAAATAAGTTCTTTCTTTTTCTGTTTTAGCAAAAACTCTCTCGCGGACACAATGCTCGAGATTCCGCGGCGTGGCTACATGCGACTGGAGTTGTCCAGAGATTGGTTTGCCAAAGTCAAGCACACAGTAAAGGGTTGACCCTCAACGAGTTGCTCACGGTGGGATTATGTGTGCACGTTTTCCTTGGACAACATTCAAAACTTTCCTGTGTGTGCTTCTTCGTGGAGTACTCCTGTATTCAATATTTGTGGCCTTTATTTTCCTTTCAAGTGATGGTAGCCCAGAACTCTCCAAGTAATCCAAGTGATGACAGAAAAAGTGAGGCCGATTCAGATGTAAAAGAAACTTCGAACTGAGGACCCTCCACTTTGACAGGCCTAGCGTTGCAGATTGACTGCACCAACTTATTTGCCGATGGAGGGGATTCGTCGTCGTCGTCAACTGCCTCTTCGTTCAGAGCTTTGCGTCTCCCGCAGGCGTGGCCGGGCTTGTGAATTTCTGGGGCTCCTGAAGTTGCGACGGCCGAAGCAGCAGCTTCTCAGTGTGATTGTTCCTCGGCCGCCTCGAGCTTGTTCCACAAAGCCGAGAGTTGGCTGAAACTGGGCACCCAAGAGGTGCCCTTGCTCTAATTCCGACAATGCCTAAGTGAGTGAGAAAATCTTGGCTTAGTCTAATTTCTTGTATATCTCACAGATATTATCCTATATTGCCTTTAAGTCTTCAATTGGTGGGAGTACGGCCATGACCTTAGGATTTACACAATTTTCGATCCATGTGTGAACGAGTTGGTTGCACTTGTGTTAGTGTCATTGTAGTTAGTTGTCAATTGAAAACGGGACATCTCCATAGAGGAAGTCATTTTTATCATTTGTGACCAAGATTGGCCAGAAGTAATGAGCCAAAGTGGTGTAGTTATTCAGTTTGGTGAACTGTAGATTGATGAGTTGGAGCTCTGGTCTGTTTGTTGGTGATGCATAGAGAGCATCGAGCTCCAAGCTACCGCCATTGGCTAGAATCACATAGGGGACAAAGGCGGGTTGGAAAATCAAGTAGGGATTTGTCCTCGAACTCGATTGAGTGGATTTGGGTCCAACCCATCCAACCTGATCCTCCTTCTCCAAATGGGCCTTGTTGTGCTCAAGTCTGACTTAGCTGGGTGGCCCATTGGCCTTGAATTGAAAACCAATGGATTTGTGGCCATTGGAGCTGAAAGCTTGAACTGGAGTAGGGATAGATCTAATAGGGTGTTAAGCGGAAGGGCTTTCTTCTTCAGTCGGATTGATTTGATCCGAATCTTGGTTTTGAGGTGAATTGTTGACTTCCTCATTTGTACTTTGATTTTTTGACATGGTGTTAAAAATCAAATTCCTACGGGGGTGCTAATCTATTTTGCAAAATTAGGATTGTCATAGCCAAAAAAAAAAAAAAAAAAAAAAAAAAACTGGAAGCAATTTCAGAATTGCGGAAACTAGACCAAAAAAGAAGGCTTTGAAACCATAAGGGAAATTGAAGGAATTTGAGGAATTCTACATATTATATTCCATTCATGTACATGAGGGTATATATAATACAAGAAGGTACGATATAAGGAAATAACATACAAGATACTATTTTCCTTTTTTGAATTGACCAAATCAATTAATCTATCAATCTAAGATTTGTACGATCAACCGCAGAATCAAATCATAACTCCAACAAATACATTTGAGTTTAGTAAGTGAAAATAATAGGAACTTTGATAGATATTAATTCTGTACTTGATGGACGAATAGCAATAGTCCGTTACGAGAAAATATCAATTCTTCTTCAAGATGTATAAAGATGGATAAATTCACATTGACATCCATCAGGACATGGTATTATATACAATCATTTCTAGCAACGGGGATCATGTCGTCCCCACATAACACTGTTTTTTTTTTTTTTTTGGCAAATGATCTCCTATTATATATCATCCTTGCTTATTAATACTGAAATTCACGATCAAGATGAGTGCCGCTATTAAAAGTAGGGGTGTCCAAAAAACCAAACCCGACTTGACTCGACCTAAACACAACCTGAACATGACCTGAACATGAAACAAGTACTGTACATGTTTTGGGTCTTGATATTGTATGGGTAACAAATATAAAACAAACAAATAAATATGTTTTGGGTTGGGTCAGTTTGGAACGTTGTCCGACCCCAAAACACATTAACTCCAAAGTTCCAAACAAGGCAACAAACATGTTCTCAAGGCCAAACACATACTGCGCCTTCTTCTCGTCGACTCCACCTTCTTCTCCGACACTCACGACTGTGCCTTCTCCTTCTGGTTAACTCCGCCGCCGTCCACGACTACACCTTCTCGTTGACTCTGCCATCGCCCTCTTCTTTGCCCCTCGCATTCTAGGGTTTCACTTCGCGGTAGGATCTTCGACGGAGCTTCCATCTTTCGCTAACGATCGCCAGTTCGGCATCTGCGGCCACTGCTATGCTCCCTTTCTCCTCCACCCGCATTGTCGACGCCCAATCGCGGCTGCCCATCTCGGCCGGCGATAGGCAACTTGGTTTCACGACTCGCAAGCTTGCGTTCGTCGCAAGAGCGGCCGATTCCACTGAGCCCACGTCCTCTGGCAAGGCGATTATCCCCGACGATGAGTCCTCTCTAGCCAAGGTCTCGCTTTTTCCGCTTCCACTTTGTATTTTCCATTTCGAGCATTTTCCTGGGAATTTGTGATGGTGGATGTCGTGGATGTCTGGCTTATTGTTGGTTGCGTGCTTGCGTGCGTGCTTGATTCGTGGCCCGTTATGGATTGTGATGGGAGGACTCGTGGGGACCGTTCTCGTGAGGTTGAATGTCGCCACCTACGTTCTTGTCTTTGGTTGTGACTGAGGATTGATTATTTGATTGAGTTTGTGAGTAAGGGATTTAGATAGGTTGATTCGAGAAAAGCACGATGCGTATTGGAAGAATTTGTATCTTATGCTTCAATTGGATGGTAATCGGGCTGATCAAATCGATGGGGCAGTTGACAAATTGGTGCTTGGTCGCGGAGAGTCCAATTTGCGCTCTGTTAGGGGGATTTAGAGGGAAAAAGGCATCTCAAGCTTGTCCAGACAGTGAATTATTACTTAGCTGAGATAGACTAGCTCGTTGCACAGTAGTAGACACTAGCGATAAAAGGCAATAAAAGCAATGCGTGTTTGACTTGTTAATTTTCGTTTCGTTTTATTTCATTTCATATGATGTCGACCACCTGTTTGATGGATTGCCGCTGTGAGTCGGTAGGCACATGCAAGGGATTTGCATTGTCGAAATATATTTCACAAACTTCCCTACATTTCCTAGATTGCAGTCTATGCATTTCTGGAATGGTCAACTCGGATACGAAGGCTGATAGCTGTGTTTCAACTGGTGATGCTGAGACGAAGGCAGTGAAACCGTAAGCAATGTCTTCATATATTCAGGAAGCAATTTTAGCTATATCTAATTACTCTCCGATATATTAGCTTCTAAACACCCTTGGTGATTGATAAGTCTGTAATCTTTTTTACATTCTTTCATGCTCTAGAATTCCGGATTCCTCATTTTTGTCAGCTGCATCTGCAAATTTATATATCCCTGATGTTTGCATATGTAGTCAATGGAAAAGCTCAGCCAAAATTCCTTAAATTCTCCAGCCATATGCTCACGGGCTTAGTATGCGTGGTTTTTATTCTTTAGCTAAGTGCTTTCTTGAGCTAAAATACATTAATTTCTTCCAAGAGTGTATATTAATAAAGTATGTCAAGGCACTTCAATGAGGAGGGTTATGAATTTATTTAAGGACGCTCTTGCGTATTTTCAAGTGCATCTGATTTTTCTAGGATTTTAATAGTTGTGTGGAAATTGAAAGCTGATCTAGTTAGGAAAACAGTTGTCTCCATTTTTGGTTACTTCTGCGGTTGTTACTATAAATAATGGAATATGAATGTGCTGAGCTTGCACATCCATTGTTTGTGACAGCAAGTTGAGCATTCTTTCGAATCTTGGAGCTTCTTTGGCATTGTCATGCTAAGAGTGCTCAAATTTTATTAGATACATAGCAACCTCTTTTGTTGACTATGATAAGATATAATATCCTGGCCTTCTAAAAATGGTTTCCTATGCACGTGTTGTATTGGACTTATTAACCATAACCTAGCTGCAGGGCTGTGACACTGCCTTCCTTTAAGGTGCACATAGACCTACAGGTATTCTTGACTGATCTAAAATTTTCTGAGGTAAACAATTATTTATCAAGTGACTTTGCGAGGGCATCATCTTTTATGTGTTTGTTGAGATGCAACCTTTCCTATGCAGCATGGCTGGACAAAGACCTTGTGTCCACTGCATTGTTTTATTTTGTTTTGCATAATTTTTGGATAGCTTTTCCACTTCATCGTAACCAACCGGGAGATTATAAAAAGTAGAGTTCTACTACACTCCGGTACTTTTATGTGTCCACTGCGTTGTTTTATTTTGTTTTATTATAATTTTTGGCTGCACAAATGATTGCTTAGTTGTCACAGACAAAGTATGAGAATGCTTTTACTATACAACAAGCATTAACTTGTGCAATTTATTTAAGGAAGTAGATGTAAACTCTTGTTTCGCATCACCCTTCACATTCACTCTAAGTCATCAATTTTGTGATCTCTTTAATCGTTTGTTTCAGGTTTCTGTTTTTCTTTCATGCTAATTCTGTTGCTGGGTCTTTGAAGATTTTCCGAGCTAATATTACTAGGGGCAAAGCGAGAAAAATTGTGTTGAATCATCGGTAAAAATTGACCATGTGTTTCAATCTGGCAAAGAAATAGTAATGCTTGTAATATGCAACAAATGATGGTCTTTGTTCCACCTCTCTTCTTTTGAACTATTGCATGCCGAAGCTAAATCCATGATTTCTGAGTTGATATTACCGGGGGCTGTATGCTTGAATGCTTCATACTCTAATTGGTCTTTTTTTTTTTTTTTTTTTTTTTTTTTTTTTTTTTATGCCTTCCTAATGCTAATTAAGGGTTTGGCTTACTATAAGTCATTGAAATAATAATTTGTAGGCTTTAATTGTTATAAATAGAAGAATTGCTAGATGTCTTCAACGGGTGATTCTAACATCCCAAATAAAAGAAGGAAATCTAAAATGTGGGAACATTTTAAAGAGGTTCCTGGTCAAGAAAAGACTGAGTGTTTATATTGTGGCACCCTTATTGGTTGTGCTAGTCGTCAAGGGACTAGATCAATGCATCATCTAAGGAATATCCATATGCAGATGTCGGAAAAAGGCAAAAAAGTGCCTCGGGTCAAGTTGTTGGGGGTGGTAGTTCGTCAGGTCTTTAGAAATTTGATCAGGATGTTAGCAGAAAAGAATTAGCAATCATGTTTATTCTTAGTGAGTTGCCATTTAAGTTGGTAGATTATGATGGATTTCACTGATTTGTGAATAGAATCCAACCAAAATTCTTGATATGATCACGCAACACATTGAGGTGCGATTGTTATGATTTATACATGATGGAAAGAAGTAAATTGAATAAATATTTCTTCGAGACATCTCTTAGAGTATGTCTAACAATTGATACATGGACATCTTGTCAAAATTTAAGTTATATATGTCTGACTGCTCATTTTGTTGATGCCGATTGGAAATTGTAGAAGAAGATATTAAATGTTAGATTCCGGATCATTCTGTTGAGATAATAGGAAAAGCAGTTGAGAAATGTTTGACTGATTAGGGAATTCAGAGTGTTTTTTCTATCACCGTGGATAATGCTAGTTCGAATAACTCGAGAGTTCATTATCTGAAAAAGATACTTAACTCTTGGAACTCTTTGTTATTGAGAGGTGAATTGCTTCATGTGAGGTGTTGTGCTCATATATTGAGTTTGATTGTAAGAGGGGTTAAAAGATATAAACGATTCAATTGCTAGAATACATTCAGCCGTGCGCTATGTGAGATCTTTCCCTGGTAGGTTAAGAAAATTCAAGGGTTTTGTTAAGTTAGAGAATATTGAGTCGAAGAGTCTTGTATGCTTAGATGTGGAAACTCGTTGGAACTCGACATGCATGATGTTGGAATCAGCTTTAAAGTTTGAAAGAGCTTTTAGTAACATGGAACTTCGGAATAACAAATATGTCCAAGAGCTTTCCAAGGGGAAAGGGTCGCCCACTAATGAGTATTTGAATTATGCACGTCACTTTCTTCCTTTTCTGAAGTTGTTTTTTGATACAACTATAAAAATTTTAGGTTCTTCTTACGTCACTAGCAATAATATGGCGAAGGATGTGTATGGGATTCATACGATGATTGAGAGATATTGTGGAAATGAGGATCAAAGCTTGCGGGAAATGACTTAGAGAATGAAAATGAAATTCCGTGAGTATTTTGACAATGTGAACAATACAAATCTCACTTTATTTATTGCTTGTGTACTTGACTTGCGACATAAGTGGGACTATGTGAAGTGGATGATTAGTCATGTTTATGAAAGCAAGCGGGCAGGAACTTTACAAGAAAAAGTTATAACATATCTGACATTATTGTTTGAGCAATATCGCATGGGTGTGTGCCCTTAAAGCAACTTGAGGCTAAAGAGCACAATGGTGGTAAGCATGTCAAGATCCCCAGTGGTTGGTGCTGATATCATGACTGAAATGTATTTTAGTCAAACCGAACAACAATATTTGGATGAAAAATCTGAATTGGACAAGTATTTGGAGGAAGCATGTGAACGTTATAACTCTGAATTTGATACCTTAAGTTGGTGGAAAGGAAATTCATCGAGATATCCTATTCTTTCTACCGTTGCTCGAGATATCTTGGCCATGCCCGTCTTGACTATAGCATCGGAGGTTGCATTTAGCACAGGAGGTCGTGTGCTTGATGTGTTTCGTAGTTCCTTAACCCCAACCATGGCGAAGGCTCTTATATGTGCTCAAGATTGATTACGATTGGCACCACTTTCACGTTCGATTGAGGAGAAGACCTTGAAATCTGTGAGTCAGGTGAGAAAATATGGTTGTAGAATATTTATATATTTCTATGTATACATTAATTCTCATTTCCGTCGTGTATTTATTGTAGAGTTGCCAAATACAACCATGGAGTCAAACTCGATATTGACTTCTCTCGCTGATTGACGTATTGAAGGTTAGTACTTGATAAATAAAGAAAATGAAGTTAAGGTTTGCAACATTCTGTATTAATGAAGCTAAGCTCGAAATGAGTCTTGAAATGTTCATCTTCTTTGCTTTTAGTTATAGAAGTGATCGTCCATGAAAATTTAGGGATTTGTCAGGCAATCAGCTCACTGGCTCTATACCAAACAGACTAGCTTCTTTAAATATGCAACTTGTGTAAGTCCTATTTCTCAAATTGTTTTACATAATATGATATATTGTGTGTCCTACTTTTATTGTGTGCGAGAGAGTTTGAGCATTGCCCTTTAATCTGTCAAATCCTAATTTTCTTCTCTCTTTGTTCTAGGTCATTGACTGATAACTTATTGGAAGGGAAGGTTCTAGAGGACTATTCAATTGGTGTCCATGGAGGATCTATAGATTAGGTTGTTCTCATGGAGGATCTATAGAGTAGGTTATCCTCATTCACTCGTTTTGTTGAATTTCACTTTTATTGAACTTATTAGAGACAATGTACTCCGATGCTTTAGAATTTGGTTGAGTTGATTCGTCAAAACTAGCCGAGAAACCCAGTGGGAAATTCATTGGGCCATAAAGAAGAGGTGAAGAGAGGAAAAGGGGGGAAAAATAACAATGTAAACTCGAAACCCGATCCAACCCGACCCGACCCTACCTGAATTATTATTTTGGGTATCATGGTTTTCAGGTTGGGTCAGGTCGGGTCGGAACACACTGCATTTGTGATTCGGGTTAGGTTGGGTAACGTCAAAACCTGACCTAGCCCGACCCATTGATAGCCCTAATTAAAAATAAATTTTTTTTAGCAGGTTTCGAAAAGATTGATGTCTAAGAGACGTGCCATAGTTTCATCCATTAGTTGATTTGCATATAAAACGGACGAGTAAGGCAAAATCCCTCGTATATAGAAAAACTAACAATAAAAGAGAAAGTAGATTTATTCTCATTTGTGAGAAAATTATCCAAAAAATCCTAAATCTCTTATACGCCAACTAATTCAATCATAAAATTTTTAATTATGCCAATTTAGTTCTAAATCTTTTAATGATTTGCTAATATAGTTATTTTGGCCATAAATTGTTGATGTGAAGGTCCAGTTAGCCTTGGCCACCTTATGTGGCGTGGAGGGCGCTAATGTGATTTTTTTCATTTTTAAAAAGTTTCTTAAAATTTTCCTTTTTTCCATTCCTTTTTCGTTTCCTTTCACCAATGGCTGGCCTTGTTTGAGTGAGGATCGGCCTTGCTAGATTTGATGAGGGTTGCCTTTGCTGGCCACACCTCCCCGAGATTTGGTGAGGGCTGCGACACCCTCGCCAGACTTGTGTGAAGGCATTGCGGTCCTTATTGGCCATGCCTTGCCTATGGCCAGCACTTGCTATGGCCGAGAATCGGCTACAGGCAAAAGTAAAAGAAAAATTAAAAATTCATTATTTTTTTTTAAATTATCAATATTAGCGCCAGTCATGAAACATAAGATGGCAAAAATCCACGTTAGTAATTTCTGATCAAAACCGACCGAAATGACTATATTGGCAAATCTTTAAAATGTTTAAAATTAAAATTGACACAATTGAAATGTTTGGAACGTAATCAACTACCATACAATATGTTTAGGATTTTTAGGACAATTATCCCAATCTTCTCCTACAAATTGGTTTTGCATGAATAACCGTGATCTTAATCAAACAAAATTGACACTTTTTTTCATTTTTAGAAGGTTAACAATGTACCTCCGTGAGATTATAACTTTCGTAGTGAAAGAAATTATGCCGTAAGTCCAATATTATGGGGGACGCTAGGAATTGATCTTGATACCTGAACTTTACCAATTAATAATCATATTTTACGAAACTAGATATGATGTATCTGAAAATGTGAATGAAGTTTCATATAAGTTTCCTATGCATCTATTACACGACTTCGTTACTGGAAGCTCGAGACATCATGGGTCGGTGCACGTGAACAAGCCACAAAGACCGAGATTTGTTGATAGATTTTGCTTCGTCATGTCTGAGATATTTATAGATTTGGTGGGATGACCGTCACTTTGGAGAGATTTATCTTGCCATCATGATTGAGCTTAAGTACATCGAGGATGAAAGTAACTTTTGGGATAAAGACGAGTTAGATCTAGAGGATCCCTTCTCTACTAAATAAAATTGCCGAAACCATAGTCTTCTTCTCAATGATATATAACAAGACAAATATAAGAAAACATACCCTACCTTTCGCCGAAGGAGCAGCCACTCTTATATTTTAACTTTGCTCATTCACATCTATACATAATACCATTTACAGAAACGTGCTTTCTACTACCAATAAAAGGCCATAGATTTTTTTGGGGAGAGTCCATTTGATGATTAAAATATTGTTAAGTGGACGGTCACTCGGAAGAATTGTTTGGGACGAGTGGGGCGGAAGTAAAAATATAATAAAGTCATCACGAGAAGCCAACTTGGAATGTAAGTGATAGGAGGAAAGTACCTTGAAAGAGCTTCTTCTTTTCCTTTAAAGATCTTATAATTAAAAACGCCTTAACTGTAGCAGTGTGAATTACAGTAGTACCCTCTACGGTCCTGCTATAGTAACTATAACTTCGAAGGGGGACAGCCGGCCTCGGATAAAAGGAATTCAGTAAGCATATAGGCTCTCTATTTTTTTTTTAAGTCCAGTGAGCACTTTTAGACGACTGACTGAATCAAATAGGAAGACATTAAATCTTCTTGGCAAAGGAAGAAATTAACTAAAGAAGATGCACACAAGTCTTTGAAATGGAAAAAAAGGAGAAAAAAAAATTAAAAGAGAATACTTATTTGCGTTGGATGGTCTTAGACCTCTCTTATCCCAAAAGCTAGCTTGAAATGTAAAACTTTCCTTCATACTTATAAACTGATCATATAAACTGATCATCAGCCTATTTCCACAATCGATGTGGGACGACTTCAACAATTTCCCCCTCATACATCGGGCCCTAGATCGAAGGTGCAATAACCCGTAACTCTCTTGTGTAACTTTTGGATCCAAACTTGTTGCTATCCTGAGTTTTAATACCAGTGTTAGATAGTCTTAGGTCTCTTTTACCCCAAAAGCTAGTTCAAAATGTGAGGCTTTTCTTCACACTTATAAACCGGGCATTAACCCCATTGGTACAACCTCCACAATTTGGGGAGTGTTTAGGGTTCTCTTGTCGTGTAGTATCCTTGAGAGATACCTTGTCTCTTCATATCCGTTCTTACGTGACTACTATTATTAGGGTTTTGAGTATGGGTTTTGTTCTTGAATCTCACCTGTAATTCTTATTGATCGCAGAGTGAAACAAATCCTCCTTTTGTCCACGAATGTAATTAAATAGCCAAACTACGTAAGCGCTTGTTTCTGGTTTTTGCTTTATTACTTGTTCAAAATTTTCGATTATCTTAATTTGTTCACAATTGCACGCTCTGTACCCACTTTTTCCCGACATGCAAAGAGCAAAGTGAACAATCATATGCATGTCAGCTAGCACTACTTTCCGATGTTTATCCTTATACATGGAGCATACACACCTACATGAGCACGTAAAATCACAAAGAAAAGGCTCATCAAATCGACGCTAGCGATACTGGATCTTGATCAAGATGATTTGTTATTCACTCGCAGATGCACATAATTAAAGGACACAACTTTGTCATTAATTCCATCGGGAGTTTTTATTATTTTCATTTACACATAATATGGATTCTTATAAGCAACCGCTGGAAACTATAACGGAAAAACATCATTTGACAGACAACTTTCATTCAACATCTAGTTCTAATGACTCTATTAAAATAAATTGAGTGGTTCCCAATCCCATATAGGTTCTTCTGTTTCCATGCTAATCGTCTCCCTGTAATTGGAAATTTCAGCATTATTTTCTATCATTGATCTTGATGTGGAAGCAGATTCGCCGCTGCTGCCGTCACCAGCATCTCCACCTTGTATCGTCTCTCCAGCCACCAACTCCAGCGGCCGTCGATCAAATGCTCGGGAGCTCCCAGACACAACGTACACTCGGCACAACGTGAATTCATGCCTCAACTACAGCATTTCAAGGGGGAAAATGTAAAAGCAAATTAGTTGCACTTGGAGAGAAAATGAGGAAATGAGAAAATTAATGTTTTCTTATACACTAGTACATGGCAATGGCAAACTAAGGTAAATGAATAATAATTGAAAATTTATCGATGCTAATCTTAATTTCGTCCAATCGAGCCTCTAATAGGTGGGTTATAAATATGAACATGACTCACTTGCAAATTTGACTAAAAATAAATCTAATAAAATTCATGCGTATAACCTACTGGTCAAAATAATAGTTTCTTTATTTAAGGAAGAAGAAAAATATGACTCATCGATTCAACTGCATTGACTAAAAAAAAGAGATGACGAGTGCATGCATACATTCTACATATTACCCTAAACACGGGCATCACTTTTGATTTTATTTATGTTGAATATATAGAACTTTTCAATCGATTAAGTAATGCATACTTGTGAAAATAATGTTTTCCACCGCTAATAGCTCTTACGAAAGTCCAAGACTGCTCATGCAATTAAGAAGATCAAAATTCAATTAGTTCATGCATGCGCTTACCCTAAACATGGGCATGCTAGAACTTGAAGAATTGGAAGGGGGAGCCGAGATTATTTCTATGGCTCTATACTCGTTCAATTTCCATTTGGTTTTTCTTCCTGTTGGAGCTTTTCCTACGTAGAAGACCATAGACTTCTTCATCCCAATCATTTTGTTTTCCGATGAGTAGACGTGACAGGGCGATCCGGTGGCCTTCCAGTAGCCCACCGCCGTGCTTCTGGTCGGTCTCCCTCCTCTCGCTTCTCTCTCCTGCATAGGAGCGAAGAAGAACCACTGCTCTTTGTCTTCTCGGCACAGCTCTCCGGAAAGCTCTGCGGCAACAAAACACACACAACACCACAAGAAAAGTCAAAACTTTACTTGCAATTTGCGATGAGTTTGCACAATAATCAGAACCCAAGATTTCTTTCGGTGGCAATGAACGAGAAACATCGAAAAACGAGGAAATGCCATGGATGATTTCTTGTTCTTTAACCTGGGAGATTCCACGGCTCCGTCGCGTAAATGTCAAGGACTGGAATGATCCGGCGGAGATGGTCTTGTAGCGAGCCCTCGAGCTGGTTGTGCAAATAGAAAGAGATGAGCTCTTCCTCCGTTGGAAAGAATCTGAAGCCTGTCAGATGATCCTCCATCATATTTCTCTTTTACTATATCCTAGGTTTTTAAAGTAGGGATGTGGTCGTGTGTGTTGTACTTGACAACAGAACTGGTAGCTTGTGTTTTGTGTTTTAGAGAACTTAATGGATCTGGAATAGACCTATATAGAGAAGTGGACTGCTTGGTCTACAAAAGAGGACAGAATTTTAACGTATGCAATGAGTCAGTAAAGGACCGAGAAGAAAAATTATTAAGCGTGTTCTATTTTAGTGGATTAAAGATCCATTTGGAGTGACTTTCTTTTTGAAAGTTTCATTTCTTAACAATTGACAGTTGCTTTATTTGATAATGAATGCGTGCATAGAATCATTAAAAACTCATTCATATGAGCTTTTCTGATTGTTGGCTAGATTTTGTCTCTTTTAATTCATAGAAAATGAACTTCACTGAAAAATATATTTTTTAAAAAGCTATTTTTGAAAAATGGTTTATTTTTCCTGTACTTGGTTACTTTTTGTAAATAAGATGTAAGTCATTTTCTGATATTTGTTATCAGAAAACTCTGTTTTTTTTTTTTAAGGAAAAAAAAAAAAAAAACCTCGAGTAGAGCCCTTGGAATTCAGGTGCAGATATCGAGGTCTCTAAGTTTGGGCCGTCGAGACCTTGGATCTGAGGCATCGGGGATCCGAGTGTCAAGGTTCATTGTCCGTTAGTCGGGCGCCTGTGTTTAAGCACTCAAGATGACATAAACTGATGTCCAAATTGCAAATCGGTTTTCTAAATCTATATTTGATTTTTTAGTTGACCATCAAAAGATTCCGTTTGTTATTTCCTAAGTGATTCAAACGTCGGAAGAAAGGAGGAAAATATATTCCGACCATTAATTTTTCGCAAAAACAAAATGAGCATTCATCTCAAAAACTTTTCCACAAGTTTTTAAAAGTTGATAAATAGTGTTTTTCTTGAAATACATAAACTAACTAATGAGGCCCTAATTAATCGTGAATCATGATCGATAGGATCACTGCTGAAACTCCAAAGAAAGAGACTTCAACATGTACAATACCTGATGACATCTACCATACATGATTCGCATCTCGATTTTCACTTAAAAGAATTGAATCGGTCGAAAAAGTACAATAGTTCCCACGTGCTATATTGGATGGATGCAAAATGTGTGAATAACTATCATTTAGAAATTGCTAATTAAGGATATTTCCCCGGCCAGTCTCCACAAACATGTCCCTTTTCGCACATTATTCACGCAGGGGAAAAGAACAGAAGAACCAAGAGGAGCAAGACAAAGAGAAGTAGATTTCTATCTTCGATTTCCAGAACATTAGGTATTTGACAACCATAACAACGACAAAAACAAGACAACAATAAGTAATATTCCTCGTCTCCGACCACATAGAGTCGACCTCGTCTTCACTGTTTCGCCGGCTTGCTCCTGACCATTATTTTTCCATGCAGTAATCTGATTACTTTAGCCAGTCTTTGTGGTCGGCTCAGCTAATCACATGTTCACACTCACAAAAAATTATATCCCACGATCTTCCACGAAGCTGAGAGCTTTCCTTAGATGGGGATGTGATGATTGTTTCTCATTACTTGTCGCGTTTCAAGTGGTTTCAGTCTTTGGGTGGAGGATAGAGATGGAAGAAGCGTTGAAAGAGTACTTCGACTAGCTAATGTCGACAGTCTTTACGCCATGGGCCTCTTTTTCAACTTGACAATTTTAAATTAGCACTGAATCTGGAAGAATAATTAGGGCAAGTCTTTTTTTTTCTCTCTTTTTATATCATTTGGAACTATTTCATCATCGTACTGACTTTTAGATTTCATAAACAGATTCTTCAAGTTTTCCTGCGTGCTCTCTATGCTATAACAACCTTTTCTTCTTTTCAGCCCCCTTTGTTTGTTTCAACTTAGAAAAAATGAATTGTAAGGAATGGACGATTCTAATGAAATTACAATCTTTTTTTTGATGTTTGCCATTTACCAACTTTTAATAGAAAAGTTGGTGAATTAGAAAAAAAAATGTTGAAAACCGACTACAATGAGAGTTAGTAACCAGAATTAGTTGATAACTTAATGGTAGAAAAGTTAATAGTTCACTTAAATTAAAGTTAGTAATTCATCTAAGAATTGATAAATTTAAGGTGCAGTTAAGAAAGATAAATAAAAGTTAGCAAAAATCAAAATTGGTAATTTGAAATGAGCAACCAAAATGAGAGTTGTAACCTAAAACTAATTGGTAATTTAATCAAAACAAAGCCAATAAGTCGCTCTAATTCAGTAGGAATTTAATAAAGAGTTAGTTAATTTAAGCCATTACTAAGAAATACAAATGAAACTTTGTAGATGATAAGCAAAGTTGAAAAATTAGAAAAAACACAAATAAACATCTATAAGTGACTCAGAAGAGAGTGGCTAACCTAAAAGAAGTTAGTAAATGTAAAAGGGCTTACTAAGCAACGCAAATAAGAGTTGGCAGCTCGATATAAAAGTTGGTGAATTATAAAAACAACTAATTGTTGATAAAAAAATAAAATAAGATTTTGTAATTCAAAGCTAGTTGGTAATTCATTATAATTTAGGTTGATAATTTCATATAAGAATTAGTGAATTTGAAATCTTAGTAAGTTATGCAAGTAAAAGGTGATAAATTAGTATGAAATGGTAATTGGCAAACTATAAAAAAGTCGGATATTTTCATGCAAGTGTTGATAAGTTTCAAATAAATTATATATAAAAAAAATCATCTGCCATAAGCTAACAATAGAGGTTATTTAAAAAATCACCTACCATTCTACCAACGTTTTTTTTTTTTTTACACTTATCACCATATATTGAAATTTAGGTGCAAAATGATAAATTTCTACTGAAATTAGATTTTCTTTTTCCAAATTCAAAATTACCTCTTAGAATTTCATTATTGTACGATTTTGTGGAACTATTGCCAATTGTTCTAAATGCTTCTATCAAATGAAGTCGTTGTTTATTACCTAAATATTCTAATATTCCTCCTCACGCTTAATTTGATCTTTTAATTTGTATTAAGCGTGGAAATATATAACTAGGGAGACAAATGAGGATGGACAAACTCGAATTTAGGATTTCTAGCTTAATACCATGTAAGATTTTATGGGACCATTGCCAATAATTTTGAAAGCTTGAATTGTTAGATAAATGCATGATTTATTATTTAAATATTATAATAATTGACATTGGTTAATTCGGTATAGTTGTGCATTGTGCTTGCACTAGGCTTGCATCCACAAATGAATTACAAACAAGAGAAAATCGGGACAAATTGTCCGAAAGGTTTCACTTTGGCCAATTTAGCTTTTAACTTTTTAATTTTGTCAATTGAGTTTAAATATTTTAATTTTTTGCTGATTGAGTTCATCTAGCCAATTCTAGCCAGAAATTGCTAATGTGAACATTAGCCATTTTATGTGACATGACTGGTACTAATGTGGATGGTTTATATATATAATTTATTTTTATGTTTCATTTTTTATTTTTCTTCATTTTTCTTTCCAATTTTTTACTTGCTTTCTTTTCAATTTTTTTTACTTGCTTTCTTTTCAATTTTTTTTTTGCTTTCTTCTCTTCTCTTTTTTTTTTTTTTTTTTTTTTTTTTTTTAAGCCCAACAAGGGCTAGTCGACCCTTGGCCAATGGCCATCAAGGGTTGTTGGCCCTTGCTTGTGACAAGGAAGGGTCATCAAAGTTGGTAGGAAAAAATTGAAAAGAAAAAGAAAAAAAAAAAAAAATATATTTTTTAAATCATAAAAAATGTCAACATTGGCGTTGGCCATTCCATGGCACTACCTGCATCCATGTCAACAATTTCTAGTTAAAATTTTCTTGACAAACTCAATTGATAAAATGTGAAAATGTTTAGGATTTTATTGACAAAATTGAAAGATTTGAAACCGAATTGGTCAATGTTTGATAGGTTTAGGACTTTTTAAACAATTTTCTCGAGAAAAATGTATAAAATTTTGACAACATTGTAAAGTTGTGGAACTCCTTGAGGAAATAGAAACTTATATGGTCGCTGATGAATTATTAACATAAGTGAAATTTTAGGTTAAGTAATTGACTTCAACTATATATGTCATCTATTCAATGATGTTTATGGAATTTAGTTCAACTTCATGCCCAAGACATTGAAAGGATAACTCTTTCTAAATATTGAAGTCATTTCATGACTTCTTTTGGGTAAAGGGTCGTGAAGTAATCCAAGGTTAAGAATCATTAGAAAAAGTATCCTACTACAAGTAAAAATTTGCGGCCAAAAAATAGAATAATAATAAGAATAAAGCTAAAATTGATGGGCTCATTGGCACTTTCTTTAATGAAGAAACACGTCAGACATTTGAATCTTAAATGATCCGCGCACAACGTATTGGAATTACTTTGCCTCTCCGTAGAATTTTCTTTGGGAAACCGTTTCTAATCCATATCATGAGGCAGACTAATATACTTAAGTAAACGCCTTTGGACATTTATTGGATATACTATAAATGATATATTGAGAGAAGGATACTAGAAGTGATAAAATTTGTATACAATGCTTATTTTAGTGCCAAAAGTTTTTCCTTTAGATTACTTAAGTGCTGACTCTAATCTAGATTGTTGAAAATTCGACATGTCCATATTTTATTAGCTTCTCAATCCAACTTGGTTCACCTGCATGCCTAATTAGTGATAACCCCTAAATGATGCCGTGTAGATCGGTTAATGAGTGATTATTTGAGTGCTAAAAATTGTAACTATGGATTGTTTGAGTGCCAATTATTGTTACAAGTGACTACTTAAGTGTCGGTTATTATTAAAAAATAATCACACTTCGGTACCAATTTCAAGTAAAAAGTGATCATTGTGCAATGTTGTCTTGGACGTCCATGTGGACTGGATTTTTTTTTAAATGTGTCAAATCATATTAAAGTTTTAATTATAAATGTCACGTAATTAATTTGGCTGAAATTTCTTGCCGAATACACTTAAGTGTTCGTTTTTTCCGATTTAGAACTTAAGTAAGTTGACAAAAACTTTTTATACTAAAGTGAGCGCTGTACATAAGCATTTTTAGTGTCCTTCTCCCATGATATATCTCATTAGAAATTTTTTACTCATTGTGTCCATCCATAGCCTTTGTCCAAATTGCATGTATGTTGACATATAGATTTTAACAATTTTAGATATCCATTGCTTAAAAAAATTAAAGATTGATCCGACCCTTAAACAAAAATATTGTTATATGGGGTAGAAGGATACTAAACATGTCAAAAGTTGTGTACAACGTTTATTTAGTACCAAAAGTTTTTTTCTATAACTTAAGTGCTAGATTTTTTGAAAAAATGATTTTTCTATTTCCAACTCCAATCTGTTTGGCTGGAAATTTGATGTGATCTTTTTTATTATTATTAATTTTTAAGCTGACGTAGCTCATTAGAGAGTCCATAATATCTCATGCATAATGACATCATCTAGTAGTTTTCCACGAGTAAATATTTCAGTATCATAAGTTGCAAATAGTGATAATTTGAATGCCAAATTTTGTTAAAAGTAATCACCTAAGTATCAATAGCGGTTTAAAAATTATCACTTGTGCTACAAAAGTTTTTAAAAATGAACATGTTGGTTTCGCTTTTTTTTTTTTTTTTTTATTTTTTTTTCACTTGTACCGCACTAGCTCATAGCTAGTGCATCTTGTACTTGCCCCAATGCTAACTCTGTGTTAGTGCAACTACAAGATGCACCATAACTAACTCTCTACACCAACGACACATAGCTAGTGCTTCTTGTACTTGTACCAACACATACAACTGTTGGTGAAATCACTGCTCCAACATCGGGCACAACCTGCAGAACTAGCACAATGACACAACCAAAAGCAAAATATGGAAATGGAAAAAACATAGAGAAAGTCCATCGACGCTAAACTTAGTCTTTACATTTGGTCAATTTGAATAACCAACTAAAGCATCTTCACATCCAGGGGTTGGCTCTTTACCAAACAAAAATATTCAACTCAACAGCTAACAGTATCATCTCATTAGTCATCAACATTTCTCCTCCCCAGGCCAAGACCCTCCACATCAGGGAACCGTCATTGCTACTGGCCGATCAGTGTGACCACTAACATTTTCACCGAATCCGGCATTTGCGTCGACTATTAGTAAGATCTAGCAGCTCTCCGAAGCCGACAAAGAATGGACAAAACCTAGCGATTGTTGAGAGATGACCCTTGAGTGTCGAGATCAGGGACGAAAAAGCGATCGCACTATGAGATCTGCTGAACCGAAGTAGGAAGGAGTTGGAAATGAATCAACCCCAAAATTTTGGTTGGGGGGGGCGAGAGAGAGAGAGAGAGAGAGAGAGAGAGATCAGTGATGATTTGAGGAAGCTGAAAATGAAGCTGACGAGCGCACAGAGAGAGAGAGAGAGAGAGAGAGAGAGAGAGAGAGAGAGAGAGAGAGAGAGACTATAGAGAGAGGGACAAAAATCCATGTGGATTGAATTAAAAAAAAATACGCCAACTCATTTTATTTTTTGATTATAAAAGTCATGAAATCATTTTGGTTGGAATTTTTTGTCGTTGGTATTTAAATGATAATTTTTTCCTAGATTTGACATTTAAGTAAACTGACAAAATATTTAACAATAAAGTGAATACCGTACACAACTTTCGATACTTTTAGGATTTTTTTAATGTTAAATGGAGTAATTTTCATTTAATTGCATTAAACCCATTTAAATTGCATTTTGATTGGACTGAGCTAATGGACTTAGATAGAGAGACTCGAAACTTAATTTTTTGAGATTAAGCTCGTAAATAAAGAATTTGGACAAGTTCTCTATAGTTTTGTCTATGAATTACACACATGATAGCCAAAGTCCACACGTTATCAAGGGAACGTTGCAATGTTTTGTTAAAATCAAGAGCAATGGGGACATGCAGTAATTTCGGCCAAATGGAAGGTCGAGAGGAAAGGGAAATTTATACATGGCCAAGTTATCTAAAGCAAAGAGCAATATTTATGCCAGGGCAAGTTCTACGGTGGTGATCGCTCAAAAAAACAAAAAAAAACAAGAAAAAAAGAAAGAAACCGAGAGTTTGAGTGATACGTTTCCCGGAGATGGGATTTGGTGATACATTCAGTCGGTGTAATTTTGGAAAAGAATATTGGAGGGCAAGTGATGATATCTCACTGTCACCCCACGTCCATCTAATTTTGGGAAAGATATGGACTGAAGAAGTACGCACAACGCACATGCAAGAGGAGGACGACAGAAAAAAGAAAGAAAGATAAAAAAAAAAAACATGCATTCACCAAGGGGAAGGCAAGATCGTAGTAAAGGATGAAGCTCTCTGTCTCTCTGTCTCTCTGTCTCTCTCTCTCTGATTGTTTCTTTCTCGTCCACACTATGCGCCACGACACCTCAGCTTGTTGCCCCCGAACCACTGAGAGAGCTGTTCCTCTCTGCCGCGAGGACCACGCAGTGGCTCACATGGAAAGTTAGAAAACGCGCCAGCACCGATAGGAGGAGATACTCGCCGATGACGACCGCGGATCTCTGGCTCGTCCATCGCCCGAACAACTTACGTTCTCTCTTCCATCCATCATCACATTGACTTCGCTAGTCTTCCATCCATCATACACGCAAAGTCAAGTGGTGGTCAAAAAGAGCAATGATTGATAACGAAGTGCTTCAGTGGAGTCGGCGACCATTTTTTGTTCGTAAGGAGACAAAATCACGCACTCAGGATCCCACGTTCTTCACACACAAATAACGCCAAAAGAAGAACGAACGCGTAGGAAAGAACCAAGTGTTCTCTGTGGTCGCTGCCTTTTTGACAATTCCCACCATTGAGCTTCGCAACCGCTGTCAAGCTTTGTCCCTGTGATCTCACCACCTCTTGTTGCCGCTGCCCAACTTGTCAAAGAGCCCCGTGATCTTCTCAATTGCGCTGTGTTCTAGTTCCTCGCTAATCACGCCACTTGCTTCGCTCCAACTTGTCAAAGAGCCCCGTGATCTTCTCGATTGCGCTGTGTTCTAGTTCCTCGCTGGTCACGAGTTCCTCGCTGGTCACGCCCCTTGCTTCGCTCGGTCACCGCCTCCTGCCCGCCGGTCTCGACTGAAGTCGGAGTCTAAATTTAGGTAACTTGCAAGTTTATTATTTCACTTTTTAATGCCTAGTTACCTAATCTGGATTATTACGGTTCTAACTTCATTTGCTATGTGATGTTAGGCCTATATTAAATCGGAAATTTCCTCTTCGCGATTGTGGTTTTTAAACTTTAAAACTTAAGATCAGATCCCTAATTACATTTGCTTCTTTTGATTACAGGGAATATGGTGAATATTTGACCATGTGAGCTTAAATATAAATATTGCTTTTCATTAATTTAGAAACATTACTTTTATGTAAAATACAAAAAATTGCATAACATTTAGGATAGATTGCATTCATTTTAGTTTCCTAATTTGGAATTGCACATCATGTACTAATTAGGAAATTACCTAAATCAGATTAGGATTCAATATAAATTATTTCCTAATTAAAATTAGGTAATCAAATTTTTAGGTAGTTTCTTATTTTACTTTTAAAAGGAAATCATTAAAAAAAAAAATACACAGCATGCATATCATTTTAGAATTAGTTGGATCATTGCCACATCATCGTCATTGCCAAATTTTATCTAGTTTCATGTTTAGCCTCATAAAAATTAGATCACATGTCATGTTGATTTGTTATAATCTTTTCCCATCATTAAAATTAGATCATCCATATCACATCATCAGTCTAACAATTCATGCATGTTAAATGAGAATTCATGCAATCATAAAATTTAGATTAATTTGCATCCACAAGATGAAAAATGCAAAAAGCCATGCATTTATTTTTAATTAACATCTTGCAGATATTGAGACATTAATCAATGTGAAGTTATGCCTTGCTTAATGCATTGAGGTTTGCCTTATTTCTAACAATTTATTTATTACTTTGATTTATCGCATGTTACATTAATTGATTGCATATCTGCATAATAACCCATTACATGTTACTGGTTAGTCCGGTTAAATATTTTGAAAATAAAGACAAAAGGTACTGAAAATGCATTATATTATTATAATGTAATCAAGTCCTTGTATCTATAAATCTTTAGCTCACAAACATCTTACTTTGATTACTAGTCGACCCATGATAGATTAATGATAACTCCTAAACAAATTAAATTGCATGTTAAATTGATTAAATCAAAACCCCAAAGTTGCTATGATAAGGACTTGGGAGAGTTCATGCCGAGTCTTTGGCTTAGTAATTCATTAGTTTTCCTCTTGGCTGTTCACCTCTAAGGAAGTCAAGATAACTTACCAATACCCCCAACAGGTTTGTGTAGTTAATTAATTTTAAGTATTAAATTGTGATAAAAAAAAAGACTTATAGTCGAGTCCTAACGAAGAAAGCTTTTGTGAGGCAACCTTTCGGAACCTCTTGTCTCACTATTTACTTGGAGTTGGTGAGACGAGAACTGTCGTGACTTTAAGGGATTGATTTGGATTTTCAAGAAGTACAGATGAAAGTATCTTCAAAAATCCTTTTTGAAGACAAGTAAATAAACATCACAGGTGATCAATGAGTAGGCCCGGGTTGGCCTTTTGATTGGAGCTTAGAGGCTCTCCTAAACTCGAACGAAAATATATATATATATATATATAACCAATTTGTGGACTGGGACTTGGGTATGTTCTTAAAAGGCTCAAGGAGAAAAACAAGAGGGAGATCCGCTCTAAGGTGGGAGACTCCGCGCTGTTTTTCGTATTCCTTCTTTGTTGAGAAGACAAAGATAGACAGAAAATTTGAGGGTTTCACAGTGGGAAATGTAGACTCCATGTCGGTGGTACTTACATACCTCGACTACCACCGAGTAGACTGGTGTAGTAGCCACCCACACTTGGGGTGAGTGAGGGTAGGTGAAAGTCTCATTACAAGGTTATCACAACTTATGGCGTTGCTCACAATCGCAAGCTAACGTTGTATCCCTGGTTGTGAGCTGGTGATCAATGAGTAGGCCCAAGTTGGCCTTTTGATTGGACCTCAGAGGCGCTCCTAAACTTGAACGAAAACTATATATAACCAATTTGTGGACTGAGCGTGTCTGGCTCAGTTTTAGCCGGTGGGCCCTATCGGAATAGGGTAGCTTTGTAGTCCCCCCGAGCTAGAACAGAAAGAACATAATTCCTCCGTCTAGCGAGGATAAGACAGGAAGAGGATAGATTTTTGCTCGATCAAAAATCAAAAAATTCAAATCAAGCCTAAGTGGGCGTTAGGCAACACTAATCTAATTAAGACACGAATTAATCAATCAAATGCTAACCATCAAAGTAGTCAAAGTAGAAACTTCCATCACGACGATTTTGTTCAAAGTTCATTATCAGTGAACCCTATAGTTGCTTCAAAGAGTGCTCCGACGCTAGAAATTCAAAGGTTCACACAAGGCAGCCGAGGACGTCATTTGGGATCATGACGTCACTATCACGCGAGCAAGTGATAAGGTCATGACGTCGGATTTTAGCGAGTGGTGAATTTTCAATGGAGAAAAAGGTTTCCGAAGTGCTTTTCTCCATGCAGCCCTTGTGGCGTTGGGAGTTGACGCTGGCAATTATAGAGTCAAAGAAAGGACACAGGCACCTTCTTGAAGAAGGCACGCTCTTTATCTCTAGCATTATCACAAGAACCGCACGAGCTAATTGTTGAAAGCAGGTCGTTGATTGATATACTTAACCGGGAATATAAGGAAGCTTCGAAAATTAGGAGAGTCAAAGAAAGGACTCGGGCACCTTCTTGAAGAAGGCACGCTCTTTCTCTCTAGCATTATCACAAACACCGCACGAGCTAATTGTTGAAAGCAGGTCGTTGATTGATATACTTAACCGGGAATATAAGGAAGCTTCGAAAATTAGGAGAGTCCAAGAAAGGACTCGGGCACTTTCTTGAAGAAGGCACGCTCTTTATCTCTAGCATTATCACAAGAAGCGCACGAGCTAGTTGTTGAAAGCAGGGCGTTGATTGATATACTTAACCGGGAATATAAGGGAGCTTCGAAAATTAAGATAGTATCAGTTCAACTTCAACTGATTTCCACCTAATAAAATCACTAAAGAGTCAAATCGAGCGAGCGATGAAATCAACAAAACTACAGTTTGCAAGATTCACTATGTCGCGTGTTGATATCAATATTCTTGTAATTTGTTTTTCTTTATGAAAATAGTTGTAGAGTAGGTATTTTCTACGAAACTCTTACTATCATGCAAGACGATTCTTAGGTTGTTGAGTATGTATATATATTTATGTGTGTGTGTGTGTGTAGAGTGATGGAGACAGAAAGTGTAAAGAAAATCGTGAGATGTATATGAGAGGAAAAGAAAATTGAAAATGTTTTTCGGAAAACTCAATGATAAAGGAAAATGCTTTTCGGGAAAGCATTTTCCAAGAATACGATTTGTTTTCCTTTGTTTAGCGATGTATAATTGAAAATGTTTTCTGCCGTTTGTATCCCATTAAAAAATAATCACACTTCATCACAGGAAAAAAAATGAAGAAGCAAAAACTCACTGGCTGTCCTTGTGGCCGGTGACGGGTGAAGAAGAAGCACAAAGAAAAAAAGAAGAAAAGAAAAAGAAAAAGAAGCAAATTCGAATTTTTTATTTTTATTTTCAAATTTTTTTTCCAAATTTTATTTTTTAAAAAAAAAAAAAATTCAAATTCAATTTTTTAAAATATTTTTATAAGAATAATTATTTGTAAACCAAGCATCAAATCTAAGTTTTGGTAGATTCGGAAAATGTTTTCCGGTCCTTTCGAAGGGGAAAACATTTTCCTGAATTTAAGCTTTGTTAGGAAAACATTTTTCGTTAACTAGGAAAACGTTTTCCATTGACTCATTTTCCTAAACGACCCAAACGTCGGAAAATGAGGAAAATTTTTTCTTTGAAAATTTATTCCGTGAAACAAACACACTCTAAATGTGATTGCATTCTAAAATTTTCCAATTGATTCAAACAACTCATGAAGCATTTTCAAAAACTGCCATGGTGAGGCCCATTTGATGACAAATGTCTGAGGTGCAAATTTTCCTCTCTGAAGCTTCATTTAATTTGTCAAAGAAAGGAAAAAAAAAACTAGAAATATAACTCTAGAGATAACTTAGAGCATTTGTAAGTCCAGTGTCGGTTCCAAAACAAGCGCATTCAGACAAAGGTATATATAATAAGTGAAAATAATAAATAAAAAAATGTATGTCTGTATGTACTACATAACTAATTTGTACGGTCCGTACTTTTATTAAAATTTTGGGTAAAATTGCAATCTTTCGGTCTTCTAAAATGGAAAGTGGGTTTTGCCCTAGTCAAACATATGCTCACTATAAAGTGCTACTTTTGCCTGTAGCACCTGATTATAACTAAGTAAAAGGCTTTTTTCTTTTCCTCTCATAGACATCACGGACGCAGTACGAACACACGGCTCTACGCTTTTTTTGATCAAAATCCTCGTACTTTCAATTTTCTAGCCAAGTCATACCACTATTTACAGTCTATGGTGGATGTCTTAAGTAAGCAGTAATTAATCCAACATCCCCCAATAATGTGCTTTGACGTTCATATTAATTGGATTTGGCCAGATTTTGTGTGGAGTTGGACTTGATTAGACATAGGGCCCATTTGGTTTGGCTTTGAGGACATGCATATGCCTCTGAAGTAAAGAGATTTTTCAAAATATTACACTGTTTGATAAATTATAACCTCAAATAACATTGGAAAATAAGTTTAGCATAAATACCGTTTGATAACACCCATATTTATAACGGGCTTTTGCTATATATATATATATATAATTTGAAAATTTAATCTAGTGTAAGTTGGCCATTGAATGCTGCCAGCCAATCGCTGGCCAACCACTGGACAACTAAATTTGGCCTATGGACTGCCAAATCTGGTGCCTAAGGTTGTAGAGGCTAGATCTGGCCACCAAACGACGAGATCTAGCCTCAGGACCGCCAGATTTGGCCTTTGGACAGCCTGAAATCACGGAGGCCAGATCTGGTTGCTTGAGGTCGCGATCTCAAGCGACATCGCTTGGGTCGTGTAAACCTAGGTGACGCCACTTGAGGTCATAGAGGCCAAATCTGACAGCCTAAGGTCATCCAACCTTAGGCGATGTTGCCATCGGAGGTTGTGCAACCTCAGGCGGCGTCACTTGTTTCATGCAAGCCAAGCAATGCCACATAAGGTCACGTACTCAGGCGACGCAGTTGTTAGGGAAATCCCTTATGATGTTTTGAAGATAACAAAATAAATCAAAGGCTACTAACATGTTTAATGGTTAAGTAATAGACCATGCAGATGATAGAACATGTAAAGGTTATTGTCAAAGTGTGAAGACGACCAGAAGACTGAACGTAATATATGCCCAAAGTATATTCTGAAGATTTCCAGACTTCTGTGTCAAAGTCTGAAGACTGCCAGACTTTAGTGTCAAAGTCTATTCTACACCAGAAGTCTGCTCATTCTGACAAATTCCAGACTGAACGTGAATGATGAACCAGAAGACAGTCTCTATGCTGAAGCTGAACTGGGTACAGACCTTAAAGCTAAATCTGTTCAGAAGCAGAATATGTTCAGACTCAGATTACAAAGTCTATCGCACTCAGACTTAGATTGTAAAGTCTATTGCTCTCAGACTTTACATCCAAATTCGACAGAACGTAACTCAAGCCCAATCATATAACAACTAGTGATCTGGTTTGGATTCCACATTAAGATTGATTTGATTGACTCAATCTATTTGATTGACAATTGGATCTTGAAGACAAGAACTTTCTATACGAAGAAGCTTTACTTATAGAAACCAATATTTCGTTTGTATGGGCGATCGGAATCAATTTCGGATTTTACCTTTGTCACTCAACGGCTACCAAATCTTCTAGATATAGAGCTGTCCAATGGGTATATTGGAAGACAATTCTCTAGGATACTATCCAACGGGTAGTTTGGAAGTGGAGGAGTATTTAAGGAGATCATGGACCGATGAGCAAGTGAAAGATAGAGCGTAGAATTTATAATTCCAAAGTCTGAGCGACCTTCGATCATATACTTGTCTTTGGAGAGCTTAAACGTTTGTGATCGTGAGAGAAATACCAAAAGAGTGACTTAGTGAGATAGTGTGATCTACTAAGTGTTTGCACTCGAAGTTGTAATCTCTTGTTGATTGCATAGTGGAATCCAGCCAAGAAGGCTGTTAGCGTGGGAGAGTGGACGTAGGCTTGGATTAAACCGAACCACTATAAATATTGTGTTCTTATTCTCTTCCCTAACTTTTTTATTTTACTCGAAGTTTATTTTATTCCGCATATATTTGCCAAGGTTTATTTTATACACCTATTCACCCCCTCTAGGTGTTCATATTAGCACTCTCAATTGGTATCAGAGCCAAATGCTCGGTTTATAAAAGTGTTTTTACTTTTGAGCTAAAGATTCTTTATGGCTAGTATGTTGGCACCAGGACTTATGGAAGTGCAAAGCAACACAAGGCCATCATATTTTGATGGAAAGGAATACGACGTGTGGAAGAACAAAATGAAAGCATTCTTAAGATCCAGAGATCCCTTGCAATGGGATGTTGTGGAAAGAGGAATCAACCCCATTGCTGCGTCCACATCAAATAACAATGGCAAAAACAAAGAAACCAAACCCCCCGCTCCTATGTGTCGGATGGAGATGTTCAAAAAAGAAGCACTTGATGCAAAAGTCATTTATTCTTTATATTGCGCTTTGTCTCTTGCTGAATATAACATAATCTTTTCATGCAAAACAACAAAAGAAGTTTGGGATAGACTTCATGTTACATATGAAGGGACCAATCGTGTAAAAGAGACAAAAGTAAACTTCTTGCTCGGCAAATATGAATCCTTCAAGATGAAGCAAGGAGAGTCGATTGGAGATATGTTTAATCATTTTACAGAAATTGTAAACGGTTTGGCATATCAAGGTCATCCAATTTCTTCCCCAATGAAGGTCAATAAACTCTTGTGAGGTCTCTCAAAAGATTGGAACCATGTCAAGACCTCAATCCAAGAGACTCAAAGGATTATGCCACTCTCTGTTGATGAATTGATTGGCACTCTTCAATCCTATGAAGTGGAGCAACTCAATGATGAAGATCCCGAAGGTAAGAAGTCCATTGCTTTAATATCTAATGCTGTTTTTGATGAAACAGACTCAGAAAATGACATGGACGACGAAGAATTTGCTTTTATGATTGAGAAATTCAAAAAGTTGAGTAGAAAAGGAAGCAAATTCAGTGGAAGAAGAAAATACAAGCAGAATGGCCAGAAAAGAACAATAAAAGAAGATGATGAGCAAGGAAATCTATGCTTGATGGCACATTCAGAATCTGAGTCTGATTCAGGCACAGATTCAGAATCAAAGTCTGACTCAGACACAGACTCAGAATCAAAGTCTGACTCGGACACAGACTCAGAATCCGATGAGGAAATCGAGGTAAGCAATTCAAAAATTCCTCTCAAAGTTTCAAAGTATATAAATGAGCTTTGTTTAAATCTCAAATATTTTCTTAAAAGGATTTTCGAACTTAAAAAGGAGAATTCTCGACTTAGGCAACAAGATCTTTCTCAAAAAGAAAATTTTGAAATTTTGCAAAAAGATTTTCCACAAACAAAAGAAAATCGAGATTTGCTTGTTAAAGAAAATGATTCTTTGAAGAAAGAACTTTCAAATATTTCGATAATATTTTCAAATGGATCAAAAACATTAGAGCATATTCTTTCTAAACAAGTTCCTTACTATAATAAGTCGGACTTGGTTTCAATAAGGAAAATAATTCTTTAGTTGATTTTCCTAAAGTAAAAGAGAGACTTAGACAAAAACGTTCAAAGGCATTTTACAAAAATCATTTTCAAAAAGTGTTTGTAAAACCCGTTGGTCTAAATGCCCTCAAGTGTTCAAATTCTGGAGATTTGGAGTACTTTGAGAAATATTGTCCTAAAGTCTGGAGATCGGTTAAGAAAGATTGGATAAAAGCAGCATACTCTACTAACTCTCGTGGACCCAAGAAAAAATAGGTACCAAAGAAAAGATGAGTTATTTTTACAGGATATAAAGAAGAAAGAAGAAAGAGGATTTGGTAAGGAATTTTTTATTCTCAATTTGATTTAGGCAATAATTCTCATATTCGATATATCCTTGGTTGATTGAGATTTTATAAATGATCATATTTTGCTTTATGGAAGAAAGAATCATATGATTTGTTTTTGTGATTTGTGAGTTGAGATTTGATTTAGTACGTGTGATTATTTGAGATAATTCAGATTATTTTATCTAATTTTATACTTCAGATTTAATCATATTTTGCAAAGTAAAAATCTGTTTTACGTGTTGATGCAAGATATTCTTAGATATTCAAAGATTTTATTCTCTCTGTTTTTATCGTACTATGACTAAGTGAGAATTTATTTTTTCAAAATATCATTGTGCATAATATTCTTTCTTTGAATACTTTGTTACGATGAATTAAGAAAGAATATTTGATTATAGAGATTTTCTATTTTACTCTAAGGTCAAGGAATGATCCAAATTGATGGATACCAAAAAGGGAAATGAGTTGATTGCAGGAAACTCTTTAAGGGAAGGATGATTGCGAATCTACGCAAATTTCGGTGCAATCAAAAAATATCTCCTGCGACAATTGGTAATAATTTTTTTTAATCAATCGTATATTTGAAACATATACCTTGGGTAAGAGAAATTTTTTATCCTGCCTTGCAAATTTCTACGTGCATTTATCATGATTTTGGATGATTGTTTATTATATTGCGAATATCTTTTGTTATAAATATAAGGTATTGCAATTTTGGCACGTGACAGAAATATCTATTTTCCTTTTGCAAAATGCATATTTGAAATTTATGCTCAAGGAAATCTCTTTGATTTTGAAAGATATTACTGCATATTCATGGATATTCTTGCTATATTCTTAGAAGATATATTATATCTAGCAAGTTTGATTCGCAAATCAAAGGAAGATATTACGTGACATTTTTGCAAAGATGGTTATCCATTATACAAGAATTTGCAGGTAACAAAAGAATTTTCCATTGAATTTTGGAAAGCTCAATTAGAAAATCATGGAGATTCTATACTATCTTTTGGAAGTTCAAAAATTCTATTCTTTGTGCAAATTTTTTGCTTATTGAGGAAATCCCTTATGCGTCGTACAAAAGGTTGAATAGTTCTGAATTTTAATATTTGATAATTTTATATATGCTATTCAATTTATCTATTTGAAGAAAAGGGTATTATATATCACGTGGATATTATTACAGCTTATTTGTGCAAAAAGTTTATTAAGTTTATGCAGGTTGAATTCGAGAAGAGCTTGATCGAAAGAAATAAATTTTTGCCTCGAATTTCAAAATGCAAGTGATCGTTGCAGATGTTGTTGCTACAAACGAAATACTGGAAAAATATTCTGTTCAATGTGCACAAGCAACAATTGTTTCTATTCGCAAATATTGTTATGATGACAGGGGGAGAAATCAAATCCAAAAGAAAAGGAAAAGAATTGTGATCATCTAAAAAAGACAACAAATTGAGGGGGAGCTTTGATCAATTTTTGGAAAAATCTTTTTGAATTGATCGTGATCTTATTATAAATGGAAGGAAAGGTAAATGTGTCAGAATTTGTTCAAAAAAATCCGGTTAGTGCATCTTTTATTACCTTTTGTCATTTGACAAATCTCTTATTGATATTATCATTTTATTATGACAAAAATGGTACGTGCATTTTATGATGCATCCGTGATTTTTATTGGATATTTGCTGATATATATGATCGAAGTGAGTTATATTGCATATCTTTAATATTCGACTTGCTTTATAAAAGCTGATTTTTGGAAATTGTGATTCATGCGAGATATTTGTTATAATTCTCTACGTGATACTTTTTTCCATTATTATCGCTTTTTGATTATGACAAAAAGGGGGAGAAGATATGAATATGCATATGTGTTGATTGGTTGATATTATCTATGGCATAATATTGAGCTGCGATTATTTTTTTATATATTGTTATGCTCAATTTATTTGCTATCTTATGATATCCTTTGATTTAAATTAATATTTTTAAAAGTATGTTTAGAAATCTGCATATACAGAGATTGTTTTGTCATCATAAAAAATGGGGAGATTGTTAGGGAAATCCCTTATGATGTTTTGAAGATGACAAAATAAATCAAAGGCTACTAACATGTTTAATAGTTAAGTAATAGACCATGCAGATGATAGAACATGTAAAAGTTATTGTCAAAGTGTGAAGACGACCAGAAGACTGAACGTAACCTATGCCCAAAGTATATTTTGAAGATTTTCAGACTTCTGTGTCAAAGTCTGAAGACTGCTAGACTTTAGTGTCAAAGTCTGTTCTACATCAGAAGTCTGCTCACTCTGACAAATTCCAGACTAAACGTGAATGATGAACCAGAAGACAGTCTCTATGCTGAAGCTGAACTGGGTACAGACCTTAAAGCTAAATCTGTTCAGAAGCAGAATATGTTCAAACTCAGATTACAAAGTCTATCGCACTCAGACTCAGATTGTAAAGTCTATTACTCTCAGACTTTACATCCAAATTCGATAGAACGTAACTCAAGCCCAATCATATAATGGCTAGTGATCTGGTTTGGATTCCACATCAAGATTGATTTGATTGACTCAATCTATTTGATTGACGATTGGATCTTGAAGATAAGAACTTTCTTTACGAAGAAGCTTTACTTATGGAAACCAAGATTTCGTTTGTATGGGCGATCGGAATCAATTTGGGATTTTACCTTTGTCACTCAACGGCTACCAAATCTTGTAGATACAGAGCTATCCAATTGGTATATTGGAAGACGATTCTCTGGGATACTATCCAACGGGTAGTTTGGAAGTGGAGGAGTATTTAAGGAGATCATGGACCGATGAGCAAGTGAAAGATAGAGCGTAGAATTTATAATTCCAAAGTCTGAGCGACCTTCGATCATACACTTGTCTTTGGAGATCTTAAACGTTTGTGATCGTGAGAGAAATACCAAAAAAGTGACTTAGTGAGATAGTGTGATCTACTAAGTGTTTGCACTCGAAGTTGTAATCTCTTGTTGATTGCATAGTGGAATCTAACCAAGAAGGCTGTTAGCGTGGGAGAGTGGACGTAGGCTTGGATTAAGCCGAATCACTATAAATCTTGTGTTCTTATTTTCTTCCCTAACTCCTTTATTTTACTCGAAGTTAATTTTATTTCGCATATATTTGCCAAGGTTTATTTTATACACCTATTCACCCCCTCTAGGTGTTCATACTAGTACTCTCAATGATGCAGTGACGATAGTCGCCGAAGAATGAGAAGATGAAGATGAATGGGAAGAAGACAAACAATGATGCGAATGAATAGTACACTTGCATTTTCGAAATGCCAAAAGCTTAAAATAAGTTTGGACCTGCATTGAGTTTTCAGCATTCTCAATATTAACATTTGGCCAAGGGACTTTAAAAAATACTTACTAAACGTCTAATATTTTTCCCAAGGGGTTTTGAAGGTTCAAGATCCTTTAGAAAAGCTGAACCAAATGGATCAATGTGTAGGAGCATAAGAACTTGATTTGAAAAAGGCAAAAGTACAAGGACTTGATTGAAAAAAGTAGTTACCGTACAAGACACAAAAATAATATTTTTTTCTTTTCTTTATTAATCCCGAGCTTTGGGCTTGTCGACATAGTTCATGCGGATTCTAGCTTTTCCTTCTCTTTTAACGAGCAATTCTAATTTTCAACAATCCATGAACACCTCGTTTATCTCACTTCTAAAAGCAAGAAAAGGATATGGACTGTTTCTAAATAGCACTGTTTCTAAATCCCGTGGTGGTCTGAACCATAGGAGCACATCAAACAAGCAGAAAGGTTTAGGCAAAATTGCCTCCCGAGTCACTATTCTCTGCTTCTCTTCTTGGATCCTCGCACACTGTTCTTTCAACTTCGCGTTTTCTTCCGCTAAACAAGCCTTTCATCAATATGGAATAAGCCAGATGAGACACTGCGTCCAATATAATCCCCTCCAATCGACAAAGAAAATTTGAACAGTTGAACTACAAACTGCAATCACCTCATTCTCTCTTCAGGAATCATTAATCGCATTCTTAACGACCAGGCACCAAGTTTTCCAAATTTAATTTCAGAGAAAGCCTAATGAGATCCTATAAAAACGATTAAAAAGACATTCGATAAGGAAAGCAGGGTTGATTTTATTCTTTAATGAGAAATTCTTCTTCTCTCACGTGCTTGTCCCAAAATGTTTATGGGTGATTCTAACGGTTTTGGCTTTCATAGTCACTATCAACTGTTCAAGGGTTGCCTTTTCAGCTGCAGCTCCATCTCTTTTTCTTTAAAGCCTAATATTCTGATCTCTCGGTTGTGCTAAGGCTGCGCATGACAACTCTTCTGTTATCGGGAAGAGTTTTTTTTTTTTTTTTTTTTTTTTTCAGAAATAGTTCTTTTCTATTTCTGCTCCGGGGAATAATTTCTGAGTAAAAGAACCTGTTTGGTAACGATACAAAATTTCTACTCCTGGAATAGAAAAAGAATAGAAATACGTTTGGTAACGCAACAATTTCTTTTTTGTATTTATTTATATTTTATTTTTGCCGACGGATCGCCGCCGCCGGCCGGCGATAGCGGGCGGCGATGATGGTGGTAGGCGACCGGCGACCGGCGGCAGTGACGTGCGGCAACGGCGACCGGTGGCGGCGGCGATCGGCGACTGGCAGCGACTGGCGGCGACCGGCGACCGGCAGCGACTGACGGCGGCGATCAGCGATCGATGGCGGCGACCGGCGACCGGCGGCGGTGACCGCCGACCGGCGGCGGCGACCAGGTGGCGGCCGGCGAACGGTGGCGGCGGCGGCGGTGGCGGTGGGCGGTGGCTCTAAACGGTTGACGGTGGTCGCGGCAAGAAAATAAAATTAAAAAAGAAAATCAGCTTACTTCTAGAAATTGTTCTCGGGAAAAAATGTTTTACCAAACAGGTTTCTGTTCTTTTTTTGTTCCGGGGAACAAAAGAACAGAAATTGGGAGAAACAGAAGCGTTACCATGTGCTACCTAAGTGTGCCTCTATCATAATTCACCTGCAGATATTCAAGAAAGCCATCTAAACATCCAAAAAATGTACCAACAAAAGAAAGAAGATCTATTTAAAAGAATTCAATGTGACTTCTCCATTTGCATTGAACATACGGTAGGGAAAAGAAAGAGATTTGTCAAGTATTTGGGTGGGCTACTCCAGACTATCTTCAACACACAGCATAAGGAAACAAAAATAGTACAAGAACCATAACCCGTATGCTCTGCAGATAAATACCATCGAATTCCATGCATGTAATTAGCAATCTTTCAGTGTGCTGTACAGTTTACTACTGAAATCAAAACTTAAGATCCCCACTAGCTTAAATTGCGAAACAGAATGGTGACACACCTGATCAACATGAATGTCATCCTTTATGGAAAAGAAAGCAATGGAGAATGCCCCTGAAAGTATTTGACATCCTTTCACATCAGATACAGAGATATATATCAGAATCTACTGTCATTGAATATACCTGTTCGGTGAATATACTCTGACTTTGTTCATATCTCAGAGGTTTCAGGTATAGATTTTCCTCTGATTCCTGTTTTCCATGGCTACCAATTTTTTCCGACTCATTTAGGATTGGTTTATATTTAGAACAGCCACCATCAAATATGTGGCGATTTCGATGAGTTGTTCCGCTTCTGTTGTAGCAAACATAGAGATGACCACAGGGGTTGTACATACATTCTTTACATTCGCCAGGCTTCTTTTCCACCTTCGTAAAATGTTGCCATCCTCGACTCTCTCTTCCTTTTCTCTTTTCACCTGTGCTTATCTTGAAAGGAGTAGCATCTACATCGACAATGATTCCATTTGCTGCATCAACCATCTAGACAGAGAAGTCAACGGCATGAGTGCATTGCACTCTACGTCATGATAAAGTAATGATCCACCTAATAAGAAGGAATGCTAACTGCAGTCAAGGCAAATGAAATCGCAAAGTCTTAACGGGTACCTGAACAATAAAAAGCTTGGAGTGATAATATCGAGTTTCTAAAAGAAGAACACTCACAGATGGGGCCAACCCCCGATTCAATCAGTGTATAGGAATGCCGAACATCCATGTTGGGGACACCACTCAAAGTGAGAAATTAAAGGAGATGATACTCGAGAAGTTGCTTGGCTGAGAAGCTCCCAAAATGGATCAGAAGCTCAATACCACTTCAAATTTCCTGGGATCATGTCGATCTCACGATTTTTATTTATCCATTCACAACTTGCAGATCCAACAAAGCATGACACGGTTGAACTAGTGAATGTTCTTTTTCACATAACAACAAGTTGAGACAAATGAAAGAAGAGATGAAACTAGAACCAAATTCATCCTCCATCTTCCTCACAGTTCACAGTACATATACCCTATTTAACTCTATCGGAACCAGCACATCATAATGTCAGGTTTCACCTTTGATCAGTTTAGAGCAACACTCACCCTACATCAATAGCGTCACCGGAGACTTGTGACATGTTATTGATCAGCAAGAACAATTAACCAAAAACAAAACTTTATGAGCTAGGAGACAAAGATACACAAATATCAGAAGAAGGACACTAAAAGTGTTATAATTTTTGTGCGGTGCTTACTTTAGTGTCAAAACTTTTCAATGAATCTCTTATATGCCACATAGAAGGAAAACGATTACTTAAGTGCATCGTTGAAATTATGGCAGTTCTAATATCCTTTTTTCCATGAATATCCAACAACCAACCGACGTTACAATCCCGTAAAGAGAGTCAGAAATCGCACCCAGCAAAGATCGTAAAGCTAAACTGGAAGCGAAAGCCATTTGACAGTAATTTAGAGACTGCAAATAAAGAACCTCGGGAGGGCGCAAGGGCATCCGATGAATGCATTTGAGTCGAGCTCGTAGTTACAGGACAACGAATGACAAAAAGTTGGAAATTCAATCAAATCAACCCGAACTGGATTTGGTTGAAATCTCGGAGCTCCTTCTACCGCCGTGCCCATCCTTGAAGAATCAAGTTGAGGGGCTTTTGCCTTTTCTCATTAATTGAGTTTAATAAAATCTCGAGTTATTATCTATTAGTGGGAACTTAATAGACGTAAGCATAAGTAGGGATTTTTTTTTTTTCAGAATAGATTAATCATAATAAGTGCTGATTAATGTCATAAAACCATTAGCAAAAAAATAAAATAAAATAAATAACCAGCGACTTTCCTTTCAGATAACTTATTGGTGACAAATCAACACTTTCATGCAATTACCCAAAAATTTCAATAGTTTGCAAGTTAGCAATTTGTGTGCTAACTTTCCTACTTTTATCTAGATAGCTTACTCACTTTTTGAACTTAGCAACTCATACTAACATTTTCAGTCTAAATTAGCTTGAATTACCAATTTTTTTCCCATTAAGTTATTACCTAGTGTTGGGTTATCAACTCTCATTTGATTTATTTATTTATTTTAAATTTGCCAACTTTTCTTACCATTTACACTTTTATATGCATTTCTTTGTGATATCATGAATTTCATATCCTTTTCTTGTAAATTACCAGCCTTAAGTAGAGTGAATTACAAAATTTTCTTTGGTTAAGTTACCAATTAGTTTTTCATTACCAATTCATTTGAGTTAATTAGTAAGCTTATTTCCCTTTTAATTATCAATTTTTTTCTTATTTTTGACAAATTATTATTTACCTTTCTTGACTATGCCTAAAATTTATCATTTGTTATATGGAATTATTGATTTCAATTTACGTAGTTTAAATAGATGGGGATTCTTCTATTTTTGCAGGGCCCTAGCGATGCTTGTTGTCTGGATACTCTTCCTTTGCACGGCTGCTTCCTTGATGGTTCTTCACTTTTGTTGTTGGCGGATGCGGGTGTAGATTGTGGTTCATCTGGTCTTCAGTGGCCTCCCATTGCTTCCTTTTCTTTTGCCATTGTTTTGGCTGTTTCTACTTCTTTAGGCCTGCTCCTGCGGTCCTCTTTTGCATTTGGTGCCATTCCACTCACTCTGACTTGTTGTCTTGTTGAGTGCAAGTTTTGTGGTGTCGGATTTTTTGTAACTGTTGGTGTTAGCTCTATATATTCTTACCATTTACCAAAAAAAAAAAAAAAAAACTTCTCTTTGGTCAAGTTGTTAGCTAATTCTTAATCAACTCTTATCAATGTTAGTTACATATATATATTATTGGGTTACTTAGTCGGGAATAAAAAAGTTGGTAAGTCACTCAAATAAAGTTAGTAATTATATAATAATCGGTACATTTAAGGCATTGATAAATAAGTTTAAAAGAGTCATTTTAAGATAAGATGATTTTCTTATCCAAGATAAGAAAATCAGTTAATTTAATGAAAAAGGAAAAATATCGCAAAAATCTCAAACTACACCCACTATGACACAAATACCCCAAACCTTTTTGTTGTGTAATTGAAAATTCTAAACCTATCCACTGTTACACAAATAGCCCCACAATGAGCATAATTTGAGATTTTTTGTGATGCCAACCCTGGAAAAACTAAATAAAAATCGACAACTAACTCAAATAAGAGAACTAGATAAAAATTGGTAATTAGCTCAAATAAGAGTTAGTGATGTTATAATTAGTAATAAGTCACTCAAAAAAAAAATTGGTAAGTTCATATAAAAGTTGATAAATTTGAGATGTTTGCAAGAAAGTAAAACAAAAATTGGTAAAAAAATAACAGAAGTTATTCATTTGCATATTATGCTAATTTTATAATGATGTGGATAAGTTACTAATAAATAGGAATGACATCATCTTTAGAGACCAGCCTCTCTCTATTCCGGCCATTAAGAACCACCTCTTTAAAGTGGTTCGAGACAAGGCTATCACCTTCAGGAACGTCGAAGACAATTTCAGAAACAGAAGGCTGCAGAGAAGTTGGAGTCTAGACCCGATTATCTTCAATGGGGACCCGTAGTTCCTTGATCAGACGATGGCCTTCTCTTTGCTTTTGTCTCTGCTTGATAGCTGGTCGAGCTAGCCGTGCTTAGTTAGGCCTTGTTGTTGTAGTTGTTGTGCCGCCTCTGCGGCTTTTGCATCTCGTCACCCTTCCACTTCTTTTGTTACTACATTTGGAGTGCAAGTTACTGGTGTCGAGATCTTTTTGTACATTTGGCTTTTCTTAATATATATCTTACCATTACCAAAAAAAAAAAAAGACAGACAAGTTAGCGTCGACGTAGAGATAAAAGTCTAACCAACGAACAAATATTCGTCTTATTAGCTTAATCATGACGGGACGTTGGCACAGAGTCTTTTCTAATGACGGCAAATTGCTCGTCACTAACTGGCACGTTGTTTTTTTTTTTTTTTTTGGTTGCAAATGGTCTACTGGTATATATCGTTCTTGCTTCCAGCTACTGGAATTCACGATGAAGACAAGTGGCATTTCCTAAAGAAATTTGTTTTCGTTAGTTTCAAAATCATTGATGATTAAAGAACATTTGCCATAATTTCATCGCCATATTGAGCAAGGCAAAATGCCTTGTCTACCGAATTCATGCAAAGTAGGTCCATGAGATTAAAACTTTCATATGGAAATAAATTATGCCATAAGTCCAATTTCATGGCGGACTATCCGTCCAACGCTTGCGAAGAGAAATTGATCCTGTTAAATGATGTTTGTGTTTGACTTTGCCGATTGATAATCGTATTCCACGGAACTAGATATGATGTATCGGAAAACTGTCTAGAATTTAGGAAGTGAAATAAACGTTCCGAACTAAAGTTTCGCAGAAGTTTCATATGCCTTGTAGAATGACTTCGTCACTTTGAAGCCGAAGCCATCATTGAAAAAGCCACAAAGATGAAGAATTGGTGATAAAGTCGGCTTCGTCAATTGTCAGAGGTAGGTTGGGCAAAAGAAAAAAATTGTCAGAGGTAAAATTCAAGAGTCTCTGTAGATATAATGCTCGGAAAACACGAGGAAACACCATCGACGGCTTGAAGACAATGGGAAGACGGTTTGGGGAAATATAACCTGCCATAGTAATTAAGTTCGAAAGTCGCTTTAAGGATGGAGACGAGTTCGATTTAAGAATCCGTTCTCTACCAATAAAAAATTGCCGAAACTACAGTCCTCTTATCGCTGCATGTAGTTGGACAAACACCAAAACCATACCTTAACTTTCGTCCGACGAGCAATCACCTACATAACTTAACTTTTAAAAATATCAAGTACATAACTGAGTTATAATTTTTGAGACCACTATGCACCATTACATCTACTAATTATCCTTGTGTCCCTGCTTATGATAATGTCATTCTTTTTCAAAAAAAAGAAGAAGAAGAAGCCCATTCTCAAAATCCCAAGCTTTCACATCCATAAAAAAGCAATCAAAATCAATTAAAAACCGAACGTAGATCTAAGTAATATGCTAAAATGAATTTGCAAGAATGGGTTTTTGAACTTTCAAATGTAGGGTTCTGCTTAAAGATATATGAGCGGATGATATTTGCAGAAATTGAGGCATGTAAATGGTCATTGGATCAAAAGTGGAGTATATATCTTTTTATGTTTCTCCTATATACTGCCGGTAAAAGACCACCAAAACCTTTAGGGAAACTGGAAGCATCATTTGGTGAATAAAATATTCGTAAGTGGACGGTCAGCGGGCGGAATTATTTGGAATAAGTGGTGCGGAAGTGAAGATTATTAGGGCCATCTCAAAAAGCCAAATTGGAGTGAAGAGACGAGAAGTGACTTAAGAGATTTTATTTTTCTTAAAAGGGGAAAAGGACATTGAAAATAGATCTTACACTTAAACAATGCATTTAAGCTTTTATCCATGTACACCTGTTTTTTTTCAGATCACCATCATCTGAACGGTAAGCTATGTGGTATGCGGTAGTATTATGCATTACAGGAGTACCCGCTTCAGTACTGCTATAGCAACTGCAAAATTTCTCTGCAAAGGAAGGAATTCAACAGAGGAAGATGCACGAAAGTCCTTGAGATAGAAAAAGGAGAAAAAAATGGAAAGATAACTCTTGTTTGTGGAGTGTTCAGGATTTTCTGTCCCGTTGATTTACTAGGAGATATCTCGTCTCTTCATATGTGCTCTTATGTGACAAGTGTAACTAGTGATTTGGATGGCGGGAGTTTGTTCTTGATTCTCACCTGTAATTTCTCATCATCTCATAGTGCAATACTCCACTTTTGCCCATGGATATAGTTAAATTGTCAAACTACGTAAGTACATAATTAGTTTTTGCTTTATTATTTGTTCGAATTTTCGAATGTCTTAACTTTTTTGCAATTGCACTCGATAGAGGAATAGAACAAACAATTCTTTATATATGGAGCATATATACCTATATAAGCACACTTAGCAGTACAGCAAAATCTAAAGAAAAAGGCTCATGGAATCGATAGTAGACATACCGGATCTTGATCATTTTTTATTATTCTCTTGTATATGCGCTTAATATGAGGACATGAACCTTTTCCCGTCGAGAGCTATATTGTTTCCGTGGATGAGATCCATATATAGACTGGATTTTTCTAAGGACTGCTAAAACCAATTGAGTTGTTCCCAATCCCATATCGGTTCTTCTATTTCCATGCTTGTGGTCTCTCTGTCACCGGAAATTCCAGCATTATTTTCTATCAGCGGCCTTGATGAGGATGCCAATCTGTGGCCGGTGCTGCCACCATGTCCACCTGCTACTGTTTCTCCAGCCACCAACTCCAATGGTCGACGATCAAATGCTCGAGAGCTCCCAGATACAGATACAACGTATACACGGCACAGTGCGAATTCATGCCTCAACTACAACGTTTCAAGTGGAAAAAACATGAAAACAAGTTTGTTGCACCCAGAAAAAAACTGAGAATGAGAATTACATTAAAAAAATGTGAAGATGAATGTTTTCTGACACGCTAGTATATGGCTCTGGCAAGCTAATCTAAGAGCCTACTTTTCTTTTTTTTACTGGCGCTAATTCTTAATAAGGGCTATACTTCAAAATTTTGTCCTATCAATTTTTTGATAGGTGTGTTATAAATATGAACATCACTCACTGACAAACTTAACTACAAATGAATTTGGTGATGTCCACGAACGTAACTTACTGATCAGAATATTGGTTGCTCGAATCAAGCATGAAGAAACATGTGACTCATCTAATAAATGCCAAGTTCAATTGCACTGACTAAACGAAGGGATGACGAGCATATGGATGTGTACACTTAACAGTCTTGTTATTTATGTCAAATATATATATAGTCATTAATCGATCAAGTAATGCATGCTGTGTAAATAATGTTTTCCACAGCCTGATATCTCTCACAAAAGTTCCAGACTGATCATGCAATTAACTAAAATGAAGATCAAATTCAATTAGTTCAAGCATGCGCTTACCCTAAACTTGGGCATACTAGAACTTGCACAATTGGAATAGGGAGGTGAGATTATGTGTGCGGCTCTGTACTCATTCAATTTCCATTTGGTTTTGGTTCCCGTTGGAGCTTTTCCCACGTAGAAGACCATGGACTTCTTTATCCCAATCACTTTGTTGTCCGATGAGTAGATGTAACCGGGCGATCCAGTGGCCTTCCAATAACCCACCTTCGTGCTTCTGCTTGGTCTCCCTCCTCTGGCTTCTCTCTCCTGCATCGGAGCGAAGAAGAACCACTGCTCTTTGTCTTCTCGGCACAGCTCTCCAGAAAGCTCTGCAGCGGAAAAGCACACAAAACACCACAAGAGAAAGCCAAAACTTCATGTACAATTCGCCACAAGTTTGCACATTTATCAGAACCCACGATTCCGTTTTAGTGACAGTGAACGACAAACATCGAGAAATGAGGAAATGCCATGAATGATTTCTTGTTCTTGTACCAGGGAGATTCCATGGTTCGGTGGCATAAATGTCGAGGACTGGAATGATCCGGCGGAGCTGGTCTTGTAGCGAGCCCTCGAGCTGGTTGTGCAAATAGAAAGAGATGAGCTCTTCCTCCGTTGGATAGAACCTGAAGCCTGTCGGATGATCCTCCATCATCTTTCTCTTTAACTATATCCTATGTTTTTAAAGTTGGGATGTGCTTTTATGTATTTAACTTGGCACCAGAACCGGTAGCGTGTGTTTTAGAGAACATAATAGATCTGGACTAGGCCTATATATAGAAGTGGAGCACTTGATCTCCAAAAGAGGAAAATTTTCAACGTGTGCAATGACGTCGACAAAAAAATATTGAGGACATTTCATTTTAGTCGATTAAGTTCCATTTGGGGTGACTTTCTTCTTTAGTTTTTCACTTTTCTATATTTGAGAGTTGCTTTATACTGTAATGAACGCGTGTGCGGAATCTTTAAAATATTATTCATATTTGCTTTTGTAGTTTGTAGCTAGATTTCGTCTCCTTCTGTTTTTATAGAAAATGAACTTTACAGAAAAATATTTTCAAAGAAAATTATCATTAAATAATTGGTTTAACTTTGTTGTATCTGGTTGTCTCTTGCAAAATAAGACTGAAGTTATATTCTGATTTTTGTTATGAAAAAACTCTGAAGCAAATTTTTTAGAAAAAAGGAAACCTCAAGTAGTGCGTGGGATCCAAGTACAGAGGCTAAGGTCTCAGGCTAGGCAGGATGAGCGGTATTCTGAAAAATGATTGCTCACTTTCTGAAAAGCAACTCATTTCCCGAATTTAAATATGAAGCTGATTATGAAAAGACTTTCCATCAATTTTATTTTCTAAGGGATTGAAATGCTAGGAAAAAGAGGAAAATTTTGTCTATGCATGGATTATTTTGGACAAAACAAATTGAGTATCCAGGTCGAAAACTTTTTTGCAGAAGTTAATAGATGGCATTTTGCTTAAAGAGACCCTAATCAAATTGTGAATCCAAATTGATATAGGATCACCACTGAAACTCCACAAAAAGAGACTCAGAACTCGACATGTACAATACCCGATGATTTCTACCCATCATCTAGAAATGTCAATTAAGGATACTTTCCATCGCCAAGTCTGCAAAATATATCTCCTTCTTCGAACATCATGATTTTTTATCAGAAACATTCACGCGATCAGGACATAAAACAGCTAAGAGACAGCAAGACAGAGAAAGACCACCGTCATATTCTTCGTCACCGACCATGTATAGTCAACCTCGTCTTCACTGTTTCGGCGGCTAGCTCCGAGACCCTAATTTTCCACGCAGTAATCTCAGTAAATTTTGGTCAGTTCCTGTGGTCGGCTCATCCATTTACGTGTTCCCACTCGCGAAAACTATATCCTATGGTCTTCCAAAAAGCTGATATGTGACCACTCGTCGTATTGTGAGTGGCTTTGGGCGGAGGACAGAGATAGAAGTAAAGTTAAAAGAGCACTTCAATTAGATCTTCTCGACAATATTAAATTAGCACCGAATCTGGAAGAATATTTAGGACGAAGTTTTTTGTTCTTTCGATCATTTGAAATTATTACGTCAACATACTCAATTTTAAGGAGTGGACCGTCCTATTGTTCCATTTCAAAGAAAAATGAATTTTCCCCCCCGTTATTGTAGATTCTTAAAGGAGTTGGGACATATCAATAAACTGTTGGTAAAAGAAAAATTATCAGTCAACTGATTTTATTTTTTTTTTGTGACTTTTTATGGACACTTCAATAAAAATACATTATTATTATTTTTTTATGATTTGCAAATTACTAATTGTTTTTACAAACGTTTATTTGTCTTTCTTACCCGTTCTTTTATTAATCTTTTTTATTTGAGTGACTAACAAACGTTTTTCTTTTTGAAATACTGACTCATTTTTTGGGGTACCGATTCTCATTGGAGTTACTTATAAACAATTTATTTGGTTTACCAACTTCAATGAAAATACGTTATTTTCTATAAATTTTCAAATTACCAAATTTTCTTTATTTTTTACCAATTTTATTTGTCTTTCTTGCCCACTCTCGTATGAATCTTTTTTATTTGAGTGACTAACCAATGTTTTTCATTTTGAAAGATCAACTCATTTTGGAGTACCGATTCTCATTGGAGATACTTATAAATAATTTATGTGGTTTCTTATAATTGATTTATTTTTAATGTGGTTTACCAACAATCTTTCTTACAAATGTCTTCAATTTATTGCTCTTATATGAATTTACCGATATTTTTCTGTATTACTAGCTTTTTTCCATTGGGTTACTAAGTAGTCTTAATTTATCAATTCTCATTTGAGTTACTTACTAAATTTTATTTATTTAAATTATATAAATTTATCAACTATTTAGGTGAGTTACCATTTTCATTTTCCTTACTTACTAACATGTTAGATTTACCATCTAATTTTAGAAATTACAAATATTAATTCATCTTATTAGTTATCGGCATGCATTTATTTGATTTTTTTTTAAAACTCTCTTATACCTAAAAAAAAAAAAAAAAAGAAAATCCTTATCTCATACAAAATGTTATGTACCTTTCTTACCACCTTAAATTTACTGACATTTTAAAAAAATTGCTAATCCTTATTTGAATGAATTATCAACTTGTATTTAATTAGAAATTATCAACTCATTATTGTTTTTTCCAAATTTTAATTTGAGCTATTTACCAATGGATTTTCTGAACTCACTAATTTTTCTATTGAATTACCACTTTTGTTTGTCTTACTTACTAACTTAAATTCAGTGATTTTTTTTTTTTTTTTTTTTTTGCAGAAATCACCAAGCCCATCTAGAGTGATTGTCAAGTTTTTGTCAATGAGATTACCGACAAATTTTGTGTTTTAAGCTAGTTAATAATTTACATATATATATATATATATATATATATATATATATATATATATATATATATATATTTGTAAATTATTAAGGGTTAATACCTTGAAAAACCCCAAACTGGTACACTTGTGACAAATTTACCTCAAACTATTTTTTTGACCATGAAAAAATCCAAACCGGTACACTTGTGACAAATTTACCCCGATTGACCATAAAAAAACCTAAATTGGTATATTTATGACAATTTTACCCCAAGCTAATTTATTCGATTGCAAAAAACCCTAAACTAATAAATTTGTGACAAATACACCCTCCGTTAAATTGAATTAATACCACAAAAAAATCACAAAAATTGTAAACTGTGACAAACGGAATGTAAAATCCCAAATTGGTATACTAGTCAACTGTTACGTGTCATTTAACTTAATAATTTAACAATAAAATTTAATAAAAACTAACAGAGGGTAAATTTATCACAAGTGTACTAGTTTGGGGTAAATTTGTCAAAGATATACCAGTTTGAGATTTTTTGTGGTCAAAAAAATAGTTTGGGGTAAATTTGTCACATGTGTACCAGTTTGGGATTTTTCAGGGTATTAACCCAATTATTAACTACCTTTATATTTACAAAAAAAAAAAAAAAAAAGGCTCTTTCTATTGTTTACTAGTTTTCATTTACTTTTCTTACCAAGGGCTTAAAGTTACCCAGTATTTTATGAAAATACTAATCTTTATTTATGTGACTTATTGAGTTTACTCGATTAATTACTTAGTAGTTTGGATTACGACTCCCCTTTTAGTTAGCTAATTGATTTTATTTTTTAATTACCAAATTTTTTTATTATTTTGGATAAATAAAAGCTTCTCTTGTCTTTTATGAGCATTTATTTGCCTTTCTTACAAAAACCTCAAACATACCCACTAATGAAATCACCTACCCTTTTTATGTGAGCTGCTAACTTTTTTTCGATTAAGTTTCCATTTTATTTTAGGTTACCAGCTCTCATCTGAGTTTTTTTACCTATGTTTTTATTTTGGAAAAACTTAATCAACTATTCTATTGGGCTGCCACCTTTATTTGCTTTGCTTACCAACCTTTTTCTACGATTAAGTTATTATCTGATTTTGTGTAACTAACTCTTATTTGAGTTAGGCACCAACGCTTATTTAATTTTTTTTCAAATAATCACCTACTCTTGTTTCCGATTAAAAAGGATATCACTTAGCTTTTTTACCAACATCTTAAATTTACCAAATATTAAATAAAATTACCAATCTTTATTTAAGTGACGTACAAACTTTTTCTTGATTAAGTAGTCAATAAAAAATTTGTTAAAGTAAAACACCAAACAAAAGTTGGTAATCAATTCAAATGAAAGTTGGCAACCCAAAATTAGTTGATAACTTAATTTGGAGAAAAGTGGATAAAACACTTAAATTATTAGTAATTTTATATAGAAGTTGGTAAATTTAAGGATGGTTAAGAAAGGTAAATAAAAGTTTGTTAAAACTAAGGAAACTTGGTAATTAAAAGAAAAAATAAGCTCAATAAGTGACTCGATTGAGAGTTGGTAGCGGCAAACTAGTTGGTGATTTGATTGGAGAGAAGCCCATAAGCGGCTCTAATGAAGATTGATAATTTTAAAAGAGTTTTACAAATTTAAGGAGTTGTTGAAAAATGTAAATAAAAGTTTCTAGATGATAATTACAAGTTGGAAAATTGAAAAAAAAAAAGCGTTGATAAATAACTCAAACAAGAGTTGATGACTAAATACGATGTGGTAATTCACTCTGAGAAAAGTTGATAAGTCATGTTAATTTAGTTGGAAGGAGTTAGTAAATGTAAGTGATCATTAATCAAAACAAATAAAAGTTGATGAACAAGAAAAGCAATTAAGCATTAGTAAATAACTCAAATGAGAATAATTCTCTCGCGGCAGTTGCAGCCATGAAAGAGTTGTTGATGCTTTTATAATGTATTTGGCAAACTCCTTAGAATATCCCGCTCAGTTTTGAAGTATATCACAACTATAAAATATATATTATCAAACACATATTGGTTCATCCAAATCATATTTTATGGAAATAAGAGCATTATGGAAAAATTTGACAAAGAAATCTGAGACTCTGCCGGCGCTGCCGCCGCCACCACCTAAGTTGAGGTCATTGATGAAAACCCTAGGAAAAAGTAGGGTTCCGACTTCCTGGCCAAAAAATTGAAAGAATTTCTCTTTCTTCCGCGGATAAATTATAGTTATTTTTGTCATGACTTTTGCCACTTTCTTTAATGAAGAAACCTGTCATTGTCTAGACCAACAAGCTGTGATTGTCGGGCCTCGTGGCCCTGCCGACATTTGAATCTTAATCGATCCCCGCACGACTTATTGGAATCTCCTTGCCTCTTTTGTAAAATTTGCTTTTGTTTTTGCTAGTGACAAACAATAAAATACTAGAGTAAATGCCTTTTTGTCATTCGTCGCATATGCTATAGATGATATCTCGTTGGAAATTTCTTATTCATTGTATCCATACCCTAAGTCTAAATCGCACGTGCCAATATCCCTAACAGATCCGCGAAGTTGTTGAAAACTCCATATCAAATTGTGATCCAAAAATCATATGTTGAGTCCCAATGAAGAATGCATTTCTAGGACAATCGCTAAGTAGAGGTGATTGGATCTAGGACAATCGCTAAGTAGAGGTGATTGGATCTAGGGTGGCTTGGTTCTCACCTTAGAACCTAGAACGGGGATTGGCCCACCCGATCCTAGAATAGGTGATTTCTTTATTTCTTTTTTCAATTTTTTTATTCCCTACATCTAAGAGTTTCTCAATATTAAAAGAAAAATAATTTACTAATTAGAGTTTGCTTCAAAAGAAAAAAAAATTAAGAAATCTTAGCCAGCTCGTCAGTCCGGTTTGGTCGGTCCAGTTCCTTGAGTGGAACTGTGAATAGGACCAATTATCTCAATTCCAAAAATTTGGAATTGGGAACTAGATCAATCCTCCCAAAACTAATATGTCAAATTCTCAAGTTGGACTGGGACCGATGCGCACCCCTACATCTAGGAACCTCTTGTCCCAATAATTATAGAGATATGTGGGATGGAAGAACTAGCTCGACTCTAGGAGATTAATTGGGTTTTCCAAGAAAATCGAATAACAATATCTTCAAATAGGATTTTCGTTTGCAAGTAAATATACACAAAAAGTGAGAAATGAGCATGCTCGGGTCGGGCCTTTGGATCCAGCCACAACTAGAGTTGCTCATAAAAGAAAAAAAAAAGATAATAAACTTGTAGACTGGATGTGTCAGGCAGCAGCTTAGCCTGCCCGAGTCCTTTTATTATAGCCTTGTCCATGCCTATCCAAAGACACGTTTAGACTATTATAGCTCGGGTTAGGCTTACGCAGGCCCATTGCCCACCAATTCCATTGGTGGACACTCAGTGGAGAGGTATTACGTGTATACACGAATTCTAAAGGTATTCAGATCATAATTATCTTTATAAAAGGGTTCATCCACAATGAAGAATTCTTTTCCTAAATTATCACCCGACAAGTCATGTCATGTAATCAATCATTGTTGTTCGACTAACATGCATCAATCGAGTCTCAGGATGCCAAAAGGCGGTGAAAATGAGCAGTCCATCTCTTGCATAAAATCGTTAGTTTTATTTGTCATCATTAGGTTGTCCATTTTGTTTTTGGCCAGATTCATAGGCTGTCTTTGAATGATCATCTCTTCGCTTTGAATCTCGACGTAGTCCCAGCTTTATTAAAATGTCCTACCACAATGTCGAAAAGACTAGGAAGACGAAGAAATGTTACATTGATCAGCAGTCGATATTGCCTATCTGAGCACGATGAAATTTGCTTAGTATGAATATATGAGCTTTTCTTTAGTAATGATTAAGGATTTTATGGAAATATTGTGGAGATTTATCTTAATTGTGTTGTAATATTAACATGGAAATGATGGGATCTTGCAAATTAAGTCAATGAGAATATACTAGAGAAATAAATGAGGAATAATAGGACATTGGAGATTTATGTAATTTAATCCGAATATCGTTATATTTATGGGAAGAGCCAATAGCAAATAATCAACTATAAAAAAAAAATTAGAATTACAATCGTCTATACGCTTGAGTATTTCCCACACCTAGATTTAAATCGAAACCCAAAATGTTTATCTAAAAATGTAAACGTAAAACACAAAATCACTGATGTTCAGCCCAAGCAAGAGCTCTTGGAAGAGTCTCTTGAAGTAAAGTGGTATTTATGAAATTCTCAATATTTCTCTAAACACTTCTTCTTCTTCAGCCTAATAAGATCCTCTAAAAAATGCACTTCAGCTAGTTAGAAACGTTACCATTGTGACATTCTTGAATATCTCTATGTTCTGAATTAAATCTTTGGGTAGTTTGCTGCTAAAAGGTTATTTCTAAAGGGTATCAAGAACGTTGAGCGTTCTTAATTTTTTCTTCTTTTTTTTTTCACATCTTCCTAGGCGGCTCTTGTTTTTTGGAGGCTTCGCTGTGCGGTGCTTCTCCGCTTGAGCAGCTCTTCACTAGGTTTCTTCGCTATACGTGAAAAGAGAGGACCCGAAAAGGAATCCTTTCTTTTATACGGCTTCTGCTAGAGAAGGGGGGGGGGGGAGGGGGAGTTCCTTTCTTGTCAAAAGACCTCCCTGTCCCTTGTTTTGTCTTTCAGTGCTAGACCTTTTCCAAGTCAAATTTAGATTCCTATTCGCAACAATGCGCTTCTGATTTGTTACGGAGAACCAACGCCTAAGAATAAGAAAAAACAAGTCTGATTTTGATGGGGAACAACAGATTTTTAATAAATCAAAATCTTCCTTACGGATCAGACCCGTAAAGGCTCAAAACTGAAACATTGATTTAACAAATTGAAAGTGAGGTATATATGGCAAGAAGTGCAAATCCTCTACATTTAATATGGCCAATTTACATTCGAATTTAGACCCTCTTGAATAAATAACATTACATATTAATTTATATCATAAAAGACCCCCTGATTTACTATAATTTCTATGCAGACGTGAGAGTTGCAGAGACGTTGCTTGTTTCGATGTCAGATCGAGGCGCATTGATGAGGGCGAGTAGCGTGCACAGAGCTACCATTGTGGAAGAAGAAAGAAGAGAAGAATAGGAAAAGAATAAGATAACAAGAGAATCTCGACAAGAATGTGATCATTTCAATGTTTTTGGTTGTGTTTGGTAATTAGAATAAAAATCAGGATATGATAAAACTTAGGTTATTCCATATTTGGTTTCTGTCCAAAATAAGACAAAGTTGGATATAATGGGATATAGCTTGAATAAAAATATCCCACAAGAGAGACAAGATAAAAGTGAATAAGATTTCTTATATACAGTTGTATGAAAGATCAAATTTTAAATTAAAAAATTAAAATAATAATTAAATTTAAAATAATATTTGGATTCTAATATAAAAAAAAAATCAAGACAAAAATAATGTCAAAATAATGTTTTTATATATATTCCTATTTTTATTGATATATTTGAATTTCTTTCTATTCTATAATGTATATTATGCATATATATTTATTTAGTATCTATATTTATTACGTATTTTATATATATTTGTATAGTTTATTATTTAACAACATTTTTTATTTAAGGAGTGATGGAAAGGAATAAAAGAAAAGAAAAGAGAGGAAACATTATTATAAAATAGTTAAATGAAAATGAAGTAGAAGAACCTCGATTTTAAATTAATGAATCCAAACTTGAAACGAATCTTTCTAATTTACTCTGTCGCTTTCTTCTTTGTATCTCTCTTTGTATCTCTAACTCATGTTGAAGTTTCACAACTCCTCTGTAATTCTTTGTTCACATCAAATCTCCACGAAAACAATGAAAGAGTTAAAGTTTCTTTTGCTTTGAAGCTCTCTAGTTTACGTCAAAGGTACACGAAAGCAGCAAAAGGGTTGAAACTCCTCATTGCTTGGTGGTTCATATTGAAGTTTCATAAAAGTGATGAGAGAGTGGAAGTACTATATTTTTTTGGAATCGCCAAGGTGAATAATCACATTTTCTCTTTTTTACTACATTTGATGTTCACTAGTTGATCTACCTTGTCGATATTGATGTAGCTTGTTTAAATTTCTTGTCATTGTTTAGCCGGTTTAACATGTAGATCATACAATAATCATGAATTGATTGATGGGGCTTTTGTGCATATGTGATTTCTTTAACAGTAAATATGAGGAATTTTTACCGTTATTTGGGTTCACTTGCATCAATATGCCATTCACATACTAAACAACGAATATAATATGATATGAAAGTGTTTGGTTATATTATTACAGTTCATCAAACAGTTGATATGATATAACAAAATCTTTTTAAAATATTTTCCATCATACTTGACCCTATCCTAACTAGAGATAAAGCTTGATGGTATGGAGATTAAAGTGTTTCACTCCTTTGGTGCATTACCCAATTGATAATATTACCCAATTGATAACATTATGAACTAATCTTTTGTTGTTACTAAACTAGACGTCTTAAGTATCCGCTGGCCGCAGTAGGAAGGATTCTGGTTTATCTTTTCTTAGTGGTATATCGAAGATTAAGTTAAATATTTACCTTATCCTTGCTCACAAGCGGTTGGATGGGTCGAGTCAGGCCTGTGATCAGGCATAATTTTTTCACCGAAGACCATCCATAGTACTATTTGTTGCATGTTGAGCTTGGGTCTGGAATAGCTGGAGTTAGGTTGTACGCTTGTAAATTTTCATTGCTCAATAATGATAAATAATTAGTACACCCGTAAAGTTTTTTTTTTTTTTTTTTCATCAGGGATAAAAAAAAAATATAATGAGAGATGCAAAATAAAATCTTTGGGCAGGGCTCAAAATGTAAAATAGAAAATGAATAAGTGCATTGAAAGTCCTAAAACTTGTGACGAATGTGTTATTGAGTATTAAAACTTATAAAAATACAACCAAGTCCTAAAACATGTTAAATTAATGCAATCAAGTTTTTTCGTTAACTCCATTAAATTAGGTTAACAAAAAATGCTGACATGATTTTTTTGTTATTATTTTCTCTATCCTACTTGGCGATTACATGGCTAAAATAATGTTGTTTAGTCCAAATCTAATTTTTAATATAAATTTTATGTAAATTTAATTTAAAAAATAAGCTAAATTTCTATATATAAAAAAGTGTGCATGATTTGACAACCCTTGCATGCGGTCAATAAGGATTGTTAGTCACTAGTTGAGGCCTAGCGGCCATCCCCCACTCTCCTCGCCCTTCCCGGCAACAGTGGGGGCTACAATTGCAACCCTAGTTGCATGATTTATAAAATTTTTCCTTTTTAAATTTAGCTTATCTTTTAATTTAGTGCTTTGGGTCTGGACAAAAAATCAACAAGTACATTCTTTTTTCCAGGAGTATGTTTGGTTTCAAAAGAGTATTTTGAGAACCATTTAGCCCATCGAAGTAGTTGAGAATTTGGAATCTGTTTTTGTTTAAACTTGGTCATCTGAGAGAAAGATGCTATGTCTAATTCTACTAGGAAGTGATGGCCTATGAGATGAAACTTAAATTTTTTTATTCCATTTTTTACTGCTAGGATTTCTTTGAAAGTGGAATGGTAATGCATTTCAGCTTGGAAAAACTTTCCACTTTTGTGAGCACAAAAGTGTCTCTTACCATCAATTTCTTCGAATAGGATGGCTGCCCAGTATTTATCACTAGCGTCAGTTTGAAGAATTCCTTTTCCTGTTGATAGTATTTGTAATGGTGGGAGATTCTGCATAATCTCCTTAAGCTCAACGACTGCTTTGGTCTGATTTTTTCCCCAAGGTGGGGAATTCTTTTTCAGCATGGATTGCAAAGGAATTAGAAGCTTTGCAATGTTTGGGACAAAATCCCTAAGATAATTGATTATCCCAAGAAATTGCTGCACTTGTTTTATTGTGAAGTTATCTTTAGGAAACTTCAATAATTCTTGAGCGATATGGGGCCCTGGATAGTATATACCTTTGTTGAGGTGCATACCAAGAAATTCGATTTCTGTCTGGGCGATATTCATCTTTCTTTGGGAAAGCATAATACCATGCTTTTTCACAATTTCTGCAAACTGCTCAAAGAGTTGACAATGCGATTGCTCATCAGGACTGTAGAGCAGAATATCGTCGATGTATACGGCTGCACTTGACAGGATTGGTTGGAAAATACGACACATGGCTTTTTGGAAAAGGGATGATGCTACCTTTAGACCAAAATGAAGAACTTTCCACTTGAAGTGCTGGTTCGGGATACAGAATCCTGTTTTGGATATGTCTTCAGGATGGATGCCCAATTGCCAAAATCCGGCTTTGAGGTCGAATTTGGAATAAATGTGGGCCTTGGTTAGACCAGTAAAGAGAGAATCTCTAGATGGTAAATGGAATTTATTATCTTGGAGAAAAATGTTGAGATGTTGATAGTTGATCACCAGTCTCATTTTTCCCTTATTTTGCTCGGCGCGCTTATTGACATAAAAGGCTTCACAAGCCCATTGAGAACTGGAGATTTCAATAAGATCTCGCTGCAATAGTTTTGAGCATTCCCTTTGAGCTAAAGCCAAGTGTTTTGGCTTCATTCCCATATGACTCGCCTTGGTTGGATTTATGTCTTCATTCTTTTTGAAAGGAAGGCGAACAAAGAACTCCGGATTTTCCCATAAAGGATGAGAACATTTTTGAGTGAATTCCGAATGAGATTCTAAACAAGATTCTAGTAACTTTTGCATGATTGGATCTAGTAGACTCATCTGGATGGAAAAGAGTCTCTGAATATTGACGAACTCAGAGAATTGGTCTTTATATCTAAGACCTTTTCCAGGAATGATGCGAAGCTGAGAAATTTTAGTCATGATATCCCACCAAATTATCATATCTTTATTGTGGAGACTTGATCTAAAGATCTTTGTGGTTATGGAACACCGAGGAAAAAACTGGACAGTTACTAGAGTAGTTCTGACAATCGTGGAGAAAGTATCTCCTGAAGCAGAATTGAAATATTGGATGTAAGGAGTCCAGAATTCTTCAGGAAGAACTTTGGTGTCCAAAATTGAACAACTTGCTCTTGTGTCAATGAGTGCAATAACAGTGATGGGTTTGGCAAACTTTGAAGTGAGGATTTTTACAGGAAAATGGGGACAGTGAGTTTGACTTGAAAATATGTCAAGGTTTGGTTCTGGGGATGATGATGATATATGAAAAATATCTTCAGACTCTGAGTCTGATTCAGTTTCACTGTAAGTTTGGTAAGAGGGAATGATACAAAGAGTTTGTTCAGTTGGTTCTTCGTCAGTAGAGAATAAGGATTCAATATCATCATTTTCAAGAGAAATACTTGTTTCATTCTCAATGTGATGAATTAGATGATTCTGACCTTTTCTTGCTTGAGGACAATTTTTGGCAAAATGTCCTTTCTGGTTGCAGATGTAGCAACAATTTGATTTCTTATGGCCCGTGCGATCCTTCCTTTTGTGTAGGTATCGCCATTTCTTCTTTTTCTGGAAATGTTTGGAGCCATGTTTGGATTTGTTTATCCAAAAATTCTTATAATGTTTCTTTTTCCAGGAATACTTGCCACAAGTTTGTTGTTCCTCAGGTAGGCACACATCCTTCTCTCTTGGTCGATTTTATAATGCGATATCCCAGGACAAAGTATCGCCGACCCTTTCGTTTATTAAGCACATGCGGAAGCAGTTAAAATCCCCAGACAATAATACGATGGGATAGAAAAGCAGGGCCATATTTTTCATATTGAAATTTATAACCAAACCTTTATACAAAACACAAACCAGAACACCTCACAACTTGCTATTCTAAACTCTATTCACATCAAAATTGAGATATCAAAGAAGATAGAATCTTAGTCCATCTGGGCCGTACTCAAGGCCCCTCTCAGGATTATCTTCTTCTCCCAAAAATCCTTCTCCAACTCTTCCTCCTCAGCTCCTTAGCGGGGGTCCTGAAATGATTTCCCCAAACTGGGATGAGACTACGTCTCAGCGAGTTCTACCCCACTAAGCCTGATTAGTAAACCATTATACTACAGGTTGCCTAAACACGCACGGGACAGAGGACTTACCTTGGCCTCAAATCCTACCTGCAAGTCAGTACAATTCATAATAGGCACTCAAACAGTCATATCGCCGATAGAAGCATCTAACAAATCGACATAGTCGATTATATGCCAACAAGACCACTCACGGTCATTTCCATTTAGTCAATCAATTCACAACATCAAATCAAAGCAATGATCAATCGATCTAGTCGATTACTCTCGGGCGCCAAGTTCGCCAAAGTGATTTATCCACTAGACAATTGCGTGCGTTCTTTAAGGCGCCGTTTTCGCCAGTGACATCCTTAGTCACCGAACCACGCATGCCTATAACCATGTACTCAAATAGACAATTGTGTGCGTTCTTTAAGGCGCTGTTTTCGCCAGTGATATCCCAAATCACCGAACCACACATGCCTATAACAATGTATTTAATAGACAAGTATATGCGTTCTTTAAGGCGCCGTTTTCGCCAGTGATGTCCTTAATCACCGAACCACGTAGGTCCACAATAATGTATGTACTAGACCGATACGTGCGTTCTTTAAGGCGCCGTTTTCGCCAGTGATATCCCAATCACCGAACCACGTAGGTCCACAATAATGTATGTACTAGACCAATACGTGCGTTCTTTAAGGCGCCGTTTTCGCCAGTGATGTCCCAATCACCGAATCACGTAGGTCCATACACTGTGTCTGATTGGTTCAATTCCAGAGTATTTCCAATTCTCTCATAACTCCATCCGTTTTATAACTCAATCAAAGCATTATAAATACTAAACAAACGTACTCGGCCATCTACCAATCAATTATTTAATCTCAATCAATTCCAAATCAATTTAGGGTAAATCCCTAAAACATCACAATTTATTTAATTCCATGCAACGTAGAGCTCAAATAAATAAACGAACTGCGCCACGACAATCAGCACGAGATTTCAGTCGTCGGCCATCAAAATCTTAATTTCCGAAAAATAATTAATTAATTAATTAATTTCGAAAATTAATTAATAAATATTAAAAATTCAATTTAGCACAAACTAAAACTCAATTAAACAAACGGACTTCACCACGGTCATCAGCATAATTTTCCGGTTCCGGACCATCTCAGTTGAATTTTCAGGAAATAATTAATTAATTAATTAATTAATTTCGAAAATTAAATAATTAATATTAAAAATTCAATTTAGCTCAAAATAAAGTCCGATTAAATAAACAGACTTCACCACAGTCCTCTGCATAATATTCCGGTTCCGGACCATCTCCCTTGAATTTTCGAAAAATAAATAATTATTTAATTTAATTCCGAAAATTAATATTTAAATGCCCAAAAAATCTCACTTAGGCCCGAATCGCCAAATTGAAGCCCGATTAGGGGTCGGAAAATTCGAGACGCTTCCAATAAATAGTAGACCACGTCTACTTGCTAATTACACATTCAATTTATCTAATTCGCATCACAATTGGTTAATAATTGCTAATTTAGTCTAATCTAACAACCTAAACATAATTAATTAAATCTAAACCAACCTTAAGCATAATTAGCCAACTAATCCTGGATTAGTGAGATTACTCACCAAATCGCACGCAAATCGGATCAATCCGACGGCGGCGACGCGAGGAACAACAAACTTCAAAGCGGGCCTCGGGTTCGGGGCCCGGAAACGGCCCAAAACGGCCCACGAACAGCTGGATACCCACTCGGCAACTTGCTGAGTTGGGCTGGCCGGAGCTGCTCCGGTGGCCAAGACGGCGAGGGAACGCCGGCGGAAGACAAGGGGACGCCGGGGAGGTCGGGGCGGCGGCGAGCGGCGGCTAGAGGCGGTCGGATCGCGGCGGAATAGGGCTGGACAGAGGCGAACGGCGGTGGGTCGCGCGAGGAACGGGCTGGCGGCACACGGCGGACGCGAGGACGGCGGACGGCGGAACGGCGGCAAGCGATGGGCGTTCGGGCGGCGGTGCGGGCGGTGACGGCTCCGTCGAGCTGCAGCCTAGGTTGCACCGACACGGACACGCGACACGCGACACGACACGACACGACACGCCGACACGTCATTTCTCAAAAGTAGAAAATTTCGACACGTTCCGACACGTTATATATTAAATGAATATTTTTATTTTTAATTAATTTAATTCAAATTTATAATTAAAAAATCTATAATGAATTTATACTAGTGATTTAATATACAATACTTTTATTTTTCAAAATTATTTTTAATTTTTTTAACAATTTTTTCGATTAATTAAAAACCCCCAACCCCACCCCACGCCCCCACACCCCCCACCCCCCCGCGGTGCCCAATCCATTAAATAAACACCCTCCCGCGCGCCCAAATCCCTTTTCCCTCCTTTCTTTCCCATCCCCCAAAATTTTTTCACTTTTTTTCCCTCCTGACGCCTGACACCTGACACCGTCGCTTCCCCCTCCCTCCTGTCACTTCCCCTGCCCTCCCTCCAACACGCCAAATCCCTCTTTTTATTCTTTTATTCTCAAAACCCTAGCAACACTTCTTCTCCTCCTCCTCGCGCACGACGCATTTCCTCTCCTCTTCCTCTCGATTTCTGCTTGCCAGGGATGGAACGCGCGGTCTTGTGCGCCGAGAGGCTGCACACCGCCGCGAACTCCTCCTCCCCCCCCTCGCCGCCGCCGCCCCGCTCGACGACGCCGCCCTCCCCACGCGCGCCTCCCTCGTGAAGCTCCTCCTCATGGCCCTCGCCTCAGTCTCTACTCTCTCTCTGGCCGTCTCTGGCCGTCGCGGGCTTGCCTTCGCTCGGCTCGCGGCTTCGTCTCTCCTCCCTCACCCTCGGACACGCGTGTCGAAACGTGTCGACAAAAGTTGACCCCGTGTCAACAAACCCGACACGCGGTCAACGCGTGTCCGAGCGTGTCGACGTGTCCGACACGCTCCGACACGTGTCCGACACGACACGGAGGCACATCTAACGTGTCCGTGCAACCTAGGCTGCAGCCGTGTGGCTTCTTCTTCCTTGTTTCTGGTTTTCACGAGCGAGAAACGAGGGGAAGGGGAAGCCTTCAGTCACGTGGGGGAAAAAAAGTGGGAGAGATGAGAGAGGAGAGAGAGGGAAGAGATAAGAGAGAAAAGAGAGAGAAAGGATGAGGATTGACCAGTCAAAGTGAGGAGAGAGGAGAGAGAAGTCGGTTGGGGGGGTGGATTCGCACGAAGGGGGGAAAGGGGAGAGGAGAGAAAAGAAAGAAAAAAGAAAGAAAAGAAAAGAGAGGGAGAGAGAGGAAAAAGGAAAAGAAAATACATAGATATTTAATTCAATTTTCCTTTTCTCTTTTCCTTTTCCTTTCTAATTCTTTTGGTCTTCAATTTTTCTTCCGATAATTTCTTTATTGAAATTTCGGACTCGTCAATAAATTGACGAGCGATGAGACAGGATCCTAAAAATAAGAATTATGACGCGCTTAAAATTCGATTCCCGAAATCGAGTTCAATTTCGTGGTTAAAAATTGATCAGACGTGATTTTAGCTCAATCCAACCAATTAGGTAGCTTTGAGGGATTTTACAGCTGATACATCCCTTAACGGCTTCACCTAATAGGTTAGTTAACTCGTGAGTGATCAGCTCAGAGAAAAAGGGCCATAAGCACGTCGACGAAATGCCCATTTCACTTTATCGAAACGGGGTCGAATTTCAGGATGTCACAGTCTTGCTTGGAGCATTTGATTTTTAACTTTTGTCGAAAATAGGCTGATTCAAGGTGCTTGTCATCTGTGATGTAGGTACGAACCATCTGACGCTTTAAGCATAATTCTTCTAGGCATAAATGGACTTCTTGCTATATTTCTCCCAAGGGAATATCTTGTACTCTCTTTTGTTTTCCAAAGAAAGATCTTTCAACCATCTGAGACAATTCTTTAGGGATGGAAGTAAGGAAAACATGCTTCAAATTTGGATATGCGCCAATCTGATAAAAAAGCTAAAGCATTACTCGATAATGCTTATCAAGATGTTTCTTTTGGAGAGAGCAGCATTTTCTTTCAAAGAATTCTCTCCTTTTCATCTCTATGAGATCAGTGGGTTTTCCCACAAAGACATGATATAAGAGAGTGATGGCATGGCCGAAATTAGGTGACATCAGGAAATGAATATGGTCTTGTTCTGAAATTGATTGCCACCAAAGTTTGAGACTTCCTGTGAATCTCGTAACAAAGTTGTAAATGACATCATTCATATCATGGTTGGTGATGGATTGAGTATTCAACCAAGTATGAAAGTCTTCAAGTCTTTCTGGCCATTTATGATAAGGAATATCATCAATGGTGAAGAATTGTTTTGATGCTATGGATACATGCCGAGCAGGATTGCTTGTCTGGCCATTTTCTGAGTCAGAATAGTTGGATTCCATTTCATCATCTAGAGGGTCGGCCATGAATATTGATGAAGTTACTGGCGCAATGGGGAGGGAATCAACTGTAGGAATTGAGAAGGATGAAGAAGATGAAAGAGATGCTAAATCTGATTCAGTCTCAGGAGTAGTTTGCTCGACTGGAAACAGGGACTGTTTTTCTAGAATGGCAGGATCAGGATCTGATTGTTGGATAGCAAGATCAGGTTCCTGAGTACCCAAATCCTTTAGAAAGGAATTCAATGGATTGGATAACATCATCTGATCTGGCCTTTCTCTGATAACAATCGAACTTGATTCTATGGGCGGCATTTTTTTCTTTTCCTTTGTCCTTCTACAGGGCTTTGAGGCGGTTTCGTATTTCTGCCATATATGGTTCTCTTCTGTAGGGATCTTCTGGAATAGTGGCAAAAATAGACGTCTATGGCGGTGGAGGTAAATACCCAGTTCTAACAGAAGGTGCCATTGATCAAAAGGTCTGAACCTTCATTCTTCAAGAAGTTGGATTTGCCTCTTGAGCTTTTCTATCTCTAGTTTTGGACTTTCAAGATAATGATACCCAAGATGTTGGCATGATTCCAAGGCGTGAAGCCTTTTTTGGAACTCAGAAAGTATCTTTTTGGTACTTTCGTCATACCTTCGAAGATCTTGTTGCACATTTCCAATCTTGGAATCAATTGCCTTGAAGGTATTGTTTTGTGCTAACAGAGTCTCTGATTGCCAATTTAGAATAGTTTCAGCAGCATGAGTCTTTCTCTGTCTCCCATGTTCATCCACATCAGTGGGGGTAGGAATCTTGGGAACATGGCGGTATCTACCATGTGGATCAATAAACTCTTCTGAAGCAGGAAACGTGAGTTTAGAACTTTCCTTGACAAGAGGAGGAAAGTCAGTATCATGGAACATGGCGATGGAAGAAGTAGGTGGTGTTTCTGCTGGGACTTCAAGTGGGTAAGAATGCTTCTTGGCCCATTTGAGGATTGGCTTATAAAACGGAGAGAGAATTTGCTTTTTCTGAGGAGGAGATGGTGAGGGTGATTTTGGTGGTTCTGGTAAGGCTTGGGATGTAGTATTGGACTCTAGCAGTGGAGGTGGAGCATAAGAAACCATGAACTGGTATTTATCACACTCACCAAGAGTATCAATTGAGGGATCTCCGTTCAAGTACCTTTGATACACCTTATCCTTTGGCCTTTTCCGTCGAGGTGGAGATCTTGCTAAAGGATCTACCTCGTCAGAATTTGTACAATAGGAACATTGGCAAAAAGGATCTAAAAAACAATGACCATAATTGTCTTTATAGTAATGAATATGATGTCCATTACCATTGAAATGTCGAACAAGCTTTTTTGGATCTGGCTTTGAAATTGATTGAGGAACACATGGTTCGATCATAAAGAGGGTCTGGAAGATAGAAAGTCTTTCTTCATTTTCCTTGCCAAATTTGATGGAAACAGTTCCATCTTTTTTTTGAACGAACTTAGAGTCCGTGGACTGGAAAGGCTTGTTATGCTGATGTAGCTTCTCATAGTTGGTGATCCAAGTCTTTGGAAGAAGCTTGGCCAACGTATCCTTTGGGATCTGTCTGGGAACATGGATGCAGGATGACTGATCATTTTGCATAGAGATGAACAACGCATCTTCATTACCATTGTTGAAGTTGAGGTCAAGAGCATGATTCTGCACTCGATAAACCATTTGGTAATGTAGAGTTGCAGCTATAGAGTTAGCAATTTGAGGGGCTCCAGTGAGCTGAACTTGAACTTTCAGAAAAGAGAGTAGCTAGGGACCTGAAAGAGCGATGTTGAAGTTTGGATACAAAGTTACAAAGACTGTTTCAGCATTCAAAGTAGTTTGAACAGTACCGATGCAAGCATGATGGTATTATAAAAACTTGGTATCCAACAAGGTAATTCTTGCCACAACTGGCAAACCTTTACGACCATGAAAGGTAAGAGCAAGACGAACAACGCCATAATGAACATGAGTGTATCCCTGTTGAGCCCATTGTCTGGGAAACTCTAGGGGTATCTGAAGAGTAACAAAGTACTCATTTTCAGTAGCAGGAATGGGATGCTGATCGAATTTGGAGGACTGGACGTACTCCTTTACTTGCTTTGGGGTTTGGTGAATAAGTTGGCGGATGGAGCGGATAGGTGAGAAGGATGAGTTAGGCTTGGCGAAAGCAGAATAAGGATTCATGAGAGGAAGTTGGGTTTCAAAAATCTTGGTTTCATCGCTAAGAGAAACTTCATAAAGATAATCTATCTTAGAAGCATTGGAAACACGAAATTCTGGAGGGGTTGAAGATGAAGAAGAAGGAGCAAGAGAAACAGGTGCTTTGAGGATTTCGGGTTCTGTAGACATGATGAAAAGAGATATTCTCAATGTTGGATTCACTTATCAAGCGCATGGAATGGATAACCTTAAAAACGAAACCATGGCTCTGATACCATGAATGGACCTAGACTTAGAACCAGGGAAGGAGAGTAAATTTCCTGCAGGTATGCATCCCACAGTGGGCAAACAACTCCCTCAAGCCCTTCAGGGACAGCCTTTTAGTAGAAAACCACTCAGCCCTTTAGTTCAGAGCCTAAAGACACTCAGAGATGCTAGGATGGAAACGTTTCTAACCTATCCAAGCTGCATTTCTTGGAGGATCCTACCAGGCTGAAGAAAAAGAGGAATTTAGAAAGCCATGGAGAGGTTTTTCACAAAGCACTCACTTTACTTCTAGGGACTCTGCCCAACACAATACAAACTCCTTGCCTTTTGTAAACGATTAGAGGTCACAAACCAACAAACAAGGACTAAGCTCATGGGTCCGGACACAAAAAAACAAAGGCACCAGAAATTTCCAGGAGGGAATTATTCGCACACTATGAACAGTAACAGTACTGTGAACAGTACGTTCCCTAGCCTAGTGCTACAGTGAAATTGTACGGACTCGACGATCTCGTCCGTTACGGGCATTATAGCTATAGACTGAGTCATCTGAGCTGTCTTCTAGGAGATGTGCTTAGTATTTCTGTTCAAGGGCTTTAAGGTCTTCAGGTGAGAGGATTTGATTTAGCCTTCTTGATGATGATGCTTGTTCATGAGCCCAATGTGATGCTTCTTCTTCTGCCCAGTTTGTATTTTCACTTGTAGTGTTGGTAGGAATGCTTGACTGAGGCCAATTGGATGGTTGTGCATAAAAAGATGTGTTCATATTCTGGAATAAGGACGAAAGTCCCTGTTCATACGGATTCTGGGACAGAGGACCTCCAAAGCGTGCATAGGGGTCTTGAGTAGACTGGACAATGTCATCTTTGCTTGTCATTTCATGCTCTTGGGACGATGCAGCTTGTCTGTATTGCCTGAGTGCTTCCATAGCATCTGGTGCTAGGTCATAATGATCCCACGTAGTGAGTACATTATTCCAAACATCTTCATGAATGGTCTTGTTTTCTTGGCATAAGATTCTCTAGAGTTCTCGGTACTCGTGTTCACAAAATCTAACAGATGTTAGATAAGATTTGTGAATCCGGACTTCTCGACTATCCAAATGAGGTTTATAGGATGTGGTTCTTATATCCAGTGGGGCATCGAGAATATTGCCATTATTTCTGAAAAAATACCATGGACGTCGGAAAAACAGGATGGTGTGGATTTCGGGGTTTGGTGTCATGGTTCTTAGTTCTTTTTCGAGGAGATGTTTTCAGTGAGTAGGATGATGGAACCAGTTTAGAAAATCTAAAAGATTTTTATCACATTCTTTTTCGATGTTTCTTCCGAGCAAGAATATCCTTGTGAAATTGGCAATGAATCTTCTGGTTGGAATTTCAAAAGCTATTAAGTACTTATTGGTTAAGTACCATAATAACGTCTTGAGTTGATCAGGGAAATCACAGAATTTATATTAAAATCACATTTGAACCAAAATGGCATCATTTCAACCTTATAATTCATGTTTTAACCACATCAACGTCACATATGAGAGAGAAAATAATAAAAAAAAGTCATGTTAGCATTTTCCTTAGTCAAGTTGGAAAGAATTAATGGAAAGACTTGATTGCACTAATTCAACAAGTTTTAAAATTTTATTGCACATTTTGTAAGTTTAGGACCCAATTACATCTACATTACAAGTTTTAGAATTTTCAGTGCATTTGTCCCAATAAAATAAGGCTGGAATCCTATGTGGACTATTTGGGCTAAGGAATTTCCGGTTAAGCCCAACCGTGTTTTCGGGGTTTATGATTTTGATTTTGACCGCTACTTAGACTCGAGATAGAATCATCGGCCGAACTTTTCCATGTGAGGCGATCATCGAAGCATGCCCAATCATAGGCACTTTGAAGACTATGAACTAGAATACGACCATCGTCCTGTCAACAGGCAAAGCAAAGAGATCAGAAAGAATCGCGTTCCTCCATTCAGCGAGGATAAGCGAGAAGAGGAGAGATTTTCTCTCGGACAAAATCAAAATATTCAAATGAAACCTAAGTGGGCGTTAGGCAACAATGATCTAATTACGACATGAATCATCCAATTAAATACTAACATTATCTCCGGCAGCTTTCCATCACAGGACTCAAAGTAGAATTGTCCATGATAAATAAATATTTCATTTGCGTCAAAAAGCACTGCGCCGCCAGAAATCCAATGAGTGTTCATACACAGCAGCCGAGGACATCATCTGGGATCGTGGCGTCACCATCACAAGAGTAAGTCGTAAAGGTTACGACGTCGGATTTTAGTAAGTGGTGAATTTTCATTGGAGAAAAAAAGTTTCCAAAGTGATTTCCCATGTAAGCCTTCAGGTGTTGTGAGTTGACGCTGGTAATTATAGAGTCAAAGAGAGGACGCGTGGACCTTCTTGCAGGCAGACTATCTCTAGCATTATCAAAAAAACGATACAAGCTAATTGTTGAAAGCATGTCATTGATTGATGTACTTAATTGGGAAGTGAAGGAAGCTTCGAAAATTAAGATCGAACATCAAATCGGCTTCAACTTAAATTCTTCCAACTACTAGAATCACTGAAGAGTCGGATTGAGCATTGAGATCGTCGACAATGCATTTCACAGGATTTACTATGTCCCTTGTTGATATTGTATCATTTTAAACTTTTTTTCTTTTATGAAAAGATTGGTGGAATAGCTATTTTCTGTTAAATTCTTATTTTCTTGCAAAACAATAATTAGGTTGACTATTCCTAAATATATAGTTAAGGATAAGGAAATCGTACTAAAGATGGTGAAACTTATGTGCGAAATGTGATCACTTCTTTTGAATTTTTCAATTGATTCAAACAAGTCTTGACTCTTTTTTAAAACATGCCATGGTGAATTTTTTTTTTTTTTTATGAACAAAATAATTGAGGTGTAATTTTTCCACGTAGAAGCAACTGTAATATAGGTGGATGGAGTTGGTATGGACCTTTAAAATTATAAAAAGGGTAAAAAGCTATAAAAACCCTAAACTATGTCTATTGTGACCCAATTATCGTAAACTTTTTTTTTTAATGACATCAAAAATCTCAAACTTATACTCATGTAACACATTTACTCTTTGTTCAAGTTATATCAATAAGAACCACTAAAAATCTACCTATATGGACACCAAAAAGCAAACATTGTCAACATAGCGCTTGCATAACTTAAGTGAAATGAAAATAATGTTACTTTGGCTAAAAAAATCATCTAATGGATCTTTGATGAAGAGTGAAAGTGTCTCACAAGAAAAAGTTTAGGGTAAATGTAGTGGCTATAACTTGAGATTTTTGACGTCATAAAAAAAAAAAAAAAGTTCAGGACAAATGTGTCATAATGATCATAATTTGAGATTTTTTGTAGCTTTTTCTATAAACAAAATACCTACATAGCTGTATTATGGGATGGAAAGCATAAATTCAGCACAATACTCTTATGTTTTATTACTCTTTATGAATGTTGATGTAAACACACATCCTACTATTTCATAATCAGTTTCTTTTTTTTTTTGTTAAATGAGTTTGTATTAATAAAAAATTTGAATGGATGAAGTGCTTGGTAAAAAAAATAAAATTGCAGATACACACATATATATGGAAAAAATGTGTGTGTATATATATATAATTGCAAATATCTCAATTATCCTTTAAAAAAATAAAATCCAACATTTTTTACTAGCACTAATATGTTGCAATTTATACCAGATTGACCACGGTCAACAATTTTGATAAAATGATATTCTTTAAAACCACGAGCCACAAGCCCTTCAATAGATCCACCATCAAGTGTAAAGAGATTGATATATGGAGAAGTTTGTGCACATATATCTTTTTCTCTAATAAAATTTAGAGGTTTGTTGGATCTATTCAAAAGAGCATTTGCTTTTTTTTTCTTGTGCCAAGGAGGGTTGTTGACGAGGGTTAAACTATAGCACAATGTCTTGATACACATGTACCATATTATAAACTATACATTAATATATGTATAATGATTGACAAATTAGATATATGTAGATTTACATATGGTTGCACCAATAAAAAGACAACTACACCATCAGAGTACTTCTACATCAAGTTAAATCCAATCCAGTTTCTCCCAATCCCAAATTGGTTCTTCCGATCTTGTTGTCTCCAATTGATTGGCACTTCCTGCATAGCCTGCTACTACTCTTGACGATGATGCATCTTCACATCCATCGCCGCCGCCTCTTCTGCTAGCAGCGCTGCCTCCTTGATGAACTGTTGTCTCTCCAGCTACCACTTCCAATGGCTGGCGATCAAATGCTTGGGAACTCCTCGACACCGCATGCACTCGGTACACAGAGTATAATGTTTGTTGCGTTTTGCCTGAATGATTCTGAGTAGAAACTAATCTAGACATGGAAAATCAATAGTGCGCAACTGCACGGAACCAATAAAGTACATGATAGAAAACCGAAAAAAGAAAGATTATTGAAGGTGAAAATTGGATAATCTAGATCTCATGCACGGCGAAGGTCTTTTTTTTTTTTTGGTGAAAATGCACGGCGAAGGTCTTTTGTCCTTTCTTTGTCTAAAAAATTGAAATAAAGTTCCATTAATTCAGAGTGCACTATCACCGTAAGAATGGAAATATTACTGCTTGTGGAATGGGGATTGGTCGGCGAGGGTACAATGGCTCTGTACTCTTTCAATTTCAACTTGGTCTTTCTTTTTGTGGGAGCTTTTCCCACGTTGCAACCTACGGAATTCTTCACGCCGATCATCTGGTGGCCATCCAGTAGCCAGTGGCCATGCTCCGGCTGGGACGCCGTCTCCTCGCCTCCCTCTCCTGCATGGGTGCGAAGAAGAGCCACTGCTTTCTGTCTTTTCTGCACAGCTCTCCCGAAGCTCTGGAACACAAATTCAACAAGGAGAATATGGGGAAAAGAAAGTTTACTGGTAACATGCGACGAGATTGAATCCATGACACAAAGATTTCTCAAACCCAATTTCCTCTTATGAATCCATATTCTGCTTTTGCTAAACCCTCTTCATCATTTTTCCCCATTTGTACTATCAAACATCTTATCCACCAAACTCCCAAAGAAGCGAAAGAGTATGTGCAATCCTCTAAATTTGATCTATTCCGGCCACTAAAAGGAGTACTTTGTTACTCTTCAAATCCCTCCAGAATTTCCCAAACATTGGTCCCAACAAAGATATTCTCATATCCATTATAAAACTGTCTATCTCACACTTACTTTACATGGCGGAAAAGGCTTACTAGTTGTGGCCAAAATGGCTGTATCGGATACTCAGTTTCCAGAATACTAACATGCTTGTATTGGTATGCGGAACAATCTTTGTAATCATATATCCAAATTTAATGTTGCCCTTTTAGATCCTCAGTTGTTTTCCTTCTTGAATGTTCAAATTTAGCTCATTGGAGCACCTTAGATTGTTGATTCCATTGCGGCGACAATGCACTACCAGATAATCTATCGAGTGCAGAATCACACCCTTGATCTAAATTTCCAAAATGGAAATGAAGATGCCTTGCTCATCACTATGTAAAATGACCAAGCATTCTGCATTCACGTCACTAGGCAAATTCCCAAAGGGAAGTTGGCCAAACTTCTTTCGGAGACTCATATTACCAACTATAAAAAGTTGCACTAGAACAATAAGCCTCTCTAGTCTTCAGATTTTGAATTTGTAAGGAAAAAGGATGGCACTGTTGCCATTAAATTCGGCAAAGAAAATGAAGAAAACTCTTCCATCTTCTAAACTTTGTTTATGATTGAACATTTTGTTCCAAAATCAATCTCTAAGCCAAATTCAAAGAAGTTTGTTAAATACTTCCAAAGTAATGGAAATCATGTCCATTACTACAAAACTGATTGGTCATTGTTTTTGGGATCCTTTCTATCAATATTCTTATTATACAAATTCTCCTGATGAAGTGAACCCAACTATAAGACTCAGACAAAAACCCAAAAAACCAAAGAATGGTGTATACCAAAAGTATTTGAACAAAGACCCCTTTGTTGATACCATCGGTGAATGTGATAAGTTCCAATTCATGGTTTCTTATACTCCATCTCCACAACTAGTATACATATCATCACCTCCCATTCAACCAGCTTTACCACCTACATCACCTCCCTCACCTTCTCACAAAAAACCAGCCATTTCCCTATTCTATAAGTCAATCCTGAAGTGGAAAAAAAAAGCATTCATACCTACTAGAACTCCCAAATGAGATACCACTCAACCAAGAAAAGTAAGAGAAGGATAAATCCTTCTATCTTCATGTTCCATGATGCAGACTTTCCCTCTCTTGGTCAAGAAGGCTCTAAACTTTCTCTCCTTGTTACGGAAGAATTTGTTGATCCATAGGAAAGGTACTGTCACGTCCCAAAAACACTTGCACCAACCGATGTGGATGAACATGGAAGGCAAAAGAAAACTTTTGTTACTGAAACTGTTCTAAATTGGCAATCAGAGACTCTTTTAGCACATAATGATTCTTTCAAAATAATCGATTCCAAAATCATTGATGTACAAAGAGATCTTAAGAGATATGATGAAACCGCCAAGAATATACTTTCAGACTTCTAGAAAATGCTTCATGCCCTGGAGTTTGGACAACATTTGGGATATCATCTCGAAAGTTCAAATGCAGAAATTCAAACCCTGCCACAATCTGAGTATTCTTTTTCACCACCACAAAGCACTTCAATCTTTGTTGCTCTCGCAAAGACCTCTACCATACAAGATAAAACTAATGTAATAGAAATGCGAAACCATCTTAGAGAAATGGACCGACTAAGGAGAGAAAAGGGGAAACAAAGATTCCTAAAAAATCTTCAACTTTTAAAAAGGAGAAGCCAGATTAAATAATGTTATCCAATCCATTAGAATCATTTCTAAGAGATCAAAGCAATCAGAAAAAGAAACGACTTGATCCATCTGTCTTGAAAAACTATATTCAACCTCCTCTAGAATTGATTCTTTCAATCGATTTAGATTAAGAACCAAATTCGGTATCTTTTAGAGGTGAGCATGGTTTAGGTTGGGCCGATCCACCCCCTAACCCTAAGATCAACCCATACAGTGTTGGCTCTCAATTTTTGAGATCGATGACTAACCTTATTGAGCTTGGGACCAAGGATCAAACCAACCTAATGGGTTCGGTCTAGTTCCGGGGTCAACCCAGGACTAATCGATAATTTTTTTATTTCATTTTTTGTACTCCCTGAAAATGTGATCAAAGACCGGACTGACCCAATAGGTTCAGTGATGAGCGAGGTAAGCTAAAAGAGGCGAGCAGCAAGCATTGAGTGGGGGCAATCATCGAGCATCGAGTAGGGCGAGTGATCAAAAGCGAGCGAGGCGAGTATTGAGCGGTAAGTGGAGAAGTTGTTTTCTTCAATTTTGGCAAATTGAAGACTAAGAGAACAAATAAGACAGAAGATAATGAGTACCAAAGGAGGATGTCACAAAGAACTGTTTATGCCATTTTAAATGCCATGAGGACTCCTCACAAAAAAAAAAATTCATCCTTCGTAAAATTATGACTATTGACACCATAAAAAATACTAAAAATCTAAGTTATTAAAGACCAATGTAAAATTATTTGGATTCCTTACTAATGAGCTATTTAATGTTGTTAACGCTGTTTGTTTTAGAGTTTTCTCTATATAAAAAAATTATAAATGATATATTAGATATATATATATATATATATATATATATATATATATATATATTATATTTATTTAGGGTTGGTTCGAGTTAGATCGACCCTAAACTCTCAGAACCGAGGATCAACCCACATAATGATGGTTTAAAAATCTCAGGACCAAGGACCGATCCAGGGTAGGTCCAAGATTGGCCCTAAACCGATGCTCACCCCTAATATCTTTTTCATCTTTCTCCTCCTTTTTGATTTCTACTATTGAATCATTTCCTATTATACCAACCACTTCTTCAATATTTATGGCCGATTCTCTAGATCAGGAAATGAATTCAAATCCTTCTGAACCAAAAGTCATCCAACCAAATAATCTATCCTAGAATCTAACTTTTTCCTCTAAATAGTTTTTTACTGTTGATGATATTCCTTATTCCAAATGGCCAGAAAGATTTGAAAAGTTTCATACTTGGCTAAATGCCCAAGCTCCTGCAAATTACAACAAGTATGATATCATTTTTGGATTTGTCATGAGGTTCATAGGTAGCCTCAAACATTTGTGGTAATCAATTACAGAACAAGATCAAGTACAATTTTTGTTTTTAGCAAACTTCAGCCAAGCTATTGCTCTCATTTATATTGGCAAACCTGCTGACCTCCATGAGCTCAAAAGAAGAGAGTTAAAAAAAAAATACTACTCTCTCCAAAAAAGGCAACTCGACAAGTATTATTAAGAACTAATCAAACTCTTCTATGGCCTTGGAGCTTATGCGAACCTAAAATAGATTTTTCTAACCTCTATTCCTAAAGAGCTATCTCAGCAAATTGAGAAACCCTTTCTTAACAATTAAAAGAGAATTTTGGATATTTCCTTGGGAGAAATACAAGAAGAGATCCATTTGTGTCTTGATGATTTGTGTTTAAGACTCCAAATGATGAAAATCTACCCCAAAGATAGGCAAAGCTTGTTCGCGTTAGAATTTGAAGATTAAGTGTTCCAAAAAAGATTGTGATCGCTCTTGCAGAAAATTTTTCCAGAAAGAAAAAGCATTTCAAAAAGTATTGGGTGGGAAGGTCCAAGCATGGATCCAAGCATTTCTGGAGAAAGAAAAAATGACGATTCTTACAAAGAAGGAAAGATCGCTCAGACCGCAAAAAATCGATTTAATGCTTTATCTACAACAAAAATGATCATTTCGCCAAAAATTGCCCCCATATGAAAAAATGTTAGAGTGCTTCGGGACTCCCTTCTGCAGGGGCTTAACAAACACCCTAATCTATCTTAACTTGGCTCTAATAAACCAATTAAGTCCTAAACTTTTTTACATTTTGTTAATTAAATCCATTCAGCCAATAGTCAGAATCCGCCGATGTGGACAACTAGCACTGATATGGCACTTTTTGGAATAATTTAATAATATTTTGAATTTTTGTGGTTTTTTCCCTCTCTTTTTTTTTTTTTTTTATACTTTTCTTTGCTTTTTCAATTTTTTTGTTATGGATTTATGGCTGGTTGACCCTCGTTAGCCCAAGGCAAGGGCATCACCGCCCTTGCCAACCCTAGGCAAGGTTGTTGTTGGTTGGCCACCCTCACCGGCCCTCTCTTCAAAAACCTTTATAAAAAAAAAAAAAAAAAAAGAAGAAGCAAAAACAAGGAAAAAAAGAAAAAAATAATAATAATAAATTCAAAAAATTATTAAAATATTATTTAAAAAGTGCAAAATCAACTAATTCCGGTCAAAATTGGCCGGATTGACTTAATTGACAAAATTGAAAGATTTATAACTAAATTGATAAAAGCGCAACTAGTCTACAACTTTTTGGACAATTTTCCCCTCAATGTGGTCATCATTCACCTGTAGACATCCAAGAAAGCCATTTAAACATCCAAACATTGTACCAACGAAAGAAAAAAGGAAGATCTATTTAATGGGATTCAATTTGACAATCTTCTCCAATTAAATTAAACATAAGGAGGGGTAAATGAAGAGATACACAGAGTATACGGGTGGGTTGCTCTGAGCTATCCCCAACTCTGGTCAGTATGTTCAGCACATGAATACCTTCAGGTTCTGTTCACGTACTTAGCAATCTCGGAGCTCATTGCTCATTCTATCGCCATGCCCATCCTCAAAGAATCAGGTACTGGGGTTTCCGCCTTTTCTCATTAATTTAGTGAGATTTTATTTGGAGAAAATACCATTAAATGAGCCAAAGGATTATCATTATAAAAAAAAAAAAATCTGCAAACTGATATGATGGTGATACATTTACCAAGTATAATATTCTTCTTTGAAAATCCCAAATTGATTTATTTGAACACATTTACCCTAAACTAATTTTTTTTTTATCTCATAAAAAAATTTGAATTGATGCTCCTGAATCAAATCTATCCTCCATTAAAATGTATACGTGTCATGGCATATTCACCATATATATACCCTTAGAATTACTCATTTAAGTGAGGCATTTCAAACTTATCAACAGATCTTGAAAATCCAAGAAATAGTTTCATAACAAATGATATCTTTCACTAACTACTTCAAGTGAGGCTTGATATTGCTAGTATGAGTACCTAGAGGGGGGTGAATAGGTATACAAAGATTTTTCTTGATAATTTCTGTATACTTGCGCAATACTTAGACAGTTGAAGGATTTGCGAAGAATAATAATCAACGTAAGACTAAGCAAGGAAGAAGAGAAATAAACACGCGGTTTATAGTGGTTCAGCTTTATTCAAGCCTACATCCACTCTTCTGCACTGACAGCCAATTTGGCTGGATTCCACTATGAACAAAGAGATGTTACAGTGTTGATCTTCCTTGATTTCTCGGTGTAGATGATCTACCACACTCGCTCAAGGTATCACCAAGTATAGACACTCTCTGTGTATACAATTTCGCTCAGACTGTATCGACTAATAATCAAGGTGCTTCAGACTTTGGAATTTTTCTATCGATCACGTACTTAAACAACTAGAACGACTTCCTTTTTATACTCCTTTATGCCATCATACCGTTGGTACTTACCAAAGGAATTCCTCCAATCTACCCGTTGGACGGAATCAATCAAGAAGATCATTCGAGCTATAAAAGGAACCTGACGATAGCCCATCAATCCTGTTCGCCCATACAATCAGGATCTTGGTTTCCAAGAATAGAACATTCCAAGAATACTTCGTCGACCATCGGATCTTCAATTGATCTAGATACGAACAAAAGAATCCGTTGTGATTATCCAACCAAAAAGATCTTCTCCAGACGATAGGATTAAATCCTCAACCATATACTTCGGCTCTGGATTTACTTCGTCACTGGATCAGAAAGACTGTCAATGAGAATAGTCTTGAGTCTTGAGTCTTGAATCTTGGGCCTTGAATCTTGAGTCTGGTAGGCAGAAAGTCTTCAGACTTTACACTAGACGATCTGCAGATACACAGACTAGACCGAAGGAAACGTTTTGTCAGCTTCAAAATATTCTGGAACGATTTCTCCAACAATCTCCCCCTTTTTGATGGTGACAAAACTTTCCTGTAGATTTGAACCTCTTTGACCTGCAAAAACATTTCTCAAGCAATATGGCAATCTCATAAAGATTAACAAAGCAACCAGACTCTGCATCCACAGAAAAATGGTTAGTCTTTCATAAGTAATACCATATAACAATACTTGATATGAATGCAAACAGTCAAGCATTAAAATCCACAGTCAATTCAGTCAGATTCAAGTTCTCATCCAAGTTCACTCAAGTTCAAAAACAAACACATTCAAACAAATTTAAAGTCAAAGAAAGTTGGTTGGTTGGTTCAAATTGCTTTCTCCCCCTTTTTGTCAGCATTAAAAAGGTGAGAAAGATGTCATGTCTGCTTGGGAATGCGCACAATCTAGAAATCCCCCATGGACTGGACTACTCCTTCTAGCTTCTTCAAGTCTTCCCTCAGTTGAGCTACCTCCTCTCCTTTGGCATTTGCTTGAAGTTGCAGAGCGAGGTCTTTCATCTTATCCTCCAGGGTAACTGAAGATGCTTGTCTAGCATTCTTCAAGGCTTGAATTTCACAGTCCATAGCATATATTTGGCCACGCATTTCCAGAAGAATATCCATGATACGACGAAAATCTGCAGAATTGTCTGTCTGTGTACTAGCATTGGCTTTCTCAGATGGAGTGAACGCAGACGATGGCGCTTCTGTAAAGTCTTGCAGATTTGGTTCTGACGTATCGTGACCTTCTTCAGGCAATTGAGAAGCCTGAAATTCTTCTGGGGCTGCTGGAGATTGTCGTAGACCTTCACTATTGGCAGCATGAGGTGAGGACCTCTCTTGCTCGCCAACTCCCCCTGTCTCTAGGACATCAAGAGGAGAAGAGTGATGATCATGCTCTTCTGTATCCTTCTCTCCAGATTCAGCTGCAGACTTTTCTTGCTCTTCTTCTCCTTCTTCTTCAGCTTCTGTCTCCTTCTCTTTCTGCTCTTCTTCTTCTCTGTTCTTGACTTCTTCTTCTTCTTCTCTCTGTTTCTTCTGCTATTCTGTTGATTGGGGAACAGAACGTCTTGTCCTTATCAGGGCAGTGATTGTAAGATCTTCCTCCTCCTCTTCATCTTCCAAGATGAGAGTTCTCTTCTTTTTGGTGGGAGCACCAATGGCTTCCTTTCCCTTTCTTTTTGAAGCAGACGGAACTGGAGTCTTCACTCTGAATTTCTCCATTGCCTTTGAAAGTTCTTTCAGACGCATCTTTGTCAACATCTTTAAACCTACCACCATCTTATCGCACGGTCGAACACAGAGAGTGTGTGGCGGTTCAATATTCATGTGTCTGAAGATCCTGGTCACCAGACCTGGATAAGGCAATTGTCCCTTGTCTTTCGACATTGCTCTGTACATGTGGAAGAGAATAGTGTGAGGGAGAGAGAACTTCTTCCCAGAGTTGATTGCGTACATCAATTTTGCTTCAGAATTAGACACATCAGTCTTTGATGTAGACTTCGGCCTAATTGAATTGATAACAATTTTGTGCAACACAATGTTGATGGCACGCATCCTTGAATAGATGATTTTTCCCTCAATATTTCTATCTTCGACAAGGTCCATTGTGGCACGAGCAACTGAGACTTTGACTGGTTGATAACGTCCTCGCTCAACTCCAATTATGTCCGCCAACATATCCACATCCAACACATAATCCTGATCTCGAACACTGAAAGATATTCTATTCGCATCGATAAAGCTAAGATTTGAATAGAAATATGTAGTCAGTTGTGCATAGCCGTCCGTGGTGTCAGTGCAAAAACGTTCCAGTTGAAGCAGACTGAACTTTTCTCTCAAGTTCACATTCACAGCATCTAGGAAATCGAAGTCGACACTCCTAGGGTTTATCACCCCTCGTTTCAGCAGTTTGAAGAACAAAGTTTCCTGTTCCTTCGATTTAAATAACTCCATCCTCTTTCCCTTCACCTTTGCAGCAACACCCAATCTCGGTTGAAAATCAGTGAACATTTTGTCATCGTCGTTCCCATCAATCAAATTTGGGCCCGACATCCGAGGGTCACTCGGAATATTTGCAAGTGCTTCCTCTGCTTTACCTTTGGGAGCAATTCCCAAATCCTCCATTTTCTTCAGAAAAATGTACTCATTCCCATAGTTCTTTTCTTTAAGAAAATCATCCACATACTTCATCGGAGTCCCAGTACTTTTCAATGCACGGTAGAGTTTGTAAATATAAGAGGGTTTTTGGACTCTTACAGGGTCTGCGTCCTCGATTACCTCTTCCTCCGGATGTTGACCCGCACCTTGTGGGGTAGATGGCGTTGAATGACGTGGTGGAGAATGAGTCGGGCTGTGTTGCTGACTCGATAATTCTTCCTCTTCTGTGAGATCAAAGTGGGTAGGTCCCTTCTTCATCTTCTGTGGTCCCCTTGACGCGATTCTTGAAGACTTCCTCGAAGAAGACATTCTTCTTGTCGCTGAGAGATTCCTTTGCTTGCTTTCCCAAGAAAAGATGACAACTTTTTCGAGGATGAACACGAAGTAGAAACCGGATCGAGAGTAGAATGCTTTTAGGGTTTTAAAGATTGAAAGAGAAAACTGTGTATATATATTACTCAGTTTTGAAAAGGGGAAGTTCAATCGGTACAAGGAAAGTGTACGAATACCTCTTTTCGAAATCAACAACTGCCAAAATTAATCCTTTTGAAAAGACAAGTTTTTTTCGATTTTCACGGATACTACAAAATAACTAAACGAAAGATCATACCTTTTCGAGTTTAGATAAAGTAACAACTTACAGTCTATAGTCATCAACGTCTGAGTCGTAGAGATTTGAGTCTGAGATATTTGAGTCTGACGGTTATCAACTTTCTGAGTCTGAAGGATGGAGAGTCTCTAGATTTTAACTTCTTCAAGCTTCAAAATGTTGAGTCTGGAGCGGATAAAATCAAATTGATTTTTCTCCAAAGGCTTTGTGAATATATCCGCGAGTTGACTTTTTGAATCAACAAATTGAATCGAGATTTCTCCACTTTGAATATGATCTCTAATGAAGTGATGTCGAATTTCTATATGCTTTGCTCTTGAATGAAGAATTGGATTTTTGGTGAGATTGATTGCGCTGGTGTTGTCACATTTGATTTCTGTGCATAAGTCTTCAATGCCAAAGTCTTGTAGCTGTTGTTTTATCCATAGAATTTGTGAACAGCAGCTTCCAAGGGCAACATACTCTGCTTCTGTTGTTGAGAGAGCTACAGTGCTTTGTTTCCTTGAAAACCAAGACACTGTCCTGCTTCCAAGCAACTGGCAAGTTCCTAAAGTACTCTTTCTATCGACTCTGCAGCCGGCCAGATCTACGTCTGAATATCCCAGAAGATTAAAGTCTCCCTTCTTAGGATACCAAAGACCAATGCTTGAAGATGAAGCAACGTATTTAATAATACGTTTTGCAGCACTGAGATGGGATTTTCTAGGATCTGATTGAAACCTAGCACAGATACAAACACTCAACAAAATGTCAGGTCTAGAAGCAGTAAGATAAAGAAGTGAACCGATGATGCTCCTGTACAGCTTTTGATCAACTTTCTTCCCTTCCTCATCTTTGTCTATCTTCAAAGAACTTGACATTGGTATATCAGTCTTCTTGCAATTTTCCAATCCAAATCTTTTGACAAGATCATTAGTATATTTTTCTTGGAAAATAAAAGTTCCTTCCTTCAATTGCTTTATTTGAAGGCCAAGAAAGAATGTTAATTCTCCCATCATACTCATTTCAAACTCATCCCGCATAGACTTAGAAAATTTCTTGCATAGACTTTCATTAGAGGATCCAAAAATAATGTCATCAACATATATTTGAACGAGTAAAAAGCTTTTGTTTTCCTTTTTGATGAATAGAGTAGTATCTACTTTACCTTTAACAAAGCCGTTCGTAATAAGAACTTACTCGGTCTGTCGTACCAAGCTCGAGGTGCTTGCTTTAGACCATACAGGGCCTTTTTCAGTCTGAAGACTGAGTCTGGCTTCTTTGGGTCTTCAAATCCAGGCGGTTGTTCCACATAAACTTCCTCTTGGATAAATCCATTTAGGAAAGCACTTTTGACGTCCATTTGGAATAACCTGAAATTTTTGTAACAAGCAAACGCAAGTAATAGACGAATAGCTTCTAACCTTGCTACAGGAGCGTAAGTCTCATCATAGTCTATTCCTTCTTCTTGCGTGTATCCTTTGGCCACGAGTCTTGCTTTATTTCGTACGACTTTTCCTTTTTCATTCATCTTGTTTCTGAACACCCATTTGGCTCAAATAACAGTTTTACATTTTGGTTTGGATGTCAATTCCCAGACATCATTAATGTTGAACTGTCTGAACTCCTCTTACATAGCTTCGATCCAGCTTTCATCAGATAAAGCTTCTTCTATGCTTTTTGGTTCAATTTCAGAGATGAGAGCCACATCACTAGACTCTTCACGTCTTTTGGATCTGGTGCGAATTCCTTCATTAATTTCGCCGATAATGAGATCTTTAGGATGACTGGACTTGTGCTTCCAGTTACTGGTTGATTTGTCTGGATGATGATCTCTTTCTTTATTTGAATCTTCATGAACATCTTGACGCTGGTCTTCCAGAGTCTGAGACATTTCTTGAGTTGTGAGCTTTGGAAGGTCTGGAGCAGATTTAGACTCTTCATATTGAGTCTGACTGGGTTCATCTTGCGTAGAGTCTTGAAATTTGACATTCATTGACTCCTCCACCGTCTGGCTCTTTTTGTTATAGACTCTGTAGGCTTTGCTTGATGTAGAATATCCAAGGAAGATGCCTTCATCTGATCTTTCTTCAAACTTACCAACTCGATCTTTTGCATTTTTCAATATAAAGCATTTGCAACCGAACACATGAAAGTATGAAACAATAGGCTTCTTACCTTTGAATAATTCATAAGGGGTTTTCTCAAGAATAGGTCTTAGGAAGACTCTATTGATGATATAGCATGCTGTTGAAACAGCTTCAGCCCAAAATCGCGAAGGAATTTTACTTTCAATTAAAAGTGTTCTAGCCATTTCTTGAAGAGATCTATTCTTTCTTTCCAGAACTCCATTTTGCTGAGGAGTGTATGGAGAAGAGAATACATGTTTAAAACCAGATTCATCACACAATTTTGTGAAATCTTGATTTTCAAATTCACCTCCATGATCTGTTCTTATACTTGAGATAACACATCCTTTTCGTTTTGAACCTTTTTAGCAAATTTTTCAAAATACGAAAAGGTTTCGACTTACTTGCAAGGAAATATACCCAAGTAAAGCGAGAGAAATCATCCACAATTACTAGGCAATATTTCTTACCTCCAATACTCGAGTTACGGTTGGTCCGAAGAGATCCATATGCAGTAACTGTAGTACATGATTAGTAGAGACATGATTTATTGGCTTATATGAACTTTTTACCTGCTTTCCCAGAATACATGGAGTGCATGGATCGGTCTTTTGATATGGTAGTTTGGGTAGACCTCGAACAAGCTGCTTTGATGAGACTTTGGCTAATTGCTTCATATTGATATGACCAAGTTTTCTGTGCCATAAGCTTGCTTCATCTTGGATTGAAATTAGACATTGAGATTCATTCAATTTCATGTCTAAGAGGTAGATGTTTCCATGTCTTCGACCCATGAAAGACTGAGTAGAGTCTTTACTAATTCCATAGCAAATTCCTTCTTGAAAGGAGATCTTGAAACCAGTATCACACAGTTGGCTAATGCTGAGAAGGTTATAGTTGAGTCCTTCTACTAGAGAAACATTGCTTATTGTGAGATTTCCAATTTTCACAGTTCCAAATCCCACGATGCTTCCTTTGCCGTTTCCTCCAAATGAAACATTTCTGCCGCTTACTTGAACAAGCTTTTCGAAGCACTTTGAGTCTCCTGTCATGTGTCTTGAACATCCGCTGTCAAGATACCATTTTATCTTTTTCTTGACGGAGACCTGCATTTAAAAGAGAATCTCAAGTTTTCTTTGGTACCCAAATTTTCTTGGGTCCTTTGGTGTTAGTAGGATAAGCATTATTAGGCCATACTTTCTTAACAGGTTTCCAAACCATAGGACATTCTTTTTCAAAGTGATCTTCTTTGTTACACTTTGAACACCTTAGAGCATTTCGACCAACGAGACTTTACAAAAACTTTCTTGAAATGATTTTTGTAAGCCTCTTTCGACGGTCTTTTCTTAATTCTTTCTTTAACTTTAGGAAAATCAATCAAGGGAATTGTTTCCGCTGTCATGCCTAAACCAGACTTATTGAAGTAAGGTCTTTGAACTGAAAGAACTTTTTCAAGCTTTTCGGATCCTATTGAAAACTTCTTTGAAATATTTGATAAGTCCGTTTTTAAGAAAACATTTTCTTTCAAAAGATCATCTTCTTTTTCTTTAAGAACAGAAACATTTTGGTCTAGACTTTTAACTCTTTCTTCTAAAATGACTTCCTTTTGTTTTAAAGCTGAGTTTTCCTTTTTAAGTTCTGAAATCCTTTTGAGAGAAGTCTTAAGACTGAAACACAGTTCATCAATATATTTAGAGACTTTGACAGGAATTTTAAAATCACTTACCTCAAATTCACTGTCTGAGTCTGATCCAGAATCTGAGTCTGAGTCTGAATGTGCCATCAAACATATGTTGGTATATTCATTATCACTCTCTTCACATTCTGTATCACTCCAGGTTTCGGCTTTGAGAGCTTTTCGAAACTTCTCAGCTTTTCCTCTTTTCTTCTTCAGAAGAGGACAGTTGGGTCTAATGTGTCCCTTCTTCTTACATTCGAAGCAAACTACATCTTTGTTTGGTTCCTCATCATCAACAGACTTGGTCTGCTGTCTCTGGAAACTTTGTTTCTTTGAGTTGAACCTTCTGCCTTTTCTATTCAGTTTTCTGAATCTTCTTATCATGAGGGCGAGCTCCTCATCGTCCATATCATCTTCAGAATCTGCATCATCAGAGTCATCATTTGATTTTAATGCAATAGATTTCTTACCTCTTGGATCTTCGTCCTCATTAATTCGTTCCACTTCATAAGACTAAAGAGTTCCGATCAGCTCGTCGACAGATAGAGGCATAATTCCTTGCGTCTCTCTTATTGAAGTTTTTATATGATTCCAATCCTTGGAGAGTCCACGCAGAAGCTTGTTCACCTTCATGGGATCAGAAATTTTTTGTCCTTGGTTCTCAAGACCATTGACAATATCTGTAAAACGACTAAACATGTCAGTTATAGATTCTCTTGGCTTCATTTTGAAGGCTTCGTATTGACCGAGGAGAATGTTAATTCTGGTCTCCTTCACTCGATCTGTTCCTTCATAGGTGATATGTAGTCTGTCCCATACTTCTTTTGCTGTAACACAAGAAGATATTCGGTTATATTCAGTTGGAGACAAGGCACAATATAAAGAGTAAATTGCTTTTGCATCGAGTGCTTGTCTCTTGTTTATTTCTTCCTGAGCCATTCCACTGGCATCAACAGTTTCTTTCCCTCTTTCAGAGACTGATGCAGCAGTAGGAATGATTCCTCTTTCCACAACGTCCCATTCCAGAGGATCCTTGGATCGTAGGAAAGCTTTCATCTTGTTCTTCCAGATGTTGTAATCCTTTCCGTCAAAGTAGGGTGGTCTGGTATTGCTTTGCCCTTCCATCAGCCCTGGTGCTAGCATACTAGCCATGGATCTTTTACTCTGAAGTAAAACACTTCAAACAAAGTAAGAACACGGGCTCTGATACCAATTGATATTGCTAGTATGAGTACCTAGAGGGGGGTGAATAGGTATACAAAGATTTTTCTTGATAATTTCTGTATACTTGCGCAATACTTAGACAGTTGAAGGATTTGCGAAGAGTAATAATCAACGTCAGACTAAGCAAGAAAGAAGAGAAATAAACACGCGGTTTATAGTGGTTCGGCTTGATTCAAGCCTACGTCCACTCTTATGCACTGACAGCCAATTTGGCTGGATTCCACTATGAACAAAGAGATGTTACAGTGTTGATCTTCCTTGATTTCTCGGTGTAGATGATTTACCACACTCGCTCAAGGTATCACCAAGTATAGACACTCTCTGTGTATACAATTTCACTCAGACTGTATCGACTAATAATCAAGGTGCTTCAGACTCTGAAATTTTTCTATCGATCACGTACTTAAACAACTAGAACGACTTCCTTTTTATACTCCTTTATGCCATCATACTGTTGGCACTTACCAAAGGAATTCCTCCAATCTACCCGTTGGACGAAATCAATCAAGAAGATCATTCGAGCTATAAAAGGAACCTGACGATAGCCCATCAATCCTGTTCGCCCATACAATCAGGATCTTGGTTTCCAAAAATAGAACATTCCAAGAATACTTCGTCGACCATCGGATCTTCAATTGATCTAGATACAAACAAAAGAATCCGTTGTGATTATCCAACCAAAAAGATCTTCTCCAGACGATAGGATTAAATCCTCAACCATATACTTCGGCTCTGGATTTACTTCGTCACTGGATCAGAAAGACTGTCAATGAGAATAGTCTTGAATCTTGAGTCTTGAATCTTGGGTCTTGAATCTTGAGTCTGGTAGGCAAAAGTCTTCAGACTTTACACTAGACGATCTGCAGATACACAGACTAGACCGAAGGAAACGTTTTGTCAGCTTCAAAATATTCTGGAACGATTTCTCCAACAAGGCTACGTTTTTCTTTAACCTTAAACAATTCCCTATACACAAAATGACTTCATTTTGGTTTTGTGAAATATGTTTTATATAAACAATGTCACTGGTTAATTTTTATTTATTTTTCGACCTAAATAATTATTTTCTCCATTAACCAAAAAATTGTCGTATTCCCATGTGGTCACTATGTAAATGACCTTAACTTAAGGTAACTTCACAAATCGCTCATCAAACCAATTATAGAAAACACCACTTCTCTTGTTTTTGGTTTTACCAAATCTTCTATCCCATTACACAATTCACAAATAATTGGTCTATTTATCAACCAATTTAAATTTAGACACTAGACCTATTGGTTTTCAAACTACAAAATACACGATAAGCACATTGCTAAGGCTTCATCCATTTCATGAAAAGCAATTTCTATGAACACGTTTTCAAATTTTCCAGCATTCATTTCATGAAAAATGAATTGGTTGGGGAAAAACATTTTCCATCAATAGAAAATAGTCTTCTAAAACAAGAGAAAATATTTTCCACTTTTCAATAAGGGAAAATATCTTCCTTGCTCACTCTCTCATCTCACACCCTTGCTAGCCCTTACTTCTTTCCTTTTTTGTTTTTTTTTTTTCTTTTTAAAAACAAAATCTAATTTATATTATTTTTCTATTTATTTCCTTTTGTTTTCCCTCTTTCTTGGCTAATTGTCAGCAATAATGATAGCCTGTGACTAGCCATAGGTGAGCCTCAAGCTCTTTGGCCGTCGTCATGGTTGATGGTCAATTGAAGAAGGAAAAGAAAAAATAAAGAAGCAGAAAGAAAAATAAAAATAATTAAAAATTATATTTTTAAAAAATAAAAAAATAAGAAAAAAATTTTATTAAAAGAAGTGCAAGAGGAAAATTGAATCAAATTTTCCATATGGATCGACGAAAAGTATTTTCTAGTTTATTTTCAAGTTTAAGCTAAACACTGGAAAATATTATCATTTTCTTGGAAAATGGCATTTTGGAAAACACTTTCCAAAAACGTCACATTTTTTGCAAAACAAACAGAGCATAAGGCTTCATTGTTTTTTTTTGAAAATAAATGATTTAGAAAATATTTTCCTAAAAACTATCACTCATGTTCCATATAAAAACAAATTAACTAAAAATTATTTTCATTTTTTGCGAAAATATTTATACATGAATTATTATCAATAATGAAAGCATTTTCATTAACTAATTATTTCAAACAATATAAACAATTACTTTTAGGAAAAAAATTTCTAAATCATTCATTTTTTGTTAAACAAACAAAGCCTAAGTATAAAATATCTTGAATTCTAGAGAAGAAAATTAGTAACACATGCAAAAATTTTATTGACAAATAAATCGTCATCACACCAATAAATTAAGAACTCATGTTATCCCAACTAATGATATTTATTAACTCTATCTTTATGAATTATTAGCTCTATTTGTAATGCTGGAGGATGCCCCTAAACTTGTACTTCATCTACTTTATAATACTTCCATTTTACACCAAAAAATTGACAATTATTAGCTCCATCACGACAAGATGTCTATAAACAGTCTTTTTTGGATTATTAGCTCTATTTGTAATGCTGGCGATGCCCTTAAGCTACTATACTTCATTTGCTTTGAAATACTTACATTTTACACCAAAAAATATAGTTATTACCTTCATCATGACAGGATGTTTACAGGCAGTTTCGTCTAATGATGGGTTCTATGTCGCCGCAAATGGCACGATGTTTTTTCTAGTTATTTTTATTTTTTTGGCAAACGGTCTGCTGTTATATGCGCTCTTGCTTACTGCTACTGCAATTCAAGATCGAGACTAGTGCCGTTTTCACATAGAGATATGTTTTCGTAGGCTTTGAAAAGATTGGTGACCTAGAAAACATTTGCCATAATTCCATCCGTTAATTGATTTGCGTTTAACATAAAAGAGTAAGGTAAAATGGCTCATCAACTGAATTCATTTTTAGGAGATTTCAAAGTAGCTCCATTAGAGTACAATCTTCATACCGAAAGAAACTATGCCGCAAGTCCAATCCCATCGTGGACCATCCGTCCCAACGTTTGCTCGGAGAAGCTGATCCTGTCGAAAGATCTTGATTCCATGAAGTTAGATACGATGTATCTGAAAAATGCATGGAAAGAAGGAAGACGAATATGCACTGACTTGAGATTTCGTAGAAGTTTCCTATGCATCATTTTTGCTGACTTGAAGCTAAGACATCATTGGCCCGTGAACGTCACAAACCAAACAGACGAAGCTTTGGTGATAGATTTGGCTTGTCAATTGTCTGAGATAATGTTGTAGACATTCTATATAAATAATGCTCGTAGAACACGGAAAACTCGCTTGACATCTTAAAGATAGTGGGATAGACGGTTGCTTTGGAGAAATTTAACTTGGCATAATAATTAAGCTCGAGTACACCGAGGACAAAAGTAACTTTAGGGATAAAGACGAGTTAGATTTAAAAACACACCTTAACTTTCACATAGGGATCCATCACTTGCACAACTTCACTTTTCAAAATAACAAGTACATACAAGAGATCTACCTCTGGAGACCATTTTACACATTCACATCAATCATCCGTACTTATCCATGAAAATATAATTTTCTTTCAAAGAAATGTCTATCCCCAAATCCTGAATTGTCACACCCGAAAAAAAAAAAAAAAAAAAAAAAAAAAAAAAAAAACTAAGAACTAATTAAAAGGTAAACAACCCAAATCTAAGCAATTGCACAAAAGGCAATTTTGTTTGTTCAAAGTGGGATTTTGATTAGAGAGGTATGTTAATGACATCTGCCTAAAGAGAGGTATATAAACGGTCATTAGGTCAAAAGTGAAGTATATAATTGCTATTTTTCTTATATAATACGATTTACAAAAGATGCTTACATACCGGCAAAAGGCCATAATTTTTTTGGGGAAAGTGGAAGTATCATTTGGTGATTAAAATATTGGTAAGTGGAGGGTGACTGGGAGGAATTATTGGGATGGTGGGGGCGGAAGTGAAGACAATTCAGGCCATCATAAGACGCGACATTGGCAAGAAGCGACCCGGAGGAAAGCGCCTTAACGGGAGCTTTTTTCTTTCCTTAAGGGAGAAAAGGAGATTAAAAGCAGATCTCACACTTAAAAAAATGCCTTAAAGATTTTAGTCAGGTGAACCCGTACACCTATCGCCGCCATATGAACAGTAGGCTATGTGGTATTCCATAATTCTTACGAATGACAAAACCACACGGCACAGTACATTTACAGCTTGTGAATTTTCTCTATAAAGGAAGGAATTTAGCAAAGGAAGATGCACGATAAATCTTTGAAATAGAAAAAGGAGAGGAAAATGGAAAGAGACTTCTTGCTTGGCAAGTGTTCAGGGCTTTTAAGTCTTGGAGAATCCTTTTGATATAAGGGAGTGAAAGTTTGTTCTTGATTCTCACCTGTAGCTCTTCTTGATCACAAAGTGAAACAACTCCTTTTTCCACGAATATCGTTAATTTGCCAATTCCTCCTTTGGTCTATTACTTGTTCATATTTTTAATTATCTTGATTTATCTGCAATTGCACACTATGTACCCACTTTCTCCGCTCACAAATTGAACAAAGTGAACAATTATATGCAGGTCGGCTAGCTCTCCCTTCCGATGTTCATACATTAGAGCATATATATTTATATAAGCACACTTAGTAGTACAGCAAAATCTAAAAGAAAAGGCACATAAAATCTGTACTAGACATACTGGATCTTGGTCAAGATGTTTTATAATTCTCTTGTAGATGCACATAATTCGAGGACACACTGTTCTCATTAACTCTTTTCCCATTGGGAAGTTCATTTAATCGGTGGATGACCATACTTAAACTGTAGTTTTTAAAGAACCAAATGGAAACTATAAAGAGAAAAAATCAACTGACAAACAACTTTTTGTCAAAGGTGGTAATTCATCCAGAGGAAATCCGTTTTGTAAGGACTGCTAAAACCAAAATGGTTCCGAATCCCATATAGGTTCCCAATCCCATATAGGTTCTTCTGTTTCCATACTAGTCGTCTCCGTGTAATTGGAACCTCCAGCATTATTTTCTACCACTGATCTTGATGATGACACCAATCTGCCATTGCCGCTGCCGCCGTCGCGGCCCCCACTTCCATCATCTCCACCTTGTATTGTCTCTGCAACCACCAGCTCTAATGGCCGACGATCAAATGCTCGGGAGCTCCCGGACACAACATACACTCGGCACAACGCGAACTCCTGCCTCAACTACAATGTTTCAAGGGGAAAAAATGAAGAAAAAAAAATCGTTGCATTTAGAGAGAAAACGAGAAATGAATGTTTCTCATAAACTAGCATATGACACTGACAAACTAAGCTAAGCGCGTAATATTTTTAATTTACTGGCAAGGGCTACATCTTTGAAATTTCGTCTAATCGAGCCTCCAATAGGTGGGCTATAATATGAAGACTACACGCTTGAGAACTTAATTATAATAAATCCGGTGACATTCATGAGTATGACCTATTACTCATAATTTTGTGAGATTGTATGAAATCACTACCAAATGTTGTAAATGTTTAAGTTATTAGATAATGACGTAATTTAATATTTAGATATTCTAACATTACCTCTTACAGGTAAACTTGACTTTGGCCTGGATCACAACGTGGAAATATATGATGGGGAGGCAAATAGGGGGCCTAGAAAAATTTAATCATGAATTCCAGCTCTAATATTATATGAAGTTTTCTTCATCCTCCAATTGGGACGAAGAAACACGTGATTCATCAAATGAAGTCCCAAAATAAATGGTTCAATTGCATTGACTAAAATAAGAGAAGAAGGGTGCGCGCGGGCTTAGACTTTAAAGACCCTAAACATGGGCAGGGCTTTTAAATTAGTTATTTATGTCAACTATATAGAAAATCATCGATCAATCAAGTCATGAATGCTTGTAAAAATAATGTTTTCCACCACTGACAAAAATCCAAGACTGATCATCCAATTAACTAAAATGAAGATCAAAGTTCAATTAGTCCATGCATGCGCTTACCCTAAACACGGGCATACTAGAACTTGTTGTATTGGAATTGGGAGGCGAGATTATTTCTATGGCTCTATACTCGTTCAATTTCCATTTGGTTTTTCTTCCTGTCGGAGCTTTTCCCACGTAGAAGACCATGGACTTCTTCATCCCAATCGCCTTGTTATCCGACGAGTGGACATAACCGGGCGAGCCGGTCGCCTTCCAATAACCCACCGCCGTGCTTCTGCTCGGTCTCCCTCCTCTGGCTTCTCTCTCCTGCATCGGAGCGAAGAAGAACCACTGCTCTTTGTCTTCTCGGCACAGCTCTCCAGAAAGCTCTGCAGCAGCCAAACACACACAACACCGCAAGAAAAGCGAAAACTTTACGTACAATTCGCAACAAGTTTGCACATTTATCAGAACCAGTGATTTCTTTCGGCGACAATGAAGGAGAAGCATCAAGAAATGAAGAAATGCCATGCATGTTCTTTTACCTGGGAGATTCCATGGCTCGGTGGCATATATGTCGAGGACCGGAATGATCCGGCGGAGCTGGTCTTGCAATGAGCCCTGGAGCTGATTGTGCAAATAGAAAGAGATGAGCTCCTCCTCAGTTGGATAGAACCTGAAGCCTGTCGGATGATCCTCCATCATGTTTCTCGTTTACCGTATTCTAGGTTTCTAAATTGGGGATGTGCTCGTATGCGTTTTACCGGACAGCAGAAATGGTAGCTTGTGTTTTAGAGGCACAATAGTTGATGGATCTGGACTAGACCTATATATAGAAGTGGACCACCTGGTCACCATAAAAGAGGAAAAATGGATTTTACGTGTGCAATGAGCGTGTGCAATGAGCGTGTGCAATGAGTCAATAATGAGGACAGAAAGAAAGAATATATTAACGCATTTCATTTTAGTTGAATAAAGGTCCATTTAAAGTGAATATTTCTTTCTAATTTTTCATTTTTTGAAAATTTGAGAGTTGCTTTATTTGATAATACGCGTGCATAGAATTTTTAAAAACTTTTTCATATGAGCTTTTCTAGCTAGATTTCATATCCTTTTATTTCATAGAAAATGAACTAAACTCAAAAATACATTAAAGAATGGTTTAATTTTCCTGTACTTGACTGTGAAAATAATTTTCCGTTGATTTATTGCCTGAGTAACTCAGACACCAGAAAAAAGGGAAAAAAATTTCCAATATAAAATTTTTTACAAAACAAACTAAGCATTCATGTCGGAAACTTTTCCCTTAGTTTTCAAAAGTAAATAAATAACGCTTTGCTTGAAATACGCCAAAACTAATTAAAGAGGCCTTAATCAAATTGCGAATCAAGATTAATAGGATTACTATTGACACTCCACGGAAAGAGACTCAAAACACAACCCAATAGCTAATGAGGTCTACCATATTAATTCGCATCCCACTTTTCACTTGAGAAGATGTAACAGAAACTGAATCGGTTAAAAATAATAATAATCCCCACATGCAATAGTAGATATATGATAAATGTGCAAATAACTCATCATTTAGTATAATTTGTCCTTTTTCCGTACGTCTTTTTTTTTTTTTTTTTTGCTTTACTGGAAACATTCACGCGGGGAACCAAAAATGACCAAGAGAGAGGAAGACCAAGAAAAGTTGATATCTGTCTCCGCATTCCAGAACATTAAGTATATAATAATAATGTTCGTCCTCTCCGACCACCTGAGTCAACCTCGTCTTCAGTATTTCGCCAGCTTGCTCCTGGACCCTAATTTTCCATGCAGTAATCTAGTCGACATTGGTCAGTTTCTGTGGTCGGCTCATCCATTAACGTTTTCCCACCGACTAAAAAAAAATATTATATACTGTGATCTTCCACGAAGCTAAGAGTTCATTTAGAATAGGATGTGACATCATCTCTCACCTCTCGTCATGTTTCAATTGGTTTTGGGTGGAGGATAGAGATAGAAGAAGCGTTCAAAGAGGACTTCCATTAGTTTATATCGAACGCTTTTACTCCTTAGGGCTCTTGTGCAACTTGACAATTTTAATTTAGAACCCAATGTGCAAGGATAACTAGATCAATGAGTATATTTATTCTTCTTTTGGTAATTTAAATTTCACAAAAAGATTCTTCATGCTATCCTGTGTGGTCTTCTCCACTAAAATTACCTTTTTCTTTTTGCCTTTGTGTGGATTTCAACATAGGAAAATTAAATTTTAAGGAATGGATGATTTTGTTTTTCCGTATCAGAAAAAATGGATTTTGTTATACTCATATATTTATGGAAAAGTAGATATGTGTTAATAAACTGTTGGTAAAGAAAATTTATCGATCCCTTGATTTTTTTTTTTTTATAAGTTGTCGACAACTTATAGACATTTTAGTGAAATTATCGACTTTGATAGTGTGCAAATTACCAATTTTATTTTTTCTTTTTAACCAACTCTTCAAAGTTACTAAGTCGTACAAAAACTTACTAATCATTATGTGAGTGGTTTACCAACTTTTTTCCAATCAAATTAGTAACTAAATTTGGATTTTCAACTCTCATTGGAGTCACGTACTAATATTTATATGCCTTTCA